>CM060931.1:60287502-60933440 GCA_030765085.1 Allium cepa
CTGTGGGGACAGTCAAAATCAAGTGTGGGGAGGGAGACTCATCTTCATATATTTTTTCATGGTTTATTTTTGCTTTAAAATTAAAAAAAAAAATTAAAAAAAAATCCCAAAAACAAATTTTCTTTTGATTTATTTTTAAAAGAAACACTATAAGATAAATATATGGCTTTGATTTATTAAATTGAATTTTTTGAAAATTTATTGGTCTTAACAAAAATAAAAATGAAGTTTGATTACAAATAATAATGGTTTAACTAGTATCTAGGAAGATTCATATGTGTTAATTATGAAGTACATCCTAATTGAAATCTTTGTTTTAAAAAGTGGTTGTTTTAAAGTAAAGGATATAACATTTTTTTTGTCTTCTAAGTTAAATGGTGTTAAGATGATTTTGCAAAATTCCCACTCAAAATATAAAAAAATAAAAAATAACAACATCCAAGTATTCACTCTCATTTAAAAGTCCTCACAGTTATGCATGGGCGATTACTTGGAATTTTTGATTATGTGATTTCATACTCATTTAAAAGTCCTCACGGTTATGATGTATGGAACACATGTAAAAAAAAAGACTTAATAAAGACCACCTATGGTCGATAGTGTATGCATGAAAGTGTGTGCACTCGCCATGCTCTGTACTCCCCTCACATAAGCCCGAAAGGCAGTGCATGGGTGGTATATCTGGCCTCAGTTTATCTGAGCTAGGTGAATAATTTTTCTTGCAAATAATGAGAGAGCAAGCAATTGAAATCCTAGCACTATTTTTACTTAGTTGATTTGATTTGTTATTGAAAAGAAATGAAAATGCCACTTTGATAAACTTTGATAATCAACTAAGGATCCATTTTATAATTACACTTTGTTATCAACCGAAACAACAAGTTAAACTATTGTCTATTTGTTATGATAACTTGATTTTTGTTGGAAATTTTGACGAGTAAATGACATAAATTTTCAAGATAATAACCAAAACCTATATTTAACTTATTCGTGTCAATTTAAAAATAAATCCTTCATTTGTAAATATTTTCAAAATTTTGCATTCATCTCTTTGTAAATAAATCTTGCATTTTGTAAATATTTTCATCATGCATTTAGATTTTGTGGGTAGTATCCGCTGAAAACCCTCATGAGACAACACTCGCCTACTGGGGACACCCAAAGGTTTAACGGCTTGTTGCATACGCTTAATGCAATCGTGTATCCTACGAAAACGGATTTATCTTAGTTTCCCTTTATTCGAGGACGAATAAAAAGATAAGTGTGGGGGTATTTGATGTGCACGTAAATGTGCATATTTTTATCATCATATTTATTCTTTTTAAATTAAATAAATGATCATATTGGGTATTTTAACTTGTTTAAACCAAAATTCATATTATTTGAAATTGTCACATATTCATCTTCATCCAAGGGCAAAATTGTCATTTTTGTGCGTATATTAATTTGAGAAAAATTAATTGAAAATTTGTATATATTTTTGTAGGAATTTGATCTCAAATAGAAATGGTTTCATGAAGATATGCATGCACAAAATTAATACAAAGGAATGAAGATGGAAATAATTCAAAGTGAAGATCATGGAGGACCCCACCTACCCACCTACCTTAATGTACAAATTAAAGGCTAATGCACATGCTTTTGGACTTAATGGCTTCATGTACATTTAATGGGGGATTAAGACATGTTAATGATTACTTCGCCTCCACACTTCCTAAGGGGAATTTTGGGCATTCCCCAAAAAGTGAATTAGGGTTTTAAAACTTGTATATGTACCTCTTATGTTTCATGTAGCCATCTCCTCTCTTAGTTAGTTAGTTTTAGTTTAGAAAATAAATCAAATCTCTCTTTCTTTCCATGGCTACTTAGCCATTTCTTCTCTTATGTAATTCTTTTCTTTTATGCAATGTTAATTATTGTTTCTTTTTAATTACATGTTCATTTCCTTTTATGCAAGTAGTGTAGATTTTCCTTTATGCAATTAGAATAGTTTTCCATTTCACTTTGCTCTCTTTTCCTATTCTTTTTCTCTTATGTTGCAAGCTACATTTGTTCATATGATAACAAATATGAGAGGCTAAACCCCTTCAATTTAGGGGTAATGAAGCTCTTTAATCATGTAGCTTCAACTTAATTTGATGTTTATGCTCTCTTTTTGTGCTTAATGAGAATGATTGAAGTGGTTTAATGATGTTGTTTAGCTTCGAATTTGATAGTCTATGTTGTTTATAACAAATAGGCTATGCTTAGTCAAACAAAACACAAATTGCCTCTTCATCTACATATGATTATGGCAAAGAAGTGATTGTTGAAATTAAAATTTGATGGCTTATATTTCTAATTAATGGTTAATAGGCCATGCTTAAAATAAATTTTGCTTTCAACTTTGTTGTCATATTTTATGAGATTTAAAAGTGTATTAATGGTTGTGTTATAGTTTGATGGTTTATATTGAGCTAATTAATAGCACAAATATACCATACTTATGATAAGCACATCAACTAATTCACTAATGACAAGAAAAGAGAGATCATAACTTCATTTTCTTGATTTATGTGCTCTAGAGAGCGGAAATTGCCTCTAAATTGTCTTAACACTCTCATATTTTTATATATTTTCTTTTGTCATTTTTATTCTTCTTTTTAGTTAATCACTCTTCCAACTTTGGTTAATTTGATTGAATAGAATTTTAAAATCATCAATTCCCTGTGGATCGACCCGTATTCGCCGCGTGCTACATTCGTACACCCTGCGCTTGCGGTATAAATTTTATTTCAAAATTCGTTCGACGGTTTTCTGAACCGATAGAATTTCCGTCGACGAACATTAATATGCTTTTATGGTTGTTACTTTTTATGTTTCTTCATAAGTATTGCAAAGACGCAATTTTTTAGGAGGGGAGTCTGTAACAACCCGCATATTTTACGATTGTATATTTAAATATTTTATTTAAATATGGAATCCATAGTCGGATTTAAGTCCGAAAAGCTACTTTTTGCAAACAGCCGAATTAGTACTCGAGACCACTTCCATTGAGTCTAAAATGGCGTTTGCAACCTTTTTGAGTATAAACATTGATATGTTTGGAGTTAGCTTGAAATTTGACCTTTGCACTTTGGACTTTGGGTTTGGGTTAGCCTAAACTATTAACTCTAGCTCCACCCCCACTTCTCTTCATTCATTTTCATTTCCTAATACCTTCAAGCTTTAGATAAAAATGGGGGAAGAGAAAAAGAATTAGAATTTCTAAGCTCTAGTTCCATTGCAAATCCAAGCTGTAACTCCAAATTCAAAGAGAAGCTATTGGTAAGCATACTCTTCTTCTTCTCCAACTCATTCTACCTTCAATTTCAGAAATTCCAAAACCCTAACATAGGAAATGCTTTTCTTTTAAGCTTAGATTCAAGCTTCTTGGGTTGGAATTTAAGAGTGTGTGACGACCCGCCCTTCTACCACCAGAAAGACATATCATCATTAAGAAAGAAAGGGATAGAAATAGAAAAGAATAGAAAAGAAAGAATAACAACATCAGAATCTCACAGCGGAATGGAACAAAATATAATACATCACATAGATATTACATAGTTTTACATATATCAGAGTTATACAATATCAATACATATGACAGTCATACATACATCTTTCACTACATACATCAGAGGTATATCATACATCAACTACTAACACAGTGGAACTAGATAGATATCTACATACGTCTGGAAACTCCTGCTCTAAGCTTCTCCATAAATCAATACTCCGGAAACCTATCACTTGGCTACCCGTAAAAATTTTAGTACCCAAGAGTTTATGAAAAAAAACAAAATATAAACTCCGGGTCAGACATGGGACTGGTATGAGTAAACGGTTTAAAGTTGTTTAACTTTGAAAAAACATTTGAAAATAAAGGTATCACATAAGACTTCCCACAAATAAATACGGGTAAGTTTTTACCTTACGCTGACCAAAACATTTTCTAGGAAATCCAGTGATATTATAATAGTGTCTAGGGTTTTCAAGTAAATAGTAAATAGCCGAAATTGTTACATGATTAAATTCCAGCTAATAGCCACAAAAGTGGGTAATACAATCAAATCCGATGGCGCTTATTGGAAAATGGGTTTCCATCAATGGCAGGGCTACTAGGGTTCTGCCTGTCACAGTACGGGGCCTAGATCACCGTACCGAGGATCACTCCCGACCCTCTACAACACAAGGCCGTAACCATTCCTTACTGAACAGTCCCGAACAAGATAACCCCGCAGTTGGCGTGACCAACCGCTCACAAAGCCGAATAAAAAGGGACATCTAGACAGGGGAAAATCTTGTCCTGCCTGGGCATGACCCACCTAACCTTGCTGCACCTCCCCTATTTTAGCCATTCCCGGTTGATGAGGCTTGAGGCTACGATTACCTTTATAGAACATATCCCTTAGAATGCTCATCGTCCGCCTGACGATGTGCTGAAAGCATTCAATCCATACAAGTTCGTTCCGGGTTCGAACGAAACCGAAGGCATTATCTCATTACACTCATTTTGGAATCACCCTCAGAGTTAACGACGACAACCCTTGCACTCTGAATCTTCATCTCCACTTCAGATTCACGATCTATCATTAATTTGGATTGATGTGGTTTTCGGATGTCCAAATATGGAAACCCGATCCCGGTCTCATCAAAATCCAAATGCCATCTTTTAAGGCCAAGTTGTTTTAGAGTTTAAAACAATTCAATTTCAATTATCCATATACACACAAATAGATAATTCACAATATCACAATAGATAATCAACATTATCATCATAAACAGATAATCAATATTATCATCACAGCGGATAATCCATATTATCATCATACTTCAATCAAAGCATACATTTCATACAGCATCATTTATCTCATATTTGAGATCTCAAACCATTCAAGGTAAACAATATCATCCATCCATACATAAGCAATCATATCAGCTATAATTAGTTTAAAATGAATTAAATTAATTACTTGCATCTCTAATTAATTTAAAGTAAATTAAATTAATTACTTCACCATTATAAATCTTTCTTATATAACTATTAATCACTTATCAATCAATTAATTTATCATCATCCAATTATTCAATTTAATTAGTCATCCTTGTATAATTTACTTTAGTTACATTCAAGTATTATCCTTTAACTTATTTCCACAAATAAATTATCTTAACTAAACATAGAAATTAACCTTAAATTACTAACATTACATTTCTTCTTAATTACACTAATTAATTACTCTTTAATCTCTTATTATTAATTATATTTATTAATGATTACTAATTACATTTTAATTTCATTATCCTGTATTAAATTAATTACCTTAAGTAATTAATCTTCAATTAAACTACATTTATTAATCACTCCTGATTAATACTATTCAGTAACTAACTACCCTTAATTACTCTATCAAATAAATTAATTACACCTCAATTAATTTTCATTAAATTAATCCCTTGATTAATTGCACAAAGTAATTATACTCAAATTACTTTCATTATTAAATCATCCTCAGTCAATTTCATCCGGTAATTATCATTAATTACTTCCCTGAGTAATTATACTTATCACATCATCAAATAATTATTTAAATTAATTAACTTAAACAATTAATATTTAACTTCATTAATTACTATAAGTAATTAATTCCTTAATTCCTTAATTATTTAATTATTCTATTTCATGCTATTTAATTTATTACTTCCTAATCAATTTATTTTACCTTAATTACTTAATTAACTATTCTTTAATCATTAATTAATAACCTTAATTATTAATTAAACTTAATTACCCATTTATTAACTGCTAATTACTTAATTTATCATTTTATTAATTCTTAATTAAATTATTAGTTAATTAACTATTTCATTCATTAATTTACTTAAGTAGTTAATTTATTTATTACTTATGATCCATCACTAATTATAATTAAAAAGTAATTATTTTTATTTACTTTCTGAAATCATCAATTAATATTAATTATTCAACTTAATTAACATTTTAAAAAGCCTTCATTAACTTTGGAAATTAATTATGTTAACTAGCTACAACTTAATTGTTAATTAACTTTATACTTAATTAAAATAATTACTGGATTAAATAATAATTAAGCGTTTTAAAAACATCGTTAAGTATTAACTAAAAATCATTATAACTTGAATCAAATTCTTAATTAAAACTTGTTAAACATCCATTATGTTCATAGTGCTTAAAAAATTTATGGAAATCAAATTTACTTAACTCCAACATTAAAATGCATTACTGTAGTTTGAAGAATACCCGAGCCATTCCCGCAAAAACTCGAGTATAACTGCGAGTAAAACACGCTATTTCCCGAGTCACCCTCCCTGTACACAAACGTCTTCTTCTCTTCCCTTTTTTTTCATTCCTGTAGTTTAAATTTTGCTAAGTATAAATAACATCAGGTTTAAACCTACGCTCGCGATTAAACTCGAAGCAAACACCCAATCCACTCGAGTACGACACGTGACAACCAACCATGTTGACACTGACACGCCAACCCACCTCCAAATGCCACCGTGCATGTGCACGGTGGTTCGCCGCACCTCTTGCAACCCCCATCACCTCCAACAAACCACAAATCGACCCAACACTCGAAATCCAAACCCAACTCGACTTCAGAAATTCGAAATCGAAATTTTAGCAGTTCGACCAAAAGCTGCAAGCACCATCACCGACAAATACATCTCGCTACCGCCGCTTACGCCACCGAGGTCGCCAAAACTTCGGCCACACTATGACAACGCAACAAGCTTCCATCCTTCAAGAATTCATGAAACTCGATCACATGAAGAAGCCACACATGCCTCGTTACAGAGATGAACAAGAACTTCATACTAAAACCCTAATATGATCTCGTTCTCTAATTTCACGCAATAGAAAAATTATTTGAAATTTTTTACGAGATCACCAATGTTTATACTTGCTTTAATACAAATTTGAACATTTATTATTGGATCAGTAATCTGTAATTGGTAAAAATGCCACTTTGATAAACCATGAACTGCTTTTACAATTCTACACTAAAAATTCCCATTTCTTCTTTAAAAATCCTATTTTGCATTGAAGATCCAAGTTGTCAACTTGAATTTATATTTTATAACAGTTGAATTTATCAACATAATCCTTGTTGCCTGTAAAAACTTGATTTCCAAAGCATAGCTTGTTAATATGTTTTAAAACAAATTTAAATTCCTGATTGAAGTGAGAGCATATTGTTTTGTTGGAAAATTTAAAACTTTACCATGATCAAATGAAAACAATTCAAGATTAAATAGTTTTCAACCCTGTAATCACTTAGCAGAAAAGAACAACATATTCACTATTCAACGAACGACCTGTATGTAAACACAGATTCATACCAAGATAAAACACATACATCATCATGAAATCCATAAATCATCTTACTGTTTTTAATTAAACTAAAGCTTGTAATTTTATGTTTATTCACTAGAAAAATACTGTTGAACAGAGCATACTTGATGTTCTGGAAAACCTGAAGATTTGAAACTGTAGGGTCCTATCTGTTCTTGTTTGAGTTAAATATATTTGAGTTTGAATTCAATTTGATTTCACTTCTCTTTTTTTTCTTTAAATGAGTTACAGAACGAACTGGAAAATAGAAGATGGTCTCACATATATATATATATATATATATATATATATATATATATATATAAAAGATAATAGGTGTGTGAAGGAAGGTAGTAAATAGTTAGGTTGTTTCTTATTTTTGTTTTATCAGGCAAGATTTTCAAATGGGGCTGAGATGATCTTTGAATTCGACCAAATGTTTGCTGAGATGATAAAACATTAATGCTAATGTACTTAATGTCTACAACTTAATCTTATTAGTACATAGATATTTTCATTTACTTGCCTTACATAATTATTTACAAGTTACATATAAACACATTCTTACTTACTGGCAGCTTATACTTTATGTACATCTATTCTTTTGTTTTAGTTATGTTGATCAGATCTTTATTACTGCAAAGCAAGGATTTGTAATATCTTGAACTGACAAAATATTGGGCTGAGATGATAGCCAATTAATGTCTTATTTCTTGATTAATTTATATCTCATAATTATGTTTGGCTGAGTTGATAGTAATTAATGCTTTGTTTGCCTAATATGTTTGCATATCATAATCGAGATTTTCTGTATATGTAGGTATTTATATAAAGGTATATACTTTGTAGGTAAACTTGTAAATGAAGACAATTTGTATCAAAACAATTTGTGTCAGGTATTATACCTTATATTTTGACTGATTGCAGGTATATTTTTAGTCTTGTGAGTATATGAAGTTAATTTGTATCATTATTTTTCGCTTGAATAGTTTATATACATATGGTTGCGTTATTTTATATTTCACTTTATTTCTTGTTTGTATTTATATTTGTATTTTATATTTTGACTATCTATACCTAACTTAGATTCATAAGTTTACTTATTTATTTATATTTATGTTTTTGATTTACAATAATATTAATATTTTATATTGAACATTATCATCTATTTATTTTATATTTTATATTTTCCAAATGTTAACAAGATTAAGTATTTTAATTCAATTATACAAGATAGATTTTATTTTAAATATTTTTAAGAAATTTATTCTAAATTTTCAAATCCATTTCCTTTCAAAATACAAATCCAGTATAAACAAATGGCAATTATTTCCAAAATCCTATTCATTTTAATATGATCAGTTTACACTTTATTTAATTTGATTAAATATTTATTAAAATAACAGGGCCAAAATCCAGTGTCGTTACAGAGTGATTGTTCTTGCCTTGATCTATAGCTTCTTCTTCCTTGTTTTTGTGCAAAAGGTGAGATTTTTATCTCACATCTAGGTCTATAACTATCTTTGATTGTTAGGTATGAATTCCTAACTTCTATTCCATGTTCATTGGCTTTGGATTGAATTGGTTTTATGAATGTTCCAATTTTCGGTGTTTTGAAGTCAAATCTTTAAAACTCCTAGCTTTGTTGTTTGAACATGTTTTTGGTGATGCATTGAAGAGCCTATAGGGCTGGGTTGTCGATTGACATAAACCCCTAGCACCCATTGCTCGTCCGATCGCGAATTGGCTTGTGATTGCTATTCATTTGATAGGCTGAAAAACAGCCCCAGTGCCAGTCACTCGACTGACCTTTGCAGTCAGTCGACTAGCTGTAGAAAGTGAGGGTTCCTAGGACTGTTTGCAGAGGCTGGAAGTCTTTGTTTCTTGCAATCAGTCGACTGGCCTCTATAATCAGTCGACTGACTGCAGGAAATGAAATTTCCTAGTTTCTGGTTCAGTCGACTGGACATTTGCAGTCACTTGACTGACCTGCTTCTAATTGCCTATTTAGCCTATTTTGTGTTGATTTCCAATTTTTATCGATTCATGGTTTTTCGATTTGTTGTGATCATTTATTATCGACCTTGATGACTTCTATTTGGGTATATCCATTTTGATGGATTTGGAATTGATTTCTTTGGATTTAATTCACGTCTTTGAACGTGAAATTTTGGGGATTGATTGTTTTTACAATCATCTTTATCGTTTGTCACTTCTAAATACAAAGGTTTCTATACTAGTAGTAAATATTAAAACACTTTCACAAAGATGATTCAACTCTATTTTCAATATCAAACTCGTTTATAAAACCGTTTTCCAACCTATTAGTATATACAAACCTTTACCTCACTCGTATGAGAAATCTAATTAAACGGCTTAGTAAAACAAGTGGTATGAAATGCTTGCGTTTACTTCATCGGTTAATTCTTAGACTTGTTCGATTGAATCTCTTGTGATAATTTTCGAGTGCAGACTTGCAGTTGGTTCGTAAATATTTATGTTAAGCCAATGGTTATGGGACATGAAGCTAAACTCATCTATTTACTAGCTTAGTGTAATTGACACTTCGTGATGATCGATGATGATCATTTTGTGATTTAGACTAGCAGTGTGCGATGTCTCTTTGTTTGCGAGGGAGACTAAACCCTGCTTCTATGGAGCTTCTGCTCAATTTGGTGGGGTAGCGACCCATGGTCTTCAGGCCGTTTCGTGGAGCTTCGGCTTAAAAAAATTATTGGCTAGGAACCATGGAATAGCCTTCCGTTTTGTGATACACGTGTTGGTGAGTTTTCATGCTCCCGTTTTGTGATATGCCTCCCCCTTTTTGTGATTTCTGGATTTCTATTGATGATTTCTAGAATTTGTTTCACCAATTTTTGTGATTTCATTGATAAGTTCTACCAATATTTGTGCGTTGGTGTGTTTGTGTTTCAATAACTTTTACAATTGGCATTGTGATGTTTGCCAATATTTGCGATTTGGCGAATAAAAATAAAGAGTACGACATTCTTTTTGATCTTTGAGAAGATTCTTGTGATATTGGTTAATCTCTAGTTGATTTTCAATTACAAATTAATCACAGTATGGCTTTATGGTGTATTGAACATGCAAGTATATGATTTTTGTTTGATGATAACAAACATATATATATATATTCGTGTAAATGTATTTGTTTATGTACTATTTTATTTTTCATAGACTAAATAAATATTTACTGAATAAAAATAAATAACACAGAATTTGAATTCAAATAGAAATTTTATTCAAACAAATATTTATTACAATTTTGAGTAGTACAAATTCAAGCTCTCACTATACATATACAACTTTGATTACAATACAAATTCAATTACATCACAATTTCACTTCTACATCTGACTCACTACATATCACTCATACACTCAACTCGTATGTTATCTTCAACTTCACTCTATATCGAATCCAGCATCTGAGCAATCTGCAAATATAAATATTGACGCAGTTAAATTGAAAAGGAAATATTTTTGCAGTATAAAATAAAATGTGATTTTGAAAATAATATTTGCCTCAGTTATTTGGGTTGTTCGTCATCATTTAACTTTGAATTCATCATACACGAACAGCTTGTGACATACACAGTGTATCACTGTATATGCCACAAGGTCGTGCACACCGATATATATACACTTGATTGATTTACATGGACAAGTGAGCACAGGTCAAATCCAATATACCAGATTCAACTCAAGTGCAATAAAATAATGTCACAACTTTCAGCATAAGATCAAATTCGAGCTACAAGCTGGATTTAACTCAGGTGTAATTCGAAAAACAAATCCAAATGCAATAAAATGGTCAAAGCTTACATCAACCACAATTGTTGCAACATGATGCAATACTCAGTACACAACAGTGGCTCAACAACATAATAATGCACAAGCAAGGTTAAGGCATAGTGCACCAAAGAAATAGCAACAATGCACAAAGGCTACAACAACTTGACACATTTACAAGACTAGTGAATTGCAAGTGTCGACTAGGTAGCAAGCAAGATCAACACAGCAACCAAAATTAATGCAAACAGTTCAAAGTTAAAGTGAAGTAATACAAGATGAACCAGACCAGGAAGCAAGCATACATGAAGACATAAATGGAACCTGACTCGAAGCTGCGCAATATAACCAGATGAACAAGACAGTGTACCAAGTGTACAAGTCCAGTTACAACAAAGAAACAAGATTCAACATGAATGGTCAGGCAACATGCATACAACCATCAGGTTGGAGCATGCAAGTGAATCACAAACCAAAGGAGTGACATGAACAAAGATACAACATGTATGCAACTGTAAAACTAGACAGTGCAAGTATCATACTCAAGAACATAGGCAATAGTACAACTTAGTTCAACCACAAATGACATGCACATGTCAACGAGTCAAGAGATGCACCAATAAAACAAGGATACACCAGTGAAACAGATTCAAGCATACAATATACAAATGTATTGAAACCACACAGCAAGTACAACCTGATATGCAAAACACACAACTGTCAACAATCAATGATGAAGCAAATGTCACTGAGAAGCAGTGAAAATAAATATACAGAGTGCCAACAGTCAGTGGTCTGTGACAATATCAGATGAAGCCACTAGAATTTCGTATCAAGCAAAGTTCGATATACAGTAAACAGTGCAGTGATGGAAATGCAGTGATATGCAGTAGTGTAAATATCACATTGAAGCAACTCGAGCGAATCACAGTGAACATTACAAATGCAACACATATATACATACATAGGTGTATGTATACACATGGAAGTAAAGACATAGTGGCCGAAAACAACAAGTAAAATCGAACAAGGTCGAAAGTGCTACCAGAGGCAGTGAATAGCATGGAAAAATTCGAACAAGACCAATACTTATTCTTTTCATCACAAAATCAAGTGTACAGTTCGAACAATATCACCAGCATTTTAAGAAATCAAAATGGCCGAAGTAAACACGATCAGTGTCAAGGCCGAAGTCATCAGAAAAATGGAAGTCAAATCAAAATCGAAGTTGACCAAGTACGAAATCAAGTGCGTGTATAAATTAAAAAAGTCAAAAATCAAATCCAAAATAAAATAGGAAAGTTACTGCCGTAACGATCAAGGAAGGATCGAACGGTGTCAAACTAAAACCGTGATAGTGAAGAAAAGGAAATATACGATAAGAACAAGTCAGAACATTTCCATAGCATTAAAACAAAATCAAATGGCCTAGAATACTCAAGTGACGAATTCAATCAAATGGACACGAACAATAATTCAAGGGCATCGAATTATATATAAGCAACATCATCGACACTTTTAAGATCATCGAGTTCAAGTATTGAAACCAGAAATCAAAAACAAAAATCAAATACCCTAATCAAAGCAGAGACGAACTCAATCAAGCGGCCGAAAGAATCTCTAGAGACGATCGATTAACAAAGCAAGGAAATCAAGTTGAATCGAGCAATTTGTAATCGGCATCTTCGAATTACCGCAAACCCTAATTTCTGAAGATTAAACGAGCGCAACCATTATCTCAACAAAAGGGAACGAGCCAAAGAAATTAAAAAGGAGACGGTCCAAATAAAATAAAAAGAGGGCCGACCTTTTGTGAAATAGGGTTTTGTTTTTTTAATTTGTTTTTAAATTTGTCTTTTAAATTTTAAACCGTTGAAATCACAATTCGTGTGACTAGGGGACAGACTACGTGGCGTAGTTTGAAAATTCGCAACTCAGTGGCTGAGTTGTGGCAGGGTTTTGAGCGTAGAGTTAGGTTAGTCAATGGCGAGTGTCGCGAGTTTACGTGTATAAGTGTGTGACTACTTAATTTCTTGTAGAAACCTTGGGGGCGGCACATAGGCAGAGTTTTGCCGAAGCTGGGTAAATTCTATGTCATTCTATTTCTGCATTTTTATTCTGCTATTATCTGTGCTGCTACTATTCTGTGATCTGTGTTGAAATAATTCTACAAGCTTCCGCAATTAATTTTATAATTAATAGCATCACCCTATTCACCCCTCTCTAGGGTGAAATCGATCCTACAATTAATATCAAAGCTAGGAGTAAAAGCTGGTTTTTAGTTTTAAAAAATTGATTTTTTCAAAAATCAATTTTTTTTAAAAAAGTTGAATTTTAAAATGGCTTCTTTTAATAATGTTTTTGCTGAGGGTCAGTCCATAGTTAGACCACCAATGTTCAATAGTGAATATGCCTACTGGAAAAATAGAATGAAAATTTTTCTGAAAACCATTGACGCATGTAACATTATTGAGATAGGTTATAGAGCACCAACTATAATTGTAGACAATCAAGAAATAGATAAACTGATGGATTAATGGACAGAGCTAGAAAAGAAATTACAAAAATGCTAATGCTAAAGCTATGAATTCTATTATCTGTTCATTGGATCAATTTGAATTTAATCGTGTCTCACATTGTCTAACTGCGTAGGAAATATGGCACACACTAGAAGTGATTCACGAAGGAACATCTCAAGTCAAAGAATCTCGCCTTGCCATGCTATGCAGCGAATACGAGAATTTCACAATAGCAAAGAAAGAAAATGTCGAAGAGATGCATGGCCGACTTTCCTGTGACGCCCCATCTCTATACCCACGCTAGCCAAGAACACTACAGTGTAGTGCTGTCAACTAGCACGGAGAATAAGGCTGTTGAGGAGCGGCCATCAATAGTTGGCCTTACACTAGTATTGGTTATCTCGATAGGAGTGATATATATATATATATTCTTTCATTTTTCATCTCTGATTTATTTTCTCCCATCGAAATACCCCAATTCCTGTATAAAACGAACTACGATGGTTCATAATAGTTTAGAACAGTAAATATAAAATAATAACACAGATAAAACAGAAATTCTCATATATACAATAACTGATGTCAGTTACAATACATTTGACACGGTACATATGATACAACTACAACATTCGACTCAGGAAGTTACATATACAAGTACATTAACGTATATAATATACATGAATACATATCTTCCTATACAATCATACAGACTACTACAAATAACGACGACTACTCCAAAAGATATGAAAGAACTTCATAGCTCTAGCAGCAACCCGAAGCAGAATATCTACAACCTGAAATACTCGGTCTGACCCGAGTATTAAATTCAAAAGAAAATAATACTCGGGTCAGTCTAATTCAAACTCAGTTATTAGTGCACAGAAGCAATAATAATCAAATAATGAATAGACGACAGTAATTAAACCAAATCAGAATGCAATTCAGAATATTGAATTGAAATAAACAGAACAGTTCAAACCATTGAAATATCAATTAAAATATTAATTTGAGTAGGGCTGCAGTACACGCACGCGTGTACTGCCTCACTACTACAGCACATGAACTACGCAAAATATTAATAAATCAAAACAAAATAGAATATCACAAAACCATACCGTGTGGCTGCAGTTCACGCTTGCGTGCACTGCCTTGCCACTATAGTGACGATGTACCCAATGAATACCGTGTGGCTGCAGTTCACGCTTGCGTGCACTGCCTTGCCACTACAGTGATGATGTACCCAATGAAAATTCACAACCAAACACAAGATCAAACCCGAGTCATCGGATTCAACTCAAGTGTAATTCGAAAATCAATCCAAATGCACATGGCAGTGACATGATGAAACAGTGCTAACAAACAAATAATGGCAGTGGTACCAACATGAAGACACAGTGGAATAAGGTGACAGCAAGAGAGAGATATGGCCAGAATATATGAAACTGCTCATATACTCGAGCAACAGAGGCAAAATGCACCAAAACCGACAGCAAGCATATAGGATAATCAAAGTCTACAAGAATGCATATAAATGCAAACAAATGCAAAGTCTAATGAATGCAACAGTGACTCAAAACATATGCAGTGAAGAGGGAATGCTCGAGTTATACCAGATTCAGGTATACACATGAGGACACTTATAAGTGCACATATGTTATGTTAGCAGTGCCAACAATTGTGACAGCAATTACAAAGGTATTTAACATCACATTGGATCGGTTCAAAGTTCAGGTGAACTAAATAAGGTAGTGTACACAAAATGAAATAGTGGACAGAGCTGCCTCAGCAAGCAAGACAGTGAAACACAGTTCAATGCAACACAGAGGCAAATGGTAAATTTGAACATGACAGCAAATAAACAACAGCCTCAACATGTATGTCCAAAAGGTTAAACAATATGAAGTGCACAACATTGCAATAACATGCTACATAAATGTATGTATACACACCAGCAATGAAGAGAAATGGGTGCAGACCAACCAAAGTGATACATGATACCGGTAACATGAAAATGAGACCAGGCATACATGATGACTACAAGATTGCAATTCTAGCCAATCCACCAATTTATTCATACACACATACATATGTATATATTTACATATGCACAAATATTTTTAAATATATAGTGATGAACAGATGGGACAACACTAACTCGAATACATCAAGCAACTGAATTCAACAGTGAATCAAGCAACTCGACCAAATCCAGCTACTATATGAATGCATTAAACTGGACAGAGCAACCCATGCTCGAAGTGTATAGTGGAAGAGCAAGGGCAACCCGAAGCAGTACAAACTCAAATGAGTAAGTGCCCCAGAGAAGACTGCACATATAAAAAGGCCAGACAACACAATGTACACAATGAACTAACAGTAACCGATATTGCACTAACAAGGTTTTTTTTTTCTTTTATAAATAATATCATGTAACTAAAATCAGGCATGTCACAAGAGAAACTGTTGGACTAAGGCTACAATCCAATAGAGTCAGAGATAATAATTTCCAAAGTCAATAAAGAATTCAAAGTTACTGTTAAATGTCGAAGTAATACTAGCAGTGACAATGCAAATTCACTTAATTCCAGACGAACGAAAATCAAACAAGTCAAAGCCAGTTCAACTCACTTGCCGAAGACAAGTTCATCGTCGAGTCAAAAAGAAACATCATGTAAAACAACAAGTCAAGTATACTACCAGGGTGAACGCGAATGGTCAGAGCCAAGCACACCGAGGCCACAAAAATCAAAGTCATAATGATTAGTGAATCCAAAAATCCAACAAAGTGGTCGCAGTCATTGAACAGCAGGTGAAATCGAACGAAGTCGATAGTGCCACCAGAGGCGGTAAGCAAAATAGCCAAAGTCAAATAAAACAACTTCAAACGGACTGCAAGAAAAATGAATCGACAACTCAAACAATTGAATACGAATTGACAAAGTCGAAAATCATCACAGGCATCTAAACAACTCAAATGGCCGAAAGCATAACATCAATGCAACGATGGTGGTAGGTACGAACAAAGCTTAACAGTATTAGGTCGAGCAAATGTCGACATTTACATAAAAATCAATTGCCAGAAATTCGAAACAAGTGAACCCGAAAATCATCATCACAACAGTCCAATTTTTATACCGTGGGAATCAATTAATCAAGCAACCAAAATCACGAATTTAAACGAGCCAGAAATCATTAAATCGACTTGAATTAGATGTGAGCGGAGGACCACTCACCTTGGCCTGAAGCGAAGACGAACGCGACCCTCGTTCCGGAATCAAAGGGGACGCAGTGGAAGTTGGGGGAAGCCGTTCGAATTTGAGGAAGAACGAGAGAGGCCGCCATTTATTTTTCTTCGTTCGATTATGATGTAGGCTTTCGAATGAAAAGGGGGAAGAGGGGGACCGGTTGAAATAAAATAAAAAAAAAGGAATCGTGGGCCGAGAATTTATTTTAAGGCCCATCAAACTTTTCAACAATTTATAAAAGAACTTCAAATTCAAAATTTAAAAAAACTTCAAATGGAAATTTGCAAGAATATTAATCGTCAAAATGTCAATTATTAATTGATGCAAATACCGGGTTGTTACAGACTCCCCTCGTTAAAGAAATTGCGTCCTTGCAATCATAAGGAATAAATGGACAAATGGTAACAACCATAAAGAACATCATCATAAGATGAAGAAATTAGAAATAGAAAGTTCACCATATAGAGCATGAAAGAGAAAGCCTGAACGTGTTTGCTCGATGAATTCTCTGGATTCCTAAGAGAAATCCATAGAATTTGAGAACCATTGAGAATCTCCACAAGAGAAACATCTTTATTTCGAAGGTGCTACACCCCCGAAGCAATGATGTGAATATAAGGTTGCTCAAGAATAGAAATCGGAAATCCCTAAGGCATTTCCGTAATTGGAAGACGTGGAAAACATCATGAATAGTAGAAAATTGAGTCGGTACACCGGCGTAGTACAATATAAACGCCAAAGAAATCTTTTAATTTCATAAAAGAAATTCACAAATTATCAACAAAATCTAATTATCAATAGATAATTCAGAAATCTCAAATCACAAATATTCGATTATCAAAAACGATAATCAAATCAACAAGTATTCGATTATCAAAATCGAAAATCAATCTTAAATCACAAATATTTAATTATCACAAACGATAATTAAATCTCAAATATCTAATTATCACAAGCGATAATCAGAAACAATAAATATCTGATTATCAAAAACGATAAATCAGAAATCACAAACATCCGATTATCAAAATGATAATCAGAAATTACCACAACGGTAATCAAATTTCAAATCACAAATATTTAATGATCACAATTGATAATTAAATCACAAATATCTAATTATCACAAACGATAATTAAATCTCAAATATCTAATTATCACAAGCGATAATTAAATCTCAAATATCTAATTATCACAAGCGATAATTAGAAACAATAAATATCTGATTATCAAAAACGATAAATCAGAAATCATAAACATCCAATTATCAAAACGATAATCAGAAATTACCACAACGGTAATCAAATTTCAAATCACAAATATTTAATTATCACAAACGATAATTAAATCTCAAATATCTGATTATCACAAGCGATAATCAGAAACAGCAAATATCTGATTATCACAAACGATAATCAGAAATCACAAATTTTCAATTAACGAGTCCGAAATTAACCGAAATAGCAAACGCACATGACCCATAACCACGAGTTTTACTAAATCGTTTAATTCACTTCATCGTTTCCTTGAAAGTGCAAAATTGTGTATTTTAAATAAATAACATTTTACGTTCTCAAACGGACAAGTCCGGAATTAAGCGAATCAGTAAAAGAAAGGGGTCATAGTCCTCGATTTTTCTGAAACGTTTAATTCGCTTCCTCATTCTTTTGAAAGCGCAAATCGTAAAAATTTTGAAAACAATTTTGATTTATATTTTGAAACATTTTTTTTAAACACGTGATTAAAACAGCGACATCAGTAGCAACTTCGATAAGTGGATTTTCATTCATCAAAAGTGTCACAAGAATCTTCTCAAAGATAGAAAGGGATACCATACCCTAAACTTGTATTCATAACAAGTCAATAACACACGACTTAACCAATGCACAAGAATTGATAAAACTTATCAATAGAAATCACGAAAATTGGTGAAGCACAAATTCTAGAAAGCATCACAAGAAATTCAGAAATCACAAGATAAGAGTATGAGAACTCGAACGGGAGTATGAAAACTCGAACGGAGTATGAAAACTCGAACGGAGTATGAAAATTCGTACAGAGTATGACATACAATAAAAGATATGGCATAACATAAAATATCCATATTATCATACTGCTATAAGTATGTAAATAATGATCAACAGGAGATCAACCGACATGAGGTATGGAATAAATATGAAATATCCATACTGACATACTACTATAAGTATGTAAATAATGATCAACAGGAGATCAACCGATAAGAGATAATCAATATCACAAGAATCTTCTCAAAGATCCAAAGAGGTATCATACCCCAAATTTGTACTCATGACAAATCAATAACATATGAATTCACCAATGCACAAAAATAGGTGAAGCATAAAATTTCCAGAAATCAACATAAGGAATCTAGAAATCACAGAAAAAGGGAAAGAGGCCTATCACATGACGGTCCGAAGACCAAGGGGAGCTACCCTGCATGTGTGAATGGAATCACACAGATTGAGGTCAAGACTAACCAAAAAGCAGAAAGGTATGTGTGAATGGAATCACACAAGTGGTGTCTAGTCTGACCATCAGAACGATCATCATGATCAACGAGGAGTGTCAATTACAGTAAGCATGTGTGAATGGAATCACACAGATTGAGGTCAAGACTAACCAAAAAGCAAAAAGGTATGCGTGAGTGGAATCACACAAGTGGTGTCCTGTCTAACCTTGCAATGAAAGAGACATCGCGCAATTGCTAGTCTAATTCATAAAGCGATCATCAAGATCAACGAGAAGTGTCAATTACACTAAGCTAGTGAATATAAAAGTTTAGCTTCATGTCCCATAACCACTAGCTTAACTTAAATATTTACGAACAAATTATAGATCTTCACTAGAAAAATGTCACAAGTGGTTCAATCGAACAAGTCCAATAATTAACCGACGAAGTAAACGCAAGCGTTTCATACCACTTGTTTTGCTAAGCCATTTAATTAGATTTCTCATACGAGTGAAATAAAGGTTAGTATATACTAATATATTGGAAAACGGTTTAGGAAAAGAGTTTTGTAGTAAAATAGTTTTGAAATCGTTTGGAAAAAAAAGGGTTTTGATATTTACTACTAGTATAGAAAACCTTTATATTTTTAAAGTAACAAATCACAAAAATGATTGTAGGAACAATCAATCACAAGAATTCACATGCAAATATGTGAATAGAATCCAAAGAAATCGATACTGTATCCATCAAAAGGTATGTTCACAAAAGTTCCGAAGAAAATGTTATCAAAGTTGCTAATAAATGATAGCAATAAATCGGGGAATTAACAAGAATCGATTAAATTTGGAAACCAAATCAATTCACTAAAATTCACCTTCGAAGACGTGAATAAAATCCAAAGAATTCGATTCTAAATCCATCAAAGTAGGAATATCCAAAAATTCCAGAAATAGAAGTTATCAAAGTCAACAAAGGAGATAACAACTAATCGGAAAAGAAGAATCGATTAACAAATGGGATAACGAAGAAGAACGAGCATAAATGCATAAATGACTTCAACAAAAATAAAAATCAAGTCAATGTCGAAGTCAACAATTAATGGCCATAATAGAGTACAAAACGATTCAACATCATCATCAAAGGACTCAACGGCAAACCAAGTCAGAGTCTTGGAAATCAAGAATTTAGAAATTTCTCAAAAACAAAGTGACCAAAGTTGAATGGAATTCAAGCCGAAGAAAACATAAAATATCAAGTTCAGAATCGCTGAGATTCGAACAAAATCAATCATCGGCTAAATCTAATCAAAGCCGAAAACACAAGAATCAAAATCAAATGCTTATGAATAAGCGTTAGGAATTCATACCTAACAATCAAAGACAATCATATGCAAATATGAGAGATAAAACGTCGACAAATAGTTGTAACACATGTGCTATCTAAGTTATGTTTTATATTTGTTCTAAACCCCAGGCTCTGATACCAAGCTGTGACGCCCCACCTCTATACCCACGCTAGCCAAGAACACTACGGTGTAGTGCTGTCAACTAGCACGGAGAATAAGGCTGTTGAGGAGCGGCCATCAATAGTTGGCCTTACACTAGTATTGGTTATCTCGATAGGAGTGATATATATATATATTCTTTCATTTTTCATCTCTGATTTATTTTCTCCCATCGAAATACCCCAATTCCAGTATAAAACGAACTACGATGGTTCATAATAGTTTAGAACAGTAAATATAAAATAATAACACAGATAAAACGGAAATTCTCATATATACAATAACTGATGTCAGTTACAATACATTTGACACGGTACATATGATACAACTACAACATTCGACTCAGGAAGTTACGTATACAAGTACATTAACGTATATAATATACATGAATACATATCTTCCTATACAATCATACAGACTACTACAAATAACGACGACTACTCCAAAAGATATGAAAGAACTTCATAGCTCTAGCAGCAACCCAAAGCAGAATATCTACAACCTGAAATACTCGGTCTGACCCGAGTATTAAATTCAAAAGAAAATAATACTCGGGTCAGTCTAATTCAAACTCAGTTATTAGTGCACAGAAGCAATAATAATCAAATAATGAATAGACGACAGTAATTAAACCAAATCAGAATGCAATTCAGAATATTGAATTGAAATAAACAGAACAGTTCAAACCATTGAAATATCAATTAAAATATTAATTTGAGTAGGGCTGCAGTACACGCACGCGTGTACTGCCTCGCCACTACAGCGCATGAACTACGCAAAAGATTAATAAATCAAAACAAAATAGAATATCACAAAACCATACCGTGTGGCTGCAGTTCACGCTTGCGTGCACTGCCTTGCCACTATAGTGCGATGTACCCAATGAATACCGTGTGGCTGCAGTTCACGCTTGCGTGCACTGCCTTGCCACTACAGTGATGATGTACCCAATGAAAATTCACAACCAAACACAAGATCAAACCCGAGTCATCGGATTCAACTCAAGTGTAATTCGAAAATCAATCCAAATGCACATGGCAGTGACATGATGAAACAGTGCTAACAAACAAATAATGGCAGTGGTACCAACATGAAGACACAGTGGAATAAGGTGACAGCAAGAGAGAGATATGGCCAGAATATATGAAACTGCTCATATACTCGAGCAACAGAGGCAAAATGCACCAAAACCGACAGCAAGCATATAGGATAATCAAAGTCTACAAGAATGCATATAAATGCAAACAAATGCAAAGTCTAATGAATGCAACAGTGACTCAAAACATATGCAGTGAAGAGGGAATGCTCGAGTTATACCAGATTCAGGTATACACATGAGGACACTTATAAGTGCACATATGTTATGTTAGCAGTGCCAACAATTGTGACAGCAATTACAAAGGTATTTAACATCACATTGGATCGGTTCAAAGTTCAGGTGAACTAAATAAGGTAGTGTACACAAAATGAAATAGTGGACAGAGCTGCCTCAGCAAGCAAGACAGTGAAACACAGTTCAATGCAACACAGAGGCAAATGGTAAATTTGAACATGACAGCAAATAAACAACAGCCTCAACATGTATGTCCAAAAGGTTAAACAATATGAAGTGCACAACATTGCAATAACATGCTACATAAATGTATGTATACACACCAGCAATGAAGAGAAATGGGTGCAGACCAACCAAAGTGATACATGATACCGGTAACATGAAAATGAGACCAGGCATACATGATGACTACAAGATTGCAATTCTAGCCAATCCACCAATTTATTCATACACACATACATATGTATATATTTACATATGCACAAATATTTTTAAATATATAGTGATGAACAGATGGGACAACACTAACTCGAATACATCAAGCAACTAAATTCAACAGTGAATCAAGCAACTCGACCAAATCCAGCTACTATATGAATGCATTAAACTGGACAGAGCAACCCATGCTCGAAGTGTATAGTGGAAGAGCAAGGGCAACCCGAAGCAGTACAAACTCAAATGAGTAAGTGCCCCAGAGAAGACTGCACAGATAAAAAGGCCAGACAACACAATGTACACAATGAACTAACAGTAACCGATATTGCACTAACAAGGGTTTTTTTTTCTTTTATAAATAATATCATGTAACTAAAATCAGGCATGTCACAAGAGAAACTGTTGGACTAAGGCTACAATCCAATAGAGTCAGTGATAATAATTTCCAAAGTCAATAGAGAATTCAAAGTAACTGTTAAATGTCGAAGTAATACTAGTAGTGACAATGCAAATTCACTTAATTCCAGACGAACGAAAATCAAACAAGTCAAAGCCAGTTCAACTCACTTGCCGAAGACAAGTTCATCGTCGAGTCAAAAAGAAAATCATGTAAAACAACAAGTCAAGTATACTACCAGGGTGAACGCGAATGGTCAGAGCCAAGCACACCGAGGCCACAAAAATCAAAGTCATAATGATCAGTGAATCCAAAAATCCAACAAAGTGGTCGCAGTCATTGAACAGCAGGTGAAATCGAACGAAGTCGATAGTGCCACCAGAGGCGGTAAGCAAAATAGCCAAAGTCAAATAAAACAACTTCAAACGGACTGCAAGAAAAATGAATCGACAACTCAAACAATTGAATACGAATTGACAAAGTCGAAAATCATCACAGGCATCTAAACAACTCAAATGGCCGAAAGCATAACATCAATGCAACGATGGTGGTAGGTACGAACAAAGCTTAACAGTATTAGGTCGAGCAAATGTCGACATTTACATAAAAATCAATTGCCAGAAATTCGAAACAAGTGAACCCGAAAATCATCATCACAACAGTCCAATTTTTATACCGTGGGAATCAATTAATCAAGCAACCAAAATCACGAATTTAAACGAGCCAGAAATCATTAAATCGACTTGAATTAGATGTGAGTAGAGGACCACTCACCTTGGCCTGAAGCGAAGACGAACGCGACCCTCGTTCCGGAATCAAAGGGGACGCAGTGGAAGTTGGGGGAAGCCGTTCGAATTTGAGGAAGAACGAGAGAGGCCGCCATTTATTTTTCTTCGTTCGATTATGATGTAGGGTTTCGAATGAAAAGGGGGAAGAGGGGGACCGGTTGAAATAAAATAAAAAAAAAGGAATCATGGGCCGAGAATTTATTTTAAGGCCCATCAAACTTTTCCACAATTTATAAAAGAATTTCAAATTCAAAATTTAAAAAAACTTCAAATGGAAATTTGCAAGAATATTAATCGTCAAAATGTCAATTATTAATTGATGCAAATACCGGGTTGTTACATTTCCAATATCGTATACAAATCAAAAGCTCTTGGAAAATCATACACAGAGTTGGAGATAGTCCGAAAAATCCTCAGAGTCCTTCCACGAAGCTTTGAAGCCAAAGTGACTGCCATTCAAGAATCAAACGATTTGAAACAAATGAAAGTCGAAGAAGTCATCGAAAATATCACCGCTTATGAGCTAGAAATGAAATTCAAGGAAGAGCATGAAGGAGCCGTTACTCGAAAGAAATCAATAGCTCTTAAAGGAACAACAGAAAGTGATGGTGATGATGATGATGATGACGGAGCAGCAGAATTAGAGCTCATAATAAAGAAAGTCAAATGGTCAAATTTCAAATACGGAAATCCAGCTCTAAATCGAAAATTGAAAAGCAGAATAAATAAAATATTAGATAATTCAGAAGAACAGAAGATCATCTGTCATAAGTACAACCAACCGGACACATCAAACCCAATTGTCCTCAAAATCGACGCGACTTTGAAAAGAAATAAAAAAGGAGAAGTTTTGCAGCCACGTGGAATACAAGTGATGAAGATAATCAAAGTGCTAACAGTGAGAATGAAAAAGCAGACATGTGTATTCATGGTGAAATAACTGACAGTGATGATGATGAGCCAAGTGAGGTATCAAAACTTACTCATTCAGAATTACTTATATATTTCCACGAAGTAAATGGATGTTTTGACCGACTTAGGGAGAAGTATGCCAAACTTGAGTCACAAAAAGATACTTTGATAGATTTAAATAAACAACTTGACCAATTAGTTAAAACCTATTAAAGTAGGATCCCTAAGTGTGATAAGTGTCCAACATTCGAAGAGGAAATCAAAAAATCAGAAATTAATATAAAATCACTTGAAAATGAGATTCTAATTTTGAAAGAGAGTGAAAATACTAGGAGAAAAAATTCTATTAAAAAGTGCACACAATTGTTAAACAAAAATGAATCTCTCAAAACATAAGTCCAAAAACTGTCGACGACTTTAGATAAATTTTCAAAAAGTGAAAAATAGTTGAATATGCTATTAGGAAAACAAACTGTTAATATAGTTAGACAAGGACTTGGATATAATCAAAATGAAAAAACTAGAAATGAATTCAATCCAGTAAATTCAGTGTGCACAATTTGTAGAGAATTTGGACACACTCAAAATAATTGTGGGTGTAGACCCAAATACGTGAAAACTATACAAATTTGGTTTCTAAAGGCACAAATGTAGAGTCTCTCAAAATTAAACAACTCTGGGTGCCAAAAGGAACATATATAAATAGTTTTGGGTCTCCACAAAATTATTTTTTTGAATATTCTGCCACTAACAACCATGGACCTATAAAAAAAATAGGACACAAAAATCTTTTCCCGTGTAGGTGTGGTGGCAGGCTAAGGAACAACAACAGTGTTATCTGGATTCTGGCTGTTTCAGAAACACAACGGGCGACAAAGCAAAGTTCGTTAGTGTAACAACCCGCAAATCTGTACCCCTTGAGTCAACACTATTCTACATCAATCAACTCAAGTGGCACATAAATACGAACCATTTGGGTTAAAGAAGAAGAGGTAGAAGAAGAGGAAACAGAAAACAACAGAATCTAACCATCGTAGCGGAATAAGATATAATAGATGACAAATGATCTTTACATAAAACAAATATATATCTGTTTTATACATACATCATCATCAGAGTACATCAACATCAGTAACATACAACTGGATATACAGCTACTCAGCACAGCGGAATATATATAGAACATGTACGAAAATACGCATCGTCATCCAGCTCGTTTCCTGAGCTCCACAACATCATATCCTGTATCCTATAATACTCGGTTTGACCCGAGCATTACAGTTAAATAACACCCGAGTCAGTCTGGAATACCAGCCTGAGAAATCACACTCAGTTGATTATTAAAGTTTCAAAAATCTTTTGGAAACAAAAGCATCTCGTAAGACCACGCCACAAATAAACATGTCGGTTTTTACCTTACGATAGCTAAAACACTTTTTTGTAAAATCCTCTGATATTATAATAGGGTCTATATACAATACTTATTAAAATAGCCGAAATTGTTATATTATTAAATTCCAGCTACTATCCACAGAGTGGGTAATACAGACAAAACTCATACAAGGCTCGTAGGGAGAATGGATTTCCAACTAATGACTAGGCACCGGGATATCACCTGTCACAGTACGTGGCCTAGATCACAGTACCGAGGAGTACACCCGCTCCCCTGCAACACAAGATCAGGACTACCCCTTACTGGATAATCCTGAGTGAGATCACCCCGCAGTTGGGATCAGCAACTTCCCACTAAGACGAAATAAAAAGGGACATCTAGACAGGGATGACCTCACCCTGCTTGGGTGCTACCCACCTAGCCTTGCTGCATAACCCCTGATTTTCAGTCATTCCCGGTTGATGAGGCTTGAGGATAAGCTTTACCTCTTTAGAACTTATCCCTTAGAATGCCCATCGTCCACCTAACGATGTTCCGAAAGCATTCATCCAACAAGTCCGTCCCGGGTTCGAACGGAACCGAAGGCACTATTCCAACTACATCCATTTTGGAAATATCCTCAGGATTAGTAGCGACTAGCCCTTGCACTTCACTGCTCCATCTTCGACTCCAAACTCGTTTCCCACAAAACGTACAAACCAGATCAAAGTGGTTTTCGAGAAATAAATCTCGATCCCGGTCTCTTCGAAACGATCAACGCATTTGGCCAATATTGATAGTCGGTTATTTAACTATCAATTAATATTCACAAACAACCATCAACCAATAAATAATTTCCCAAACTATTTATTAATCCTAAAAATATCTTCACAAGATATATTTCCAACTTTCAAACCCATTTGAAAACAGTTTTCAAACTATCTTCCTTTTTCTGAATAAGTTTCCCCAATATTTTCTATTTCTTCTGAAATCTCCAAGTACAACACTTAGATTTTAAGATGATTTAAAACACCTTACTATAAAATATACTTTTAAATATTTAAATTAAAAACTACTTTAATGCTTTAATAAAAATATATATATATACACACTTTAATAATAATTAAAATAAAGCTACTTTATAGAATATAGAACTAAATTTCTCTTTTTTTAAACAAAATACCAAGTTACCTTAAATAATTACTACGATAATAGGTTTGAAAAAAATATTTACTTTAGAATTTAAACATTTAGAAATAATAAATTTTCTAAAACATGCTTTTTAAAACAACATTAAACTTTTATTTTATATTTAAAAACTTACTTTGAAAACGTACTTGGCTATCTAGAGAAATATACTTCTCTTCACATTCTTCTTGAAATTTTCAATTCCAAACACTTGAATCAATTTCCAAATTGATTTCCAATGAACCCCATTTATTTCAAAATCCATTAATTTCAGATTTTATTCCTTAATTATGATTTAAAATAGTTTTAACTAAAAATACCAATTTTAGATTTCTCAATTTACTTCTTAATCCTGTTAATAAATTTATACTTTAAATTTTAAAATAATTCTTTATTCCTTTAAAATAATAACACTTGATTTTACAATTCATTAATTTCTATTTATTCAAGATCTTTTTCTTTTCATACTCGTATTTATTTATTAGTATTTTAATATCACTTTCATTTCTATCAATTCTTTCTTAATTTATTAACATTTTCTATAGTTATTACGCTTACAAATTCACTTCTTTATTTTCTTCCCAAAATCAAATTTATATATTTTTGGTAATTCATTATACCCAAATATATCCAATCATACCATAACATTTAATATTCCAATATAATTCATTATAGAATATCAAATAATCACAACAGAGAATGTTAAATAATTTAAATAAATGTTGAGGGACCCAGTTGGATCCCTCCAACTTGTTTTTCCTGCATCCACAGACGTTAGCACAATATAAAATACCAATTCCAAAATATACCATACTATAGCACATCAATCGATTCAATCATTCAAACAATTATTTAAATTTAATCATTTAAATTTAACTGAGTGGGATTAACTCACCTTTGCATTTCATTTGCAATCCACTTCAATATGGCTTTGGTTTTCCCGATTTGACCTTGAATAATCAATTTATACAGATTTATTAATAATTTTAATTAACCAAACAATTTTATTATTATTAACTAATTTAAGTAAATAAGAAATCTTGTTTAAACTGATAATTTCCCATCCAAATTGCATATATGAATAATTATCTTATGTATATGCATATTTCTGCTTTGAACCTTATATATACATCTATATATCTATATCTATATATATGTATATACTTATATATTTATAAAGTCTAATAAAATTACAATACCCTTTTTATCCTATATATTAAAACAAATTATCTCGTTACAGTAAATTATAAAATTTAATAATCATTTTACTGTAACAATTTTTTTCTTCTCCATACATATATTCTTCATTTAACTATATAATACCTCACCATCGATCGAGAGCTTCCAGGCAAACCCTAGAAATGTCGTGACCGTTCCGAGGCGCTGCCTGCTACTCAACTCGAAATCCTCGTTGCTCGCTTGCCGCTTCTTTCCTCCATGCCTGACATGGAAATGATGAAGCCGTCGCCCACAAATTCGCGACCTCCGCTGCGTCGAAACCTAGTTCGATGATTTCGACTCGATTCCTAACAGCTACTGTGCCACCCAGCTTCATCTGCTCACACCCCCACCAGCGAACGCCATGGCATCGCTAGCCGAAACCTACCAAAACCATAAGTCCGACCATCAGCAGCCTCCACCTGCCAATCCATTGCGTCGCGACACCTACCCAACGACTCGCCACCTTCTAGATTTCGATTCCCAAATCACACTCGATTCCAAATTCCCCCTTTTCTTCCATGCGAGCCGATCGATTTCGATCTCAAGGTAAACGCGAAAATTTGATTCGCGATTCTGGTCTTGAATGGAATCGCGCGACCGGTCACTTTTTTTTTGAACTTGCTGAACGTTGAACTCGAAGAGGAGAGAAACAAAAAGGCTCGGCATCTCAATGATTTCATAGAAGAGGATGCGGCCATTACTATATTATTTTATAAAATGAACTGTAATGATTTTTCTTTCATGAGAATGAGATTGGGAAAAAGAAAAAGGGATTTCTGTAGTATAATCGTCTCCAGATATTTGTTTTGATCTTAGCTTCTGAGGGAAGACAAGGGTGGCGTGTTTGAAACGAGAAGGGAGACAACTAGGTCGATGGAAATCAGATGCTAGGGTGGCTATTGATTTAATAATTTTTTTATAAAAATCTCGATTAAATTTTAAACGCGTTTACTTAATGTATAAGCACACAACAACTCCGATCAATACGAAATTTGAAATCCGATAATAATTCCATATTACAGACCCAATGGAACTGGTTTCGTCAAATTCCGAGACTGTGTCTCGGAAGGCTATTTTAAATTCAATTTAAATGATATAAATTACAAAGCTTAACAAACCATTTTAAAATTTGATTTCAACACTTCTATTCTCTTAAGTATTATCAATATAAATTTTATAAGCCTTCAAATTATTTTTAACCGGCTTAAAACTCCAGATTCAACATTTCACCCAACTTCAACTTATTTACTTCAATAATTTAATCATCAAATAAATTGTGATATTCGTAATTCAAGTTAAAATTGCTCCATTGAATACTTAAAATAAATTAAATATTCCGATATTAAATGCTCGGAAATTCCGAGTCGTCACATTCCTCCTCCCTTAAAAGAATTTCGTCTCCAAAATTACTAGTTAGGAAGAATGGTCCAATACCATTTACTTTTCTCAAATCAAACAATTTAACGTTCTACCAACTATCTTTTTATAGAAGACCCATTATCACTCATACTAACTTTCCAAACCCTCCCAATAGTTTTCAAACAATACTATTTGTTTAACCATTCAAGTTTCAATTTAAAACCAAATTTTGAATTATCAAAATTTTCTCAAAATTTTTCTAACTCTCTAAATTTCTAAAAAATTTTGCCAGCAACTCCTTTGCGCGGCTAGCTCGGTACAACTATAAAAGGCCTCTACGGGCACCCAAATTCCAAAAGAAAACAAAAGGCTAAGTGGCTCGATCAAAAACCCAATCAAATTTCATACTGAAATTTAAACACATACCTTTTTGTCGAGCAATTCAAATTTATCTTCTGGAATAAAAATCCATTTTTCTTTTCCTTGATAATACCTGTATATTCCACTTAGCAATAATATCCAATCACAACATTCAAAACATTTTATTGACTTCCTTACCAAATGTCAATCTCTATTCATCCAAATATTAACTTAGAATATATTTGTAATACCAAACTTCAATTTCCCATTTAAGAATTTACCATTCCCTTCTTAAGTTTAGTATAAGCATTTTATACGTTTCTTTATTTATTTTCACTTCACCACTTTAGTTTATATCTATTCTATCAATTTGGTTCTCACATTCCATATGAATTCAATTTATTTTCAACTCTGAACACTTAATTTTATCTTCCATTTATACTGATTCATATTATTATTTTAGAGTAGTTTTGTTCACTAATTTATTTCAATTTCCAGTTTGAAATCATTTTGTCGTTAACTAAAAATTTTCCCAAAAAAATTTCAAAAATTTTTCTAACTCCCAAAATTTCTGAAATTTTTTGCCAGTCTCCTTTGTACGGAGGAGCTTTTGCAATTTGACAAAAGATATAAATATATATACTTCGACCCACACGGTCGGAAAAACCAAAAACAGTTCATATTTCCTATTTTTATTGCATTGGCGTACCTTATTTAGCATTTATAAGCAAGTGGCTTATTAATTTAGCATTTAGCACGATCAAATCCATTCTTACGGCTTCCCTAAACCTGTACTTAATTAATTTAATTATGTAAGTACTATATATAGGAAATTTATAGCATTTCACTTAAATTTAAATAGCTAAAACATTGATCCTGTAACAATGCATGTGATATACTGGCATAAACCCATAAATTTCACATATAATGCATGTTATATAATTTCCATAAGCATATATAAGGTTCCGACACTTATTTCAATTGCTTTTAATCAATTCTCAAACCATTCCATTTAGTTAAAATGATTTACAACTTACTTTCTTTTATTTAATTCATTATAAGCAAAACAAACTCATATTCATCCCGATTGATGCAAAAATCAATTTATTAAACTGCTATTGATTCATATAATTTTGTTTACTTCCATTTACGTCGAATGACCAATTTTCTATTGCAATTCGATAATATTAATGTGAATAAATAATAACATAAGCTTTATAACCAATTTAAATTGATTCCATATCAATTTACACTCGATCCCATACCATTTTAATTTATTCACAAACTTTCATTGCATTTCTTTCATATCCAAAAAGTTTGATTCCAAACAATTTTTATTATACTCGACATCATCCCATGCTTCTATTTATTTTAAACTTAAGTTAATTTACTTCAATTCACTACCATTTCATAACTTATGTTCATTCCCATTTTTTTTATTCATATTCGAATTGGATTTATTTTCATCTCAAATCATTTTTATTTCAATCCAATTCCATACAACTCAAGCTTTATTTCCAAACTCTATTACCTATTCACAATCTTTGATTTGATTTTCCTTTGATCAAATCCCAACCATTTCACTAATTTATTCGATTAGTTTATTCCTTTATCCATTTTAAATTTTAATTTACATTAACAATTCATTGTTGAATTTTATTAACAATAAGGCCATTCAATTTATGCTTGAATTGGATTTGTTTATATTTCACACCATATTCAGTTTAATCCAATTCAAGTTTTCATTCAACAACACTTCCAATTATAATCCCATACTTGATTTTCTTTTTCATTTATCTTGAAAATCATTTTGTTAAATTTCTTTGAGTTCAATCTCTTTTTATATCCCAAGTTTGGATTTTTTATCTCAGAATACAATATTTTTATTCCGGCTTATTTATTCCCTTTTTAATTTTTTTATAAACTACTCACTTATTAATATTCACTCTTCCCCATCTATTTACAATCAACCACATTCACATCTTACTTTAACTAGGGATTATGTATATATATTTCTAAATGTTTTTCAATTCTTTTATAAGCTTCCGAAGCTTATTTATTCTAATTCAATACTTGCTTAATTTACATTTATTTGTTTGAGTAGAATTTATCCTAGTCAGTATTATCTATAATTCTACGGAATTCATTTAAATTCAGTTTTATTCCAACTCAACTTCAGTTAAATCTAGTTACATATCATTCTTTTAAGTTTATTAAGCAAGGACTTAATTCCATGTAATAACATTCATGACACAACTGACTTCTGATTCAATTCAATCCAAATTTAAATAAATTTTATTTCTCAATATATGAGTTCAAAACTTATTTATTTATTTAAAAGCTTATATTGCTCAGTTGAGTCAATTCATCTTATAACCAGATTCCAGATTATATATATATAACACTTACTAGCTTAAGGTATAAATTTTCATTTCACAATTATAATCATTTTACCTTTCAACTTTATATCCAATTTAATTCAATTTCAATTTCAATTTATTTAACTTATCTTAAGTTAAATTCAAATGTATTTTCTTCACTTTCATTCACTCAAGTTAAATTTTAATTCCCGGATTAAAATTTCCAATTTCTTCTTATTAATATCAACTTTACTTTATAAGTTCAATGGTAATCCATTTATTCATTCACAATTTCATTGTCAACCAATAAATTTTATTTCCAAACATTAAATATTTTTAGTCCATTTGAACCTATTCTGCACCTTATTTTTTTTCACAATTAAATCAAGCATCATCCAATATTGAATTTCATTTCATTTGCATACCATGTTTATTTATCCGTTACTTATAATTTTAAATCTCAAAACTTTGTTTTATTTAGCCCAACTTGACTAAATTTTTTTTTTCATTTCACATAATTTAACACAATTTAGATTTTAAATTCCAGTATCCAGTTTCCACTTTACTTACTTACAAAGTTGAATTTTATTTCAACAAATTCCTAATTTACATTTCATCAAACTTATTATATGCCATAAGCTTTTCTAGTTAAGATTCCAGAGTTTAAATAGTCTTTAACATTTCAAAATTACCTTTGAAATATTCTATATCCAAAATTCCTTGCATTTCTAAAAATCAAATTCATCCTTTGCAAACAATTCCAATTAAAAACAATTTGGTAGCAGTTTCTCTCTTGGAAACTCGAAAATAAACATCGATGGTGCTGCAGTCATCACCGAAATTATTTTCCAACGACCGAAAGAGTTCAATGCTTTTATCTCTTTTAAAACCCTTCAAATATTTTTAAATTCCAAACTCTTTAAATTCATATTCAAACATTACTTTGGAACTTTATCTTATTTTAATTATTAATCACACTATAATATACATTTATAGTTTATATTTACAAATTTCATTTGCACACAAATTGATTACTTAAATTTTAATTATGGTTTCAATTCCTTGTTCAATTATCAATCACATTTACAAATCTCACTTATTTATTAATTTATCCCTTAATCTTGGTTATTATTTCAATTTCTTATCAATTCTCATACAATAATGATAATAATTAAATATTATCGCTCCTAACATCCAAGCATCCATATATAACTATACTAATTTACAAAAAATCATTTCTTTTATATACAAAAATAATTTTAGGAAAAATTATTTCATTTACCCCATTTAAAACAATACTGTGTCGGTTTAACTTGTTTAAGAGTTTAGAAATTCCTATCGATTACATGGCATCCCACATATCGAACAGAATCCATAAACACTCAACCGATAAATCAACACAATATAAAATCAATTTTATATTCACTAACAAATACACGCTTGTATCTATTAATACTCTCAATCTCATTCTAGAGTACTTACGGACTCTATTTAATGAGTAATCCCCACCAGAGCCAAGGTTATCACCAACCTAAGCTCTGATACCAAGTGTAACGACCCGCAAATCCGTACCCCTTGAGTCAACACTATTCTACATCAATCAACTCAAGTGGCACAGAAATACGAACCATTTGGGTTAAAGAAGAAGAGGTAGAAGAAGAGAAAACAAAAAACAACAACAGAATCTAACCATCACAGCAGAATAAGATATAATAAATAACAAATGATCTTTAAACAAAACAAATATATATCTGTTTTATACATACATCATTATCAGAGTGCATCGGCATCAGTAACATACAACTAGATATACAGCTACTCAACACGACGGAATATATATAGAACATGTATGAAAATATGCAATCGTCATCCAGCTCGTCTCCTGAGCTCCACAGCATCATATCTTATATCCTATAATACTCGGTTTGACCCGAGCATTACAGTTGAATAACACCCAAGTCATTCTGGAATACCAGCGTGAGAAATCACACTCAATTTATTATCAAAGTTTCAAAAATCTTTTCAAAACAAAAGCATCTCGTAAGACCACGCCACAAATAAACATGTCGGGTTTTTACCTTACGATAGCTAAAACACGTTTTTATAAAATCCTCTGATATTATAATAGGGTCTATATATAGATACTTATTAAAATAGCTGAAATTGTTACATTATTAAATTCCTGCTACTAGCTACAGAGCGGGTAATACAAACAAAACTCGTACAAGGCTCGTAGGGAGAATGGATTTCCAACTAATGACTAGGCACTGGGGTACCACCTGTCACAGTACGTGGCCTAGATCACAGTACCGAGGAGTACGCCCGCTCCCCTGCAACACAAGACAGGGACTACCACTTACTGGATAATCCCGAGTCCGCGGTTGGGATCAGCAACCGCCCACTAAGCCGAAATAAAAAGGGACATCTAGACAGGGATGACCTCACCCTGCTTGGGTGCTACCCACCTAGCCTTGCTGCATAACCCCTGATTTTCAGTCATTCCCGGTTGATGAGGCTTGAGGCTAAGCGTTACCTCTTTAGAACATATCCCTTAGAATGCCCATTGTCCACCTGACGATGTTCCGAAAGCATTCATCCATACAAGTCTGTCCTGGGTTCGAACGGAATCGAAGGCACTATTCCTACTACATCCATTTTGGAAATATCCTCAGGATTAGAGCGACTAGCCCTTGCACTTCACTGCTCCATCTTCGACTCCAAACTTTTTTCCCACGAAACGTACAAACCGGATCGAAGTGGTTTTCGAGAAATAAATGTCGATCCCAGTCTCTTCGAAACGATCAACGCATTTGGCGAATATTGATAGTCGGTTATTTAACTATCAATTAATATTCACAAACAACCATCAACCAATAAATAATTTCCCAAATTATTTATTAATCCCAAAAATATCTTCACAATATATATTTCCACCTTTCAAACCCTTTTGAAAACAGTTTTCAAACTATCTTCCTTTTTCTGAATAAATTTCCCAAATATTTTCTATTTCTTCTGAAATCTCCAAGTACAACACTTAGATTTTAAGATGATTTAAAACACCTTACTATAAAATATACTTTTAAATATTTAAATTAAAAACTAGTTTAATGCTTTAATAAAAATATATACATACTTTAAAAATAGTTAAAATAAAGCTACTTTGTAACAACCCACATATTTGACGATTTTATATTTAAATGTTTAATTTAGATATAGCGTCGTTAGTCGGATTTTGGTCCGAAATGTTACTTTCTGCAATTGGCCGAATTGTAACTCGAAACTACCTCCATTGGTTCCAAAATGGAGTTTGCGATCTTTTTGAGTATAATCTTTGATATGTTTGGAGTTTCTGAATTTTGGCTACTTTTTCTATTGGGTTTGGGTTTGGGTTCAGCCCACTAGCTTAACTAATCCTCTAGCTTAGCCACTCCTCTCATTCACTTATTCATTTCTTAAAACTTAAGCTTAGAACTGAAAATGGGGGAAAGGAAGAGGAATTAGAAATTAGCAAGCCCTAGTTCCCCTTTGTATCTTGATTTCTTGCTCCAAATTCATAGGGAATCCATTGGTAAGTTCATCTCCATCTTCACCATCTCTTCTCCTCTTCAATTTCAGTAATTTTCCTAACCCTAACTTAGAAAATACTTGCTTTGATTCTAGATTGAAGCTTGGAGTGTTGAAGTGGAGTGTAGTTGGTTGATTCCTTGCATTTGTGCTTCTTCATCTTCTTTGTTTGTGAGGTTAAAAGGTGAGTTTTGAACTCACATCTACTTCTCTTGATATCATGGGTGTTGGTATGAATTCCTAACAAGTATGCATGTGCCATTGTTTTCGAATTGGAAAGAATTTACATTTCATTGAAGTAGGGCAGGAAGTGCAAAATCACCAGGTTCGGCCGACCGAGTGCAGGCTTCGGTCGACCGACCTGCTGCCCCGAGCCATAATTGGGTTTCTGCATCTGGCCGGCCGACCGAGCCCTGCAGTCCGGTCGACCGACCTGCTTTGTTTTGCCTGGTTTGTTTATTTTGCATATTTGATTGATTTTTCCGGATTTTATCGATTCAAGATGCTTTTTAGTGTTTGTCATTGCATCATTGACTTTGATAACTTACTCTTGACTTCATCCACGGGTTTTTATAAAATAATCTCTCAAATCGCATTTAAAGGCTCGTTTCTCCAATTCATAAATTCTATTTAAAACACACTTTCGCACTTCGAGCGAAGTGGAACGGTGATTAAATGGTTGGGCAAAACACGGACCATGAATCTGTGCGTTTATCCTTCTGATTAATGCCCGACCTATTCGATTGATCGTTTTGGCCTTCGGGTTTGGTTTATCGATGATATGAGGTAAATTTGTACTGCTTTGAGTGTGAAATAAACTAACGGATAGTAAACCGTTTAGTGCGAACGGGTGGTTATGGGACTCACGTTACCACTTTTCGGATTCCTCTCTGGGAGTTTGTGACACATGTTGCCTTTAGGATAGTGTCTTCGGACTGTCTCCTCTGGCTTGTTTCCTTTAAATATCGCCTTTGAAGTTGGTCCTTTGCCCCGACTCGCAAAAATATTTGGGGTGGTCGGTTATCTTTAGTATTGCCTTCGGAGTGGTTTCTTCACCACCGCTCAAGAGATATTGGAGTGGTTTCTTCACCACCGCTCAAGAGAAAATGGAGTGGTTTCTTCACCACCGCTCAAGTGAAAATGGAGTGGTTCCTTCACCACCGCTCAAGAGATATTGGAGTGATTTCTTCACCACCGCTCAAGAGAAAATGGAGTGGTTTCTTCACCACCGCTCAAGTGAAAATGGAGTGGTTCCTTCACCACCGCTCAAGAGATATTGGAGTGGTTTCTTCACCACCGCTCAAGAGATAACGAAGTGGTTTACCCACCACCGCTCATGATGTTTCATTTATATGTATATTCCCTAGGTATTACTTTTCGGTATTGGTTCTTTGGAGCCACACGAAATATAGCGTCTACCTTGTGGAACTCATATTTATCGGTATTTGTTGTTTGCCTTATGGCTTGTTTTGGGATATTCCTATCCTTTGTTTCTATGAGTTGCCGATGATACGAGGCTTGTTTGTTATGATATGATTCATCTTATGTTAGATGATTGGGTTATCTCTTTTAGAGATATTTGATATATATTGTGACCTTGCAGGTTTATTATGGTTCAGTTTATTTAACTGATTTGTTTAGCTAGACTGATCCGTGTAATTTATACTCGGGTCAGACCGAGTTGTTTCAGGTTAGGTGCTTTTGGACTTAGCCTATTTTGCTTCAGCATGGACTACTCCGCTTGCTTCTTTTTGTCATAGCTTTTTGTGTAGTCCCATTTTGTAGTAACTCTGATATGTATTCATCTGGAACTCGTCTGTATATTGTGGTTTGCTATACCACTTGACTTGTATTATGTTGTATACTCTGTTATGTATTCGGTATATGTGTATCAGATGATTTACTGTTCTGTAATGTATATTACATTTGAGTTGTTATATTCTGTTCTGATAGATCCTATAGCCATTGTAGTCTTGCTTTAAATATTTATTGAATACGTCGAACTGTTTGTGATTCTATTTTTCGACGTGTTTAGTGAATAGTTAAGGTAAGATTACACATGGTCGCTTCCATTATACTCTATTGTCCGCGTTAGCCGACAGTATTATCTATGTAATACTCTTTGTTAACGAGGCTCTCGGAGTGGGGCGCCACAGCGTGGTATCGGAGCTAAGTTCAGAACAAAATATGATAAACACAGAATAGATGCACATATTATGGTACATCAAAGTGTACAAGTAATACAAATCTTTGAATCATCGTGTCTCTTTATTCCATCAAGGTTAGATAGAGTTTGGGAATACGTCTAGTAATGCATTTAATTCCGTAGTATTCCATATTGCAATATCTACCTTGTGAATAATCCCTTCCTTATCTTGACTTTCAGCTTATGTCTGGAAGAGGCAGACGTCGACGTTCGGGTGTTGGGCAGTCCAGTGGCTCACATCCGGATGGCGTTTATATGTCTTCCGATCAGTTTATGGAGTTGTTTAGGAGCACTCAACCTCCCGTTCCTCCTCGAGTGTCTCCACCTCGTAAGTCTGCTTTTGCACGTCAGTGCAGTGATTTTGCTCATCTTGGAGGAAAACCGTTTAAGGGTTCCGAGTCTATTCTTGAAGTCCAAGCTTGGCTTCGCACGTGCGAGCGTATCTTCTCTCGCATGGGTCTATCTGACCATGATCGAGTTCTTGTGACTTCTAGCTTATTACAAGAGCGTGCTCTTGATTGGTATGAGCTTCTTGTAGCCGAGATTGACGAGTCTGCTCTTTCTTGGACTCAGTTTCGGGGACGATTTGAACTCAAGTTCGTTCCTGAATCTGAAAAAGTTTTATTGACCTGTCGCTTCCTTGAGTTGAAGCAAGGGAAATCTTCTGTTTTTGAGTATGTCGCATCGTTCGAGGCTTTATCTCAGTATGGTCTTGAATTCATCAGCACTTCTTACAAGAAGAATTTGAAGTTTGTTTCTGGTCTTAAGAAATATCTTAGGAAGTCTTTGTTGCTCCAGCTTAAGCTTTCTTTCAAGGAATTGGTTGATTCGGCACTTCACCTCGAGACCATCGAGAAAGAGGGTGATAGTGATGTAGATGTTGAGGTTTCTAAGAACCCCAACAAGAGGCCGTTTCCAATTCAGAAGAATCCTTTTCCTTCTAAGAAGAAGAAGACTAGTGGTCCTAGTTCTCAGCCTCAGTCTTCCGGAACACCTTTCGTTCGAAAGTGTTTCAATTGTGGTTCTCCAGATCATATTATTCGAGCTTGTCCAAAGCCTCTCTTCTGCCGTTACTGCAAGAGGGAAGGTCATCGTAGTTCCACTGGTCCCATTGCTCCGAATAATTCTTCATCTGGCAAGTTAAATGTAGCGAATGCTTCTGGAGGTCCTTCTCAATCCAAAGGTATATCTCCATCTATTTTGGAGGGTTTTATTCTATTTCATGATCATAGTATACGAGTTCTTTTCGATACAGGTGCTTCACATTCTTTTGTATCGAAGAAACTTGTAGATGATTTATCCTTGGAGGTTTCTTGTATGGTTACTTCTTTAAGGATTGCGAATCCTATTGGGGGATCCGCGACCCTTAGTTTGTTTTGTGATGAAATTGAGATTGTTTTATGTGGCTTTTCTTTCCGTGCGAATCTGCACGTTATTTCTTGTTTGGGATTTGATATGATTTTTGGTATGAACTGGCTAGTGAGGTACGATGCCAGGATTATTTGTTCCGAGAGAATTTTATATCTTTGTCATCCCGATTCGCCTTCTCAGTTATCTCTTGTTCTTGGGGATGTGGATGATTCCGAGATGGCTTTGTATTCTCTTGATTCGCGAGATGGTGATGATGTATCTCGTACTCCTATTGCTTGTGACTTTTCTGATGTTTTTGAGCCTGTATCGGGTTTGCCACCCAAACGGGCAATTGAGTTCCGCATTGATCTCATTCGAGGCGCGCAGCCAGTTAGTTGTCCTCCCACGAGGATGTCTACAAAGGAAAATGAGGAACTCAAGAAGCAGCTTTTAGAGCTTGAATCCAAGCAATTGATTCAATCTACTTTGTCTCCGTGGGGATCCGCGGTCGTCTTTGTGAAGAAATCTGATGGAACTCTTAGGCTTTGCATTGACTATCGCAAGCTTAACGAGTTGACCATTAGAAATAGGTATCCTTTTCCTAGGATCCATGACATGTTCGATCTATTGAGTGGTGCTAAGGTCTTTTCTCAGCTTGACCTTGCCACAGGTTTCCATCAGTTACGAGTCACGGAGGATAGCATACCTCTTACCGCTTTTCGCACTCGATATGGTTCTTTTGAGTGGCTCGTTATGCCGTTCGGTTTGACGAACGCTCCTGCTTTCTTTGTTGATCTTATGAATCGGGTATTCCGGGAATATCTCGATAAGTTCGTGCTTGTCTTCATTGATGATATCCTTATTTATTCTAAGTCTGAAGCCGAGCATGCTAATCACTTGAGAATTGTCTTGAGTACTCTTCGTCGTCATCAGCTTAAAGCCAAATTCTCCAAGTGCCACTTTTGGGAGAATAAGGTTAAGTTTTTAGGCCATGTTGTATCTTCCGATGGCATTTCTGTCGATCCCTCAAATATCGAAGCCATCCAGAATTGGAAGAGGCCTGAAAATGTTCATGAGATTCGTAGTTTCCTTGGATTGGCGGGTTATTACCGTCGGTTCATTAAGGATTTTTTCCGTTTTGTGCTTCCTCTCACTTGCCTTACTCGGAAAGGCATTCGTTTTGATTGGTCCGACAAGTGTGAAGCTTCCTTTCAGACATTGAAGGAACTTCTCACTAATGCTCCTATTCTAGTGGTTCCCGAAGGGAATCATGATCTTGTTGTCTACACCGATGCTTGTGGTAGTGGTCTCGGTGCTGTTCTTATGCAGAAGGATCGGGTAGTTGCTTATGCTTCTAGGCAACTGCGTCCGAATGAAGTTCGCTATGCCACTCATGATCTTGAGTTAGCCGCCATTGTCTTTGCCTTGAAGATTTGGCGACATTATTTATTAGGCGAGCGCTTCATTCTCTATACCGATCATAAATCTTTGAAGTATTTGTTCACTCAAAAGGAACTCAATATGAGACAACAGCGTTGGCTCGAGTTTCTTGCTTCTTATGACTTTGATATCCAGTATACCCCTGGTAAGGGTAGTCGTGTTGCAGATGCGCTTAGTCGCAAACATTCGGCTGTTATTTCTGTGATGCTTGCCGAATGGAATATTCTTGAGACTCTATCGTTTTCTGAAATTCGTGATCGAGGTTCACCTTCCGATTCTCCTATTCTATTATTTAGTTTGGGAGCTCGACCTGTTTTATTGGATCGTATTGCTGATGCCCAACGGCGTGATCCTGATTTGTTGCATTTTATTCAGCTTTGTGAGTATGGATCTTGTGATGAAGCGTTGCAAGATTTTAGCATTGATTCTCATGGGTGTCTTCGTAAGAAGAACCGTCTTGTTGTACCTTCTGATTCTGTACTTAGGCATGATATTCTTGATGATTGCCATCGTTCTAAGTATACCATTCATCCCGGTAGTAGTAAGATGTATGTCGATATGCGTCGTCTTTATTATTGGGAAGGCATGAAGCGCGATGTGGCGAGTTATGTGAGCAATTGCATAACTTGTCAACGTTTTAAAGCCGAGCATCAGCGTCCTTCTGGTCTTCTTCAGCCTCTTGAGATTCCATTGTGGAAGTGGGATCAGATATCTATGGATTTCATTGACGGCCTACCTCGTTCGAGACCTGGCCATTCTAGCATTGGGTTATTGTTGATCGCCTTTCCAAGTCTTCTCATTTTGTCCCTATTAAGTCTAATAGGACTGCTTCGCATTTGGCTAAGTTGTATGTCAAGGAAATCGTGAGACTTCACGGTGTTCCTAGTTCTATTGTGAGTGATCGTGATCCTTTATTCACGAGTCATTTTTGGAAGAGTCTTCAGCAAGCTTTGGGAACAAAGCTTAATTTTTCTACAGCTTATCATCCGCAGTCTGACGGACAGACTGAACGGGTGAATCGTATTTTGGAGATCTTCTTCGTATTTGTATTTTTGATTTCGGTGGTAGTTGGGAGGATCACCTACCTCTTGTAGAATTCTCCTACAACAATAGTTTTCAGTCTATTATTGGTATGGCTCCTTTCAAAGCCTTATACGGAAGGCCATGCCGATCACCTTCTTGTTGGTTAGAATCTGGTGAGAAGCTTATTCTTGGTCCAGATTTTATTCGAGATTCTTCCGAGAAGATTGATCTTATTCGGTTGAGAATGAAAGAGGCACAGAGTCGCCAGAAATCCTACGCGGACAACCGTAGGAAGCCTCTCGAGTTCTCGATCGGCGACCTTGTTTTTATTCGTGTTTCTCCTTTGAAGGGGGTTATGCGTTTCAGTACGACTGGAAAATTGGCTCCTCGTTATATAGGACCGTTTTCTATTACTTAACGTATTGTCCCTGCGGCTTATAGAGTTTCACTTCCAGCTCATTTATCTGGCATTCATGACATCTTTCATGTCTCGCAACTTCGGAAGTGTCTTCGGGAGTCGGATTCTGTTATTACTTCTCCTGATTTGCAAGAGCTTGAGGTCTCACCGGACTTATCTATTGTACAGCAACCTATTCGCGTGCTTGATACGGAGGTGCGACACCTTTGGAACAAGGACGTGCCGCTCGTTAAAGTTCAATGGTCCGCTAATCACAATAACTGTACTAGGGAAACCAGAGAATTTATTGAGCGATCTTATCCAGGTTTTCTTGCTTCGCTTTGAAACGGTGAGTATGTCTTTTCATCTCAAGCTTATTTTCTTTTCTTTTGATTGATTAATTGTATGTAGTTGTTACAAATATCGTCTCTAGGAATTGCGGGGACGCAATTTTGTAAGGAGGGGAGATCTGTAACAACCCGCATATTCGACGATTTTATATTTAAATGTTTAATTTAGATATAGCGTCGTTAGTCGGATTTTGGTCCGAAATGTTACTTTCTGCAAATGGCCGAATTGTAACTCGAAACTACCTCCATTGGTTCCAAAATGGCGTTTGCGATCTTTTTGAGTATAATCTTTGATATGTTTGGAGTTTGTGAATTTTGGCTACTTTTTCTATTGGGTTTGGGTTTGGGTTCAGCCCACTAGCTTAACTAATCCTCTAGCTTAGCCACTCCTCTCATTCACTTATTCATTTCTTAAAACTTAAGATTAGAACTGAAAATGGGGGAAAGGAAGAGGAATTAGAAATTAGCAAGCCCTAGTTCACCTTTGTATCTTGATTTCTTGCTCCAAATTCATAGGGAATCCATTGGTAAGTTCATCTCCATCTTCTCCATCTCTTCTCCTCTTCAATTTCAGTAATTTTCCTAACCCTAACTTAGGAAATACTTGCTTTGATTCTAGATTGAAGCTTGGAGTGTTGAAGTGGAGTGTAGTTGGTTGATTCCTTGCATTTGTGCTTCTTCATCTTCTTTGTTTGTGAGGTTAAAAGGTGAGTTTTGAACTCACATCTACTTCTCTTGATATCATGGGTGTTGGTATGAATTCCTAACAAGTATGCATGTGCCATTGTTTTGGAATTGGAAAGAATTTGCATTTCATTGAAGTAGGGCAGGAAGTGCAAAATCACCAGGTTCGGCCGACCGAGTGCAAGCTTCGGTCGACCGACCTACTGCCCCGAGCCATAATTAGGTTTCTGCATCTGGCCGGCCGACCGAGCCCTGCAGTCCGGTCGACCGACCTGCTTTGTTTTGCCTGATTTGTTTATTTTGCATATTTGATTGATTTTTCGGGACTTTATCGATTCAAGTTGCTTTTTAGTGTTTGTCATTGCATCTTTGACTTTGATAACTTACTCTTGACTTCATCCACGGGTTTTTATAAAATAATCTCTCAAATCGCATTTAAAGGCTCGTTTCTCCAATTCATAAATTCTATTTAAAACACACTTTCGCACTTCGAGCGAAGTGGAAGGTTATTAAATGGTTGGGCAAAACACGGACCATGAATCTGTGCGTTTATCCTCCTGATTAATGCCCGACCTATTCGATTGATCGTTTTGGCCTTCGGGTTTGGTTTATCGATGATATGAGGTAAATTTGTACTGCTTTGAGTGTGAAATAAACTAACGGATAGTAAACCGTTTAGTGCGAACGGGTGGTTATGGGACTCACGTTACCACTTTTCGGATTCCTCTCTGGGAGTTTGTGACACATGCTGCCTTTGGGATAGTGTCTTCGGACTGTCTCCTCTGGCTTGTTTCCTTTAAATATCGCCTTTGAAGTTGGTCCTTTGCCCCGACTCGCAAAAATATTTGGGGTGGTCGGTTATCTTTAGTATTTCCTTCGGAGTGGTTTCTTCACCACCGCTCAAGAGATATTGGAGTGGTTTCTTCACCACCGCTCAAGAGATATTGGAGTGGTTTCTTCACCACCGCTCAAGAGAAAATGGAGTGGTTTCTGCACCACCGCTCAAGTATAAATGAAGTGGTTCCTTCACCACCGCTCAAGAGATATTGGAGTGGTTTCTTCACCACCGCTCAAGAGAAAATGGAGTGGTTTCTTCACCACCACTCAAGTGAAAATGGAGTGGTTCCTTCACCACCGCTCAAGAGATATTGGAGTGGTTTCTGCACCACCTCTCAAGAGACAACGGAGTGGTTTACCCACCACCGCTCATGATGTTTCATTTATATGTATATTTCCTAGGTATTGCTTTTCGGTATTGGTTCTTTGGAGCCACACGAAATATAGCGTCTACCTTGTGGAACTCGTATTTATCGGTATTTGTTGTTTGCCTTATGGCTTGTTTTGGGATATTCCTATCCTTTGTTTCTATGAGTTGCCGATGATACGAGGCTTGTTTGTTATGATATGATTCATCATATGTTAGATGATTGGGTTATCTCTTTTAGAGATATTTGATATATATTGTGACCTTGTAGGTTTATTATGGTTCAGTTTATTTAACTGATTTGTTTAGCTAGACTGATCCGTGTAATTTATACTCGGGTCAGACCGAGTTGTTTCAGGTTAGGTGCTTTTGGACTTAGCCTATTTTGCTTCCGCATGGACTACTCCGCTAGCTTCTTTTTATCATAGCTTTTTGTGTAGTCCAATTTTGTAGTAACTCTGATATGTATTCATCTGGAACTCGTCTGTATATTGTGGTTTGCTATACCACTTGACTTGTATTATGTTGTATACTTTGTTATGTATTCGGTATATGTGTATCTGATGATTTACTGTTCTGTGATGTATATTACATTTGAGTTGTTATATTCTGTTCTGATAGATCCTATAGCCATTGTAGTCTTGCTTTAAATATTTATTGAATACGTCGAACTGTTTGTGATTCTATTTTTTGACGTGTTTAGTGAATAGTTAAGGTAAGATTACACATGGTCGCTTCCATTATACTCTATTGCCCGCGTTAGCCGACAGTATTATCTATGTAATACTCTTTGTTAACGAGGCTCTCGGAGTGGGGCGTCACATACTTTGTAGAATATAGAACTAAATTTCTCTTTTTTTAAACAAAATACCAAGTTACCTTAAATAATTACTACGATAATAGATTTGAAAAATATATTTACTTTAGAATTTAAACATTTAGAAATAATAAATTTTCTAAAACATGCTTTTTAAAACAACATTAAACTTTTATCTTATATTTAAAAAATTACTTTGAAAACGTACTTGGCTATCCAGGGAAATATACTTCTCTTCACATTCTTCTTGAAATTTCGAATTCCAAACACTTGAATCAATTTCCAAACTGATTTCCAATTAACCACATTTATTTCAAAATCCATTAATTTCAGATTTTATTCCTTAATTATGGTTTAAAATAGCTTTAGCTGAAAATATCAATTTTAGATTTCTCAATTTACTTCTTAATCCTGTTAATAAATTTATACTTTAAATTTTAAAATAATTTTTTATTCCTTTAAAATAATAACACTTATTTTACAATTCATTCATTTCTGTTTATTCAAGATCTTTTTCTTTTCATACTCGTATTATTTATTAGTATTTTAATATCATTTCCATTTCTATCAATTCATTGTTAATTTATTAACATTTTCTATAGTTATTACGCTTACAAATTGACTTCTTTATTTTCTTCCCAAAATCAAATTTATATATTTTTGGTAGTTCATTCTACCCAAATATATCCAATCATACCATAACATTCAATATTCCAATATAATTCATCATAGAATATCAAATAATCACAACAGAGAATGTTAAATAATTTAAATGAATGTTGAGGGACCCAGTTGGATCCCTCCAACCTGTTTTCCCTGCATCCACAGATGTTAGCACAATATAAAATACCAATTCCAAAATATACCATACTATAGCACATCAATCAATTCAATCATTCAAACAATTATTTAAATTTAATCATTTAAATTTAACTGAGTGAGATTAACTCACCTTTGCGTTTCATTTGCAATCCACTTCAATATGGCTTTGGTTTTCCCGATTTGACCTTGAATAATCAATTTATACGGGTTTATTAATAATTTGAATTGACCAAACAATTTTATTATTATTTATTAATTTAAGTAAATAAGAAATCTAGTTTAAACTGATAATTTCCCATCCAAATTGTATATAAAAATAATTTATATATGCCAAATCTTATGTATATGCATATTTCTGCTTTGAACCTTATATATACATATGTACATATATATATATATATATTTATAAAGTCTAATAAAATTACAATACCCTTTTTAGCCTATATATTAAAATAAATTATCTCATTATAGTAAACTATAAAATTTAATAATCATTTTACAGCAACAATTTTTCTTCTTCTACATATACATATTCTTCATTTAACTATATAAATTTATAATTTAAATTAAGTACAATGAGAATACCTCACCATCGATCGAGAGCTTCCAGGAAAACCCTAGAAATGTCGTAACCGTTCCGAGGCGCTGCCTGCTATTCAACTCGAAATCCTCGTTGCTCGCTTGACGCTGCTTTCCTCCATGCCTGACATGGAAACGACGAAGTCGCCGCCCATAAATTCGCGACCTCTGTTGCATCGAAACCCTAGTTCGACGACTTCGACTCGATCCTCAACAGCTGCCGCGCCACCCAGCTTCATCTGCTCACACCCGCACTAGCGAACGCCATAGCATCGCCAGCCGAAACCCTACCAAAACCCTAAGTCCGACCATCTGCCGCCTCCACCTGCCAATCCAATGCGTCGCGACACCTACCCAACGACTCGCCACCTTCCAGATTTCGATTCCTAAATCGCACTCGATTCCAAATTCCCCCTTTTCTTCCACGCGAGCCGATCGATTTCGATCTCGAGGTAAACGCGAAAATTTGATTCGCGCTTCTGGTCTTGAATGGAATCACGCGGCCGATCACTTTTTTTTACTGAACTTGCTGAACGTTGAACTTGAAGAGGAGAGAAACAAAAAGGCTCGGTATCTCAAATTGATTTTGTAGAATAGGATGCAGCCATTACTATATTATTTTATAAAATGAACTGTGATGATTTTTCTTTCACGAGAACGAGATTTGGAAAAAGGAAAAGAGATTTCGGTAGATATAATCGTCTCTAGATATTTGTTTTGATCTTAGCTTCTAAGGGAAGACAAGGGTAGCGTGCTTGAAATAAGAAGGGGAGGCAACTAGGTCGACGGAAATCAGATGCTAGGGTGGCTACTGATTTAATAATTTTTCTTTATAAAAATCTCGATTAAATTTTCAACGCGTTTACTTAACGTATAAGCACACAACAACTCCGATCAATACGAAATTTGAAATCCGATAATAATTCCATATTACGGACCCAATGGAACTGGTTTCGTCAAATTCTGAGACTGCGTCTCAGAAGGCTATTTTAAATTCAATTTAAACGATATAAATTTCAAAACTTGAAAAACCATTTTAAAATTTGATTTCAACACTTCTATTCTCTTAAGTAATATCAATATAAATTTTATAAGCCTTCAAATTATTTTTAACCAGCTTAAAACTCCAGATTCAACATTTCACCCAACTTCAACTTATTTAATTCGATAATTTAATTATCAAATAAATTGTGATATTCATAATTCAAGTTAAGATTACTCCAATGAATATTTAAATCAATTAAATATTTCGATTTTAAATGCTCTAATATTCCGGGTCGTCACACTTAGCCTAGTACAAAGGTGAAAGAATCACAATGAACAACAACGAAAAATTATCGTAAAGGTAAAATATGGTATATTTTGAACGATATATTAAATGTGATAATCTACACCGTAGTCTGAATTAAATCAGCCAGTAATGTGATGATGAAATGAATGATCATTTTGATTCTAACTTATTCAAAATGGTTGGCCAATTATATTCTCATGCCAAGAACACTAGAATCTTTGAACTGCTTCATATATATTAGTTTGGATTAATAATAGTGTTTTATTGGACGATAATACATTTGATTATTTTACCGCTGACTCTATATTCACGATTTTTGATTAAATTCAAGAGAACGTGTAATGACCCTGGATTTTTGGTCCTATTTATTTTAATATATATTTAAATTAATTAAATAAAAAATAGCTTGATCATCTTAAAATGGATATGATTTGGAAATATTGCCATTTATTTATCTAAACTGTATTTTAAAAAGGAGATAGATTTGGAAATTTGAAATAAGTATCTCAATAATATTCACAATAGAAATCTATCTTATATAATTAATTAAAATACTTTACTTTATTTCTATTTAGTATAAAATGATAACATATAGATAATAATGTTTGAAAATTCTAAAATAAAAGATTTTTAACAATATCTTGATAAAATTTACCTTATATAATTAAATTAAAATATTTTACATTGTTAGCATTTGAGAAATAAATACATATGGATGATAGTATTTAAAACAAGATCAAAGTTTAAAAATATAAAAAAATATAAAATACAAATAGATGATAATGTTCGATATAAATTATTAATATTAATGTAAGTCAAATTATAAATATTAATAAATAAGTGAACTCATGAATCTAAGTTTAATGTTTATAGTTAGAATACGAATGAAAAAAATATATGAAATATAAACAGGTGTTAAGTTAAACATTAAGTATAAAATGAAACAAAAACAAGTATAAATCATAATTATAAACATAAGTATAGAACATAATTATAAATTATAAAATGTAACTAAGAATATAAATATACAAATATAAGTTATGACTAGGAATATAAAATTTACAAATGCAATATTATCAAAGATTTGGTACTTTAAATTACTAGTAGGATAAATATAAGCCTTTAAAACAAATCTACCTGCAAGTATAAAATAACACCTGATAACATATGTATGTTATAGTTCAAACTAGAAAAGCAATAAAGCAAATATCTACTAATAAGTAGCTTCTTATTCAAGCCATAAGTTAACTGCAAGGTGAACAAGTTCAGACAAATAACTAGTTGTACAGATAGACATAATAAGCATGTATATAGTTATTCAAGCTAGGAAATAATAAAAATAAAATAACAACCATATGTACATAAACAATGTAAGCTAGGAGGTAATAAATGTTTACAAATAGCTTCGTACACAAGCTAAATGTTTACCTGCATAAGTATATGATTGCAGGTAATATCTTCACACAGCAAAACAATTGATAATTGTGTAAACATAATTAGAAACCAAAGCATGTACTTACTATCAACTCAGCCTAATATTTGTCACTTCAAATATCTAGCAAATCTGGTTAAATAAAAGCAAGACAGGGGTACAGCATGTCCAGATATTGCCTCCCCTATACAACTGTGTTTTCTATATATTTTTATGCACCTTCATTTGGTTCGTTCAACAAAAATATTACAAAATTTGAAGAAACTAAAGCAGGAAAAGGAGAGCAACCCAAATTGAATTCAAATAAAAACAGATTCAAAGTTTGCAGTTTTAAAACTTCAAATTTCAAGCAACAGTTATCAACTGCAGTCTTCATCACCTCGGATTATTCCTTGTTCAGTGTTTTGCTGGTGAGTAAGCTTACTATTTTCAAATTTAAACTTGTGTATTTAACTTAAAATGGTATGTGCTGTGATGTTTATGTAAACCAGTAGTACAAAGAACTTTCTGTTGCTCTGGAAAATATGATATGGCTGTTCTTCAGTGTTTTTCACAAGATTCTGAACATAATAAGCAAAGAAATTGTAAATACTTCAAATGTTTTAACCTTGAATATTAATGCTAATCTAAGTTGTTTATCCAAATCAAGGCCTGCAACTTTGTTAGAGTTTTACAGTAATCTACACATACTGCATTTCAAGTTTCAAGCAAAAATAACTAAAAGGATCAAATTTCAAATGTTTAAATTTGTTAATTCAATAGTATATTTAGATTTCACACACATAATTATGATTTTTAGCATAAAAATTTTGATTTTTAAGCAAGGGTATGAGGAGCAGTTTTAAAATGAAACAAAAATGGATTTTTGTCAATTATAGATGATTGAGTTAATTTTAATTTCTGTAAATTGATATGAAACATGCTTGTAATCCATTTGACACAAGAAAAATGTCAAATTATTTTTCGAATACATAGATTATGAGTTTGGAATTAAAGTAGGGTTTAGTTCATACGTTTTTCAATGCTCTGTGAATTTTGGTTTTCGCCACCATGGTTCGATCGAGTGGCTCGTGGTTGTGAGTGAAGGCCGAGGAAAGTATGGGCGTGACATGGATGAGGGGTTTTCGTCTCCGTTGGTCAGTGTTGGAGGGGCGAAGGGTTTTTTTTGGTGGTTGCTCGAAACAGTGTTTTGAGTTTCAGGCATTTTTTGACTTCGAAGATTGTTCGAAAATCTGGGCTTTGATTTCGATCATCGAGACGATTTGTGGTTTTTGGATGTTGGCGTGAGCCACCGGAGGAGAGGCGAACAACCGTGCATGTGCACGGTGGCGTGAGCGTATCAGTAAGGTCGTGGGTGGCTTCGTATCGAGTGATACTCGAGTGGGTACTCGAGTAAGGGGGTCGGTTGGCTCGAGTTAGGACCCGTGCTCACGCGAGTAGTCATCACAGTAGTTGTTTAAACTTAAAGATAATGAGAATAAGAAAAGTTACAGAAAAAATATATAAGGAGAAGAAGAATGGTTTCTAGGAGGCGACTCGGGGAAGTTTGCGTGCATACCGAAGTTGCACTCGAGACTAAATAGGAGGAGACCTGGGTTTTTGTAATTGCAGTGTTGAATTTTCAAGGTGAAGCTAAATGAAGATCTTTTATCAAGATTAAGATTGAAATATAAATAACTGTTAGATGGTTATAAGTTAGAAGCTGGTACTTGTTTAATTAGTTTTCCTTAATACTTAATGATGTTTAGGCCTTAATTATTATTATTTTTATCAAGTAATTACAGTATAAGTTAAGTAATTACTTTAAGTTAGAAGTGTAACCGATTAACGTTTAAGTTTGTAGTTAGTAGTAATTTGAGCTTCAAAATTTTAAAGAAACTTCTTTTAATTACTTGCAGGAAGTAATTAAGGATGTTTAAGTGATTGATAAATGAATAATTAACTACTTAAGTTAATAAATGAATGATTAATAGTTAACTAATCAAATAATTTAATTATGAATTAATAGTTAATTAATTAAGTGACTAAGAATTAAGGATTTATAATTGATTAATTAAGTAATTAATAGTTACATAGTTAAGTAATTAAGTTTCATTAATTAATAATTAAGTTATCAATTAATGAATAAGGAATAGTAATTAAAGATAAACAACTTGATTATAAAGTAACTAATTAAATAAATGAAACAAATAATCAATTGAACAATTAAGATTTAATAGTTGATTAAGGAATCATTAATTAGATAATTTGAAATGAAATAGGTAATTAATTGTTAATTAATGATTAATTAAATAGAGTTAAGTGATTAACTCTCAAGTAATTAATTCTAAATTGAATTAATTACAAATAAGACTTGAAGGTGACTGCTTATGGACTGTTGTGATTGAATATCTGATTTGTATATTTATGTGATGATATCCTATGTTACTCTATGATATGCTGTGTTATATCTATGATGCTTGTATATGTTTTATCTGTAATAAATGCTATGTTAATTCAATTGTTGAATTAAAAATTTTAAACTGTTTAAGTTAAATTGACAACTTGGCCTTTAAAATGGCGTTTGGATTCGATGAGACCGGGATCGGAAGAATCAAATTTGATTCCCCGAAAACCACATCGATCCAATTTAAACGTTAGGTCGTGAATCCTGAAATGAAGATCGAGATGGTGTTTTCATAATGCAAGGGTTATCGCCGTTGACTCTGAGGGTGATTCCAAAATGAGTGTGACGAGATAATGCCTTCTGTTTCGTTCGAACCCGGAATGAACTTGTATGGATTGAATGCTTTCAGCACATCGTCAGGCCGACGATGAGCATTCTAAAGTAATATGTTCTATAAAGGTAATCGTAGCCTCAAGCCTCATCAACCGGGAATGGCTAAAACAGGGGAGATGCAGCAAGGTTAGGTGGGTCATGCCCAAGCAGGACAAGATATTTCCCCTGTCTAGATGTCCCTTTTTATTCCGGCTGTGTGGGCGGTTTCTAGCTACAACCGCGGGGTTTATCTTGTTCGGGACTGTTCAGCAAGGAATGGTTCCAGCCTTGTGTTGTAGGGGGTCGGGAGTGATCCTCGGTACGGTGATCTAGGCCCCGTACTGTGACGGGCGGTACCCCAGTAGCCCTGCCATTGTTGGAAATCCATTTTCCCTACGAGACCCTACGATTTTGATTTGTATTACCCACTTTTGTGGCTAGTAGCTGGAATTTAATCATGTAACAATTTCGGCTATTTTCTATTTACTTGAAAACCCTAGACACTATTATAATGTGATATTCCGGAAATTTGGCAATATATATTTAATAATCTGTGTTTAAAAATTTATTTGATTTAATAAATTCTTGATAATAAATTTGGAACTGATATAATAACTATCTTATAATAAATATTTAAATTAGTAGACTTTATCTTTTAAAGCTAATAAACTGTTTTCTGTTTATATATATATAATTGTATATCTTGTATATGGATAAACTTTGATTTAAAACTTAGTGAATGAATCAATTCTTAATTTTTATTTATATTTGGTAAAATTGGAAATTTGATTTAAATTTAACATCTAATTGTTCTAAACAATTTAATAAATAATTATATAGTCTATATTAAAGGAAAACCTTATTTGTTTAAATTTATATTTAATTAACTTGAATATGGATTTAAATTTAATTTCTTTTTAAATTATTGCTTGAATTTATATGTAAGAATTTAAAATACAATTTACAAATGATCTTAATTTATTAAGTAATAGAAGTAATTTATGATATCTTTTATAAATCATTTTAAATATTGTTTAATTTTCTATTTTCAAATGACATTGAGAATACTTAGTTTTTATAATCATAAATAGGTTGTTAGAAATAGAATTGTTAATTTTAATTTTAAAAGAGTTATATATGCATATATATGTAACTTGATTTTTAAAAAATGGATTTGATAAATTAATTTTAAATTTGAATTTGATGTTTGAGAATTTAAAAGAGTAAATACATAAAGATATTTGAATAAGCTTGTATTTATATTTGTTTGTTTTCATTTCAATTTAAAAAGAGATAAACTCATTTATATACGTAAGGATAGTTAATTAAGATTTAAAAGCTTTTATAACCCATTTAATTTAAATTAAAATATACTTAAAAGACATGTGTAAAACTCTTAAGATACTTAAATTACATGTGTAAGCATAGCATGAACTATAGTGACAAATGTTTAAATTTAAAACAAGTGTCCTAATTAAATCTTTTTCATTTTCTTTTAATTAAATCAAAAATTTGTTTATGTAAACATTTTTGCTCATCTCATTTCTTTTTTCCATTCTTCTTTTCTTCATAAACTTGAGAAAGTTTTCAGATTTAAAAATATGAATTCACCTTCCACAAAACAGAGTTTATCTGTTCAAGTAAAAATCTGTAGTCCCCCCTCTCAAACAAATTTGATAACCTATGATCCTCAAACCCAAAAGCTATCTGAATCATTCCAAAACCTGAAATTCATAAAGAAAATCAAGTTTTACTTGTAGCTCTGCAAATTCAATACCTGGAAAATCAATTTGCAACTTCAAAGTCCTGCATTTCTGTTTTGAAAAAAAGAAAAAGAAATCCATGCCTGCACTTTTCTGGAACCTGCATGCAATGATAAAATCAGGGAACATGCAGATGAGATCTGGAAGCTAACATTTGTAGTTAAATCAAGATGAATGTTTCAAAAGGGAAACAAGCTGCAGTTTTAAAAGAACTCAGGATCAAGCTTTTCTAAAAATAAGTTGCTCTGCTCAGGAAATCAGTGAGTAACAATTTTTTCTAACTAAACTTAAGTAATAATTAGTTGATTGTTTATTTCTAGAATCAAGTCTGTTGCATGCCATATTCAAAGCTTATTACTGGTATAATATATGAGTTTGTAGTTGTACAGTTTGCTATGGAATTGTCTTTCTGTACTCAAGTTACAGAATTAAGAATTGCTTTAAAATATTCACTCCATTTGAATTGATGTATGCTAAGTTTTAACATTTAAATCAAAATATGGCTGTTAACCCTTGTTACAGTTTAAATTTTATTTAATATGAAAATTTTCTATATTCTGTAAATTTAGAAAATACAGAACATTATTTTTATAAGGAAGAATTTAATTATTTAGAATTCGTTGATTTAAGGTATTAAATCAATTACACAAACTAAAACTTTGAATTCTAAAACTTAATTCAGAAAAAAATTATTAGTTTAAATTGGGAAAGGATCACTGGTTTGTCTGGAATTGGGGTTTTAGGTTGGGATTTTCATTCTAGAAGATTTGGAGTGGCCATGGGTTGTTTCAGTGATGGAGTAATAATCATGTTTTAAAAAAAATTGGAAGATAATGGATTTATGGAGTGAAGCAGTAGAAATTTGGGATTGAAGTTGTTATGCCCTAGTTTTTCAATGTTGATAAGTAAATTGATCACCGCTACTCGAATAGGTGATCGAGTCTTTTCTAAGTTGAACGGGAGAAAGATGAGGTGTTGAAGTTGATGTGGCCGGCGGCGTTAACTCTCCGATGATCGCAATTTGGAGTTTGAGGTAAATTTCCAGTTTGACTTTTTCTTACAGTTTTGAGCTCGAAGCTCGTTTTCGATTTAGGGGTTTCTGTAGTTCTTGGATGACCGGAATCATGTTGGAGGAAGGCCGTCGACTTGCTCGTGGGGTTGCGAGAGGGTGGAGGTGAAGGCCGCGGCGGTGCAGGTGCACAGCGAATCTGGGTATCAGCTGATTGTTTTTGGGGAAGATGGGTTTCTTGAGTTTGGTCTCGGGTTGCATCGCGTTTTGCTTGAAGCATGTGGGTATGAGACTCGAAGGGGATGAGTTATTGGCTCGGGTATTTTGTTGATGCAGGTTTTGTTAAACCTGATAGTACCCTGAAAGATTCAATTGAATTCAAAGGGATTTGTTCTCGGGTTTACTCGAGTTTGTTTTGAATTTTGCTCGGCTTAAGATAGGATGAGGGTCGAGTGAATTTTGTGATCACTCGAGTAGGGTTCGTATAGGGTTAGAAAACTACCTTGTTTTTAAATTTAAACTGAAGATTAAGTTATTAATCAAGATTTAAATTAAATTTTAAATCTAATTTAAATTATGGATTCAAGTTGAATTGAATCTTATGTTGGAAATGATCAAGTATTTAAATTCAAATTTGTTTATTGTTTAAAAATGTTTGTTTTCAAATAAATTTAAATTTAAATTTGGAAATTGAAATGTAAGAAATGTTTAAACAAAGTTAAATTTGATTCAAATTTGGATTTGAATCTTGGTTTCAAAATAAATTTAAGTTTTATAAATATAAGTGTTTGAAAACAAATTTGAATAATAATATAAAGTTTAAATCGTTTTCAATTTAAAAGGAAATTTGTTTTAACTTGTGTAAAATTACTTTTATAATAGAAGTATTATTTATCATTTAAAGGTTTTAGATTGTTTTTTTTAAAACTTGTTAAAAGTTAAATTATAATTTAATAATTTGTTTTCATTTAATTATGAGGGTAATTAAATAAATAATTAATTTATTTAATAAATTAATGAAATGAATAATTACTCAAAGTAATTAAGGGTTTAAGGTTAATTATTTTTAGAATAATTAACTTGTAATTAAGAATAATTAATTAAATAAGGTTTGATTTTAATTAATGATTTATAATTAATTAATCAAGTAATAATGGATTAATTAAGTTTTAATTAACACTTACTTATTTAAATAATTAAGGGTTAACTAATGAGTTATTAATGATTAATTAATTTGAAATTAATAATGATTTAAAATAAGTTAATTATTTTAGAAAATAATTAATGAAATGAATAGTTAATGAAGATCATTAACTAAGGATTTTTTATAATTAATTAAAGTGATTAATTTTAATTATTAATTGGATTAATTTAAAGATAATCATTTGAGTAAATTGTTAAGTATAATTACTTATGGAGGTAATTAAGTAAATTAATTACCAATTATAATTAATTGAGTTTAATTTGATTAGATTAAGTTAATTAATTCAGTTTAATTAATTTAAAATAATCATTTGATGATTTATGACGTATAATTACTTATTGTAATTAAATAAAGAGAAATTACTTAGGGAAGTAATTAATGGGTAATTATTGCATGTAATTAGTTGAAGGTGATTTGATAATTGAAGTAATTTAAGTATAATTACTTTGTGAATTCATCAAGGAATTAATTTGAGAAACTTAATTATGGAGTAGTTAATTTGTTTGGTAAAGTAATTAAAGGTAGTTAATTACTAAATGGGGTTAATCAACGGTGATTAACAATTATGGGTTAAATTAAGATTAATTACTTAATGTAATTAATTTAAATAAGGTAATTAATTTAAATGTAATTAGGGATGATTAATTAAGATAATTAATGATGTAACTAAGATTGACTAATTAAGATTAATTAGTCAATAATAAGTGATTAAGGTAATTAATTAATATAATTAATTAAGGATTAATGTAATTAATTATAGTTAATTAATTTGTGAGGTAATTAAGGTTAATTACTGTATTTGGATTAAATATAATTAATTTGTGAAATTAATTAAAGAATAATTACATAAATGTAATTAAGGAGTAATTAATCAATGCTGATTAATTAAAGTGATTAATTGGAAGATGATTAATTAATTAATTTGTAATTAATTAATAGTTATGAAAGCAAGATTTATATTGATGAAGTAATTAATTTAACTCTCTTTAAATTAATTTAAATAATGTAATTAATTTAATTCACTTTAAATTAATTATATTAGTGTAATATTAAATCATTGCTTATATGGTTGGATAATGTTGTTTGCTTTGATTGGGTTGAAACTCAGATATGAGATAAATAATGTTGAGTGATTTGGATGCATTGTTTGCATTGTGATGATGATTTGGATTATCTTTTGATAATGATAATATAGATTATCAGTTGTGATGATAATGTTGATTACCTATTGTGAATCTATGATTTATATATCTGTGTGTAAATAGATAATGAAATTGAATTGTTTTAAAACTTTAAAACAACTTGGCCTTAAAAGACACGCTTTGGATTTCTATTAGACCGGGATCGGGTTTCCATATTTGGATATCCGAAAACCACATCGATCCAAATTAACATTAGGTCGTGAATAAAAGTGAAGCGAGTGAAGACTCGAGGTGTAAGGGCTATACGTCAGTATAACTCTATGGGTGATTCCCTAATGAGTTTGACGGAATAGTACTTATAGATTCGAGATAATGATTCAGAGTGCAAGGGTTATCGTCGTTAACTCTGAGGGTGATTCCAATACGAGTGTAACGAGATAATGCCTTCGGTTTCGTTCGAACCCGGAACGAACTTGTATGGATTGAATGCTTTCAGAACATCGTCAGGTGGACGATGAGCATTCTAAGTGATGTGTTCTCTAAAGGTAATCGTAGCCTCAAGCCTCATCAACCGGGAATGGCTAAAACAGGGGAGGTGCAGCAAGGCTTCGTGGGTAGCTCCCACTGGAGAGCAAGATTTTCCCCTTTCTAGAGGTCCCTTTTTATTTCGGCTGTGTGGGCAGTTTGGAGCGTACGCCAACTGCGGGGTTGTCTTGTTCGGAACTATTCAGTAAGGAATGGGTCCGGCTTTGTGTTGCGGGGGTCGGGAGTGATCCTCGGTACATGGATCTAGGCCACGTACTGTGACGGGCGGTACCCCAGTAGCCCTGCCATTGTATGGAATCCACAATCCAATAAGTGCTAACGGTTTTGATTGTATTACCCACTTTTGTGGCTAGTAGCTGGAATTTAATCATGTAACAATTTCGGCTATTTCTTATTTACTTGAAAACCCTAGACGCTATTATAATATCACTGGATTTCCTATCAAATGTTTTGGTTAGCGTAAGGTAAATTTTTTTCCATGTTTATGCGTGGGAAGTCTTACGTGATACCTTTCTTTTTAAAAGGTTTTTGAAAGTTAAGCAACTTTAACCTGTTACTCACACCAGACCCATGTCTGACCCGGAGTTTATTCTTGTTTTTCATAAACTCTTGGGTACTCAAATTTTTACGAGTAGCCAAGGGATTCAGGTTAGCTTTGACGAATATTGGAGGAACAATGGAGCAGGAGACTTCTGTGTTAGATATATATAGTATTCCGCTATGTGTTCTGTGTTGTCTCTGGATTGTATTATGTTGTAAATACTAGAAAGGTGTTTATAACTGTCTAGTATGTGTTGTATATCTGAGTACTCTGGTAGTGATTGTAATCTATGTAATATTTTATTGTATTAATATAATTTATTCGTTCCGCTGTTTAGATTCTGATGTGTTGTTTCTTTCTTCTTCTCTTTCTTTCTATTTTCTATCTCTTTCTTTCTTATTAACGATGCGACTTCCTGGAGTCTGGGAGTTGGGTCGTTACTGTGGTATCAGAGCATTAGGTTGAGTGAATACCTAGGCTCTGGAGTGGTGTCTATCTTGAGAGAGCGTATTTGTATTTTTAACATATATAGATATATTTATTTCTACCTATCTGTTGGGTTACCCATACGGGTTTTCCAATAAAAGTTATAAAGGTAGATAAGGTAGTGGGTGAGTAACACGACTACTACCAATGATTAGAGTTTTAATGTTGGAAGTTGGAAGTGTATTTGTCGAGACTGTAGATCGAATACCGTCTCAAGTGAGTTTTGCTTGGAGTAAGGATTTCATGGATCTCTGAAGGTGACCTGTAAAGGTTCAGAGATCATTTTTGAAGATGGATGAGTAGAGTTTGGTTCTGTCAATTGGGCAGAAGAAATTGATGGTATCTCGATACCTCAGGAATTAGTAGCTGTGTGATGAGACACAGTGACCATGGATGTGTCCGAAGATTTCTCTTTGGAATAATTTTAGGAAGTATGTTTGCTTCGATGTTGTGGTTGGGTTCAACAGGGTGTTTATGTCTGGTTTGAGGCCTGTGTTTCTCAAAGAGTTTTTGATTAGGAAGTCTTTGGCGTAGTTGTCAGCAGTGTAGCTCGGAGGGTTATGTGCTGGCAAGAAGTCTTCTGGTTAGCAGTTTTTCTGAAGATGGAATTCAGAAGCAGCAGAGTGGATCCATTTCTTCAATGGATTGGCTAGTTAAGCATAAGCTGTTCTGATTAGAAATGAGAGGAAAATTTTCCTTGTATATTGGACTGGTTGATCGCAAAAGTGACTTGCGATGGTTTGAGGGTTCTCTTGAGTTATGGGAAGTTTGTCCATATTTGAAGGTTGAGTTTTCTTATGGACTGGATTCGAGGAGTGCTATTGGTGGTTCAGTTTAGTAGAAGGATCAGATGGAGCATCTGAGTTTACTTTTATGGATTTGTTGAACCATGTCTCTGAGATGTGTTCTCCAGTTTGTGCTCAAGATTTTCTTCGGCTTCAAGATCAGTGTTGCGCCGCAGAAGCAGATGGAAATGCTTTTGTTTTATCTTTTCCGAATAGGAGAAGTATGTTAGTCTTCTAATATTTGTGGAATAGAGTTGGTGTTCTTGGTTTGGAAATTGATCTTGAGGAGATCATTCTGTTGAGAAGTTTTGGTTCTGTTTGTTTCTAGAGGAATCATCAAGGATTGAGCTGATCAGAAGAATTGAAGGCAGCCCAGGATCATCAGAAAAGTTCTGAGGGTAAGAGAAGAAGGAATTTGGATTCCGGAGTCGGAGATTTGATTTTTTGTAAGTTTTTCTTCGATTTAAGGAGCTGTAAGATTAGGTAAGACTGGGTAAGTCAGCTCCGAGGTGTATTGGATCTTTTCTGTGTTCTCGTGAGAATTGATGTTTGAATTTCAAGGTTAAATTTCCAGTTTGGATAACTGGGATTCGTTGTGATTGACGTATCTCTGAGGGAGTACGTGTATGTCTATCTCTGGTTGTAGAACCAGCGGTTCAGAAGGATGTGATTATTGAGTCTGACTCGTTTGTAGTCTGATATCTTGTCTAGTGTTATAGATATAGTTGTATAGGAGCTTTGTAGCTTAATAGTATTGATTGTTTAGACTCTATAGAGCGAGTATCCCGATAGTTACACTGGGGAAACTCGTGAAAATTTTATTCAGAATTTTTCTGGATAACTAGATTTGTTTGATTGTGTGAATTGGTTGCTATGATTGTTAGCATATGTTTGATATATGCTTGTGTTTTTAAAATAAAATCTTAAGATGGATTATTAAATTACCTTTGCTTTTAAATTTCAGGGATGAAATTCTTTTAAGGGGGAAGGAATGTGATATCCCGGAAATTTGGCAATATAAATTTAATAATCTGTGTTTAAAAATTTATTTGATTTAATAAATTCTTGATAATAAATTTGGAATTGATGTAATAACTATCTTATAATAAATATTTGAATTAGTAGATTTTATCTTTTAAAGCAAATAAACTGTTTTCTGTTTATATATATATATATAATTGTATATCTTGTAAATGGATAAACTTTGATTTAAAACTTAGTGAATGAATCAATTTTTAATTTTTATTTATATTTGGTAAAATTGGAAATTTGATTTACATTTAACATCTAATTGTTCTAAACAATTTAATAAATAATTATATAGTTTATATTAAAGGAAAACCTTATTTGTATAAATTTATATTTAATTAACTTGAATATGGATTTAAATTAGATTAACATTAAAAGCTTAGTTGTAATTTCTTTTTAAATTATTGCTTGAATTTATATGTAAGAATTTAAAATACAATTTACAAATGATCTTAATTTATTAAGTAATAGAAGTAATTTATGATATCTTTTATAAATCATTTTAAATATTGTTTAATTTTCTATTTTCAAATGATATTGAGAATACTTAGTTTTTATAATCATAAATAGGTTGTTAGAAATAGAATTGTTATTTTTAATTTTAAAAGAGTTATATATGCATATATATGTAACTTGATTTAAAAAAAATAGATTTGATAAATTAATTTTAAATTTGAATTTGATGTTTGAGAATTTAAAAGAGTAAATACATAAAGATATTTGAATAAGCTTGTATTTATATTTGTTTGTTTTCATTTCAATTTAAAAAGAGATAACCTCATTTATATACATAAGGATAGTTAATTAAGATTTAAAAGCTTTTATAACCCATTTAATTTAAATTAAAATATACTTAAAAGACATGTGTAAAACTCTTAAGATACTTAAATTACATGTGTAAGCATAGCATGAACTATAGTGACAAATGTTTAAATTTAAAACAAGTGTCCTAATTAAATCCTTTTCATTTTCTTTTAATTAAATCAAAAACTTGTTTATGTAAACATTTTTTATGACGACCGCCCATGACTCCCGCACCAAAACAAGGAAATAATGCGCTGAAAGGCGTGCCAGGCAGCCATGGGTGACCGTCAAGGGTAGAATAAACATCGTAGAACCTATCGCATAACTCACAGCGCATGTATAAAATGTAATAGGGAAATATAATATAGTGAAGCTCCATAGAACAGAACATCATCATATAAGCATCATAGTAGTTTTGTACAAACATATGAATCATCCATACACCAAAGCCTCACTACATAACACTCAAACAAATACAGCAGCGGAACACCCAGTACATATAATATGAAAGAATATGCAAAAGCCTCCTGCTCGTCTTTGTCATCATCAGCGTAAATCTCCATGAATAGCACCTGTCACCTGCTACCTAGTCTGCCCATCCCAACATGGATGAGCAGCCCAAGGTAATAAGAGGAGACATAAAACCTTGAGTCAGACAAAGTCTTAGTGAGCAGTAAATCAACTATCAAACATACCAAAAGAGCATAAGGGATAAAAGGAATAGGAACCAAACCATCCCACTCCACCTCTTTCTACAGTGATAGCCCCCAGACTCACACTAAAGAGAAGCAAACATAACATAGCAGACAATTAAGGTAAAGCAATAATCACTCGAGTCAAGGTCGATGTTTTCCAAATACAAACCCCCAAGGCCTAAACCAAGATCAGATAAGCACCCAGAAAACACCGCTCTTGAGGCCGAATGATGGTACAATCAAACATCCATGACTCTGGCTATCACTGTTAACCTTGCTTCGAAATCACCGTTAACTGAATGACCGACTCCTTCCTGAGCCATCTATCAAGGGCTAATGGTAACCCCGGTTCTAGACATAACTCCGCACGTCATCATGACCCGTGCCTAGGAATTTTCGCAACTACCCAGAGTACTCGACCACCTACCTGTAGTCTTTAGGGCGTCCAGACTACCAACCTGTAGTCTTTAGGGCAACCCTTGTATTCTTGCTTTGAGTCTGCTAGAACCTTCAACAACGATGAAATCCAAGCCTTCTAGTCATCCTCCTTGACGACTATCTCAACCTAGCCCAAATTACCTCTTGAGCCATCCATTATCAATCAACTCGAACTACCCTTCAAGTTATCAACATGCTTGGAGTAATCCTTCTCGATTATACCAAGGTTACATCACATCATGCCTCGCCTCATCTTCATCATAGCAAAGGCTCATCTTAACATCATGGTTTGCCTCATTGCATTATGGCAAAATTCCATCTCAACATCATCCAATCCATACATATGAGCTTCAACATCCACTACATATGCCTTAAGCAACTTTCACCATTCAAGAGCCTCCTACGTAGCTTTTGAATCGTCTTTGACCATACTTGTCCAAATCTATCAACTAGATAACTTATTCACAACAATCAAACAAGGCAAACATTAATCCAAACAAATAAGTAGTCAATCAAGATCTAAATAGGCATTTACAACTAAAATGGCAATTTCGTAAATAAATGAGCAAGGATCTATCATACATGAATCAAGGGTTTTTAGCATAGATCTAACAAATATAAATCATGGGTTTTGTCTCTACAACTTGATAAATGAACTTGCATAAGTAAACATCTTCATAAGTAATGGATCTACACTTGGATCTAAGGAAAAATGCATAAAATCACTATCTACAACACTCCAACAAACCACCAAACCAATATACTCCTTTGGGTCCGCGTGAGAGAAACCACCACTCACTGAATCACCCAAACACTTCAAAAAACTAAACACTTCAGATCTGGACAGCAAGGATTCAAGCTTGATTCGTCGAAATCTCGCTTGGAACGATGGAATCTAGCTTCGTTGGATGAAGATCTTCAACTTTGGCTCTTGGATCTTCGATCTTGATCTTCGATCTTGGATGGATGTTAGAACTAGATTAGAGTGGAGAAAAGAAGATGAAGAAATGTTGTAGTCGAGCTCTAAAAATGGCAGCACTTCGTCGCTTCAAAATCCGGTGCCAAAAAGTGAGCCAAACCCCTCTATTTATAGGCTGATTTGTCCATGAGTCGTCGCCCCATGAGTCGTTGCCGACTCAAGAAAATCTCCGACCTAACTGTTACGACTCATCAACATAGCCGACTCACGACTCAGCTATCTACGACCTAAGCCTGAACACACTGCTACTTTACTACTAAGTCGTTTGGACGACTCAACGAAACTACGACCTACGACTTACGCTTTATGCCCCCACACGACTCAACTACAAAGCCGACCTAACGACATAATCCACTTCACGACTCAACAGATAAACACTGACACGACTCAACCGACCTTACGACCTATGACTCAACAGGTCCTACGACTTAACTCGTTAACGACTCAACACTTAACACACGAGTTAACTTCCTATACGACTCAGGCTAGAGACAACATAAACAACACTAACGACCTGTAAATTCTACGATCTATCGACACGTAAAATACGGGTCGTTACATTCTTCCCCCCTTAGGAATTTCGTCCCCGAAATTCCAAACAAACAACAGCAATCAAAATAATTCCGCATGCCTACCATCTATAGCAATCAACAAACCATGCATCCAATTCTAGCCTAGCATGCAGAATTCTAAGACTTAGAACAAGCTACAAATTCATGAGATGTCACGACACCTTAGGGCCATACCTCGAAGAGTTCGGGATGAGCTGCCTTCATTCTCTCTTCCTCCTCCCACGTACAGTCGTTAACATCATCACTCCATTGTATCTTGAGCAACGTAATCGTCTTCCTCCTAAGCTGTTTCGTGTCGGTTTCAACAACACAAAGCGGCTTACGAGGTCTTGTAACCACTGGATCAACCTCTAAATCTTCACAGCTATCAGCAGAAACCACTGTATTCGAGTCGTCCACATACTTCCGTAGATAAGATACATGAAAGACATTGTGCACACCCGCCATCTTCTCCGGTAACTCCAATCTATAAGCGAGCTTTCCAATTCGCTCGATAATCGGGAATGGTCCAACAAATCTCGGAGTTAACTTTCCTTTCTTCCCGAATCTAATAACATTCTTCAGTGGAGAAATCTTCACAAAAACCATACCGCCTACGTCGAATTCCAAATCCTTACGACGATTATCGGCATAACTTTTCTGACGATCTTGGGCTGCCTTCATTCGTTGCCGAATGATCTCTATACAATCCGAAGTCTGTCGAATCATCTCTGGCCCAAGTATCAACTTTTCTCCAGTTTCTAACCAACATGTCGGAGAGTTATACGGTCTTCCATATAATGCCTAAAATGGTGCCATACCAATACTCAACTGATAACTGTTGTTATATGCAAATTCCACCAAATGAAGGTGATCTTCCCATGATCCTCCGAAGTCCAAAACACAAGCTCTGAGAAGATCTTCCAAAACTCGGTTGACTCTCTCAGTCTGACCATCTGTTTGAGGGTGATAAGCTGTACTCAAACACAACTTGGTTCCCAAAACTTCCTGGAAGCTCTTCCAAAATCCACTAGTGAACAATGGGTCTCGATCGCTCACTATACTCTTCAGAATACCATGGAATCGAACTATCAACTTAACATACAACTCAGCCAACTTCAATGAAGTCCTAGTTGATCGAACAGGAATGAATCTTGCACTCTTGGTCAACCGATCTATGATAACCCAAATTCCTTCATTCCCTGTCCTGGTTCTAGGTAGACCCTCGATAAAATCCATCGATATCTGCTCCCACTTCCATGTAGGAACCTCTAATGGCTGAAGTAATCCACTGGGCTTCTTCTGCTCAGCTTTCACCAACTGGCAGTTCATACACTTGGAAATGAAATTTCCAACATCCTTCTTCATACCTTCCCAATAATAGGTTCTCTTCACATCCCGATACATCTTATTTCCACCTGGATGAATTGTCAACTTCGAGTGATGACTTTCCCTCAGAACTTCATCTCTTCATTCATCTATATCGGGAACAACCAATCGTCCTTGTTTCCGAAGCCAACCCTCTCGATCGACTTCGAATCCCTTATCCTTCTCTGGGTCCAATCCAGATTCCAAATCACGGATAATCTTGACAAGCTTATCGTCTCGCTTTTGACTCTCGCCAATCCTTTCCACAAGAGTAGGCCTTATTGATAAGTTTGCCAACATCTCAGGTTCCAATTCACATCTAGGCCTGAAGTCAAACTCAGCCAAATACTCGAGACTCTTCCATTCCGAAAACATGGCTCCCAATCTTGCATGTCTTCGACTCAACGCATCCGCCACTGCGTTACCTTTTCCCGGAGTGTAAGCTATATCAAAATCATATGATGCTAAAAACTCTAGCCATCGTTGCCGTCGAAGATTCAAATCCTTTTGGGAGAACAGATACTTCAACGACTTATGATCTGTAAACAACTCGAATCTAACTCCCAATAGATAATGTCTCCACATCTTCAAAGCAAATACGATCGCCGCTAACTCCAAATCATGAGTCGGATAATTACTTTCATGCGGCTTCAGTTGTCGACTTGCATATGCAACAACTTTATTCTTCTGCATTAGTACTGCTCCAAGTCCAGTACCACATGCATCGGTGTAAACCACCATCTCATCATTCCCACTTGGAATAGTCAAAACAGGAGCACTCGTCAGTCGCTCTTTCAGGATTCCAAAAGCTTGCTCACACTTAGCATCCCAACAGAACACTTGGTTCTTCTTCGTCAATCCTATTAATGGTGCAGCTATCTTGGAAAAGTCTTTGATAAACCGACGATAATATCCTGCTAATCCAAGAAAACTTCTCACATCAGATGCATTCTTAGGTCTAATCCAATCCTGGATCGCTTCCACCTTAGCGGGATCAACCGCTATTCCATTTCCAGAGATAACATGGCCTAAGAATCTCACTTCACTCTTCCAGAAGTGACACTTCGAAAACTTAGCCTTCAGCTGATGTTTCCGTAAGATTTCCAAAACAATACGCAAGTGCGTCTTGTGCTCTTCTTCAGTTCTGCAATAAATCAGAATATCATTCACGAACACAAGTACGAACTTGTTCAACTGATCTCTGAATACTCTATTCATAAGATCCACAAAATATGCTGGTGCGTTAGTCAATCCAAACGGCATTACCAGCCACTCATAAGAACCGGATGGTGTCCTAAAAGCAGTCTTCGGCACACTATCCTTTGCCACTCTCAACTGGTGAAATCCCGTTGCCAAATCCATCTGAGAAAACACCTTAGCATCGTGAAGCTGATCAAACAAGTCATCTATTCTCGGCAATGGATACTTGTTCTTCTTGGTCACCTTATTCAGCTCACGATAATCCACACACAACCTCAACGATCCATCCGCTTTGGTTGCGAACACAACTGGTGCACCCCATTCGGACACACTACGCCGAATGAATCCTTTCTGCAAAAGGTCATCAACTTGCACCTTCAACTCTAGCTGCTCCCTAGGCGCCATCCGCCTAAGAGGCATCACAACAGGTCTGGCTCCCTCAACTAGATCGATATGAAACTCAATCTCTCTATGCGGCGGTAACCCTTTGACTTCCTCAAAGACATCCCCAAATCCATTTGTGATTGGCACCGATGACAGTCCATCCCGTGGAACATCCAGCGAATACATGAAGCTCATGAAGACGCCTTCTTCATGCTTACATCGTATCACAACCTTTCGCCCCTCCACCTTCTCGACTGTCACTACCAGCCTTTCACAATCAACCTTTGCCGCATACTTCCTAAGCCAGTCCATACCCAAAATAATTCTGAACCCCGCAAAGTTCAGAACAAAGCAATCACAAGCAAAAGAGCAATCATGACTCGACACAACTAGACCATGGCATATCATGCACAAACAAGACGAACCCCCAACTGGATTAGTCACAACCAATGGCCCAACAATATCCGGTTCCAAACCTAACCGGCCTACAAGATCATCACAAATAAAAGAATGCGACGCTCCAGTATCAAACAACACTCTAACTGGACACCACAAATAGAAAGAATACCTTGAACCACCACACTCTTCCCTTTCTCTTCCGTAGTAGGAGCTTTTGAAGACGACGGCACAGCTCCCAAAGCATAAGCTTGCACAATCCGCCTGTCCTTCCTCGGCTCTGGACAATTCTTCTTGATATGTCCCAGCTTATCACAGTTGTAACACTTTCCCGGCACCTTGGGATTCTTGCAATCTCTGAAGAGATGGCCCTTCTGCTGACAGTTGTAGCAGGTCACTTCACCCTTCGGCTTCTTCTGGCCATCCTTACCCTTCTGTTGCTGCTGCTTCCTCTTCTTGTTGCCACCCTGCTGTGGCTTAGATCCTTCCTTGGTTACAGCAACAACAGAACTCTCCCTAGGAAACAAACTCTCATGCCTGAGAGCTTTCTCCACAAGCTTCTCAAACGGATCGTCCAGATGATCCACCAACTGTCTCCTAAGATAAGTGTCCAAGCCTGTCACAAACTTCTCATTCTTCTGATAGGGAGAATCGATATACGATCTGGCATACTTGGACAAGGCTTCAAACTCAGAAACATACTCAAGAACGGGTCTTCCACCTTGCTTGAGCTCCACAAACTTTTTAAACAAGACAGATTTCTGAGCCGTAGAGATGAAGTTAGCTTCAAATCTAGCTTGGAATTGCTCCCAAGTAATCTCCTCCTCTGGAGTATCAATGGTGATAGAATTCCACCAATCCGAAGCTCTCCCTTGAAGTTGCCTTGATGCAAACTTCCTCTTAGTTGCATCCTCGATTCCCAAATCACCAAAGATCCTCCTACAAGCATCAATCCATCTCTGCACTTCAATAGTTGATTCCGTTCCCAAGAAAACCTTTCCTCCAAGAGAAGTATAGTCCTTACAAAGCTTAGCAAAATCCACCGGTCTTGGAGCTTGAACTTGAACTCCCACATCCACTGATGATCCTGAAGCTGGTATCCTCCTCATGATCGAAGTCATCATGGCTTCCCTAGTAGCACGGCCTTCCCTAGCAGCTTGTCTCTCACTTCGGCTCATCCTTAATATCTACAAAAAGGAATGATTTAGAGCACCTTGAAAAACAACTGCATAAGGAGTCCAAATCCTTCTAAACTACTATATTATATATATAGTAATCATCCATCAAAATACAATTACGTCTCTCATACGTAGTTATGTCAGCGAGCGTTGGCTAAAATCGATTAACCAAAGCTCTGATACCAAATGTGACGACCGCCCATGACTCCCGCACCAAAACAAGGAAATAATGCGCTGAAAGGCGTGCCAAGTAGCCATGGGTGACCGTCAAGGGTAGAATAAACATCGTAGAACCTATCGCATAACTCACAGCGCATGTATAAAATATAATAGGGAAATATAATATAGTGAAGCTCCATAGAACAGAACATCATCATATAAGCATCATAGTAGTTTTATACAAACATATGAATCATCCATACACCAAAGCCTCACTACATAACACTCAAACAAATACAGCAGCGGAACACCCAGTACATATAATATGAAAGAATATGCAAAAGCCTCCTGCTCGTTTTCGTTATCATCAGCGTAAATCTCCATGAACAGCACCTGTCACCTGCTACCTAGTCTGCCCATCCCAACATGGATGAACAGCCCAAGGTAATAAGCGGAGACATAAAACCTTGAGTCGGACAAAGTCTTAGTGAGCAGTAAATCAACTATCAAACATACCAAAAGAGCATTAGGGATAAAAGGAATAGGAACCAAACCATCCCACTCCACCTCTTTCTACAGTGATAGCCCCCAGACTCACACTAAAGAGAAGCAAACATAACATAGCAGACAATTAAGGTAAAGCAATAATCACTCGAGTCAAGGTCGATGTTTTCCAAATACAAACCCCCAAGGCCTAAACCAAGATCAGATAAGCACCCAGAAAACACCGCTCTTGAGGCCGAATGATGGTACAATCAAACATTCATGACTCTGGCTATCACTGTTAACCTTGCTTCGAAATCACCGTTAACTGAATGACCGACTCCTTCCTGAGCCATCTATCAAGGTCTAATGGTAACCCTGGTTCTAGACATAACTCCGCACGTCATCATGACCCGTGCCTAGGAATTTTCGCAACTACCCAGAGTACTCGACCACCTACCTGTAGTCTTTAGGGCGTCCAGACCACCTACCTGTAGTCTTTAGGGCAACCCTTGTACTCTTGCTTTGAGTCTGCTAGAACCTTCAACAATGATGAAATCCAAGTCTTCTAGTCATCCTCCTTGACGACTATCTCAACCTAGCCCAAACTACCTCTTGAGCCATCCATTATCAATCAACTCGAACTATCCTTCAAGTTATCAACATGCTTGGAGTAATCCTTCTCGATTATACCAAGGTTACATCACATCATGCCTCGCCTCATCTTCATCATAGCAAAGGCTCATCTTAACATCATGGTTTGCCTCATTGCATCATGGAAAAATTCCATCTCAACATCATCCAATCCATACATATGAGCTTCAACATCCACTACATATGCCATAAGCAACTTTCACCATTCAAGAGCCTCCTCCGTAGCTTTTGAATCGTCTTTGACCATACTTGTCCAAATCTATCAACTAGATAACTTATTCACAACAATCAAACAAGGCAAACATTAATCCAAACAAATAAGTAGTCAATCAAGATCTAAATAGGCATTTACAACTAAAATGGCAATTTCGTAAATAAATGAGCAAGGATCTATCATACATGAATCAAGGGTTTTTAGCATAGATCTAATAAATATAAATCATGGGTTTTGTCTCTACAACTTGATAAATGAACTTGCATAAGTAAACATCTTCATAAGTAATGGATCTACACTTGGATCTAAGGAAAAATGCATAAAATCACTATCTACAACACTCCAACAAACCACCAAACCAATATACTCCTTTGGGTCCGCGTGAGAGATAACCACCACTCACCGAATCACCCAAACACTTCAAAAAACTAAACATTTCAGATCTGGACAGCAAGGATTCAAGCTTGATTCGTCGAAATCTCGCTTGAAACGATGGAATCTAGCTTCGTTGGATGAAGATCTTCAACTTTGGCTCTTGGATCTTCGATCTTGATCTTCGATCTTGGATGGATGTTAGAACTAGATTAGAGTGGAGAAAAGAAGATGAAGAAATTTTGTAGTCGAGCTCTAAAAATGGCAGCACTTCGTCGCTTCAAAATCCGGTGCCAAAAAGTGAGCCAAACCCCTCTATTTATAGGCAGATTTGTCCATGAGTCGTCGCCCCATGAGTCGTTGCCGACTCAAGAAAATCTCCGACCTAACTATTACGACTCATCAACATAGCCGACTCACGACTCAGCTATCTACGACCTAAGCCTGAACACACTGCTGCTTTACTACTAAGTCGTTTGGACGACTCAACTAAACTACGACCTACGACTTACGCCTTATGCCCCCACACGACTCAACTACAAAGCCGACCTAACGATATAATCCACTTCACGACTCAACAGATAAACAATGACATGACTCAACCGACCTTACGACCTACGACTCAACAGGTCCTACGACTTAACTCGTTAACGACTCAACACTTAACACACGAGTTAACTTCCTATACGACTCAGGCTAGAGACAACATAAACAACACTAACGACCTGTAAATTCTATGATCTATCGACACGTAAAATACGGGTCGTTACATTTTTGCTCATCTCATTTCTTTTTTCCATTCTTCTTTTCTTCATAAACTTGAGAAAGTTTTCAGATTTAAAAATATGAATTCACCTTCCACAAAACAGAGTTTATTTGTTCAAGTAAAAATCTGTAGTCCCCCCTCTCAAACAAATTTGATAACCTATGATCATCAAACCCAAAAGCTATCTGAATCATTCCAAAACCTGAAATTCATAAAGAAAATCAAGTTTTACCTGTAGCTCTGCAAATTCAATACCTGGAAAATCAATTTGCAACTTCAAAGTCCTGCATTTCTGTTTTGAAAAAAAAAAAAAGAAATCCATGCCTGCACTTTTCTGGAACCTACATGCAACGATAAAATCAGGGAACATGCAGATGAGATCTGGAAGCTAGCATTTGTAGTTAAATCAAGATGAATGTTTCAAAAGGGAAACAAGCGGCAGTTTTAAAAGAACTCAAGATCAAGCTTTTCTAAAAATAAGTTGCTCTGCTCAGGAAATCAGTGAGTAACAATTTTTTTCTAACTAAACTTAAGTAATAATTAGTTGCTTCTTTATTTCTAGAATCAAGTCTATTGCATGCCATATTCAAAGCTTATTACTGGTATAATATATGAGTTTGTAGTTGTACAGTTTGCTGTGGAATTGTCTTTCTATACTCAAGTTACAGAATTAAGAATTGCTTTAAAATATTCACTCCATTTGAATTGATGTATGTTAAGTTTTAACATTTAAATCAAAATATGGCTGTTTACCTTTGTTACAGTTTAAATTTTATTTAATATGAAAATTTTCTGTATTCTGTAAATTTAGAAAATACAGAACATTATTTTTATAAGGAAGAATTTATTTATCTAGAATTCTTTGATTTAAGGTATTAAATCAATTACACAAACTAAAACTTTGAATTCTAAAACTTAATTCAGAAAAAAATTATTAGTTTAAGTTGGGAAAGGATCACTGGTTTGTCTGGAATTGGGGTTTTAGGTTGGGATTTTCATTCTAGAAGATTTGGAGTGGCCATGGGTTGTTTCAGTGATGGAGTAATGATCATGTTTAAAAAAAATGGAAGATAATGGATTTATGGAGTGAAGCAGTAGAAATTTGGGATTGAAGTTGTTATGCCCTAGTTTTTCAATATTGATCAGTAAATTGATCACCGCGACTCGAATAGGTGATCGAGTCTTTTCTAATTTGAACGTGAGAAAGATGAGGTGTTGAAGTTGATGTGCCGGCGGCGTTAACTCTCTAATGATCACAATTTGGAGTTTGAGGTAAATTTCCAGTTCGACTTTTTCTTACAGTTTTGAGCTCGAAGCTCGTTTTCGATTTAGGGGTTTCTGCAGTTCTTGGATGACCGGAATTATGTTGGAGGAAGGCCGTCGACTTGCTCATGGGGTTGCGAGAGGGTGGAGGTGAAGGCCGCGGCAGTGCAGTTGCACAGCGAATCTGGGTATCAGCTGATTGTTTTTGGGGAAGATGGGTTTCTTGAGTTTGGTCTCGGGTTGCATCGCGTTTTGCTCGAAGCATGTGGTTATGATACTCGAAGGGGATGAGTTATTGGCTCGGGTATTTTGTTGATGCAGGTTTTGTTAAACCTGATAGTACCCTGAAAGATTCAATTGAATTCAAAGGGATTTGTTCTCGGGTTTACTCGAGTTTGTTTTGAATTTTGCTCGGGTTAAGATAGGATGAGGGTCGAGTGAATATTGTGATCACTCTAGTAGGGTTCGTTTAGGGTTAGAAAACTACCTCGTTTTTAAATTTAAACTGAAGATTAAGTTATTAATCAAGATTTAAATTAAATTTTAAATCTAATTTAAATTATGGATTCAAGTTGAATTGAATCTTATGTTGGAAATGATCAAGTATTTAAATTCAAATTTGTTTATTGTTTAAAAATGTTTGTTTTTAAATAAATTTAAATTTAAATTTGGAAATTAAAATGTAGGAAATGTTTAAACAAAGTTAAATTTGATTCAAATGTGGATTTGAATCTTGGTTTCAAAATAAATTTAATTTTTATAAATATAAGTGTTTGAAAACAAATTTGAATAATAATATAAAGTTTAAATGGTTTTCAATTTAAAAGGAAATTTGTTTTAACTTGTGTAAAATTACTTTTATAATAGAAGTATTATTTATCATTTAAAGGTTTTAGATTGTTTTTGTTTAAACTTGTTAAAAGTTAAATTATAATTTAATAATTTTTTTTTCATTTAATTATCAGGGTAATTAAATGAATAATTAATTTATTTAATAAATTAATGAAATGAATAATTACTCAAAGTAATTAAGGGTTTAAGGTTAATTATTTTTAGAATAATTAACTTGTAATTAAGAATAATTAATTAAATAAGGTTTGATTTTAACTAATGATTTATAATTAATTAATCAAGTAATAATGGATTAATTAAATTTTAATTAACACTTACTTATTTAAATAATTAAGGGTTAACTAATGAGTTATTAATGATTAATTAATTTGAAATTAATAATGATTTAAAATAAGTTAATTATTTTAGAAAATAATTAATGAAATGAATAGTTAATGAAGATCATTAACTAAGGTTTTTTTTATAATTAATTAAAGTGATTAATTTTAATTATTAACTGGATTAATTTAAAGGTAATCATTTGAGTAAATTGTTAAGTATAATTACTTATGGAGGTAATTAAGTAAATTTGTTACCAATTATAATGAATTGAGTTTAATTTGATTAGATTAAGTTAATTAATTCAGTTTAATTAATTTAAAATAATCATTTGATGATTTATGAAGTATAATTACTTATTGTAATTAAATAAAGAGAAATTACTTAGGGAAGTAATTAATGGGTAATTACTGCATGTAATTAGTTGAAGGTGATTTGATAATCGAAGTAATTTAAGTATAATTACTTTGTGAATTCATCAAGGAATTAATTTGAGAAAATTAATTATGGAGTAGTTAATTTGTTTGGTAAAGTAATTAAAGGTAGTTAATTACTAAATGGGGTTAATCAACGGTGATTAACAATTATGGGTTAAATTAAGATTAATTACTTAATGTAATTAATTTAAATAAGGTAATTAATTTAAGTGTAATTAGGGATGATTGATTAAGATAATTAATGATGTAATTAAGATTGATTAATTAAGATTAATTAATCAATAATAAGTGATTAAGGTAATTAATTAATATAATTAATTAAGGATTAATGTAATTAATTATAGTTAATTAATTTGTGAAGTAATTAAGGTTAATTACTGTATTTGGATTAAGTATAATTAATTTGTGAAATTAATTAAAGAATAATTACATAAATGTAATTAAGGAGTAATTAATCAAAGGTGATTAATTGAAGTGGTTAATTGGAAGATGATTAATTAATTAATTTGTAATTAATTAATAGTTATGAAAGCAAGATTTATATTGATGAAGTAATTAATTTAAATCTCTTTAAATTGATCTAAAATAATGTAATTAATTTAATTCACTTTAAATTAATTATATTAGTGTAATATTAAATCATTGCTTATATGGTTGGATAATGTTGTTTGCTTTGATTGGGTTGAAACTCAGATATGAGATAAATAATGTTGAGTGATTTGGATGCATTGGTTGCATTGTGATGATGATTTGGATTATCTTTTGATAATGATAATATAGATTATCTGTTGTGATGATAATGTTGATTACCTATTGTGAATCTATGATTTATATATCTGTGTGTAAATATATAATGAAATTGAATTGTTTTAAAACTTTAAAACAACTTGGCCTTAAAAGACACGCTTAGGATTTCGAAGAGACCGGGATCGGGTTTCCATATTTGGATATCCGAAAACCACATCGATCCAAATTAACGTTAGGTCGTGAATCCAAGTGGAGTGAGTGAAGACTCGAGGTGTAAGGGCTATACGTCAGTATAACTCTGTGGGTGATTCCGTAATGAGTTTGACGGAATAGTACTTATAGATTTGAGATAGTGATTCAGAGTGCAAGGGTTATTGTCGTTAACTCTGAGGGTGATTCCAATACGAGTGTAACGAGATAATGCCTTCGGTTTCGTTCGAACCCGGAACGAACTTGTATGGATTGAATGCTTTCAGAACATCGTCAGGTGGACGATGAGCATTCTAAGAGATGTGTTCTCTAAAGGTAATCGTAGCCTCAAGCCTCATCAACCGGGAATGGCTAAAACAGGGGAGGTGCAGCAAGGCGTCGTGGGTAGCTCCCACTGGAGAGCAAGATTTTCCCCTGTCTAGAGGTTCCTTTTTATTTCGGCTGTGTGGGCAGTTTGGAGCGTACGCCAACTGCGGGGTTGCCTTGTTCGGAACTATTCAGTAAGGAATGGGTCCGTCTTTGTGTTGCAGGGGGTCGGGAGTGATCCTCGGTACGTTGATCTAGGCCATGTACTGTGACGGGCGGTACCACAGTAGCCCTGCCATTGTATGGAATCCACAATCCAATAAGTGCCAACGGTTTTGATTGTATTACCCACTTTTGTGGCTAGTAGCTAGAATTTAATCATGTAACAATTTCGGCTATTTCTTATTTACTTGAAAACCCTAGACACTATTATAATATCACTAGATTTCCTATCAAATGTTTTGGTTAGCGTAAGGTAAAAACTTTTCCATGTTTATGTGTGGGAAGTCTTACGTGATACCTTTCTTTTTAAAAGGTTTTTGAAAGTTAAGCAACTTTAACCTGTTACTCACACCAGACCCATGTCTGACCCGGAGTTTATTCTGTTTTTCATAAACTCTTGGGTACTCAATTTTTACGAGTAGCCAAGGGATTCAGGTTAGCTTTGACGAATATTGGAGGAGCAATGGAGCGGGAGGCTTCTGCGTTAGATATATATAGTATTCCGCTGTGTGTTCTGTGTTGTCTCTGGATTGTATTATGTTGTAAATACTAGACAGGTGTTTATAACTGTCTAGTATGTGTTGTATATCTGAGTACTCTGATAGTGATTGTAATCTATGTAATATTTTATGTTATTAATATAATTTATTCGTTCCGCTATTTAGATTCTGATGTGTTGTTTCTTTCTTCTTCTCTTTCTTTCTATTTTCTATCCCTTTCTTTCTTATTAACGATGCGACTTCCTGGAGTCTGGGAGTTGGGTCTTTACTTATAATATCACTGGATTTCCTATGAAATGTTTTGGTTTGCGTAAGGTAAAAACTTACCCGTATTTATTTGTGGGAAGTCTTACGTGATACCTTTATTTTCAAATGTTTTCAAAGTTAAACAATTTTAACCGTTTACTCATACCAGACCCATGTCTGACCCGGAGTTTATATTTTGTGTTTTCATAAACTCTTGGGTACTCAAATTTTTATGAGTAGCCAAGTGATAGGTTTTGGACTTTGATTTCTGGAGGAGCTTGGAGCAGGAGTTTCCAGACGTATGTAGTTATCTATCTAGTTCCGCTGTGTTAGTTGATGTATATTGTACCTCTGATGTATGTAGTGATAGATGTATGTATGATTGACATATGTATTGATATTGTATAACTCTGATATATGTAAAAACTATGTAATATTTATGTGATATATTATATTTTGTTCCGTTCCGCTGTGAGATTCTGATGTTGTTGTTTCTTTCTTTCTCTTTCTTTTCTATTTCTATCCCTTTCTTTCTTAATGATGATACGTCTTTCTGATAGTAGAAGGGCGGGTCGTCACAGTTGGTATCAGAGCATAGGTTGGTGATAACCTTGGCTCTGGTAAGAATTACTCATAGAATAGAGTTGTAGAAGTCTAAAATGAGTTTGAGTATATTAATAGATATGAGCGCGTATTTGTTAGTGAATATAAAATTGTTTTTATATTGTGTTGACTTATCTGTTGAGTGTTTATGGATTCTGGTCGATGTGTGGGACGCCATTTCATCGATAGGGATTTCTAAACTCTTAAACAAGCTAGACCGACACAATATTGTTTTTAAAGTAGGGTAAATGAAATAATTTTGCCCAAAATTATATTTTGATATAAAATAAATATTTTTCTGAAATTATTATATATGTTTGGATGATTGGTTGTTAATACTACAATATAAACTGGAATGGTTTATAACCAAATAAAATTATTTAAGAATGATTTTAAATAAAAAGGAATATAATTAAAGCTTGATTAAAACAGAATTTAAGTCCTGGGAATTTGAAAGGTGTTTAAATGAATTTAAACAAAAGGATTTGAGAATTTAAAAACTTGGAAATGTTTGAAATGTTTTTTTCCAAAGGTTTGAAGGTAATAATGGAATACTGTTTTGGAAAATTTTGTTGAATGGAAATTGTTTTGGGAGGAAATTGTGAAAGTAAGGAAGCACTGAGCTCACTTCAGTCGCTGGAAAATAATCTTGATGATGATGGCCACATCATCAGTATTCATTTTCGAGTTTCTAAAGTGATGGATTGCTACCAGAATAGTTGGTCATGATAAATTGTTTGGGCTTGTTGGGTATACAAGTTGTTTTAGAAATGTTCAAAAAGAGAAAATTTGTTTTGGTGAAAACAAGTGTTTGGAATTTGAAATTTGATTATCATTTCAAAATGGTTTTGGAAATGAAAATCGGGAAATTGAATTCTAAGAAATTCTATTTAGATAATGTGGGAGGTTTAAATGAATTAACTGTTGAACTTATAAAGTTAAGTTGATATTAATAAGATGAAATTGGGAATTTCAATCCAGGAGTTAAAAATTTAATTTAAGGAAATAAAAGTGAAGAAAATGTACTTGAGTTTAACCTAAGATACGTTAAATGGAATTGAAGTTCAAAACGAACTTAATTGGATATAAAATTGAAGGAAAAATGATTGTAATTGTGAGGTGGAAATTTATACCTTAAGATGGTAAGTGTTATATATAATAATAATCTAAAATTGTGATTATAAGATGAAATGACCCAAATGAGCAATATAAGCTTTTAAGTAAACAAATAAGTTTTGATTTCATATTGAGAAATAAAATTTAAAGATTGGTAAGTGGCTAGATTTAACTGAAGTTGAGTTAGAATAAAATTGAATTCAAATGAATTCAATCGAGTTATAGATAATATTGAATGGAATGAAATTATTTTGAAAATGAGTAGATGTAAGTAAGTAAATATTGAATTGAATTAAAACAGAATTGGTGTGAGTTGTAAACAAATCTAATTCAAGCATAAATTAAATGACTTTATTATAAACTCAATAATAAATTGTTCATGTAAATTAAAATTTAAGAATGGATAAAAGAATAAACTAATCATAAAATAATTGGGATTTGATTAAGGGAAAATCGAATCAAAAATTTGAATGGAAATTGGTGAAATAGAATAAACCTAAGTTGTTAGGTGGAACAGATTGAAGAAAATAAATAACTTAAGTAAAGTGTGAGATGATTATTTAAAAATATTGGTTGTCGAGTATAATAAAATGGTTGGAACCAAACCTGTTGAAATGAAAGAAAATGAAATGAAAGGATTGTGAATAAATTAAATGTGGTGGAGTCAAGTGTAAATTGAGTTGGAATCAATTTAAGATTTGTCATAAAGCTTAAGTAATTATTAATAATATTGTCAAATTGCATATAGAAATAAGTTGTTTCGAAGTAAACAAGATTAGATAAAATTCTATGAATTATTGGAAGCAAAATATGATGTGAAATCAATTGGAATGAATATGAGTTTGTTTTGTTTAAATGGATCACATATAAGCAAGTAAGTTGTAAATCGCTTAAACTAAAGGGAATGGTTTGAGAATTGATTGGAATTAATTATGATAAGGATTGAAACCTTACATATGTGCTTATGAAAATATGTAATGGAGACTCTGCCAAAACTTTTCAAAATTTTGGAAATTAAAAAAAAATATTTTAGCAACAAAACAATTTCAAATTGAAGGTAAATTAGTGGATGAAACTAATTTAAATAATAATAAAATCAGTTATAAATGGAAGACAGTCAATAAAATTAAATATTCAGAGTTGAAAATAAATTGAATTCATATGGAATTGGAAATTCAGATTGGAAATAAGAAGATATTAAAGCTAAAATGGTAGAGTAATAATAGAGGAGTATGCATTATGCTTATACTAAACTTAAGAAATGAATGGTGAAATTCTTAAGTAAATTTAATATTGAGAAAATTTCTAAGTGGATAGAAATCAAAATAATGTGAATAAAAAAAATTGATATAGTTGATAATCAATGGATATAAATACGCAGGATGTACATATATTATTTTATTTGCATAACAATTTGATCTAGATTCGAGCACAGAATTTCGAGATAGTTATATATCGATCCGAGTTAGGATTTTTCACTCGATTTTCGACGACGAACCATGGATTTGGATTTTGATTCATTCTGGAAATTCTCTATCATAGTTATGGCTATGCAAGGAGAATGACAGTTTCTGATCAAGAAACCAGTTCTAAGTCCGCACAAGGAAGTCGGGTGGACGATACTAGTTCGGAAATGAAATTGTGTGATCGAGCGAGCGATCGGATTTGATATTGCGTACGAATGTTATATGTACATCGTATGGGCCTGATTAAAACAAATTTTGTAATTCTGTAAAAAGTTAATACTGTAAGTTTTCAGAACTGAATTGTCAGAATAGATGTCTGGAATTCGTAATGTATTCCATATATCCCATCTAAACGAATTTGTTTATGATTCATCATTAGTTGTTAAATCAGTAGTTCGGGAATTTGGAAGTCAAATCAAACTTGATTATGGTCAGGAATCCGGTTCGGATTGTTGATCATCGAGAGACAACTCTGGATGATTTTAGGAAAACTATCCGGATTCTTATTCAGATAGTTAGTGTTAGTTGTTAGAATAGACTGTTTAGTTGTTTGTTAATATGTAAATGATATTTATGATTGACATAACAGCTTTTAAATTATCTTTGTTTTAAATTTCAGGGACGAAATTCTTTTAAGTGGGGAGGAATGTAACGACCCTGGATTTTTGGTCCTATTTATTTTAATATATATTTAAATTAATTAAATAAAAAGTAGCTTGATCATCTTAAAATGGATATGATTTGGAAATATTGCCATTTATTTATATAAACTGTATTTTAAAAAGGAGATAGATTTGGAAATTTGAAATAAGTATCTCAATAATATTCACAATAAAAATCTATCTTATATAATTAATTAAAATACTTTACTTTATTTCTATTTAGTATAAAATGATAACATATAGATAATAATGTTTGAAAATTCTAAAATAAAAGATTCTTAACAATATCTTGATAAAATTTACCTTATATAATTAAATTAAAATATTTTACATTGTTAAGATTTGAGAAATAAATACATATAGATGATAGTATTTAAAACAAGATCAAAGTTTAAAAATATAAAAAAATATAAAATACAAATAGATGATAATGTTCAATATAAATTATTAATATTAATGTAAGTCAAATTATAAATATAAATAAATAAGTTGTAACGACCCGTTAAATTAATAATATTTAATGCATTAGATTAACATAATTTCTAATTTGTTTAGGAATAAATGTAGAAATTTGGTATAGTAGTTGTAACTTGGTGTAATAATAAAACTTTATGACAATAGATTTGATTAATATAGATGGTCACATTTTGTTGAAAGTTAGTGATAAGAAACAAATAAATGTTGAAATTGTGAATGTTAGTATAAATATTAACTTGGATGGTATTCATTAATACAAAGATGTAATTAGTGTAGATAGTGATAATTTATGCCTGTAGTGAAAGGAAAAGAAAACTAATAGAAACATAAAATCTATTTTATGTAAACAAAAGTATAGTTTTGAACAAATTTATGAAGATGGATAAGGACAGTGTTTGTAATCAAGTTTGGTTATTAATATTTGAAAGATAGAGATGTGTGAATACGTTAATGAATTTATAATGGGAAGGAATGGTAGAATGAAAAGAAAATATATGATAATAATAAGAATTTGATTCAATTAAGGGAATTAAATTATAATAAATGGTCATTTAATAAATTCAACGTTCTGTGAGAAATCATAATAGTTGTGTATGTGTACAAACTTCGATTTGGAAATTTATTGGATTTATAACGGTTTTGTTATTAAGTGTATGAGTCTAAAAGTTATTCCATTTTGTAAAGTAATAGAAGAATGCATAAAAATATAAACAGGACTTAATAGAATTGATACTCAATGAATTGAATAAATTGTCCGCTTATGCAGATATGTATAGTGAAATAAATGGCCTAAGCAAATTAAAATAGGATAATTATGGAGATTTGTACTATAAGAATAAATAGTAACATTTATTTGCAAGGAATAAAAGCCTATTTAGGACTAGAATTTGGAGTAATGACTATTGTTTGTTTACCTACCCTTGTTTCTTGTTAATTTAAAATTTGGGAATCAAATTCAATTTATCCGCCAATTTACCGCAGTTAAAGTGAAATGAATTGGTGATTGAGAAATGTTAAATACAAATAAGATGTAAACCAAAGGAAATCCCATTCGTAATAAATTTTGTAGAATAGAGTAAAGAAACTAGGAAATGAAAATGTGGAAAATGTGGATGCAGTGAGATCTTAAGTGATAATAACCTTGTTAGGCAAGTGATAACGGGAATTTTGTGTATAACCAAATAAAAATCCAAATTTATTTGGAAATAAATTGCAATCAATTGAATCTATTGCAATTTAAGGCATTTAATATTAAATAGTTTATGTAATTATTATTTGGAAGAAATGGGAGTTATTTGTAAAAAGTATGAACCAAATGTTAATTTTTCTTATGGAATAGTGAAATAAAATAGATATAAAGGTTTCAATCATACATTGAAATTCATATTCACCATAAAATGTTAATTGAAACCAAAGAAGTTAATATAGGAGTCAAACCTCATTTATTAATTTGGATTTATTGCAATAGTTAATACCATAGAATAAAGTTAAAGCTAATTCAAATTTTTATTTGACCATTGTCGATATAACTTTAGAAAACAAGATTTTAGTTATAATTTGAGTATTTGATTCGACAAATGGTATTTACTACATATAAAATGGAATTAAACGTAAATTATTACGTTATTGGATTTGAAACGAAATTGGTAAACATTAGGCTTAAAGAATATTGATGTGAATCTTAAACTAATGTTAGTATTCGTCGTATTTACAACAATAACTTTGAATAATAGAAAGGAAGTGAATATAATAAATTAATCAAATTTATAGTGTTGAATTCAATTGGATTGGAATTAATAAATAGTTAAGAAAAATAAGGGTTATTAATAATTTGGAATTTAATTATGGTAAAAAGGTTAATTGCAATCCAAAGATGAGTTGGAATGGAAATCAAGTATTTATTTAATTTGATTTAAGAGGTGAGTATAAAGGTAGAAGATTTAAAATAATTGGGTTTTAGAATAAAATTTATAATTTCCAATTAATAAGAAAGTGCAGATATTTAGCTGCAAATTTATATACTGATAGATTTTAATTCACATCCAAGCTTGGTAAATAATTTAGAATTGATTGAAGTATATAAATAATGAGATGTGGCCTATATTAGAAGTTGAAATATAAAAATTGGATTTTTATGATTTATTTAATTGATTTAATAAATATTAAAAATAGCCATTTTTGTCACGGACTCGGATTTCGACGAAACCAGTTTCATCGGATCCGTATCGGTGAATTATTATAGGGTTTCAAGTTTCGTATCGATCGGACTTGTCGTTTGATCGTACGGATGCGAAACGCCTTGAAATCGATTTTATTAAAATCAATTTGGAATCAATTTGGAAATCTTGTTTTCAGCATAACTTCTTCATACGATCAAATTTGGACGTGAAACTTTTTCCATCGCGTTCAGAATATTTTAAAATACTTATCTGGATATATAGATTTAATAAATTTGGTTCCGGAAGCTAAACGGGCTTTTTGAGCCATAGTTTGTTGCGTACGTTCACCCTTCTAGCCTATACGCTCTAACCTAACCCTAACTATAAGTATACCATGATAAACCCTAGCCTCCTTTCTTCTGTCAATTGAATATACGTATAATTTCTTCATCCCTTTCTCCTCTCCAATGGTTGAAAAACCTAGATCTAACCACAGTTCAAAAATCAAAAGTCAAAACTCAAAAATTTCAGAAAATTCCAGAAAAAATATATGTTGATGTTTTCGATACGCGTAATCTACTGATGAAATTCGTTTTTCAATTGGAGCTGTCGTTCATCCAGAATAAATTCAAACAGCCCCAAAACCGTTCATCATCGTCGCGCAAAACTTCCTCGGATCGAGATTCTGTTTCTGGGTTTTGGAGAGGGAACCGAGGGGATCGCATCTATGTTGTTTGTTTTGAGTTTCAACGGTTGGATTGTCGGAAAAATTCGAATTAGGGTTTCGGCCCTAGGGTTGAATGGCGGCGGCGGAGGCACTAGGGGTGACCGGACCTGTGTGGTTGGGTGCGGCCGATGATGATGAGCTCGTCGACGGGGGTGGCACGGCGTATGGAGGTGGCTAGTGACGTGTACAGGCGGTCAAAGGCTTCGGTCAATGGGTTTTCGCGTGCGTCTGGGAGGAAGGCCGTGTTTTGCGTGAGAAGGTGGGGGAAGCTGATGACGTGGATGAATAAAAATGTGTGAGTGAATGTGTGTCACTTTTGTTTATATTTAATTTTGAATTCAATCATCATTTTTCGCCATAACTTTCTCATACGAAGTCGGATTCACACGAATTTTTTTTTGTTAGGATCGTAATTTAATTCTGGACTCGATGACGCTGGTTTGGACGAATTCTGAGACGGGCGAATTTTTGGGTTTAAATCGAATTTAAATTCGATTTAAATTCAAAAGGTGAGTGTTTTAACCCACTCACAATTACTAGAAGCTTTATGTTTGTTAAATAAATTTTAGAAATGAATAGAAATTTATTTATGAGCTTTTGGCATGTTATTTCACCCATATCTGTTGAATTGCATTTTTTTTGAATTTAGCTGTTAATTAAATTGATTGATTGCGTATTAATTGGCTGTTAGAAATTATTGTTTGCATAAGAACTGCTAGTTAACAGTTATGTCAATTATCACTGAAAATAAACTGTTAGATAAATAGTTGATAAATATAATTTGAATTAAACTGCCAATTATTACCTGTTGTATATTTCCAAACATATTTTGTTATTGATTGATATTGCTTGATGTTTGTGACTGGATGATGGATGTGTTGTTGAATGGATGTTTTATTTGACATCATTAAACTGCAAGTTAGTATGCATTTACATTTCATTCGGGATTGCGGTTTGAAATGATATACAACCGCAGTTTGTTTTAAATTGCGGATTGAAATGATAAATATCCGTATCACTTGACCATAGGATAGAAAATTATATACAGGCACCGCGGTCTATATATATAACTATTTTTAATGTGATTTCTATGGTTTGATAGAATACGGTTTATAAATCCTAAATTTTATATTGTATGAATATTTCTTCCATAATTACATACATATGAAGTTGAAATTTTGGAATTTAAAGGTGTATAAAATCTCTGTATTAAATTGGAAGAAAATTTAGAAATGGAGTTTGATAAATCATAGGTTTAAATGTTAAGTTGGAAATTTTAAGATATGATATTTATATTTGGATTTTTTCCAAAATAAAGTGAAAAGAATATTCTAGAAAAATTTGAATTGGGAAAATATATATATTTTATTTCTAGAAATTAAAGTCTTATTGTTTATGGATTTTATATTCAAGACTAACTAATAGAACATTTGATTTGAAAGAATAAAATCCAACTTTGGTTGAAATATTACTCAAATGGATAAAAATTATATATATATATATATATATATATATATAAAATTTAAATGGTTTGGGACTTGAAATAATATTTGGATTATGGTTTTAACTTTGGGTAAGGAAACATACATAAAGCCATGTAAATTATTTTCCCTACAAATCTACCGTAAAGTTAAAACCACTTATTCTATATATTGTTGAATATCCAAACCATTTAGTTTTGAAAGTAATGTGTTAAAGTCTATGGATTTCGAAGTATTATAATAAGAGTTAATTCCCAAATATTTGGTTCAAGGAATTTTAATAATAAAAGGTGACAAAATTTTGGGAAAGGAAATTTTTGGGAAACGATATCATTGATTTGAGTCTTTATAAATTAATATCAAAATGAATTGTTTGGGTCTAAAAGAAGAAATGATATCGAAATATTATGGTTTTGAAATGGATTATATTCTGGTTTTTAAAGTATAAACTGTTTTTAAATAACCGCGGTGTTATAATAACGATTGGTTGGCAAAGAGACTGGGATCGGATATGGACATACTCTCTGTCGATACCGAAAACCACTTTGACTAACCGTGTACGCGGTGGAGATTCCAGAATGAAGTAGGTGGTGGCGACGTTTCCTGTAAGGTAAATACGTGGACCCAACTCCCGTGAGTTGGCATAAGGTGGCTAAAACAGGAGCGATTCTCAGGCCAATGAGGTCATTCCTCTGATCGGACGCTCCTCTTCGATATTATACTTTGACTTGGATTTGATTCAGTGGCCACTTCTATATTTTGATTTTGGGGAGTTAGTCCGAGGTGGGCGGTAACTGCGGCTACGCGTTTCCACCAGCCTGGATAGCAATTGGTATATCTACCCTGGCATTGCCTAGTTGTGCCGTGTCACCTACCATACCGAGCCTTTACTACGAGTTTCTATTTGTGTCGTACCTATGGAGTATCCTCTGGTAGCTTCCCGATCAGGAGGTATTACGGTACTGTATAGACTATTGGCATTATTTGTGTTAAGGGCTATATGGGTAACCCCTTAACGCTATTTAAAAGTAAGTTTATTTTATAAATAGACACTATTATAATAGCGCAATATACTACATAGTAAATAGTTTAACGGATCCTTAGGAGATGTAAATCCCGAACATCTCTTGAGTTACTGTACTCATATTTATTTCTGTTTATTTAACTCACATAAGATATTCTAGTCTGACTCGGGTGTTTTTGTCTTTTCAAATTCGCTCGGGTCAGTCCGAGCGTTTCAGGATAGCAGATTTTAGCTTTGGAGGACGAAGACGAAGAATCAGTATTATTTTATATATAATATTGCACTACACCATTTAATTCCGCTGCATTGTTGTATTGGTATGTGTAACTCTGATATTATTGTAAAAGAAGAATCAAGCTTTTGTAAACTGTTTATGAAACTGTATATTTGTTATTATATTTTATCCTTCCGATGTGAGATTCTGTTTTCGTTTTATTTCTTCTCTGTTTTTCTTATTTACCCCACAACAATCCGCCCTTCCGTATGGTTTGAATTGGCACGTGTGTCGGTTTAAAGTGTGCGAAAAGAGTGGACGTTACATCTGGTATCAGAGCTTTGGTTTAGCGATAAACCTTGGTTTTGTGGGGTTTGACTCTTTGTTAATAGGGTAGTAATACCCTATGGGAGTCGCTGAGTGTATATATATGAGAGAGCGTATTTGTTAGTGTTAATAAAGATTTTGATATTGTGTTAATCTGTTCCGCTTTGTATTTATAAATTCTGGTTGATGCATGGGACGCTATGACATCAATAGGGATTTCTAAACACTTAATAGGACAGACCGACATAATATTTGTTTTAATATAGGTGAATGAAATAATTTTGCCTATTATATTTTCTATATATAAAAATATTTTATAAAGATATATATATATATTTGGTTGCTATAGATTTGGTGTTAGGCAATAAAATATTTATAATAATTGAAGCTAAGTTTAATTTATAATAAAATCAACTTGGAGATTTTAGAACTTAAGTCCGAGGTTTTTGAAAATCTTCTTTCAAAGGATTTATGAAATATAATGATTTGGTTTATAAGTAATTTCTTATATAAATATTTAGTATAGTTCGGAAGAAATGTTTTAAAGAAGATTTTAGAGAAAATAATTCTGTACTTTCCTCTCTGTCGCTGGAAAATAAATTCGGTGATGACGGCCGCATCATCGACTTTCATTTTCGAGTTTCGAAGGGAAAGGCCACTGTAGTAAATTCTACTGCAGATTTATTTTGAAATTTTCTAAAAATTTTCTTTTATTGTTCTAACTATAATTAGAGATATTGAGTTGTAAGAACTTATTTATCTATTATTTTGAAATAAATTGAAATCTGACCCGGAATCCAATTCTAAAATTCTCCATTAATTAATTAATTGTTAAATTGTAGTGAAATAAAAGTTAAGTAATAAATGAATTGAAACCTCTAATTTAAATAAGAGAATAATTGCAAAGTTATAAAGAGGAATTTGCATACATATGAGACAAAGAGAAATATGGATAAACATCAAATTTAATTTAGAGAATTGAGATTCAACTTGTATAAGTTCAATTGCACTTCCTTTGACATAAATAACTTACCCAAATATAAAAGTTGAAATGTTAAATAAGAATTTTAAATAGGATATTATACAAGTAGAATTTTGGAAATAATGAAGTATTCAATAAATTATTGTTATAAATAAGAATTTAATGTATAAACTTAGGTTATAATTGAAATTTTATTGAAAATAAGTTAAGAATTATTAATAGATGATATGAACCTAAGTATATAAAAAGAAATTCTAAATAAGAATTGATTGTAGGATTATTAGTTTAAGATGTCTTAAGTCTCCCCTATTATAATATAATAGAAAGTAGGAAGAATTTAAATGACTGTAATCCATAGTTAATAGATAAATAAAAACTTCCACTTATAAGAACAAATGGTAGCAGATTTAGAATTTAAGGGAAATCTTACAAGTGAAGAGTAAGGAAATGAAGATATTCAAAATATTTGTTGTTATTAATGAGAATTTATTTTATAAACTTAAGTAATAAAAGGAAAACTTAAGTAATAAAAAGGAGATACAAATATAATGAATTTTGTGATAATTGGAAAAAAGAACTCGTAAGAAACAAAGAAATCCCTCATAAATGAAAAAAAGAAAGATAAAACCACCGAACTATGAAATAAATGTATAACAAGCTATTTTGGTGTTGGTTTGAATTGTTTGGTTGATGTATGGTTGTTGGGTAAGGAATTTTGAAGTTGTTGGATGAACAAATAATCTATCTTTGTTCCATCTAAGACTGTTGAGTATAGGACGCACTAGATAATTATTCTTCATTCCGTACAATTTCAGAATTTGAACCCGAACAACAAATTGATTGTTTGATTGAATGATTGTTTGTTTGTGGTGTGTGCTGTTGTTAAAATGTATGGTTGTTGCATTTGATTGAATATGAATGATTGAATCTACCCAAACATTTCGCTGTAATATAAATATTTAACCTTTAGACTATATAAGTGAATACAGGTGATGGAAGCAGCTGCTACTTCTTTTGGTTCCATAATAATAAGTGTATTGCCCGACAAATAGGTACGTTTCGGATTACGTTTAAAGCGCTATTTTATATATTTTCCCGTGTTGGGATATTTTATTTTGGATATATATGTAATATATTTGTATATTTGGATATTATATTTTCTCCAGAGTCCCTCCGTACAAAGGAGACTCTGCCAAAAATTTTCGTAAATTTTGGACTTAGAATTTTGTGAAAACATTTTTCCCAACTTTAATAATTCAAGTATTAAAGGATATAATGATTATAAAACAAGTGTATTTCATTAAAGGGAATTAATCCAGTAAAATATTGTTTATAAGTTAATATTTGAAATAAGATGCACTATTTTATTCTTCCTTCTCCCTTCTTTTCCTTTTCGGGGACGAAAAGTTTTGAGTGGGGGAGATTGTAACGACCCATTAAATTAATAATATTTAATGCATTAGATTAATATAATTTCTAATTTGTTTAGGAATAAATGTAGAAATTTGGTATAGTAGTTGTAACTTGGTGTAATAATAAAACTTTATGACAATAGATTTGATTAATATAGATGGTCACATTTTGTTGAAAGTTAGTGATAAGAAACAAATAAATGTTGAAATTGTGAATGTTAGTATAAATATTAACTTGGATGGTGTTCATTAATACAAAGATGTAATTAGTGTAGATAGTGATAATTTATGCCTGTAGTGAAAGGAAAAGAAAACTAATAGAAACATAAAATTTATTTTATGTAAACAAAAGTATAGTTTTGAACAAATTTATGAAGATGGATAAGGACAGTGTCTGTAATCAAGTTTGGTTATTAATATTTGAAAGATAGAGATGTGTGAATACGTTAATGAATTTATAATGGGAAGGAATGGTAGAATGAAAAGAAAATATATGATAATAATAAGCATTTGATTCAATTAAGGGAATTAAATTATAATAAATGGTCATTTAATAAATTCAACGTTCTGTGAGAAATCATAATAGTTGTGTATATGTGTACAAACTTCAATTTGGAAATTTATTGGATTTATAACGGTTTTGTTATTAAGTGTATGAGTTTAAAAGTTATTCCATTTTGTAAAGTAATAGAAGAATGCATAAAAATATAAACAGGACTTAATAGAATTGATACTCAATGAATTGAATAAATTGTCCGCTTATGCAGATATGTATAGTGAAATAAATGGCCTAAGCAAATTAAAATAGGATAATTATAGAGATTTGTACTATAAGAATAAATAGTAACATTTATTTGCAAGGAATAAAAGCCTATTTAGGACTAGAATTTGGAGTAATGACTATTGTTTGTTTACCTACCCTTGTTTCTTGTTAATTTAAAATTTGGGAATCAAATTCAATTTATCCGCCAATTTACCGCAGTTAAAGTGAAATGAATTGGTGATTGAGAAATGTTAAATACAAATAAGATGTAAACCAAAGGAAATCCCATTCGTAATAAATTTTGTAGAATAGAGTAAAGAAACTAGGAAATGAAAATGTGGAAAATGTGGATGCAGTGAGATCTTAAGTGATAATAACCTTGTTAGGCAAGTGATAACGGGAATTTTGTGTATAACCAAATAAAATCCAAATTTATTTAGAAATAAATTGCAATCAATTGAATCTATTGCAATTTAATGGATTTAATATTAAATAGTTTATGTAATTATTATTTGGAAGAAATGGGAGTTATTTGTAAAAAGTATGAACCAAATGTTAATTTTTCTTATGGAATAGTGAAATAAAATAGATATAAAGGTTTCAATCATACATTGAAATTCATATTCACCATAAAATGTTAATTGAAACCAAAGAAGTTAATATAGGAGTCAAACCTCATTTATTAATTTGGATTTATTGCAATAGTTAATACCATAGAATAAAGTTAAAGCTAATTCAAATTTTTATTTGACCATTGTCGATATAACTTTAGAAAACAAGATTTTAGTTATAATTTGAGTATTTGATTCGACAAATGGTATTTACTACATATAAAATGGAATTAAACGTAAATTATTACGTTATTGGATTTGAAACGAAATTGGTAAACATTAGGCTTAAAGAATATTGATGTGAATCTTAAACTAATGTTAGTATTCGTCGTATTTACAACAATAACTTTGAATAATAGAAAGGAAGTGAATATAATAAATTAATCAAATTTATAGTGTTGAATTCAATTGGATTGGAATTAATAAATAGTTAAGAAAAATAAGGGTTATTAATAATTTGGAATTTAATTATGGTAAAAAGGTTAATTGCAATCCAAAGATGAGTTGGAATGGAAATCAAGTATTTATTTAATTTGATTTAAGAGGTGAGTATAAAGGTAGAAGATTTAAAATAATTGGGTTTTAGAATAAAATTTATAATTTCCAATTAATAAGAAAGTGCAGATATTTAGCTGCAAATTTATATACTGATAGATTTTAATTCACATCCAAGCTTGGTAAATAATTTAGAATTGATTGAAGTATATAAATAATGAGATGTGGCCTATATTAGAAGTTGAAATATAAAAATTGGATTTTTATGATTTATTTAATTGATTTAATAAATATTAAAAATAGCCATTTTTGTCACGGACTCGGATTTCGACGAAACCAGTTTCATCGGATCCGTATCGGTGAATTATTATAGGGTTTCAAGTTTCGTATCGATCGGACTTGTCGTTTGATCGTACGGACGCGAAACGCCTTGAAATCGATTTTATTAAAATCAATTTGGAATCAATTTGGAAATCTTGTTTTCAGCATAACTTCTTCATACGATCAAATTTGGACGTGAAACTTTTTCCATCGCGTTCAGAATATTTTAAAATACTTATCTGGATATATAGATTTAATAAATTTGGTTCCGGAAGCTAAACGGGCTTTTTGAGCCATAGTTTGTTGCGTACGTTCACCCTTCTAGCCTATACGCTCTAACCTAACCCTAACTATAAGTATACCATGATAAACCCTAGCCTCCTTTCTTCTGTCAATTGAATATACGTATAATTTCTTCATCCCTTTCTCCTCTCCAATGGTTGAAAAACCTAGATCTAACCACAGTTCAAAAATCAAAAGTCAAAACTCAAAAATTTCAGAAAATTCCAGAAAAAATATATGTTGATGTTTTCGATACGCGTAATCTACTGATGAAATTCGTTTTTCAATTGGAGCTGTCGTTCATCCAGAATAAATTCAAACAGCCCCAAAACCGTTCATCATCGTCGCGCAAAACTTCCTCGGATCGAGATTCTGTTTCTGGGTTTTGGAGAGGGAACCGAGGGGATCGCATCTATGTTGTTTGTTTTGAGTTTCAACGGTTGGATTGGCGGGAAAATTCGAATTAGGGTTTCGGCCCTAGGGTTGAACGGCGGCGGCGGAGGCACTAGGGGCGACCGGACCTATGTGGTTGGGTGCGGCCGATGATGATGAGCTCGTCGACGGGGGTGGCACGGCGTATGGAGGTGGCTAGTGACGTGTACAGGCGGTCAAAGGCTTCGGTCAATGGGTTTTCGCGTGCGTCTGGGAGGAAGGCCGTGTTTTGCGTGAGAAGGTGGGGGAAGCTGATGACGTGGATGAATAAAAAGGTGTGAGTGAATGTGTGTCACTTTTGTTTATATTTAATTTTGAATTCAATCATCATTTTTCGCCATAACTTTCTCATACGAAGTCGGATTCACACGAATTTTTTTTTGTTAGGATCGTAATTTAATTCCGGACTCGATGACGCTGGTTTGGACGAATTCTGAGACGGGCGAATTTTTGGGTTTAAATCGAATTTAAATTCGATTTAAATTCAAAAGGTGAGTGTTTTAACCCACTCACAATTACTAGAAGCTTTATGTTTGTTAAATAAATTTTAGAAATGAGTAGAAATTTATTTATGAGCTTTTGGCATGTTATTTCACCCATATCTGTTGAATTGCATTTTTTTGAATTTAGCTGTTAATTAAATTGATTGATTGCGTATTAATTGGCTGTTAGAAATTATTGTTTGCATAAGAACTGCTAGTTAACAGTTATGTCAATTATCACTGAAAATAAACTGTTAGATAAATAGTTGATAAATATAATTTGAATTAAACTGCCAATTATTACCTGTTGTATATTTCCAAACATATTTTGTTATTGATTGATATTGCTTGATGTTTGTGACTGGATGATGGATGTGTTGTTGAATGGATGTTTTATTTGATATCATTAAACTGCAAGTTAGTATGCATTTACATTTCATTCGGGATTGCGGTTTGAAATGATATACAACCGCAGTTTGTTTTAAATTGCGGATTGAAATGATAAATATCCGTATCACTTGACCATAGGATAGAAAATTATATACAGGCAACGCGGTCTATATATATAACTATTTTTAATGTGATTTCTATGGTTTGATAGAATACGGTTTATAAATCCTAAATTTTATATTGTATGAATATTTCTTCCATAATTACATACATATGAAGTTGAAATTTTGGAATTTAAAGGTGTATAAAATCTCTGTATTAAATTGGAAGAAAATTTAGAAATGGAGTTTGATAAATCATAGGTTTAAATGTTAAGTTGGAAATTTTAAGATATGATATTTATATTTGGATTTTTTCCAAAATAAAGTGAAAAGAATATTCTAGAAAAATTTGAATTGGGAAAATATATATATTTTATTTCTAGAAATTAAAGTCTTATTGTTTATGGATTTTATATTCAAGACTAACTAATAGAACATTTGATTTGAAAGAATAAAATCCAACTTTGGTTGAAATATTACTCAAATGGATAAAAATTATATATATATATATATAAAATTTAAATGGTTTGGGACTTGAAATAATATTTGGATTATGGTTTTAACTTTGGGTAAGGAAACATTCATAAAGCCATGTAAATTATTTTCCGTACAAATCTACCGTAAAGTTAAAACCACTTATTCTATATATTGTTGAATATCCAAACCATTTAGTTTTGAAAGTAATGTGTTAAAGTCTATGGATTTCGAAGTATTATAATAAGAGTTAATTCCCAAATATTTGGTTCAAGGAATTTTAATAATAAAAGGTGACAAAATTTTGGGAAAGGAAATTTTTGGGAAACGATATCATTGATTTGAGTCTTTATAAATTAATATCAAAATGAATTGTTTGGGTCTAAAAGAAGAAATGATATCGAAATATTATGGTTTTGAAATGGATTATATTCTGGTTTTTAAAGTATAAACTGTTTTTAAATAACCACGGTGTTATAATAACGATTGGTTGGCAAAGAGACCGGGATCGGATATGGACATACTCTCTGTCGATACCGAAAACCACTTTGACTAACCGTGTACGCGGTGGAGATTCCAGAATGAAGTAGGTGGTGGCGACGTTTCCTGTAAGGTAAATACGTGGACCCAACTCCCGTGAGTTGGCATAAGGTGGCTAAAACAGGAGCGATTCTCAGGCCAATGAGGTCATTCCTCTGATCGGACGCTCCTCTTCGATATTATACTTTGACTTGGATTTGATTCAGTGGCCACTTCTATATTTTGATTTTGGGGAGTTAGTCCGAGGTGGGCGGTAACTGCGGCTACGCGTTTCCACCAGCCTGGATAGCAATTGGTATATCTACCCTGGCATTGCCTAGTTGTGCCGTGTCACCTACCATACCGAGCCTTTACTACGAGTTTCTATTTGTGTCGTACCTATGGAGTATCCTCTGGTAGCTTCCCGATCAGGAGGTATTACGGTACTGTATAGACTATTGGCATTATTTGTGTTAAGGGCTATATGGGTAACCCCTTAACGCTATTTAAAAGTAAGTTTATTTTATAAATAGACACTATTATAATAGCGCAATATACTACATAGTAAATAGTTTAACGGATCCTTAGGAGATGTAAATCCCGAACATCTCTTGAGTTACTGTACTCATATTTATTTCTGTTTATTTAACTCACATAAGATATTCTAGTCTGACTCGGGTGTTTTTGTCTTTTCAAATTCGCTCGGGTCAGTCCGAGCGTTTCAGGATAGCAGATTTTAGCTTTGGAGGACGAAGACGAAGAATCAGTATTATTTTATATATAATATTGCACTACACCATTTAATTCCGCTGCATTGTTGTATTGGTATGTGTAACTCTGATATTATTGTAAAAGAAGAATCAAGCTTTTGTAAACTGTTTATGAAACTGTATATTTGTTATTATATTTTATCCTTCTGATGTGAGATTCTGTTTTCGTTTTATTTCTTCTCTGTTTTTCTTATTTACCCCATAACAATCCGCCCTTCCGTATGGTTTGAATTGGCACGTGTGTCGGTTTAAATTGTGCGAAAAGAGTGGACGTTACATAAGTGAACTCATGAATCTAAGTTTAATGTTTATAGTAAGAATATGAATGGAAAAAAAATATGAAATATAAACAGGGGTTAAGCGAAACATTAAGTATAAAATGAAACAAAAACAAGTATAAATCATAATTATAAACATAAGTATAAACCATAATTATAAATTATAAAATGTAACTAAGAATATAAATATACAAATATAAGTTATGACTAGGAATATAAAATTTACAAATGCAATATTATCAAAGATTTGGTACTTTAAATTACTAGTAGGATAAATATAAGCCTTTAAAGCAAATCTACCTGCAAGTATAAAATAACACCTGATAACATATGTATGTTATAGTTCAAACTAGAAAAGCAATAAAGCAAATATCTACTAATAAGTAGCTTCTTATTCAAGCCATAAGTTAACTGCAAGGTGAACAAGTTCATACAAATATCTAGTTGTACAGATAGACATAATAAGTATGTATATAGTTATTCAAGCTAGGAAATAATAAGAATAAAATAACAACCATATGTACATAAACAATGTAAGCTAGAAGGTAATAAATGTTTTACAAATAGCTTCATACACAAGCTAAATGTTTACCTGCATAAGTATATGATTGCAGGTAATATCTTCACACAGCCACACAATTGATAATTGTGTAAACATAATTAGAAACCAAAGCATGTACTTACTATCAACTCAGCCTAATATTTGTCACTTCAAATATCTAGCAAATCTGGTGAAATAAAAGCAAGACAAGGGTACAACATGTCCAGATATTGCCTCCCCTATACAACTGTGTTTTCTATATATTTTATCACCTTCATTTGGTTCGTTCAACAAACATATAACAAAATTTGAAGAAACTAAAGCAGGAAAAGGAGAGCAACCCAAATTGAATTCAAATAAAAACAGATTCAAAGTTTGCAGTTTTAAAACTTCAAATTTCAAGCAACAGTTATCAACTGCAGTCTTGATCACCTCAGATTATTCCTTGTTCAGAGTTTTGTTGGTGAGTAAACTTACTATTTTCAAATTTAAACCTGTGTATTTAACTTAAAATGGTATGTGCTGTGATGTTTATGTAAACCATTAGTACAGAGAACTTTCTGTTGCTCTGGAAAATACGATATGGTTGTTCTTCAGTGTTTTCCCCAAGATTCTGAACATAATAAGCAAAGAAATTATAAATACTTCAAATGTTTTAACCTTGAATATTAATGCTAATCTAAGTTGTTTATCCAAATCAAGGCCTGCAACTTTGTTAGAGTTTTACAGTAATCTACACAAACTGTATTTCAAGTTTCAAGCAAAAATAATTAGAAGGATCAAATTTCAAATGTTTAAATTTGTTAATTCAATAGTATATTTATATTTCATACACATAATTATGATTTTTAGCATAAACATTTTGATTTTTAAGCAAGGGTATGAGGAGCAGTTTTAAAATGAAACAAAAATGGATTTTTGTCAATTCTAGATTATTGAGTTAATTTTAATTTCTGTAAATTGATATGAAACAAGCTTGTAATCCATTTGACACAAGAAAAATGTCAAATTATTTTTCGAATACATAGATTATGAGTTTGGAATTAAAGTAGGATTTAGTTCATACGTTTTTCGATGCTCTGTGAATTTTGGTTTTCGCCACCATGGTTCGATCGAGTGGCTCGTGGTTGTGAGTGAAGGAAGAGGAAAGTATGGGCGTGACATGAATGAGGGGGTTTCGTCTCTGGTGGTCAGTGTTGGAGGGGCGAAGGGTTTTTTTGGTGGTTGCTCGAAATAGTGGTTCGAGTTTCAGGCATTTTTTGACTTCGACCATTACTCGAAAATCTGGGCTTTAATTTCGATCATCGAGATGATTTGTGGTTTGTGGATGCTGGCGCGAGCCACCAGAGGAGAGGCGAACCACCATGCATGTGCATGGTGGCGTGAGCGTATCAGTAAGGTCGTGGGTGGCTTCGTATCGAGTGATACTCGAGTGGGTACTCGAGTAAGGGGGTCGGTTGGCTCGAGTTAGGACCCGTGTTCACGCGAATTGTCATCACAGCAGTTATTTAAACTTAAAGATAATGAGAATAAGAAAAGTTACAGAAAAAATATGAGGAGAAGAAGAATGGTTTTCAGGAGGCGACTCGGGGAAGTTTGCGTGCAAACCGAAGTTGCACTCGAGACTAAATAGGAGGAGACCCGGGTTTTTGTAATTGCAGTATTGAATTTTCAAGGTGAAGCTAAATGAAGATCTTTTATCAATATTAAGATTGAAATATAAATAACTGTTAGATGGTTATAAGTTAGAAGCTGGTACATGTTTAATTAGTTTTCGTTAATACTTAATGATGTTTAGGCCTTAATTATTATTATTTTATCAAGTAATTACAGTATAAGTTAAGTTATTACTTTAAGTTAGAAGTGTAACCGATTAACGTTTAAGTTTGCAGTTAGTAGTAATTTGGGCTTCAAAATTTTAAAGAAACTTATTTTAATTACTTGCAGGAAGTAATTAAGGATGTTTAAGTGATTGATAAATGAATAATTAACTACTTAAGTTAATAAATGAATGATTAATAGTTAACTAATCAAATAATTTAATTATGAATTATTAGTTAATTAATTATGTGATTAAGAATTAAGGATTTATAATTGATTAATTAAGTAATTAATAGTTACATAGTTAAGTAATTAAGTTTCATTAATTAATAATTAAGGTTATCAATTAATGAATAAGGAATAGTAATTAAAGATAAACAACTTGATTATAAAGTAACTAATTAAATAAATGAAATAATTAATTAATTGAACAACTAAGATTTAATAGTTGATTAAGGAATCATTAATTAGATAATTTGAAATGAAATAGTAATTAATTGTTAATTAATGATTAATTAAATAGAGTTAAGTGATTAACTCTCAAGTAATTAATTCTAAATTGAATTAATTACAAATAAGACTTGAAGGTGACTGCTTATGGACTGTTGTGATTGAATATCTGATTTGGATATTTATGTGATGATATTCTATGTTACTCTGTGATATGCTGTGTTATATCTATGATGCTTGTATATGTTTTATCTGTAATAAATGCTATGTTAATTCAATTGTTGAATTTAAATTATTAAACTGTTTAAGTTAAATAGACAACTTGGCCTTTAAAATGGCGTTTGGATTCGATGAGACCGGGATCGAAAGAATCAAATTTGATTCCCCGAAATCCACATCGATCCAATTTAACGTTAGGTCGTGAATCCTGAAATAAAGATCGAGATGGAATTTTCATAATGCAAGGGTTATCATCGTTGACTCTGAGGGTGATTCCAAAATAAGTGTGACGAGATAATGCCTTCGGTTTCGTTCGAACCCGGAATGAACTTGTATGGATTGAATGCTTTCAGCACATCGTCAGGCGGGCGATGAGCATTCTAAAGTAATATGTTCTATAAAGGTAATCGCAGCCTCAAGCCTCATCAACCGGGAATGGCTAAAACTGGGGAGATGCAGCAAGGTTAGGTGGGTCATGCCCAAGCAGGACAAGATATTTCCCTTGTCTAGATGTCCCTTTTTATTTCGGCTGTGTGGGCGGTTGCTAGCTACAACCGCGGGGTTTATCTTGTTCGGGACTGTTCAGCAAGGAATGGATCCGACCTTGTGTTTTAGGGGGTCGGGAGTGATCCTCGGTACGGTGATCTAGGCCCCGTACTGTGACCGGCGGTACCCCAGTAGCCCTGCCATTGTTGGAAATCCATTTTCCCTACGAGACCCTACGATTTTGATTTGTATTACCCACTTTTGTGGCTAGTAGCTGGAATTTAATCATGTGACAATTTCGGCTATTTTCTATTTACTTGAAAACCCTAGACACTATTATAATATCACTGGATTTCCTATGAAATGTTTTGGTTAGCGTAAGGTAAAAACTTACCCGTATTTATTTGTGGGAAGTCTTACGTGATACCTTTATTTTCAAATGTTTTCAAAGTTAAACAATTTAAACCGTTTACTCATACCAGATCCATGTCTGACCCGGAGTTTATATTTTGTGTTTTCATAAACTCTTGGGTACTCAAATTTCTATGAGTAGCCAAGTGATAGGTTTTGGACTCTGATTTCTGGAGGAGCTTGGAGCATGAGTTTCCAGACTTATGTAGTTATCTATCTAGTTCCGCTGTGTTAGTTGATGTATATTGTACCTCTGATGTATGTAGTGATAGATGTATGTATGATTGACATATGTATTGATATTGTATAACTCTGATATATGTAAAAACTATGTAATATTAATGTGATATATTATATTTTGTTCCATTCTGCTGTGAGATTCTGATGTTGTTGTTTCTTTCTTTCTCTTTCTTTTCTATTTCTATCCCTTTCTTTCTTAATGATGATACGTCTTTCTGATAGTAGAAGGGCGGGTCGTCACAGAATGTCATTTTAAATAGCTGTTAAAATTGACTTTGAGATTTTTTTTGCACACTTCATGGTCTGGTCTATTAAATTGAATTAATGATAATTTTGAGTGAAAAAGAAATCCAGATGCAAATTACACTGGTAATCTAGTTCATAGGAAAATTACTAGTGAAACTTGATTTGTTGAGACATTTAGTAACTGCATCGTATTTTCAAAGAAAATATCTGCATATTTTCCATTTCAAATAATTTTCAAATAACAGAAATTTTTCTTATATAAACCCTTCGAGAAAATCATTATTTGACCATGTTTTTAGAACAGTCATTTTGAAAATTTGATTCTATAATTATTTGAACTTGATTTCAAATGACTATTTTGACTAATCTGATTCCCTAATAATTATCGAAAAGATGAATAGTGATTGAAAAAGTGACGAGTGTTGATATTTATCATACATTACTCAAGACAGTATATTTATAAAATTTCTTTAAAAATTCAAACAAGAGTTATAAAAACTTTTTGTTGGGTAAATATTACATGACCATTTCTATTTCTATCATATTTCTATCGACCATCGCTCATAAAAATTCAATATAGTTTGTCGATATGTGGTACTTTAAACAGGAATCATTCATTTTTCATTTTATATATAAAATAAAATAAAATAAAATCCAAAGTATTCAATCTCATTTAAAAGTTCTCACGGTTATGTATGGGTGAATTATTTGGAATTTATTATGTGCATCCATGCTCATTTAAAAGTCCTCACAGTTATGCATGTATGGAGCGCATATCAAAATTGATTTATTAAATAAACAAGTTGATTCTAATCCCATTTAAAAGTCCTCACGGTTATGCGTGATTAGAAGATACTTGAATTCATTTTAAAAAAATTAAATTGGAATACTACTAATCTCATTTAAAAGTCCTAACGGTTATGCATGATTAGTAGATATTCAAATTCCTGATATAAATGTACCACAAATAGATACAACTATATGGTTTTATATGATGACATCATTTCCATTATTTCTAAAAGTGGAATATGCGCCTAACAAGGGTAGTTATGATTTTTGTTTGATTTTTTATTGAAGTTTAATATTTATATTCAATTGAGTTTTAATGTTGGATTAATATCGATCACTTTATCACTATTTTCTCCAACACTATTACTCTTTTGCTGATAACAAAAGGGGTAGAGAAAAGTTAAGATTTTGTCAAATAAAATCAAGCAAAGATCAAATAATTTTCCATTTGCATCTAGGCTCATTTGCACAATTTTATTTGTATGCATTTCTGAAGAGGGAGCGTTGTGAAGAGAAGAAGCATTTAAATAAGGGGAGCAATTAGAATATATCTACGATCAAATACATTTAACATATTCAAAATCATAAATATATGTTTGTTATCATCAAAAGGGGGAGATTGTTGAATATGCGAATATATGATTTTTGTTTGATGATAATAAACATGTATATATATATATATTCGTGTAAATGTATTTGTTAATGTACTATTTTATTTTTCATAGACTAAATAAATATTTGTTGAATAAAAATAAATAACACAGAATTTGAATTCAAACAGAAATTTTATTTAAACAAATATTTATTACAATTTTGAATAGTACAAATTCAATCTCTCACTATACATATACAACTTTGATTACAATACAAATTCAATTACATCACAATTTCACTTTTACATCTGACCTCACTGCATATCACTCATACACTCAACTCGTATGTTATCTTCACCTTCACTCTAAATCGAATCCAGCATCTGAGCAATCTGCAAATATAAATATTGACGCAGTAAAATTGAAAAGGAAATATTTTTGCAGTATAAAATAAAATGTGATTTTGAAAATAATATTTGCCTCAGTTATTTGGGTTGTTCGTCATCATTTAACTTTGAATTCATCATACACGAATAGCTTGTGACATGCATAGTGTATCACTGTATATGCCACAAGGTCGTGCACACCGATATATATACACTTGATTGATTTACAGGGACAACTGAGCACAGGTCAAATTCAATATAACGGATTCAACTCAAGTGCAATAAAATAATGTCATAACTTTCAGCACAAGGTCAAATCCGAGCTACAAGCTGGATTTAACTCAGGTGTAATTCGAAAAACAAATCCAAATGCAATAAAATGCTAAGAGCATATATCAACCACAATTGTTGCAACATGATGCAATACTCAGTACACAACAGTGGCTCAACAACATAAAAATGCACAAGCAATGCTAAGGCATAGTGCACCAAAGAAATAGCAACAATGCACAAAGGCTACAGCAACTTGACACAGTTACAGGACTAGTGAACTGCAAGTGTCGACCAGGTAGCAAGCAAGATCAACAAAGCAACCAAAATTAATGCAAACAGTTCAAAGTTAAAGTGAAGCAATACAAGATGAACCAGACCAGGCAGCAAGCATACATGAAGACATAAATGGAACCTGACTCGAAGCTACGCAATATAACTAAATGAATAAGACAAAGTACCAAGTGTACAAGTCCAGTTACAACAAAGAAACAAGATTCAACATGAATGGTCAGGCAATATGCATATAATCATCAGGTTAGAGCATGCAAGTGAATCACAAACCAAAGGAGTGACATGAACAGGTACAACATGTATGCAACTGTAAAACTGGATAGTGCAAGTATCATACTCAAGAACAAAGGCAATAGTACAACTCAATTCAACCACAAATGACATGCACATGTCAACAAGTCAAGAGATGCACCATTAAAACAAGGATGCAATAGTGAAACAGATTCAAGCATACAATATACAAATGTATTGAAACCACACAGCAAGTACAACCTGATATGAAAAACACACAACTTTCAACAATCAATGATGAAGCAAATGTCACTGAGAAGCAGTGAAAACAAATATACAGAATGTCAACAGTCAGTGGTCTGTGACAATATCAGGTGAAGCCATTAGAATTTCATATCAAGCAAAGTTCGACATACAGTAAACAGTGCAGTGATGGAAATGCACTGATATGCAGCAGTGTAAACATCACATTGAAGCAACTCGAGCGAATCACAGTGAACATTACAAATACAACACATATATACATACATAGGTGTATGTATACACACGGTAGTAAAGACATAATGGCCGGAAAAAGCAAGTAAAATCGAACAAGGTCGAAAGTGCTACCAGAGGCAGTGAATAGCATGGAAAAAGTCGAACAAGACCAATACTTATTCTTTTCATCACAAAATCAAGTGTACAGTTCGAACAATATCACCAGCATTTTAAGAAATCAAAATGGCCGAAGTAAACACGATCAGTGTTAAGGCTGAAGTCATCAGAAAAATGGAAGTCAAATCAAAATCGAAGTTGACCAAGTCAGAAATCAAGTGTGTGTACAAATTGAAAAAGTCAAAAATCAAATCCAAAATAAAATAGGAAAATTACTACCGTAACGATCAAGGAAGGATCGAGCGGTTTCAAACTAAAACCGTGATAGTGAAGAAAAGGAAATATACGATATGAAAAAGTCAGAACATATCCATAGCATTAAAAAAAAATCAAATGGTAGAGAATACTCAAGTGACGAATTCAATCAAATGGACACGAACAAAATTTCAAGGGCATCGAATTATATATAAGCAACATCATCGGCAGTTTCAAGGTCATCGAGTTCAAATATTGAAACCAGAAATCAAAAAAAAAAAATCACATACCCTAATCGAAGTAGAGACGTACTCAATCAAGCGGCCGAAAGAATCTATAGAGATGATCAATTAACAAAGCAAGGAAATCAAGTTGAATCGAGCAATTTGTAATCGGCATCTTCAAATTACAACAAACCCTAATTTCTGAAGATTGAAAGAGCGCAGCTATTATCTCAACAAAAGGGAACGGGCCGAAGAAATTAAAAAGGAGACGGTCCAAATAAAAAAAAAAGAGGGCCGACCTTTTGTTAAATAGGGTTTTGTTTTTTTAATTTGTTTTTAAATTTGTCTTTTAAATTTTAAACCGTTGAAATCACTAGTCGTGTGACTAGGGGACAGACTACGTGGCGTGGTTTGAGAATTCGCAACTCAGTGGCTGAGTTGTGGCGGGGTTTTGAGCGTAAAGTTAGGTTAGTCAGTAGCGGGTGTCGTGAATTTACGTGTGTAAGCGTGTGACTACTTAATTTCTAGTAGAAACCTTGGGGGCAGCACGTAGGCAGGGTTTGGCCGAAGCTGGGTAAATTCTGTGTCATTCTATTTCTGCATTTTTATTCTGCTATTATCTGTGTTGCTACTAGTTTGTGATCTGTGTTGTAATAATTCTATAAGCTTTCGCAATTAATTTTATAATTAATAGCATCACCCCATTCACCCTCCTTTAAGGTGAAATCGATCCTACATGGTTATCATACGTTTTTTTCATATCTCTTATCCTATATCATTTTATCTGATAATTATAGCTAGACTGATCCGTTTATTATTTTCTTATTAAGTAATACTCGGGTCAGGCCGAGATGTTACAGGTGCTCCAGCTTGACTCCTTATCTTGGATTATTATCTGTCTTTTGGCTAACTACATTAGATTAGTAGTTTTTGTTGCTATACATTTGAGATAGTGACTCCTTAATGTATACATATTCTTTTGTCTAGCACTTGTATCCATTATTTTGTGTTATTGTGGATCATTTTGGCCACTACTCTGATGTACACTTTCATGTGTTATATTCATATCTATTTCCGCCTTTGTGATATGGATATCTGTGACTGATTTGTTTTATGTTTATTTCTATATTTGTTTCTGAAGATATCATAGCCACTGTGTAGTAGCTTTGAGTTTGTATCGGCATGTCGGATTTCCTCTTGAAATGAAATGCATGTTATACTATCTGACATATCGGTGCTTGCACAAAGCAATTACATGGATGGTCGCTCCTCAACAGCCTTATTCTTCGTGCTAGTTGACGGCATTACTCCGTAGTTTTCTTGGCTAGCGTGAGTATAGAGGCGGGGCGTGACAAATTGCATGCATTATTTTTGAATATTCAGTAGTACAGTCCAATATTTAAATTACGTTGAACCGGTGTTTGGTTTTAAAATGAATTTTAGTACCGTTATTTTATAACGGATGTTTACTCCGGTGCTATATTTTTAAAACGTGTTGTTTTGATGACATTTTTGACAAATAAAAATTACTGTTGTTCTAACTTCAGTAATCGTCAATTTTAAAGTGAATTTTTAAGCGGTTATCCCGCAACCTGATTTGATATCCGTTTTTACGGTGTTTTGTGAAGCGCAATTTCTTTGTCGAAATTGCTATAGATGTTGTTGTTTTAATCACGTGTTTTAAAATTCGTTTTAAAATAAAATTGTTTCCAAAAATTTTAGAGTTTACGCTTTCAAAAGAATGAGGAAGAGATTTAAACACTTCAGCAAAATTAAGGACTATGAACCCTTACTTTTACTGATTTGCTTAATTCCGGACTTGTCCGTTTGAGAATGTAAATTTAGTTATATAAAATACACAATTTTGCACTTTCAAGGAAACCATGAAGTGATTTAAATGATTTAGCAAAAGTACGGAGTATGGAACCACGCTTTTACTAATTCGGTTAATTTCGGACTGGTTAATTGAAATATTTGCTGTTGTTTGATGATTTTGATGATTTTGTTGGGCTTTCGAGCCACTATGATGGACCTTCGGGTCAACTACCAGTACTAGACCTTCGGGTCATATGTTGGACCTTCGGGTCATTTGTTGGGCGCCAAAAATTATGATGACAGTACTTGGTAGGCTTCGACCATGTGTTGATGCACGTGCGGCGTAGCTTAGACTCGCTATATGGTGGGATCGATCCACTTTTATGTTGATTTTTCTAGTTATCTATTTTTGATTTCTAGATTTTGTGAATTGCTGTTTTGAATTCAATTATGAATTTGAAAGTTGATTCTGATGGAGTTTAATGAAAATTCTTCATTTAAACTATGTTGATTACTTATGTTGAATAGTCTCATTCGAGACTATGATTATTTTGCTTTGATGTTGTTTATGATACATTCATTTCTAAGTTTAAATTAGACTGATCCGTTTATTATTTTCTTTTAAATAACACTCGGGTCAGACCGAGTTATTTCAGGATAATCGCTATCTTTGATTCATTTGCTGCTTCGGCTTTTGGAATTTCACATCATCTTTTGTCTAGTCTTCGAGGTTTTACTTTTGGTGTATTGATTCTAATGTCATGTATGTATTGATGGTTATGTATATGTACATTTGGTCCATGTGAACCATCGATTGTTGTAGCATGTATCCAGACCTGTCTTCCGCTACATATCTGATATTTCTGTTCTGGTGTGATTATACTATCTGTGTTGTTGTTATTATGAGTTATTCTGAATTTTTCTTTAGCCACCGTAGTTTTGTTTCAGATTTGGATTGAATTTATATCTTTGGGAGTAATTTACACAACTCCTATCGATGTAATCAATACTCATCTAAGGCATAACTTACGGATGGTCGCTTCTAACAAGCCTTATTCTTCGTAATAGCAGACGTTATTCCTTATAATAACCATTGTTATTGTGAGCATAGAGGTGGGGCGTCACAGCTTGGTATTAGAGCTGAAATTCAGAATAAATTGTAATAAACATAGAACAGAAGCAGGATGGAACATGCGTTACAACTATTCGAGGGTTTTATTCGTGCCTTTCTAATCTATTCTTTCCACTTTAACATGTGGACTATGTCTAGGAATAAATCTCATATTCCGTAGTATTCCATTTGTTAAATTTCTCATCAATCTTGTATGGTTTTAACTAATCCTTACCTTCTCCTGTCTCTCAGTCTACGGCTAGAAGAGGTAGAGGGAAGCGTTCTACTGTAGGCCCGTCTAGTGGTTCTCATCCGGACGGAGTCTATATGTCAACTGATCGGTTTATGGGGCTATTTTGGGGTACTCAGCCTTATGTTGCTACTCCTGCAGCTCCTAATCAAAAGTCTGCCTTCGTCCGCATGTGTAGTGACTATTCCTACCTTGGAGGCAAGCCTTTCAAGGGATCGGAAAGTGTATTGGAGGTTCAGACTTGGTTGCGGGCTTGTGAGCGCATATTTTCTCGGATGGATCTTTCTGATCATCATCGCATTCTCGTGGCATCTAGCATGTTGCAAGAGTGTGCGCTTGATTGGTATGAGCTTTTTACTGCGGAAGTTGATGAGTCCTCTTTCTCGTGGATTCAGTTTAAGGAATGTTACGAACTTACGTTCGTTCCTAAATCAGAAAAGGCTAATCTTGCTCGTAGTTTCCTTGAGTTGAAACAAGGAAAGTCCCATGTTTCTGATTATGTTGCATCTTTCGAGGCCTTGTCCAAATACGGAGTTGAGTTCATTAACACTCCACGTAAGAAGAATCTTCATTTTGTTGATGGTTTGAAGAAATATTTAAAGAAAGTTCTTTTGCTTCAGCTTAAGCTTCCTTTTGAGGAACTTGTTGATTCGGCCCTTTGCCTTGAAGCTGTCGAAAAGGAGCGTGATAGTGGTGATGAGGTTGAGGTTTCTAAGAACCCCAACGAGAAGAGGTTTCCATTTCATAGGCCTAATTCTTCTTCCAACAACAAGAAGAAGAAGCAGGCTACTTCTAGTTCTCAGCCTAGTAGTGCACCTTCTACTCAGAGGGCGTGCTATAATTGTGGTTCTTTGGATCATTTTCTCTGTAGCTGTCCTAAGCCTCGCATTTGCCACTATTTCAAGAAAGAGGGTCATTGGGTTTTTGATTGTCCTATTGCTCCTAAGGTTTTCAAATCTGGAAAGCTTAGTGTTGTTAAAGCTTCTGGTGATTCTTCTAAGCCCAAAGGTATTACTCCTTCTGTTTTGGAAGGTTTTATTTTATTTCATGGCTGTTCTATTAGAGTTCTTTTAGATACGGCTGCATTGCATTCATTCATGTCAAAGGAGCTTGTCGATGTTATTCCTTTGGATGTTGTTACTCTTTGCGACCCTTTGAGGATTGTGAATCCTATTGGTGGATCTGCTACTCTTGGTTTGTTGTGTGTTGATGTTGAGATTATTCTATGTAGTTTTTCCTTTCATGCGAATCTGCATGTTATGGATCATCTTGGTTTTGATCATATGATTTTGGGTATGGATTGGCTCGTCCCCTATGAAGTTCAAATCCTATATCCCTAAAGAACTTTATATCTCAAGCATCCCGATGCTATCGAGCAGTTATCTATTGTATTTCGAGACATGGATCATACTTCGAATGCTCTCATTTCTTCCTACGAATCGGAGGATGTCATTGCTAATATTCCGGTTGTTTGTGATTTTTCTGATGTTTTCGAGCCTATTTCATGTTTGCCGCCGAAGAGGGCAATTGAGTTCCGTATTGATCTTATCGCTGCTGCTCATCCTGTCAGTCATCCTCCCACGAGATGTCTGCTAAGGAAAATGAGGAACTCAAGCAACAATTATCTGAGTTGGAAGCCAAACGATTTATTCGTACTAGCTCATCTCCTTGGGGCGCCGCCCTTGTCTTTGTTAAGAATCCAGATGGTACTCTTAGGCTTTGCGTTGATTATCACAAGCTTAACGAGCTCACTATCAAAAATAGGTATCCATTACCTAGGACTGACGACATGTTCGATCAATTAAGTGGCGCTAAGCTTTTCTCCCAACTCAATCTTACTACCAGTTTTCATCAGTTACGAGTTGCGGAAGATAGCATTCCTCTTACAGCATTCTGCACTCGTTATGGTTCTTACGAATAGCTTGTTATGCCGTTCGGTTTGACGAACGCTCCGGCGTATTTTATTGATCTCATGAATCGGATATTCTAGGAATATCTCGATAAGTTAGTTTTGGTCTTTAAAGATGATATTCTTATTTATTCCAAATCTGAAGCCGATCATATTCAATATTTGGAGATTGTTTTGAGCACACTTCGTCAGCATCAGCTTTATGCCAAATGTAACACACCACCTTTTCGTACGATTTAAATCAACAATAAACCACACACGTCAGACTTAAACCATACAGAAGGGCGGATTGTTATGGGTAAATAAGAAAAAGCAGGGAAAGAAAAAAACACAAAAAGGAATCTGGCAACGGAACGATAAAATATAATAATCAAATATACAGTTCATGAAGCTGTTTTACAAAACATTTGATTATATTTATACAATACATATCAGAGTACACATACCAGAGAATAATAATCAATGCAGCAGAATACAGTATGTAGTGGAACAATATAATATACATAACAATAATAATGAAATCTCCGTCTTCGTCCTCCAGAAATAAATCTTTAAATCCTGAAATGCTCGGACTGACCCTAGCGAATTGAAAAGACAAAACACTCGAGTCAGAACTAAAAGATCTTATGTAAGTTAAATTAACAGTAAATAATATGAGTGGAATGGCGTCAGAGATGTTTACGGGATTTGACATGTCCTATCCAGTGTCTAACGTGAGTGGAGTAACTCAAGAAATGCTTGGGATTCACATCTCCTAAGGATCTTGTAACAACCCACATATTTATCGATTTTATATTTAAATATTTTATTTAAATATTTTATCGTTCGTCGGATTTTGGTACGAAAGGCTACTTTTTGCAAACAGTCGAATTGGGACTCGAGACCACCCCCATTGAGTTCAAAATGATGTTTGCGACCTTTTTGAGTATAAACTTCGATATGTTTGGAGTTAGTGGAATTTTGCCACTTTTCACTTAGAGCTTTGGTTTGGGCTGAGCCCAATATTACTAGCTCAGTTCCAACCCCCTCTCCTCTTCATTACTTCATAATTTCCTAATACATTCAAGCTTCATCAAAAATGGGGGAAGAGAAAAAGAATTAGGAAATCCTAAGCCCTAGTTTCCATTAGCAAATCCGTCTTCTTGCTCCATACTCAAGTGAACCCATTGGTAAGCATCTCCTTCTTCTTCTCCAACTCATTCTCCTTCCAATTTCAAAAATTTCCTAAACCTAACTTAGGGAATGTTCTTCTTTTGAGCTTAGATTCAAGCTCCTAGTGTTGAGGTTGAAGTGTGGTTGATCTTCCCTTGTCTTCAAGCATCTTCTTCAATCGTTTGGGTTCAAAGGTGAGATTTTTATCTCACATCTAAGTCTATTATTATCTTTGATTGTTAGGTGTGAATTCCTAACACTTATTCATGTGCATTTGATTTTGATTTGGATTCGTTTTGTGAATATTCCAAATTTTAGTGTTTTGAGTTCAAATCTTCAAAAATCATAGCTTTATTGTTTGAACATGTTTTTGGTGATGCATCGTGAAGCTTATAGGGCCGGGTAGTCGATTAACATAAATCCCTAGTGTCCGTTGCTCGCACGTTTGCATTTTAGAGAAGATTGCATCTAATTTCATAGGCTAAGAAAACAGCCTTGGTACCAGTCAGTCGACTGGTTTTGAAATTCAGTCGACTGGCTGTAGTACATAGGCATTCGGAAGGCAAATTCCAGAGGCTCGGGCCCTCTGTTTCCCTGCATTCAGTCGACTGGATTTTTAGGTCAGTCGACTGACTGCAGGAAATGAAATTTTTCATGTTTCTGCTTCAGTCGACTGACTGCAGAGGGCCAGTCGACTGATCTGCCCCTATTTGCCAATTGTGCCTAATTGTGCATGTTTTTGCTCGGATTCCAAATTTAATCAATTCGTGATTATCCGATTTGTTGATTTTCATTTATTATCGACTTTGATGTCTTTTATATCACGATTTTTGAGAATATCCATTTTGATGGATTCAGTATCGATTTCTTTGGACTTTATTCACGTCTTCGAATGTGAATTTTTATGATTGATTGTTTCTACAATCACTTCTGTGATTTGTCACTTTAAAATACAAAGGTTTCTATACTAGTAGTAAATATTCAAACTTTTATCAAAGAATTATTTAAACTCTATTTTCAATATCAAACTCGTTTATAAAACCGTTTTTCAACCTATTAGTATATACAAGCCTTTACCTCACTCGTATGAGAAATCTAATTAAACGGCTTAGTAAAACGAGTGGTATGAAACGCTTGCATTTACTTCGTCGGTTAATTCTTGGACTTGTTCGATTGAATCTCTTGTGACAAATTTCTTGTGGAGATCTACAATTTGTTCGTAAATATTTAAGTTAAGCCAGTGGTTATGGGACATGAAGCTAAGCTCATATATTTACAAGCTTACTGTAATTGACACTTCTCTTTGATCATGACGATCATTTTATGTTTTAGACTAGCATTGTGCAACGTCCTTTTTATTTGGTTCATCGGATATCACGCTGTACGACGTCGTTGTTCCCTTAGATTGTTATTTGGTTCATCGGATGTCACGCTGTACGACGTCGTTGTTCCCTTAGATTGTTATTTGGTTCATCGGATGTCACGTTGTACGACGTCGTTGTTCCCTTAGATTGTTATTTGGTTCATCGGATGTCACGCTGTATGACGTCGTTGATCCCTTAGATTGTTATTTGGTTCATCGGATGTCACGCTGTACGACGTCGTTGTTCCCTTAGATTGTTATTTGGTTCATCCGATGTCACGCTGTACGACGTCGTTGTTCCCTTTTGATTGTTATTTGGTTCATAGGATGTCACGCTGTACGACGTCGTTGCTCCCTTTGATTGTGTTTTGGTTCATCGGATGTCACGCTGTACGACGTCGTTGTTCCCTTCTGTTGTGTTTCTGGATCATCGGACGTCACGCTGTACGACATCGATGCTCCGAATTATTTGATTTCTGGATTTCTTGTGTTGATTTCTAGAATTTATGTTTCACCATCTTTTATGATTGGCATTGATACATATGTCATTTATTGTGGCTGGGTGAATGAAATTAGGAGTATGACATTCCTTTTTATCTTTGAGAAGATCTTTGCGATATTGATTAATCTCTTATTGATTTTTCAAGTATTTATTTATCACAGCTTGGCATTGTGATCATTATACGTTTAGTCATATCTCTTATTCTATATCATTTCTTCTGATATTTATAGCTAGACTGATCCGTTTATTATTTTCTTCTTAAATAATACTCGGGTCAGACCGAGATGTTACGGGTGCTTCTGCTTGACTTCTCTTTTGGGGTTATCATATGATCTTTTGGCTAACTACTTAGATTAGTAGTTTATTTTGTTGTATACACTTGAGATATGGACTCATAGATGTATTCTTTCGTATAGCACGTGTTGCTGTTCTTTTGTATTATGGTGGATCTTTTTGACCACTACTCAGATGTACACTTCCTAGTGTAATATTCATATCTATTTCCGCCTTTGTGATATGAATTGTCTGTGACTGATTTGTGTTATGCTTATTTCTATATTTGTTTCCGAAGACCTTTATAGCCACTGTGTAGTAGCTTTGAGTTTGTGTCGGTATGTCGGATTTCCTCCTGAGATGAAAAGTTATATTTTTATCCGGCATAACGGTACTCGCAAAAAGCAATTATACAGATGGTCGCTCCTCAACAGCCTTATTCTCCGTGCTAGTCGACAGCATTACTCCGTAGTGTTCTTGGCTAGCGTGGGTATAGAGGTGGGGCGCCACAGATCTGTTAAACTATCTACTATGTAGTAATATACGCTATTATAATAGTGTCTAAAGTAAGGTATAATATACTGAAAATAGCGCTAAAGCTTTACATTTTCCACCTTAACACACTTTTGTATTCCCATAGTCTATACAGTACCGTATTCTCCCCCGTACTGGGCGTCGTCAGAGGGCACTCTATAGATATGGTACAAAACAAAACCGTATAAGGCGCGCTAGGGCAGGTGACATGGCACAACTAGGCAATGCCAGGGTAGATATACCAATTACGCTTCTGGGTCGGTGGTAACGCATAGCCGCTGCTACCGCCCACCTCGAGCTACACCCCTAAATCAATGAAATCAAAAGTGGCCACCGAATAAATCTAAAGTCAGAGTAGAATATCAAAGGGATGTGTCCGATAAAAAGGGGCTACCTTCTTAACCCATCGATCGCTACTGTTTTAGCCACTTTATGCCAACTCACGTGAGTCGGGTCCACGTATTTACCTCAAAGGAAATGCCACCACCATCCTACTTCATTCTGGAATCTCCACTGCGTACACGGTTGTTAAAGTGGTTTTCGGAGTTGGCAGAGAGTATGACAACTTCCGATCCCGGATTCTTTAACAACCAAACGTTATTATAACAATGCGGTCTTTATTAAAAATAATTTATACTTCAAAACCAGGATCTAATATTCATTTCTAAACCATATAATTACGATATCATTTTCCCTTTTAAAACCAAATCTATATTATTTTCAAATATATCCTTTTCTCAAACCATAACATTTTCAAAGTTATAATATCTCGAAACCAAAACTTGAAATATAGCCTTTCATAAGATAAAACTTTGAATTTCATAACTTTGAAACATACTACACCACTTATATGGTTTAAATATTAAATTACTTTATATAATAAAATAGCTTCTTCACCTTCACAAATCAATTCCAAATATAGATTTAAATCCCAAAATAAACCAATATAATTTCCACAAGTTTCAAAGCTTTAATTATTCCTCCATTTCAAACTTATTCTTGAATAATTTCATATATATCAATTTCAACTACTACTATTTAGATTTGAAATGTTTACTTAATAAATCAAATATCATTTTAGTAAAACCTTTAGACTTTAAATAACTGGATATTCTTTCAATTTCATTAACTTGATAATATTCATTTAAATCAATTTGATATTCATTTAGATCCTCTAAGCAAAAAATCAAGTTATAAAATCATACCTTTTAAATCTCAATTTATTAATATTTCAAATCAAATTTTTCGAGGATAATTCTTAAATCTTAAATTCAAATCAAATTCACATTTATCTTCAAACCTTAAATTTTATTTGAGTCATTATAAACTCTATATACAATAGAATTTGAATAGATACTTAACCATATTATATAAAGAAATCAAACTCTATTATTTAGCTTATTTTAAAATTCCAATTAAATTTATACATAGATAAATCAATAATAAATGAGTATTTATATAACATCAAAAATAATATCTTTATAGCCCATATATTTCTTTTAAAAACCACAAAAAAATCATTTCAAATTTTTTTTATATGTATACCGTGGTGCCTGTTTATAATTTTCTATCCCGTGGTCAAGTGATACGGATATTTATCATTTCAATCCGAAATTTAAAATAAAATTACGGTTATATATCATTTCAAACCGCAATCCCGAATGAAATAAGAATGCTGAATAACTTGCAGTCTATAGTAATAATAATAATAATAATAATAATAATAATACACATCCATTCATCCATCAACAGATCATACATCCATCACAATCATCATACAAAACAAACGATAACATCAATAAATAACAATTAATCAATGGTAATATATAATTCAATAATAAATTAATTTAATTGGTAGTTTATTATTCAATAATAAATTAAATAACAATTTAATTCAAATAAATGCAATTTAACCGAGATGATGACTAAATATATGCCAAACAGTTGTAAATAAATATCAAATCACACCATAAATAATTTTAACAAAAATCAGAAATTTTAGAAGTTGTGAGTCGGTTAAAACACTCACCTTTTAAATTTAAATTCAATCTAAATCCAAAATTTGAACAGTCTCCAAATCCGTCCAAACCAGCGCCAAAAATGTCCCGAATCCTAATATGAACCTAGCGGAGAAATCCGCGCTTGAAACGGAACTCGCATGCGAAAGTTATAGTGGTTAGAATATTCAAAAATTTAAATTAAATAAATTAAACAAAAAAACAAAATACTTACCCCGCCACGTCACGTCCTCACATTTCTCTCAGAACCCTAAAAGTCGCGGCCCGGGAAATTACGCCGCCACGAAACCCCTTTTTGACTGAAGATTGTCGCCGCTCTGCACCATGAAAACTCGATCGGCCGACTCTACTGCGAAGGCCATCACCGGCCGACCCCACCCTCCCCGAGCGGCCCCCTGATGCTCCTCCAACGAGCGGTGCCGCCGCTCCCCTTTTTGGCCAATCACGGCGAATTTCCGCCACCATACGACGAGCGATTTCTTCCCTATGGCCTACGAGACACACTCGACCATACAACACTTCCCGATTGGCCTATCGACTCAAATCCACCATTGGATCGAAACCCTAGCCTACGAACGGCTAAGATTCAACTTGAATTTCTGAATAAATGATGCATCGAACTGAAAATCGAATCGCACTGGAATATTACGCTCTTCGAGAGCTTCGATATATAATTTTTCTGAAATTTTCTGATGAGTTCGAATTTTTGGATTTGAATTTGAGTTGTGTAACGACCCGTATAAACTCGATGTTTAAATGAATTAGATAATAAGATTTTTATATAAATTTAGAAAGGAATAAAAATCTTTTTTATTTATGTGAAAGAGAATGTTGAAATTTGATGTATCAAGGGTAATTAAATATTTAAAAATTTAATTATATATTGCAATTAATTGTAATAGTGGAAATTGTCGCATTTGGATATAAATATTAAAATGAAGGCTAAAATAAATTTTGTAAATGGTGACTTGAAACCTATAAAATCCAAATGAATTAGGTAGGAAAAAGATTCTTACCTGGATATAAGATTTGATATGAGAAATTTATGAAAGTATAAATATGATTTAATGCAATAAAAGATTGTAAACGGTAATTAGAATAAATTAAGAAATCATATTAGTGCAAGTTAATAATTTATGACTTGAATGAGAATCCAATTCAAATAAATCATTTAAATGTTATGATTTGATTTTTATGGAACATGAGAAAAACAAGTGTAAGGATTTGACTAATATATATGTTATTTGTTCAGGGTATTGAATAAAAATTGGGAATCCAATTGTAATTAATGATAATGACGTTGGTATTAGTTAATAAATTAAATTTCAATGCAATACCCATAAATGAATGGAATTAAATGAATGTATGTAAATGTATACTAGGTTATTTATCAAATAGAAAGAAAAGTAAATATCAAATTGATTGATGAATAAATATGCATTGAATAGTAATTGAATATAGGTTAATGGTAATTGTATAAAATCAAAATAAGATAATGAATTGCAATAATTGGGGGTTGATATTAAATGTTGAAATATTATATAGATAAGGATTTAGATGGAATGGATTAATTTATGAAATAAAGGATAGCAACCATATAAAATGTTAAGTAAGTTAATATTGTCATTAATAAAAACGTTACTTTAAGGATAATTAATGTAGTAACGTAAGGTGTAAATGTAAATTACAATGGAAGCGTAACCTTATTTCTAGGTAGAAATTGCAGGTAGATTTATGAAATGGAGTTTATGAAACAAATGGAATTGAATATTTCGTTAGTATGAATTTAAAGGAAAATGGGTTAATTTGATTAAATCAATAAAATACAATAAATGCAATGATGGTGGGTTATTAATAAGGGTGAATAGGGAAATGATTGTTATAGTAAGAATGAAATTCCAACTTGTTGGAATGGAGTAAATACGCTTAGTAATAAATTTAGTATAGGAAAACGAAATGGAAATATTGAATTAATTAATCCGTATATACATATATATATATATATATATATATATATATATAGTAAATGGTGATTTTTAGATTGTAAATAATAAACTTATTTAAGGTGATTAAGAGTTGTGACCACCAGTTATTATGAGTGATACATACATATTTAATTCATTCAATTGATTTGGAAATCATTGCAATAAAAATAAAGTTTATTAATATATCGGAATTTAATTTTGATAAAAGGTTAATTGCAATCAAATGATAAATGCTTAAATGGGAATTAAGCTTTATTTATTCATTTGGATGTAGAATATGATAATTTGAATCTATTGAATTTATTTGAAATAGAATAGAACATTTTATGTTGATTGAAATTAAAGTTGGAATTTGGAGATGTTTTAGTAATAGGGTATAAATCCAAAGGAATTCCCATCTATTGGGTGCCAATAGATAGGATAATTGAATGAAAGGTCAACTAAGGGATTATTGCAAAATTAATTCATAATTTGTAGATATAATGAAATTAAAATTTTACGCCGAAGTTAATAATTTAATCAGCATTTAAGAAACATCTTAAAATATCTAAATTTGGATAAACAACGAAGGATTATTAAGTGATAAAAAATTTCCAATACTAAAACCGAAATATAAAAATTTGGATTTATTTACTAATTCTTAATTTAATTAATTAGTATAAAATAGCCATTTTTGTCATGGACTCGGATTTCGACGAAACCAGTTTCATCGGATCCGTAACAGTGAATTATTGTAGGCTTTCATGTTTCGTAGCGATCGGACTTGTCATTTGATCGTACGAACACGAAACGCCTTGAAATCGATTTAATTGAAATCAATTTGGAAATATTGAATTGAGCATAACTTCTTCATACGATCGAATTTGGACGTGAAACTTTTTCCATCGTGTTCAGAATGTTTTAAAACCTATTTTGATATATGGGTTTACCAAATTTCGTTCTGGGGTCAGAACGGGCTTTTTGGGCCACGTTAGCGTTAGCACGTTTGTTTATCCGATCCATCTATTCAAATCTCTAGCCTACCTATATAAACCCAATTATAAACCCTAGCCTCCATTATCTTCATTTCTTTGTGCGTTCATTTCCCTCAACTCCTCCTTTCCAATGGCTGCAAACCTAGATCTAGTTTCAATTCAAATCAAAAGTCAAAAATTCAAACATCTCAGAAAAATCTAAAAATTATATGTTAAAGCTCTCGGAATACGTGATCTGCTGGTACAACTCGTTTCTCATTTTGGTTTGTCGTTTGACCAGAAGAAATCAATAAAGTATCGGCCGTTCATCACGTCGTCACGAAAATTCGTCAGATCGGGAAATGGTTTCTGGGTTTCGGAGAGGAAGCTAAAGGGAGTAGATCTATATGGTTTGTGGGTCGAATCGATGGTTGGATGCGGAGAAATTTTGCGATTAGGGTTACAAATGGTGGGCGGCGGCCTGCTGTTTTGGGCATTTTTGGTGGCCGCGACACCTAGGATGGAGGCGTCTAGGCACGTACTTCGCGTGGGTGGTGGAGCGGTCGTCTGAGGTGGCCGGAGTTGTGAGAGGTCGGCGGTCAAAGGTTGGTCAGAAGCTTGATTTTGGGTTCGAATTTTACGTGAGTGCCGCATTTATCCTGTAGCTGTGCGTGTGGAAGAAGCTTATGACGTAGCAACGTGTTAGTTTGGTATCTTCTTTTATTAATCTAAATTTAATTTCCAAATCGATTTACGATGATAATTATTAATACGAACTTCGTTTCACGCGCCTTTTTTTGTTAGGATTGTAATAAAATTCCCGATGCGTTGACGCTGGTTTGGGCAGATTTGGAGACCGTCAAATTTTTGGGTTTAAATAGGATTTAAATTCGATTTAAATTCAAAAGGTGAGTGTTTTAACCCACGCACAACTTCTAGAATTTCTTATGTTTGTTAATTTGACTTAAGATATGAGTAAAAATTTATTTATGATTGTTTAGCATGTTTTATTCATCAACTAGCAGTTATATGCAATAAATAAATTCTAACTGTCAATCTATATGCAATAAATAAAATAAATTAACAGTTAAATTAAATAAATGTGAATTAACTGAGATGATGAATAAAACATGCTAAACAGTCATAAATAAATTTTTACTCATATCTTAAGTCAAATTAACAAACATAAGGAATTCTAGAAGTTGTGAGTGGGTTAAAACACTCACCTTTTGGATTTAAATTGAATTCAAATCCAATTTAACTTGATATTCATCTTCCAACCTTATTCTCATTTAAGTCAAAGAAACTCCAGAAATTAAATTTTAAATAAATGCTTAATCGTATTAGATCTTAAAATCAAACTTTATTCTAAACTTCGAAACAAATTTATACAAAGCTAAAAAACCGGAAATTACTATATATATAATAACCTTTATCAATAACCAAATCAATATCCCATAAACCATATATATAGCTTTACAAAACCATAGAAAATCATTTCAAAAATAATTTTATATATATACCGCGATGCCTGTATTAAATTTTCTACCCTATGGTTAAGTGATACGGATGTTTATCATTTCAATCCGCAATTTAAAATAAAAATGCGGTTGTATATCATTTCAAACCGCAATCCCGAATGAAATGAAAATGCATGATGACTTGCAGTTTATACAATATAAATATAGCATCCATTCATCCAAATATCAATCATCAACCATTATTTGCAATCATCATCCAATTTAAACAATCATCGATATAGAGCATATAAATTATATAGGTAATAAATAACATGTACTAACTACATTTTATATTCAATAATAAATTTGACAACTGTTAAACCTGATGAATAAAACATGGTAAACAATCATAAATAAATTTTTACTCATATCTTAAGTCAAATTAACAAACATAAGAAATTCTAGAAGTTGAGAGTGGGTTAAACACTCACCTTTTGAATTTAAATCGAATTTAAATCCGATTTAAACCCAAAAATTTGACGGTCTCCAAATTTGCCCAAACCAGTGTCAACGCGTCTGGAATTTTATTACGATCCTAACAAAAAAAGGCGCGTGAAACGGAGTTCGTATGCAATAATTATCATCGTAAATCGATTTGGAAATTAAATTTAGATTAATAAAAGAAGATACCAAACTAACACGTTGCCACGTCATAAGCTTCTTCCACACGCACGGCTACAGGATAAATGCGGCACTCATGTAAAATTCGAACCCAAAACCGAGCTTCTGACCAACCTTTGACCGCTGACCTCTCACAACTCCAGCCACCTCAGACGACCGCTCCACCATCCACGCGAAGTACGTGCCTAGCCGCCTCCATCCTAGGTGTCACGGCCACCAAAAATGCCCAAAACAGCTGGTCGCCGCCCACCATTTGTAACCCTAATCGTAAAATTTCTCCGCATCCAACCGTCGATTCGACCCACAAACCATATAGATCTACTCCCTTTAGCTTCCTCTCCAAAACCCAGTAACCATTTCATGATCTGACGAATTTTTGTGACGACGTGATGAACGACCGATACTTCATTGATTTCTTCTGGTCAAACGACAAACCAAAATGAGAAATGAGTTGTACCAGCAGATCACGTATTCCGAGAGCTTTAACATATAATTTTTAGAAATTTTTCTGAGATGTTTGAATTTTTGACTTTTGATTTGAATTGAAACTAGATCTAGGTTTGCAGCCATTGCAAAGGAGGAGTTGAGGGAAATGAACGCACAAAGAAATGAAGATAATGGAGGCTAGGGTTTATAATTGGGTTTATATGGGTAGGTTAGAGATTTGAATAGATGGATCGGATAAACAAACGTGCTAACGCTAACGTGGCCCAAAAAGCCCGTTCTGACCCCGGAACGAAATTTGGTAAACCCATATATCAAAATAGGTATTTTAAAATATTCTGAACGCGATGGAAAAAGTTTCACGTCCAAATTCGATCGTATGAAGAAGTTATTCTCAATTCAATATTTCCAAATTGATTTCAAATTGATTTCAATTAAATCGATTTCAAGGCGTTTCGCGTTCGTACGATCAAACGACAAGTCAGATCGCTACGAAACTTAAAAGCCTACAATAATTCACTGTTACGGATCCGATGAAACTGGTTTCGTCGAAATCCGAGTCCGTGACAAAAATGGCTATTTTATACTAGTTAACTAAATTAAGAATTAGTAAATAAATCCAAATTTTTATATTTCGGTTTTAGTATTGGAAAATTTTTATCACTTAATAATCCTTCGTTGTTTATCCAAATTTAGATAGTTTAAGATGTTTCTTAAATGCTGATTAAATTATTAACTTCAGCGTAAAATTTCAATTTCATTATATCTACAAATTATAAATTAATTTTGCAATAATCCCTTAGTTGACCTTACATTCAATTATCCTATCTATTGGTACCCAATAGATGTGAATTCCTTTGGATTTATACTCTATTACTAAAACATCTCCAAATTCCAACTTTAATTTCAATCAACATAAAATGTTCTATTCAATTTCAAATAAATTCAATAGATTCAAATTATCATATTCTACATCCAAATGAATAAATAAAGCTTAATTCCTGTTTAAGCATTTATCATTTGATTGCAATTAAACTTTTATCAAAATTAAATTCTGATATATTAATAAACTTTATTTTTATTGCAATGATTTCCAAATCAATTGAATGAATTAAATATGTATGTATCACTCATAATAACTGGTGGTCACAACTCTTGGTCACCTTAAATAAGTTTATTATTTACAATCTAAAAATCACCATTTACTATATATATACGGATTAATTAATTCAATATTTCCATTTCGTTTTCCTATACTAAATTTATTACTAAGTGTATTTACTCCATTCCAACAAGTTGGAATTCCATTCTTACTATAACAATCATTTCCCTATTCACCTTTATTAATAACCCAACGTCATTGCATTTATTGTCTTTTATTGATTTAATCAAATTAACCCATTTTCCTTTAAATTCATACTAACGAAATATTCAATTCCATTTATTTCATAAACTCCATTTCATAAATCTACCTGCAATATCTAGAAATAAGGTTACGCTTCCATTGTAATTTACATTTACACCTTACGTTACTACATTAATTTTCCTTAAAGTAACGTTTTTATTAATGACAATATTAACTTACTTAACATTTTATATGGTTGCTATCCTTTATTTCATAAATTAATCCATTCCATCTAAATTCTTATCTATATAATATTTCAACATTTAATATCAACCCCCAATTATTGCAATTCATTATCTTATTTTGATTTTATACAATTACCATTAACCTATATTCAATTACTATTCAATGCATATTTATTCATCAATCAATTTGATATTTAGTTTTCTTTCTATTTAATAAATAACCTAGTATACATTTACATACATTCATTTCATTCCATTCATTTATGGGTATTGCATTGAAATTTAATTTATTAACTAATACCAACGTCATTATCATTAATTACAATTGGATTCCCAATTTTTATTCAATACCCTGAACAAATAACACATATATTAATCAAGTCCTTAAACTTGTTTTTCTCATGTTCCATAAAAATCAAATCATAACATTTAAATGATTTATTTGAATTGGAATCTCATTCAAGTCATAAATTATTAACTTGCACTAATATGATTTCTTAATTTATTCCAATTACCGTTTACAATCTTTTATTGCAATAAATCAAATTTATACTTTCATAAATTTCTCATATCAAATCTTATATCCAGGTAAGAATCTTTTTCCTACCTAATTCATTTGGATTTTATAGGTTTTAAGTCACCATTTACATAATTTATTTTAGCCTTCATTTTAATATTTATATCCAAATGCGACAATTTCCACTATTACAATTAAGTGCAATATATAATTAAATTTGTAAATTTTTAATTACCCTTGATACATCAAATTTCAACATTCTCTTTGATATAAATAAATAAGATTTTTATTCCTTTCTATATTTAAATAAAAATCTTATTAATCTAATTCATTTAAACATCGAATTTATACGGGTCGTTACAAGTTGTGTTTGGATCTAGAATTCATTTGTCTGCCATTGAGATGAGAAGTTGAGGAGGAATAGTACGCGCAGACAATTTAGAAATAAAGGTGGGCTAGGGTTTATGACAGGGTATTTATAGACAAAGCTAAAATAGAATGGATCGGATAAGATAAATATACGCGCCAACGACAAAGTGGCCCAAAAAGCCCGTTTCGACTCCGGAATGAAATTGGGTCAACCCGTATATCAAAATAGATGTTTTAAAATATTTAAACACAATGGAAAAGGTTTCATGTCCAAATTCCATCGTATGAAGAAGTTATGCTAAAATCAATATTTTTCAAATTGATTTCAATTTATTTCTATTTTATTTGATTTCAAGTCGTTTCAAGCCCGTACGATCAAACGACAAGTCCGATCGCTACGAAACTTAAAATCCAATAATAATTCACCGATACGAATCCGATGAAACTGGTTTCGTCGAAATCCGAGTCAGTGGCCAAAATGGATATTTTTCCATTAATTAAATAAATTAATAAATTAGCTAATTAAATCAAATTTCAAGATTTAAATTCTTAAATTGATAAATTTCATCCTTTTTGATTTCTTAATCATTCACAAAAATTTTAAACAAGTTCAGATGTTAATTTAAAGTTGATTAATTTATAAATTTCCGTACTAACCTTAATTTTATTGAATTCAGGATTTATAAGAAAATTCCCAATAATTCCATATAATTTTATAAATTAATAATTACTCTATTCATTATTGTCAAACGGATGAAATTAACCTTGGATCATGGTTTATTACATTATTATCCTCAAATTTCATCTTAATTTCAATAACGTAATATCTAAACATTTAATTTCATTTATTTTGCAATAACTTCAATTATTGAATTTATACTTTAATTAAATTAATAAATCTCGCTTTCTATACTTCAAATCAACCAATAGCCATATTATAGATGGATTAAGCATTGGATTCAAAACTATTACATAAATTTTCTCATATACCATGTTCTTTTCAATTAACATAAAATTTAATTCCAATTCTACTTATTTGCAATAAATCCAATTAATTAATTTTAAATTCCAATAAATCCATAAATCCTGCCTTCCATTCCTTTAATTCAACTAATTATCATATTATGAATAAAATTTACGTTACTTCCGACAATTTCTTTAAATTAGCTTACAAAATGTTAAATTTGGATTTATTGTAGTTGATTCCCAAAGTTTATTTAACACATTAAATAAATAAACTACCTATATTAATTGCCTCTATTTGTTTTTAATTGCATTTCTAAGTTCGTTACATATCAATCTAGATTATAATTCCATATATAACACTAATTTTATTTCATTACATTAGTATGTTCAAATTTTCATCTTTCCTTTGTATTGACAACCCTATTTCCATGTTATTATTTTCTGCCAATATACACACTAATTGCGATTAACATTCTAAATTAATTCATTTACTTGGGTTCATACTTTCCATTATATCGATAACTGCACTATGAATAAATTTACAATCCTATTTATTTCATTATTACATTCACCCTTTCCGTTAAAATTCTAGAATACTTCTGCTTTTATTAAATAATCGTTAACTATATTATTATTATTCCATTAGCCAATTAAGTAATTGCATTCGTTTCTTACGTTTCAACCTCATAACCATTATAACAAATTCTAATATCTCACCTGACCTTTCCTTTCAAATTTCCATTTATTAAGTTTTACATTAATACTAATTTATTTCCATTCCTTAAATTTACCAATTTATTACTTATGAAAAATTTCACTTTTCTATTTATTTATTACATACCTACCTTCAGTCCTTGCATTAATTCTCATAAACATTACATTATTGATATCATAATTTGATTTAGTAGACCAATTTGTTACAACTTTACCTACATTAACACTATTTTCCTTATTTTGGTTATTATTTCATACATAGATCACAAGTTTACATTCCTTTATACTATCTTATGAAAACAATATACATTTCTAATACTTTATTGCATTTATTGGAATCAAATTTCCAAATTTACTAGATACAAAAAATTATGACCTTACAGTTATTTCAATTAATCGAGATTGCGCTAAATTAATTATTTATTAACTTACATTAACAAAATTGCATTAATTTACATTCAGTTACAAATAAATCAATATATTATTTCACACATTAATACACTGATAGCATTTGTTTATACTATATTCCATTTAAAACTAAGCATAACATTTTAATTATTATATTAAATTGGAATGTTCATTCAAGTTCATAAATTATTAACTTGCAATAACATATTTCTTTAATTTACATCCAATTACTGTTAACCATGTTTTATTAAATTAATCAATTCAATACTTACCTCAAATTTCACATATTCAATCTATATCCAGGTATCAACCTTTCACTCCTTCATTTATTAGAATTTTATTCAAAACTACTAATAAATATGTTTTAATTACCATTGATATATTTTATTTTAGCGTTCATTTCAATATTAATTTATAAAAAATTTATTTCTACTTAATTTAATTACAAACATCTTATTTAATTAACAAATTTATTTATCAAAATTTACGAGTCGTTACACTCTCCCCCACTCAAAACTTTTCGTCCCCGAAAAGGAAAAGAAGGGAAAAGAAGAATTAAGAAATCTATATATCTTATTTAAATATTAAATTTGTAAACAAATAAATTTACAGAATTAATTAACTTAAATAAAATATACCAATTTATAAATATCAAATCTTTTTATACTTAAATTAATAAGGTTTGGAAAGTATTTTTCAAAATATTTTCTAAGTCCAAAATTTACGGAAAATTTTGACAAAGTCTCCTTTGTGTAGGGGCTCGGGAGGAAATATTAATATCAAAAATAACAATATACAACATATATTTCAAAAATATATATATCCCAACAAGGGGAAATAATAATAATATAATAGCGTTATAAACCATAATCCGAGAACGTACCTATTTGTCGGGCAATTAACGTTTAATTATGAAACCAAAAGCAGTAGCAATTGCTTCCATAACCTGTATTTCACTTATATAATCCAAGAAGGTTAACAATTTTATAAAATGAAATATTTAAGTCGTTTCAACCACAAGCAAGCAAATCAATATAACAACAATCAATTGCAACAAACACCATACATATCAAACACAAATCAACCATCCTATCAAGATAAATTATTGGTTTGTTCGGGTTAAGACACTTATATCACATAGAATGACGAATAACTATGAAGTATTCCACTTACTTAACAGTCTTAGATAAACTAGATAGATTATTCATACATCTAAGCAATTGAAAGTATCATTTACCCAAACAAATCATAAACCACAACAACAATTCAAACAACAGATCAAGTTTATCCTTATTAATCTCATTCATACATTTGTTGTTTGATTTTTCTGTTTATTCATATAATAGTTTATCTTTTTAATTTACATTTATTTCTTACAGTTTCATTTACTTTTATTCCGTTCTAACAAAATCTCATTTCACTTATTCATATCATGGAATTTTCTTTTTTATTATAGTAAGATTTCCATTATAACTTAAGTTTATAACAATTACATCATCAAATTATTATTTGTTAAAGAATTTCATTGAATACTTCCGTTTATAAGTTTACTTGTACAACTTCTATTACATTTCTTAGTAAACATTCCAACTTTTAATATTTGGTAAGTTACATATATGCCTTTAAGAATGTAACTGAAAGTTACACAAGTTTATTTTATTGCTCTTAATTAACTTAATGCTTAAAAATAATATCCTTTGTCTTATAGGTTCCAAATTTCAAATTTCTTTTAATCCCATTCATAACCTAACATTAAATCACTTATTTTAATTGAAGGTTCCAATTTATAAATTAGTTATATTCCATTTTACTACACTTAATTGAAACTATTTATTACAGAAACTTAAGAATTAAATACCGGGCTTTATTCAAAATCAATTTAAAATAACAGATAAATATATGCTTGAAAGTTATATATCCAATTATAATTAAAATAATTTAAAAATTTATATTTGTTTATCAAAATAAGTTTGCAGTAAAACTACTACAGTGGTCTTCCCACTTCGAAACTCGAAAATGAATGTCGATGATGCGGCCGCCATCACCGAAATTATTTTCCAGCGACAGAGAGGGAAGTACAAAACTTATTTCTTCCAAATTTCTTTTAAAACAGTTCTTTCAAATTGTATTGAAATATTTATAACAGAAAATACTTCTAATAATATTATTATTATATTCCAAAATCCTTCGAAAGGAAGTTTCAAAAGCCCGGACTTAAGTTCTAAATTTGCAATTTGATTTATTTTATTTTAAATCCCTTTTCAAATATTATTTATAAACTTCATTACCTAACAACCAATATATTGCAAACAAATATATATCATTTATAAATTTACTTTTTGTATATAGAAAATATAATAGGCAAAATTATTTCATTCAGCTATATTAAAACCAAATATTATGTCGGTCTGTCCTATTAATTATTTAGAAATCCCTATTGATGTCATAGCATCCCATGCATCAATCTGAATTTATAAATACAAACGAAACAAATTTACATAATATAAAACCTTTTTTAAAACACTAACAAATACGCTCTCTCATATATATACCCTCAGCGACTCATCATAGGGTATTACAACCCTATTAATAAAGAGTCAAACCCCACAAAGCTAAGGTTTATCGCTAAACCAAAACTCTGATACCAGATGTAACGCCCCACCTTTTCGTACAATTTAAATCGACAATAAAGCACACACGTCAGACTTAAACCATACAGAAGGGCAGATTGTTATGGGTAAATAAGAAAAAGCAGGGAAAGAAAAAAAACACAAAAAGGAATCTTGCAGCGGAACGATAAAATATAATAATCAAATATACAGTTCATGAAGCTGTTTTACAAAACATTTGATTATATTCATACAATACATATCAGATTACACATAACAGAGAATAATAATCAATGCAGTGGAATACAGTGTGTAGTGGAACAATATAATATATATAATAATAATAATGAAATCTTCGTCTTCGTCCTCCGGAAATAAATCTTCAAATCCTGGAATGCTCGGACTGACCCGAGCGAATTGAAAAGACAAAAGACTCGAGTCAGAACTAAAAGATCTTATGTAAGTTAACTCAACAGTAAATAATATGAGTGGAACAACATCAGAGATGTTTAAGGGATTTGACATCTCCTATCCAGTGTCTAATGTGAGTGCAGTAACTCAAGAGATGCTCGGGATTCACATCTCCTAAGGATCCGTTAAACTATCAACTATGTAGTAATATACACTATAGTGTCTAAAGTAAAGCATAATATACTAAAAATAGCGTTAAGGCTTTACATTTTCCACCTTAACACACTTTTATATTCCCATAGTCCATACAGTACCATAATCTCCCCCGTACCGGGCATCGTCAGAGGGCACTCCATAGGCATGGTACAAAACAAAATCGCATAAGGCACGCTAGGGTAGGTGACACGGCACAACTAGGCAATGCCAGGGTAGATATACCAATTACGCTTCCAGGTCGGTGGCAACGCATAGCCGCAGCTATCGCCCACCTCGAGCCACACCCCAAAATCAAAGAAATCAAAAGTTGCCACCGAATAAATCCAAAGTCAGAGTAGAATATTGAAGGGATATGTCCGATAAAAGGGGCTACCTTCTTAATTCGTCGATCTCTCATGTTTTAGCCACCTTATGCCAACTCACGGGAGTCGGGTCCACGTATTTACCTCAAAGGAAACGCCGCCGCCATCCTACTTCATTCTGGAATCTCCACCGCGTACACAGTTGTTAAAGTGGTTTTCGAAGTTGGCAGAGAGTATGACAACTTCCGATCCCGGACTCTTTAACAACCAAACGTTACTATAACACCGCGGTCTTTTTCAAAAATAATTTATACTTCAAAACCAGGATATAATATTCATTTCAAAACCATATAATTACGATATCATTTTCCCTTTTAAAACCAAATCAATATTATTTTCAAATATATCCTTTTATGAAACCATAACATTTTCAAAGTTATAATATTTCGAAACCAAAACTTGAAATATAGTCTTTCATAACATAAAACTTTGAATTTCATAACTTTGAAACATACTACACCAATTAAATAGTTTAAATATTAAATTACTTTATACAATAAAATAGCTTCTTCACATTCACAAATCAATTCCAAATATAGATTTAAATCCCCAAATAAACCAATATAATTTCCATATATTTCAAAGCTTTAATTATTCCTCCATTTAAAACTTATTCTTGAATAATTTCATACATATCAATTTCAGATACTACTATTCAGATTTGAAATGTTTACTTAATAAATCAAATATCAATTTAGTAAAACCTTTAGACTTCAAATAATTGGATATTCTTTCAATTTCATTAACTTGAAAAGATTCATTTAAATCAATTTGATATTCATTTAGATCCTCTAAACAAAAAAATCAAGTTATAAAATCATACCTTTTAAATCTCAATTTATTTATATTTCAAATCAAATTTTTCAAGGATAATTCTTAAATCTTAAATTCAAATCAAATTCACATTTATCTTCAAACCTTAAATTTTATTTGAGTCATTATGAACTCTATATACAATAGAATTTAAATAGATACTTAACCATATTATATAAAAGAAATCAAACTCTATTATTTAGCTTATTTTAAAACTCCAATTACATAGCTAAATCAATAATAAAATAGCGTTTATATAACATCAAAAATCAATATCTGTATGGCCCATATATTTCTTTTAAAACCCAAAAAGATCATTTAATTTTTTTTTTATATGTATACCGCAATGCCTGTATATAATTTTCTATCCTATGGTCAAGTGATACAGATATTTATCATTTCAATCCGAAATTTAAAATAAAATTACGATTATATATCATTTCAAACCACAATCCCGAATGAAATAAAAATGCATAATAACTTGCAATTTATAACAATGCAATAGTAATACAAACTGAGTTATGTTTGGATCTAGAATTCGTTTTTCTACCATTGAGATGAGGAGGTGGGGAGGAATTGGACGTACAGACAATTTAGAAATAAAGGTGGGTTAGGGTTTATGACAGGGTATTTATAGACAAAGCTAAAATAGAATGGATTGGATAAGATAGATATATGCGCTAATGCCAAAGTGGCCCAAAAAGCCCGTTGCGACTCTGGATTGAATTGGGTCAACCCGTATATCAAAGTAGATGTTTTAAATATTTTTTAACACAATGGAAAAGATTTTAAGTCTAAATTCCATCGTATGAAGAAGTTATGCTAAAGTCAATATTTTTCAAGTTGATTTAAATTGATTTCTATTTTATTTGATTTCAAGTTGTTTTAAGCCCGTACGATCAAACGACAAGTCCGATCGCTACGAAACTTGAAATCCTACAATAATTCACCGATACGGATCCGATGAAACTGGTTTTGTCAAAATCCGAGTCAGTGGCCAAAATGGATATTTTTCCATTAATTAAATAAATTAATAAATTAGCTAATTAAATCAAATTTCAAAAATTAAATTCTTAAATTAACAAATTTCATCCTTTTTGATTTCTTAATCATTTACAAAAATTTAAAAAAGTTCAGATGTCAATTTAAAGTTGATTAATTTATAAATTTCCGTACTAACCTTAATTTTATTGAATTCAGGATTTATAAGAAAATTTCCAATAATTCCATATAATTTTATAAATTAATGTAACGACCCATAAATTTTCGATGTTTTAATTTTGTGGTTTTAATAATATTCTATGAGTTAATATTGAAAGAAATAAAATGTTGCAATTTTATAATGGAATAATAACTAAATTTAAACTAAGACAATGTTAATACAAGTTAAGTGTCAACAATCTTAATGAAACTCCAATTCATTTTATCTAAACATGCTATGCTTGGTATAAAACTAAATATAAGTAAAAACTGTAAACATTTAGTTATTGTATGAAATAGATAGTTAATGGTAATTAAATAAGATCGGTATGGTGTAAGGAATTGCAATATATGTGGTATTAGTGGTTACACTGATTTATAGTGGGATGTGAAAGGTAATAAATTAATGTTGTTTTGATAATAAACATTTCTTAATGATTTTTAATTTCGTAACGGAAGAGTGAATGAGAATTTATGGAAAACATAAATTTATTTTTAAGTAAACAAGAGTATATATTGAACAAATTTATGATAATTGGATAATGCAGTGTTAATGGAAATTAATTAGTGTTATATATGGAATTTATACCTGGGTGGGTATTAAACTTATAAATGAAATGTTGGGTGCGTTTTCCACCACCGAACCAAAGAAGGAAAGCATCGCCGAACCAAAAGGGGGAAGGCCGTACCGAACCAATCCACTAACTACCGAATCAACTCACCACCGGATTTACCTCCACTGGACCAAGATACGCCCCCATCACCGAACCAAACACTCCCTAAGCACTGTCGAACCAAGCACATATCCTCACCACTGCCGAACCAACCCCTAGCCGAACCAACCCACTTCCCATGATTAGCCGAACTAACTCCACCCATTGCCGAACCAAAGCACCACCGAACCAACTCACAGTCACCCCTCTCCACCGAACCAAGGCCTCACCGATCCAACATTGCCTGGCCATATTGCTTCAGCCCAGGCCCATCAGCAGCTATATACATCCAGGACCCTTGCTCCCAGCCTCACTCTATAAATAGAGGGGCAGGGGTACAACAGTGGGGAAAAAATTTGAGAGCTCAAGCACGGATAGAACTTTCAAACAACTTTCATATACTTGTAATCAAAGCTTTGTACTTATAATCTGGTGGGTAAAGGAGAATAACATATAAAGTGGACGTAGGCACATTCTGGCCGAACCACTATAAATCTGTGTGTCTTTTACAGTTTAGTCTCTGCTTTTTACATATTTGCGTAAATCACCCAAATCGCTAAGAACAACATAAAATCGACTAAATTATACGACTTGGAGGTGTTTGCCCAATTTTTGTGCAAATATATTTGGTGCTTTCACTGAGAACTCGAGCTAGAAGCTTCAGCTTCTCCCACTCAACCTTCTTCCCAACAGTATCGCTCATTGCTTGGAAAACATGCCTCCCAGGCAGAGGAAAGATGCTAGCAAAGGAAAGAACATCGCAACTAGCAGTATCCCAGATTCGGTGATCAGAGATCAAGAGAATCGTCCTGTCCCAACAGCAAATGGAAATCAGGCAAATCCGACAGCCCCTACTATGGAACAACCAATTACTAGGGCAGATCTGGACAGGGTTGTGGCTGAAGTAACTAACCACTTCGCATCTCAATAAGAAGCCTTGGTGGACCAACTCATGTCACGCTTAAGGGATGATGAAGAATCCAACCGCAACACCGAATCATGGGGCGAGTCCCAGTCTAGAGGGTCTGGGAGGCGACAAAGATCTTTCTTCTTCGAAGAGACTGACAACAGAAATAGCAATGGTAGGAGCCGAGCCCAGACTCAGCCTGAATTCCGACCCGAGGAAACGCTTGGGACCGAACCCAACGGGGGAGGTACCAGGCAGGGGTCGGATATGGCTAAGCCTGTCATGCTACCTAACCATGGAAACACCAATGGACGGGGCCGAGCTGGAGTTTAGCCCGAAGTTGGACCCGAGGGAACGCTTAGAACAGAGCCCAGCAGGGGAAGATCGAGGCAAGGGCCAACTGTGGCTGACCCCAGCATGCTCCCAGAAGACCGAAGACAGCCACCGGAAAATGTTAGGAGTAATAGACGGTACCATCCCTACAAGTCATCTGAACGGAATCAATCCCGCAGAGAAGAACCAAACTCATTTCTATCTGCTCTAAATTCTGATGAAAGGATGGCGCGATTGTTCAGAGAGTGCGTCCGACGGGATCAAAGAGATCGAGAGATAGGCGCTAGGGTAACCAGCCCCTTCACCCGCAATATCGAAATTGCCATCACACCCCGAGAATGGAAAATGCCAACAATGGAGCCTTACAAGGGAACCTCTGACCCCGTCGTACACTTACAGAGATACACACAGCATAGGCTCGTGAGCGGAGCGACAGAAGGAGTATTGTGTAAATGCTTTCCACTCTTCTTGGCAGATCTAGCTACCTCCTGGTTCTGCCATCTACCCCAAGGGTCCATCAGCTCATGGAAAATGTTGAAAGAAAAGTTCATCAGCCAATTCCGCATTCATGTGGGACAACCCAAGGACGCTTATTCCTTATCCAATATCAAACAAAAGCCCGGAGAGACAGTGCAACAATACCTAACCCGATTCAATGCCGCAGCGGCCACAGTCCAGGATGCCGATGAGAAACTTATCCTAATGGCCCTCTGCAGTGGTGTGCATCCGGATACTAAATTTGCTAGGAGACTAACGAAAGAAAAGCCAGCTACCTTACCCGATTTCTTCCATGAAGCCGGAAAATATATGAGACTTGAAGACGCTGCCATTGAAAGGTAGACAGGGCAACAAAGTAATGCAGCTCATGGCAACACACCCGCGGTAGCAAAGGACGTTCGAAGAAATGACTCCAGAGATAGTGCTGGGGGTAAGAAGGGAGAAAAGCGTTTATATAGGCCATGACCGAGATTTGACTCTTACACTCCTTTGAATGAAACAATAGAAAACATCTTCTTGGCCACCCAAGACGAAGTTAGATACAAGCGCCCCCCACACAAGAAGGAATCAGATAACGCAGTTAAGTCTGGAAAGTTCTGCCACTTCCACGAATCTCATGGGCATGACACAAATGAATGCCATCACCTCCGGGACTTAATTGAAGAATACATCAGAAAGAAGAGGCTGGAGCGCTATGTGAAAGGACAGAACATGACTTCAACTCCTGCAAATGAGAACCCAGGGCTACCCCTCCCAGAAGTAGGCGGAGGAAATCACAACACCAGCGGCTCTAGTCAAGAGGAGATAGTGGTCCATACCATATCAGGAGGACCATACATCGCCGACGGAAGCTGGGCAGAGATGGAAAGATACAGCAAGTCACTTAGAAACGATGAAGGCTACGTTAATTCTGTTATGGAAGAACGCCACATGAAATGAAAAGAGAATGATGACATCACATTCAGTAGGCGTGATCTAGAGGGAAGGCAGTACCCTCACATGGATCCTATGGTCATCTCTGTCTGGTTTGGTCCAGCCAAAGTTTTCCGAGTTCTAGTAGACATTGGCAGCTCAGTAAATATCCTATTTAAGCATGATTTCGACAAAATGAAGCTGTCAATGAAAGATGTGTCTCCCTGCAACAAACCACTATACGGTTTCATGGGGGATGCGAAGATGCCCCTAGGGCAACTGGACCTCTTTGTCGAAATAGGAAGTCGTCCCCGCTCCGTTGTGCGGAAACAAACATTTGTGCTGATAGAAAACCACTCAGCCTACAACGCCTTTTTAGGAAGACCATCCTTGTCTGACTTCCAAATTATCTTGGCCCCATGGTACCTGAAGATGAAATTTCCAACAGACAATGGAATAGGGGAGGTAGAGGGAGATCAAGACGCTGCTCGAGACTGCTATGTAACTGAACTTCGCAATAACCGCAGAAAGGATAAAGGGAAGAATGCAGAGACTACTCTCTGCACAAATAACATGGAAGCATAACAACTTAAGAAAGCCCCTCCTCTTCGGTATACCAGTGATCCTTTCAACGAATTAGACCCCAGGAACGGGGAGGCGGAGGCTACCGTCGAGCCTGCAGAGGCTATGGAGTTTGTATCTGTAGACAAACACGACTCGAGTAGACTATTGAAAATCGGATCTCAGCTAAAGGCAGAATTGAAGAATCAACTCATTGATTTTCTCCGCCACAACTTGGATGTATTTACATGGATGCACGCTGACATGACTGGAATCTCCCTAGATGTGGCATGCCACGTACTGAACATCGATCCTACCAAGGTGCCGGTAAAACATAAAAAGAGAAGCATGGGGGCAGAATGATTAGCAGCCCTCGATGAAGAAGTAAAGAACCTACTTGCCAATAACTTCATCCGAGAAGCCATCTACCCAGAGTGGATCGCCAACCCGGTACTAGTAAAGAAGGCTAATGGGAAGTGGCGAACGTGTATTGACTTCTCCAACTTAAATGACGCTTGCCCGAAGGATTGCTTCCCACTCCCTCAAATCGATCAGCTTGTAGACAGCACAGCCGGGCACGAACTCTTATCTTTTATGGACGCATATGCAGGATATAACCAAATTCCTATGCACGCCCCCGATCAAGACCACACTAGTTTCATCACAGTCCGGGGATTGTACTGCTATAAAGTAATGCCTTTTGGACTTAAAAACGCCGGAGCTATTTTTCAGCGCCTCGTCAACAAGATGTTTGCGGAACTAATAGGACGAACCATGGAATTTTATGTGGACGACATGCTAGTAAAGTCAAGAAAAGCCAACGATCACGTAAGCCACCTGGACGAGATGTTTCGAGTACTTCGTCGATATGGAATGAAGCTGAATCCTCTAAAGTGCTCCTTCAGAGTATCGTCGGGAAAGTTCTTAGGATTCATCGTCCATGCCAGAGGAATTGAAGCGAAGCCTGAACAAGTCCGGGCTCTGAAAGAAATCAGGATACCTTCCACTCGAAGAGAAATGCAAAGCCTAAATGGGAAAGTGGCCGCCCTAAGCAGATTCATCTCTAAAGCAACTGACAAGTGTGTCCCCTTCTTCGAAGCTATAAAGAAAGACAAGGGAAAGCTCGAATGGACTGACGAATGCGTAACGGCCTTCCATAACCTAATCGAACACCTCCAGAGACCACCAGTACTCTCAACTCCAAATGAAGGCGAAGAGCTATACCTATACCTTGCTGTGTCATCTCATGCTCTAAGCGCCACTTTGGTAAGAGAAGACAACCACGTGCAGCGGCCAGTATACTTTGTAAGCAAGAGGTTCACGGGGGCAGAAGCCAGATATCCTAAACTTGAGAAGTTAGCATATTGTTTACTGATTACATCACGGAAATTGCGACACTATTTCCAATCCCATTCCATCAGAGTTCTAACCGATCAACCGCTAAGGCAGGTACTCCATCGTCCCGACACCTCCGGGCGACTGCTTAAATAGTGCATTGAGCTAAGTCAATATGATATCACCTACCATCCTCGCACCGTCGTCAGGGGACAAGCCATGGCCGACCTCATTGCCGAATTCACTACCAACGAAGGTAAGGAGCCATCTGAAATAGCAGAAGACATCAAGTGGAATCTCTTTGTAGATGGATCATCAAACGAACAAGGCTCGGGGGCAGGTATTGTAATAATCACTCCCAGGGGAAGGAAGCTACACTATGCTCTAAGGTTGGAATTCACTGCCACCAATAACGATGCAGAATACGAATCAGTGATAGCCGGATTAGAACTTGCCCTAGAGATTGGAGTCGGTTCTTTATGTCTCCATAGTGATTCTCAACTTATTGTAAATCAAATATTGGGGGAATTCCAGACTCAAGGAGAACGACTCACAGCATATCTAAATAAGACCAAGCTGTTGCTCGATCAATTAGATCACTATTTAATCAAACACATTCCTCGAGAAGAGAATCAGGAGGTCGACAAACTAGCAAAGAAAGCAAGCATGATGGACGGCACCACTTCCGGAACAGTAACCATCTCTCAAAGCAACTAACCCCGAGTTTCGAGCAAGTGAATCTGATAGCTGCAATCGAAGAGGAAACTTGGATGACTCCCATCCGGGAGTACTTACAAAGTGGCACACTGCCCGACGGGCGTAACGAAGTTAAGAAAATCTTGAGGAACACTTCCCGCTACACAAATACAAGAAGGCATCCTCTATCGACGCCGCTTCTTTAACCCCTTATTAAGGTGTGTCGCTGGAAGGGAAGCCAAGAAAATCTTATCCAACATCCATCAAGGAAGTTGCGGAGATCACACCGGAGGGCAGACTCTGGCAAAGAAGATACTCCGATATGAATATTTCTGGCCCGCCTTAAACAAAGACGCCTTGGACTTCGTCAAAAAATGCGACAGATGTCAGAAATTGCTAAGATCCCTCGACTACCAACAAATGAGATTACTCAGATGACCAGCCCTTGGCCCTTTGCAGTATGGAGAATTGACTTGATTGGCGAACTGCCAATGGGCCGAGGCGGAGCCAAATATACCATAGTGGCAATCGACTATTTCACCAAATGGGTGGAAGCGGAACCTCTAAATAAAGTATCTTCAGCAAAAGTTATTAACTTCTTGATCAAAAATGTTTTATGCAGGTACGGGGTTCCACTCAAAATCATATCAGACAATGGACTTCAGTTTGACAGCAAGGAATTCGCCGACTGATGCCGAGAGCACGGAATTTACAAAAGCTTCTCGTCCGTGGCTTATCCCCAGGAAAATGGACAAGTTGAAGCTGTCAACAAAATTCTCAAAACTCTGATCAAGAAGAAGCTTGAAAAATCAAAAGGCGCTTGGGTGGATGAACTTCCTATGGCACTTTGGGCCTACCGCACGTCTTTCAAAACATCAACAGGGCATACTCCTTTCTCTTTGGCATACGGATCGGAGGCCATGCTCCCAGTTGAAACTGTAGTGCCTTCCCACCGTAGGATCCACTACAACCCAGAAGAGAATGAAGAACTCCTCCACATGTCTTTGGACCTGATTGAAGAGAGAAGAAATGATGCAGCACTTAAAGCGGCAGCTCACAAGCAAAAAGTTGCAGCACGATACAACTCAAAGTCAAGCACCCAGCTTACAAGAAGGAGATCTTGTCCTCAAGCGGATCTTCCCGCGCCCCGGAGCGCTAGATCCAATCTGGGACGGACCCTATGTAATTCATAAAGATCTCCATAATGGAGCTTATATTTTGTGAACAGTGGACGGAGAGGTGTTCCAGAGGGCATGGAACATCAAACACCTTCGTCGGTACTTTTCCTAACTTCTACTGCCCATATGAAGTGAATTAACAAAGAGAATCAGTGGACGTAGGCATTTTCGTGCCGAACCACTTTAAAAATCTTGTCTCTTTTTAACTTGTTCCTTTATATCTTGGCTGCTTGTTAAGCTTTATCCTTTTCTGTTGAACAAAATCCTGTGTAACGACATTTCCATTCTGGACACTTCACGGCACAACCTCATCTGGACAAGACCTAACAGGTACTATACGAATCTATGCCCTCTCCAATGAGACACTTTTGCTCCAGCATCCCTCTGCTGCGGGTAAACTCATTGGTCGCGACGGCCGTCAAAGCCAACTATAATGAGCCGATTATAAGCCACCGAGAAGGCCGACTATAGCCGAGGCAGCTCATTACGGCGTTCGGCTCGCCGGCAACCGTGAACCGATTATAAGCCCTAACATAAGGTGTGGCCAGCCAGGGGCAGTTCACAGTTGACGATCGGCATCCGCGCTAGCCGACCACGGTAAACCGAATAATACCCACGATTACGGGCCATAATGGCCTGGGTAGTTATTGTGCGCGATCTCGGCTCCGATGTGTCTTAAGTACGGTTGTGGTAAAAAAGAAAACTCCCCACGGATTCGTAAAATGGATGACAAATGTCTCCAAGACCCACAGCTAGGGAAAGTGACTACAAAACTCGTTTGCCACGAACATAAGCACATCAAAGGCCTTTCGTGATTGGAAGTTTTGCTATTTCTTATATTTCTATTTTATTTGAAAACTTTTCCTCCTATCCTCTATAACAATCCCTAAAGTACAGGACACAAAATAGGAGACACTCGCTAATGGGAATAAGAACTCACAGCTGGATGGCAGGTCATTCAGCTGCATTCCATATTCGATTACACAAGGCATTCAAAGCTACTGCTTACAACAAAAACTTGAAGGGCGGTACTTTCTTCTCTTGTACATAAATATGTAACTATAATTTATTTGCACATCACACTGACATTGCAAGACATGAAATTATATTTTAAGCAAGAACTTAGCGTCAAACACAATTGAATCACTAACACATGCACAACTATATTTTATGCAACACACCAAAATAACGACAACATTTAAACATGACAAAATCAGCTTATGTTATAAAGTTACATGCCAAAAATCAAGTTGTTCGTTACATAATTGCAGCCTGAAAATTACATTAATGTTTTAAGACTAACATGGACAACAATGTCAAGTAAGCTAAAAAATGTCCAGATCAAGCCAAGGAGCCAACTGCATCGGGGCTTCGCCTCTATCCTGGTGGCCCTCCGAGGTCTACTTAACCGCCGGATCAAAGCTCCCAGCATGCTGACCAGAGGTAGTTGGCGCTTCAGAGGTCCCGCCTGTCCAATTCAGGAGAAGAATTCATTGAATAAACAATAAGCAACCAAGCTATGAAAAGGCTAAAAGGGAAGACTTACCAACATCTATTCCTTGATCATCATCTCCCAACTGGACACCTACCTCCTCAGTAGCAAGCAGCCGCATCCCTCCTTCACCGCCACTTTCTCCTCCTTAGTGAATTGGGCCGTAACCACATCCATTCTGAAGGCCATGCCACCCTCCTTATCTGCATCAGCCTTGGCCTCCTCCAGAGCCCGGAGATAAATCCTGGCCATGATCCGGGGATAATCATCCATCCAGGATAAGTTGCCCTGCTTCCAAGTACGGAAATACATATCCTAGAGCATCTCATCCATTATCCCCTCGTTTTCCACAAACTCCCTCATTCGGACCTCAGAAGCCAACAGCTTTGCAACGGCAGCATCCCTCTCCGATCGGTATCGCGAGCGGTCAGCCTGAAGGGATTTCCTCATCGCCTCCATCTCCTCCTTCAGCTTGGCTTGAGCAAGCTCTGCGGCTTCAAGCTTCCCAGAAGACTAATCTACCCGCTCGAGATCCACTTTCCGAACCTCATCCACCGTTGCAATGGCCATATCGATTCGTTCCTTGCAGATGGCCTCCATTTTCCGCAGCACGGCTCTGCTAGCCTCTTTCATGGTTTTCTTTAGCCGTCTGGAGGCAGCCTCGTGCTGAGAGATCTGGATGGCCTGATCGGCGAGTTGCTTGGCCTGGTCGGAAACCACTAACCGCAATCTTATGTTGGCACTCCCAATTTCCTCCACGGCCTTGACCAGTTGGGCATGATGCCCCATCAACTTCCTAGTCTCCTCAGCAACCCGGTCGATATATGCCTTAGCTTCATCCCCCATAGTTACAATCCGAGTAGTAAGCAAATCAAGGTCCTGAGACTTAGCCTCGTCAAGCACCCTTACCATAGGATTGCGAGGGAGAAGGTGCTCACCGGTAACCTCGTCAAAGGAAATATCATGAGAACCCGGATCCAGATCGGGATGACACGCAAAGGGATTACGAGCCAAGTCGGGATGATCAATCCGAGTAACGGTAAGATTCTCAGACGGATGCGGAGAGGGTATAGACTCGGTATCCTCCCTCGTGATATCATGAATAGGCTGGGTTGGAGGCTAAGACCAGGTGAAGGTTCAAATAAGGAGCGACTCCTCGTTTTCTTTTGAATATCCTCTTCAATAACTCCGAGAAGAGGACGGTAGCCGACTACGTCCCCGGAACGGTTAGTCGGAGGCTTTGGTTTAGCTGAAGCTTTGAGGAGTTTGAATTGTTCGAGACGGTGCCGAATGTCTGATGTCTTGGCCACCTTACCCGTTCCTGGAATAAAAACCAAGTGTTACAAGCATGCATGAGACTATAATCCAAGAAACATGTGGAGTTAAAAGAGGAGTCAAAAATTCACCTTGAATCGCCGGAGTTGCCCTAGCTGAAATGCTCTTGGAAGATGGATCGGCACCAGTCCCGGACTTATCAGTTTTCTTTAGCTTCTCCACCAAGGCCGTTCCTTCCTCCAACCCCTCAAAAGCCTGGCGGAAAACATCATCTGTCCACTCTTGCATCTCCCCTGCTTGCCCAGAAGGCAAAGCCCCGGCGCCACCACCGCTCTGTCCTTCGCCACCATCACCACCCTCACCTTCTCCATCACCTCCGCTCTCCTCCTCGCCTCTTCCCTCCTCTACATTTTCCTCCTCCGGAACATCTGGACATGTGCTGGGGGGTCCATCGGATTTCTTGAGCTTCTTCCCCTCGGCGACTGGAGGTATCGAGAAGGGTTTCCTCTTGCTGCCCTTCGTCGTGGCCCCTCCTTTAGCTTTGACAGCCCTCTCCTCAGCTGTGTCTCTTTGCTTGACCACAGAATGACGTGGTAGAATCAAGTTGTGCTGCAGAAGAGTAGCATTCCTTATCAGGTAAGAAGCTGACCTCTCCCTTCCCAAAATGGCTTCTATCTCCGCAGCCATCTGAACCAGGAAATCGTTCTCCATGACTGCAAAGCCACCTGTCGCTAGCAAGAAATAAAAACACATAAGGAGAAGCATTGCAGTTAGAACGAAAATTATAAATAAGCTTTAACTTACAGTCGGAGGTGAAGCGACGGATAGAAACAGAGTCATCCTTGATGAAAAACCATTCTTTCTTGAACATGATGAACTTCGAATATAAGTCCAGGACCGGCTTGAAGGACACAGCCGATTCCAAGCTGATGTATGGAGACCCCTTCTTATAGCCCCTCAAGTTGTACAAATTCCAGATCTCTCGGTTGGAAGGGGGATGCCCATATTTTCTTTGGAAAATGATGAATAGACTCACCAAGATAGCATAAGAATTGGGTTGAAACTGGAAAGGGGCCACCTTCAAATAGGTAATAAAGCTGACTATCCAAGCATTGATCGGGGGAATGACCCCGCACATGCAATGGTACCTACTATAAGCGAAATATCCTTCAGGGGGGTCATACGACATAACTCCATTCCCTGGCAGCACCATGTGTGCTCTGTCAATCCCAAAAGAACGAGATATAACATCAAGCTGCTCCTCTTTAAGAGAGCTAGGAAAGTAGTTAGGTGGCGAGTTCAGGAGCTCCTAGGGGCCGTACCCATCTACTAGTGATCTCGGGAGAGGTCCATGACGTCCCGATCCTGACTGAGCTGAGGGCACTATGGAGGACTCTTCTCTGTCCACGGATTTCTTCTTATCTGATCGATTTTCTACTTTACGAGACATTTATCTGCAACACCGGAAAAACATATTGTTAGAACAAGGAGTATGGAAACATAAACAAACAAGTACATGCAGCCTGGAATCTCATTCACAATTCAAAACATAAAAGACCGATCAGTAGTTTGAGACTAAAAGCCCATTCAGCCTCGTACTTCTCAAACTCATCCGGTAGTTCAAGGCACGAAGGTTCATTCGGCACACAAACTCCCGAATTCATTTGGTAAAACAAGGCAAAAAGTTCACTCAGTACTAAGAGTCTCCAGGTTCATTCGGCAAGTCAAGTATTTCAGTTCATTCGACACTCGATTCATTCGGTAGTCCGAAACGTAAAAGCCATTCGGTGAAAGAAGGCTAAATCAGCTGATTCGATAATCTAACGTGATTCGGCAGTGAGTTTGATTCGGCAGTGAGTTTGATTCGGCAGGAGAGAATCTGATTCGGCTATCAAACTTGGTAGGGAATAAAGAAGGCATAACACCCATACTTATAGGCAAATAGAAGTGACCGGACCAACTGGTCCGGCGCTCATGACCGAATGGGGATGTTAAGGTTAGACGGCATAAACAAAGCACGACATATGCCGGCATATGCCCCACTTTGGGGAGCAAGTGTTGGGTGCATTTTCCACCACCGAACCGAAGAAGGAAGACATCGCCGAACCAAAAGGGGGAAGGCCGTACCGAATCAATCCACTAACTACTGGATCAACTCACCACCGGATTCACCTCCACCGGACTAAGATACGCCCCCATCACCGAACCAAACACTCCCTAAGCACTGCCGAACCAAGCACATATCCTCACCACTGCCAAACCAACCCCTAGCCGAACCAACCCACTTCCCATGATTAGCCGAACCAACTCCACCCATTGCCGAACCAAAGCACCACCGAACCAACTCACACTCACCCCTCTCCACCGAACCAAGGCCTCACCGATCCAAAATTGCCAGGCCAGATTGCTTCAGCCTAGGCCCATCAGCAGCTATATACATCCAGGACCCCTGCTCCCAGCCTCACTCTATAAATAGAGGGGCAGGGGTACAACAATGGGGAAAAAGTTTGAGAGCTCAAGCACGGATAGAACTTTCAAACAACTTTCATATACGTGTAATCAAAGCTTTGTACTTGTAATCTGGTGGGTAAAGGAGAATAACATATAAAGTGGACGTAGGCACATTCTAGCCGAACCACTATAAATCTGTGTATCTTTTACAGTTTAGTCCCTGCTTTTTACATATTTGCGTAAATCATCCAAATCGCTAAGAACAACATAAAATCGACTAAATTATACGACTTGGAGGTGTTTGCCCAATTTTTGTGCAAACATGAAAGAAGTAAGTAGGTGACCATTTATTTAGGTTATTTATTCATTTAGTGTGTTAAATAAAAAAAATTTGGGAATCAGATCTCGATTAAGGGAAATTAAGTTGTACGTCAATTTGAAATAAAATCTAATAAATATTACATTAATATGGGATGTAGTACAAATGGTTAGGGATTGTCAAATTTGGTAAAAAGGGATTTGACTTAGGAAATTTTGTTAATTGAGTTGAAAACCTTAATTAATACGCGGAATTGACAAGATTCACATTTTTAAGTATTACCGTTGATACAAATCTAAGATGTATATATAAATATTAATGTAATGAAATATGAAACAATGTTAACTATGTTCGTTGAGTAATAATTGAGTGAATATTAAGTTGTAATTGATTAAAATCAAATTTTTTTGGAATTAATTTGCAATTAATTAGATTAATTGCAGTTGACATTTGAACACTGTATTTACCGGAATAATTGACACTAAAATTATATGTGAATTTGCTTTTAGCTATATTAAGTATCAAGGGATTAAAAATGACAAAAATCTACTAGTTTATAATTTGTGCAGTTATGGTAGATGTGATTGGTCATTTGAAATGATTAATTCTATAAGATGTGATAAATGTTAACTTTAGTTATAAAATGAAAATTGTTTATTTATTTGAAATATAAAATTCAATAAGACTCGAATAACAAGGGTAAGCATTTAAAAAAGTGGAATTTAATATTAAAATACCACGTTAATGAAAATTACGAAGGAAATTTGAGAATAATAATGCAATATGATATAAACCATGATAATTGTACCGTAAATTGAAATTTGATTGAATAGCTAAATTTGTGCATACCCAACTTATTGAAACAGATGGTAAAGTTTAATTAATTGAAATCAGCAAATTGGAAAATAAACTCAATTGATGAAATAATACGCAGTAAAATGTAATTTGACATAATCAATATTAGGTAAGAAATTTTATTTTTGTCAATTGATAATAGGGTAAGAATGGGAGTAGATTTGGCTTATTGGGATAACTATTAATTGTTTACCTATGTATATAATTTAGTGAATTAGATCTAAATCCATTGAAATAAACGTAATTAATCACTACGTTGATATAAATTTAGTTGATTACTAGAAAATATTAGGGAATTTGATTTACAGTAATGTAAAATGTACCCATAAGATAATGATTGACTGAATTTGAAAGAATGGAAAGTAAGATTTTTAATTTAACTGAAGTGCAGAAAAATTCAATAATTGGATTTATGGCAAATAAATAAAATTTGACACTTAATTTTTACGTTAATAGAAAGTTAGATGGAATGTAAGAATATTATGATAGTTCGCAAATTCAATGGAAAATTTTATCCGTTTAAGAATAGTGAATTGAATAATAGATATGAAACAAAATAATTATACCATAAGAAGAATGTATTGAAAATAAATGGAAACCTAATTTCATTGAAAATTTTGGAAGATTTAATCTATAATCTATAAACAATTGAAATAGAAGTTAAAGCTTTGAAAGTGTGGAATTTGCAACATCTAATCCATATGAGGAATCTTTAAATTAAAAGGAAAGAGAAGTTAATTGAAATTTATGACAATTAATATAAGAAACGTACATTTTTGGGTTAAATAGAAAGAACATTCTTAATGAAAATAAAAGAACAGTTTGAGAAAAATAAAATGAACGTTTCATTTTAAAGATAAGTAAAAATTTTATAAAAAAGGAAAAATTTGAATTTTGAAACAACATTTTACATTCATTTTATAACAATCAGAGGCAGTATAGAAGTGATTTTAATGCTAACCTTATATTGTAAAGAAAATTAGATATTTTGAATCGTGATTGCGCGCTGAGAAAAATGTCGTTTTTAAATTTGAACTTCCAGTCTCGGTTCATCTTTTATTGTGTGCGGCGGCGGTCCCCAGTGGCATAAATGGGACTGTTACATTTTATTTAATGTGTGTTCATAAAATTTAATTGGGTGTTAATAAGGTGTATATTTAGGGTTAATAGAAACTAATTTAGCGGAGTAGACGTTTTGAAATTGGATCTCAAAGTTTTAGTACAACTAGTCCATTTGTTACTTTATATTTATTCTTTACCACCTCTTCGTTTGAAATGTATAAATTTTCATTTTTGCTATCTGAAGCATTCATTTCATTGGTTCCATCCTCCATTAGCCTCATTTCAATTTTCCAATCTCACTGAACTTCATTATGCAAACATGACCCTATTTCATTTTCTCCCTCACCTACTTGCAACACTTTTTCCTAATCCTTCTTGAAGCTTTGAGTTGCGTGAAAGCCTCTCCACCTCACCCAACCCTTGCCACCACCTTGTTAGCAGGTACCTTAGTCTCCTCATCCCAAAACGTGAAATTCAGTATTTATTTTGTTTATTTTAATATCACTATATATATACACTTTATTATGGCAATAGTCATCTTATAACTTGAATAACTTTCGCATACAATGTCCGATTTACACGCGATTTTTTTATTAGGATCGTATTGAGATTTATAACATTTTGACGCTGGTTTGGGTAGGTTCTAAGGCTGTTTAATTTTTGGGTTTAAATTGGATTTTAATTCGATTTAAATCCAAAAGGTGAGTGTTTTAGCCCACTCACAGTTTCTAAAATTTCTAATGTTTGTTAGATTAATTTATGATGTGTTTAAAATTATATTTATAGCTGTTTGGCATATATTTCATCATTTTCTCAGTTAAATTGATTTCATTTAATTTACGCGTTATTTAATTCATTTTGCATATAAACTGCTAGTTAAATTTATTTATTATTGCATATAAACTACAGTTAAACAGTATTAAATTCATTATTGAAAAATTTATTGTCCGTAATTAATTATTATTTATTGATGTGATTGTTCGAATTGGACGATAAATTGTTGAATGTTTGATGATTGATATGATGGATGAATGAATGTTGTATTTATATTGTATAAACTGCAAGTTATTAGGCATTTTCATTTCATTCGGGATTGCGGTTTGAAATGATACACAACTGCATTTTATTTTTAAATTGCAGATTGAAATGATAAATATCCGTATCACTTGACCAAAGGATAGAAAATTTTATGCAGGCACCTCGGTGTATGTGTATATATAATTATTTTTGAAATGATTTTCTATGGTTTTGAAAAGAATACGGTTTAATAAATATTAAATTTTGATATATATATATATATATAGTGAAATTCTTGAATTTAGCTATGTATAAATCTGTTCCGAATTTTTAAATAAGCTAAATAATGAAGTTGATTTCGTTTATAGAATATGGTTAAGAATATATTTGAAATTCTATTGCATATAGAGTTTATAATAACTCTAATAAAAAGTAAGGTTGAAGATAAATGTGAATATGATTTGAATTTAAAGTATTTAAGAATTTTCCTCGTAAAATTTGTTTGAAATGTAAATAAAGTAAGATTTAAAAAGGTATGATTTTATAACCTGATTTTGATTAGAGGTTTTAACGAATATCAAATTGATTTATAGGATATTATCAAATATTTTAATTTTAAAGAATATCCTGTTATTGAAGTTTAAGAGTTTTACCTGAATAATGTTTGTTAGTAAGTAAATATTTCAAATTTAAATAATAGGAATTGGATTTGATATACATTAAATTTTCAAAGAATCCATTTTGAAATAGTGGAATATTTAAAGAGGAAAATATATGAACTATAAAAATTTAAGTTTAAAATATAGAATATTTAAGCTGTGAAAATATATGGGAATTAAAATGGTTTATTTGGAGGTTCAAATTGATATTGGGATTTTATTGTGAAATTTAAAGAAGCTATTTTGTTACTTATCTAAAGTAATATAGTATTTAAACCATTAAGTATTAAAGTTATGTTTCAAAGCTATGGTTTCAAGGTACATATTTGGAAATATTATGATTTTGGGAAAGGGATATTTATAAAATAAAGATGATATCATATTCATTAGGGGTTTAAAAAAAATATAAAAATGTTATCATATTTATATGGTTTCAAAGAGATATTATATTCTAGTTTAAAGTATAAATTATTTTGAAATAAGCGCGGTGTTATAATAACGTTTGGTTGTTAAAGAGACCGGGATCGAAAGTTCTCATACTCTCTGCCAACCTCGAAAACCACTTTAACAACCATGTACGTAGTGGAGATTCCAGAATGAAGTAGGATGGTGGCGGCGTTTTCCGTTGAGGTAATTACGTGGACCCGACTCCCGTGAGTTGGCATAAGGTGGCTAAAAACAGGAGCGATTCTCGGGCTAATGAGGTCATTCCTCTAATCGGATACTCCTCTTCGATATTATACTCTGACTTTGGATTGTTTCGGTGGCCACTTTTGATTTCTTTGATTTTAGGGGGGAGTTTGCCCGAGGTGGGCGGTAGTAGCAGCTACGCGTTACCACCAGCCCGGATGCGTAATTGGTATATCTACCATGGCATTGCCTAGTTGTGCCGTGTAACCTACCCTATCGCGTCTTGTACGAGTTTGGATTTCTCCCGTAGCCCGTGTGGTATGCTCTGGTGGCTTCCCGATCAGGTGGGACTATGATATTGGATGGACTACTGGGACTATTACGTGTTAAGGTGGAAAATGTAAAGCCTTAACGCTATTTAAAAGTATGTTTATTTTACTATAGACACTATTATAATAGCGAAATATACTACATAGTAAATAGTTTAATGGATCCTTAAGAGATGTAAATCCCGAGCATCTTTTAAGTTACTGCACTCATATTTATTCCTGTTGATTTAACTTACATAAGATCTTTTAGTTCTGACTCGAGTGTTTTGTCTTTTCAATTCGCTCGGTTCAGTCCGAGCGTTTCAGGATCTGAAGATTTGCTTTTGAGGACGAAGACGAAGATTTGTATTATTATTATTTATATTATTGCACTACACTCATACTGTTCCGCTGCATTATTATTGGTATGTGTAACTTTGATATGTATTATATAAATATAATCAAATGTTTTATAAACAGCTTTATAAACTGTATATTTGATTATTATATTTTATCCTTCCGCTGTGAGATTTTGTTTTGTTTTTATTTCTTTTTTGTTTTTTTATTTACCCCTTACAATCCGCCCTTCCGTATGGTTCGAATTGGCACGTGTGTCGATTTAAAGCGTACGAAAAGGCGGGATGTTACAACGTGGTATCAGAGCTTTGGTTTAGCGATAAAACTTAGCTTTGTGGGGTCTGAGTCTTTATTAATAGGGTAATAATACCCTATGGGAGTTGCTGAGAGTATATATATATGAGAGAGCGTATTTGTTAGTGTTATTAAAAGGTTTTAATATTGTGTTAATCTGTTCCGTTTTGTATTTATAAATTCTGGTTGGTGCATGGGACGCTGTGACATCAATAGGAATTTCTAAACACTTAATAGGATAGACCGACATAATATTTGTTTTTATATAGGTGAATGAAATAATTTTGCCTATTATATTTTCTATATATAAAGTAATAAATTTTTATAAAGATTATATTTGGTTGAAATATATTGGTTGTTAGGAATAAAATTTATAAATAATAGGTAAAATAAGATTGAAAATAAAATCAATGAAATTTGAAAATTTTAGAACTTAAGTTCGGGATTTTGAAAAAATTGCTTTCAAAGGATTTTGAAATATAATAATAATATTTAAAAATATTTTCTGATATAAATATTTCAATATAATTTGAAAGTATGGTTTTAAAGAAATTCTGGAAATAAATAAGTTGTACTCCCCTCTCTGTCACTGGAAAATAATTTCGGTGATGAGTGCACGCATCATCGACATTCATTTTCGGGTTTCGAAGTGGGAAGGCCACCGTAGTAGTTTTACTGCAGTTTTATTTTGACAAAATATATCATTTTTAAATTGTTTCAAATATAATTGGATATAAATAAGTTATAAGTATATATTTATCTGTTATTTTAAAATGATTTTGAATTTAACCCGGTATTTAATTCTTAAGTTTTCGATTTATTAATAGTTTCCGTACGCTATTGTAGTGAAATGAAATGTAACCGATTAATAATTGGAGTCTTTAATTAAAATAAGGAATTTAATGCTAGGTTATTAATGAAATTAAAGGTAAATTTGAAATTGTAACTTATAAAACGAAGATGGAATTATTAAACCATTAAATCATTAAAAGAATCGAGGAAAAACATGTATAACTTTCAATTACATTCTTAAAGGCATATATATAACTTACCAAAATATATAAAAGTTGAAAATGTTAATAAGAAAATGTAATAGATATTATACAAGTAATTAACTTGAGATAATGAAAATAATTAATGGAATTCTTTAATAAATAAGAATTGATGTGTAGGGTTATAAACTTAAGTATGATTGAAATGCTACTAATTTAATATAATAGAAAAAGTAAGTAATATAAATAAATGATTGCAAACCTTAGTAAATGAATTAATGAAATCCTTTACTTATACGAATTGATGTTATAAGGTTAAAAAATTTAAGTGTAATTAAAAATGGTTACTATAATTAAATAAAATAGAAATGTAAGCATTAAATAAATGAATGAAATGAAGAAATGCAAAAATGTAATACAATAAAAGAAACTTACATGGCCTGAATTAATGAAAATGAATAATTGAAAGTAATAAGTGAAATTAAATGAAACAAACACTGAATGAGTAAATGAAATTAAAAGTTTGTTAGAAATAAATGTAGATTAAAAAGATAAATCATTGTATAAATAGAAGGAAAATCAAACAACAAAGGTATGGAAGGAAATTAATAATAAGTAAAGTTGATGGTTGTTTGGATTTGTTGTTGTTTGGGTTATGGTTGTTTGGGGTAAGAAACTTTAAATTTGGATTGGATGTGTAACGACCCAGAATTTTTATTTATTAAAATTTGAATATTTAATTTATTTTAGATATTAAGAAGTGGATTTATAAGTCGAATAAATTTTTATTTGAATAATTGGATTTAATTGAATAATAAAATCGATAATTTAGTATGTTAAATTATGGAAATAATTAAAAATTGAGTTAAATATGATTGAAAATGATTTGTAAAATTCTATTTTATCATATTGAAGTTAGAAAGATATTTTAGAACTTTTAAAATCGAATTAAAAATTAATTTGTGAAAATTGAATATTTTAATATTAAATCGACTAGTGAAAATAGTCAATTTTTGAACAGTCTCATAATTGAACGAAACAAGTTCCATTGGATCCGTAATAGTTAGTTATTACCGGATTTCAAATTTCGTAGCAATCGGAGTTATCGTTTGATCGTGGCAGCTCGAAACGCATCGAATTATTTTTAATTTTAATTTGGCGAGTTAAAATAGCCATTTTTCAAAAAGTCTCGGATTTCGATGAAACCAGTTTCATCGGATCCGTAATGTGATATTATTGTAAGGTTTCAAATTTCAAGTCAATTGGATTTACCGTTTGTCCGGTACGAATTAAAACGCCTAGGAAATCGCTTAAATCGGTTTAATTCAAATTGAACGTTTATAGCCATAACTCGCACAGATGTCCGAATTAACTTTCGAAACCTATTCCATTGTGTCCGGAATGTGGGGTAAACCCTAGAAACGCTGGTTACGGCGCGTAAATCGGAGTTCGGAATTTCCGGATGAATAGTGTTCGATTTTTTCCTATAAATACACCATAAATTCTCAAAAAAAGAAAAAAAAAGAAAAAGAAAAACCCTAATCTATACAGACCGCCACCCCCCTATCTAAGGCCAGAAATTCGCAACCTTCCTCCCTCGATTTCTTCCAATCCAAGCCCTATTACAACAAACTTCCTAAATAAAAGATGTAGAGCATGGCGAGGCGAACATATGCAACGGTGGAGATGAGTTTTAGAGCGACGTGGTGGCCAGAAAATGAGTGGAAAGGGGGCCGGTTTCGCACGCAAAACGAGGAGCAGGAGGTGGCCGAGCTTCACTAGCTTCCAGCCGAAGGTAGCTTGCTCCAAGGCCTTCGATACGGTGTATCCTGATCGAGCTATAGCGGAGAGGAGAGGGGTGCGTTCGAAACCCTAATATGCGTTGTTGGGTTGTTTTGTTCGGCCGAGCTCTGTAACGTGCGTGAAGATGAAGGAGATGCAGTGGACGGTCGTGATTTGGAGGCTAGGAATCATGCGGCTCTGAATGGATGAGGGTTTAAATATAAAATTTATGTTGTAATTATTATAAATATAATCGTGTACAAACTTCATAAATTCATATCTTTTTCATACGAGGTCGAAAACGCGCGAAACCAGTTGCGTTGGAATCATATGGACGAGCACTACGCGATGAAATTGGATTGGAGTCGTTTGGAGTTAGTGAGAATTTTGGGTAAAATTAAACGTGCGTTTAATTTTATTCGAAATAAATCGCTAAACGGAAATAAAATCAAGGTGAGAACTTCTCACTCAATCGAATCAGTTTCGATTTCATTTTAAATAGTTAGATTTAAAATATTTGAATGCATGTTTGAATGTTGATTGTTATCTATTGATTGCTAAAAATAGACATTATACACCGTTAGTAAGCGGATGTTATTTATTAAAAACATATACCGCGAATATTTCATAAACAGTGAAATTGGTATTATATATAATAGCAATATATATATATTGGCATATGTATATATTGGAGTTATTGATTTCCCACATTTTTTGTTTAGCGGATGAGACCCTATTGCGCCGTCTATTAAGCGGATAATATTTTAAATCCCATATACCGCGATAATTTCGTACTGGAGCGAAATTGGTATTGTGCTAATGTTTGTGATGCAGGAAACGGGTTGGAGGGATCCAACTGGATTCCTCAACGGTTTTTATTTGAATTCAGATATTTTGATATTTGATGGATTATCATATCGATATATGATATCGTTGTTGTCGTGATTGACTATTTGGTATATAGCATCATTGGACCAAGTTTTGGAATTTTAAAATGATTTATAAAGTGATTTTTGAAAATATACTATATGTTTGGAATTTGATCTATTTTAAATAAATAAACGTTATAATTTTTAATGTTATAAAAATTATGATTTTTGAGAAATATAGTTAAAAAACTGATTTTTGAGAATATGATGCTAATGATTTTATTAAATAGTTAAAACGGGATTTCTGAATTTACTGTGAAAAGTTTAAATATAGGATTTATAAAATTTAATTATTTTATAAATCAAAATGATGAAGTTTTTAAAGGAGTTTAAAGACGTTTTAAAGAATAATATAAATTGATTTATATTAAGAGATTTATAAATGGATATTTATAAATTGAAATATTGACATTATAAAACGAGTTTTTATAAGTGTTTGAATGAAGTGATAATAGATTGCATAAGTGAATGGAATTTATAAAATTATAAATGGTGGAGTTATAAATGAAATTTATAAATAGTAAGATTTATAAATTTTGTGAAATTATTAAAGAATATATTCGAATGAATAATTGAATCTTATAAGTTATGAGACTTATAATTATGAAGTTCAAAGGAACGATTTTGTAAAATAATCGTTTTATAAGCATTTAACTTATAATATGAACCTTTAGTTTATAATTGAGTCATAAACTGGAATAGGTTAATAAAGGAATTTATAAAAGGAAGTTGTTATAAAATAAATAGAAAAAGGAATTTATAAACGTTGTTTTATAAATTCGTAAACGACTTATTTTGAGAAGTAAATTGTTGAAACCGATAAATGGAGTTATATTCACGTTTTTGAACTGTGAATAATCCTTTAAAAGGAAATGAATAGAAAGGATGAAATTTGTTAACAAGTATATTCATGTTTTTGAATGGTGAATAATATGTTAAAGAAATTATTTTAGATTTGATGTTTTAAATAAAATTAAAACGATCTAACGATGTTTTAAAAATGTGTTGAGATTCGAAACCATAGATTTCAACATCTATTGTTGAAATAGACGTTTTCGGGAAATAAAAGGAAATGGTGGACTATAATACTGTTGTTATAGTAAATGATTTCCGAAAGGAAATGTTTTGTATAGTATTGGGATTTATATATCTATTTTAATTTCGAATCCCTATACTAGTGATTTTGGGTTGTCATAACGATGTTTTACGCAACATTCGTTTTGGCCCAAATAAATATGTTTAAGGGAATGATTTCCTTAAAGAATGAAATATGTACTTAATCTCGATTTTAGTATATTGAATATTTTCTAAGTGTTGAAAATAAATAAAATTTGTGAATTACTTAATAAGTAAGTATGGAAATGTTTTCCAATATAAAGCGAATATTTCGAGAATTTATCTTTTTGAAGATAAATTGAAAAGGGATATTGAAATGAATAATTGAAATCGAATATTCATGGATATTTTGGATTAAAAATTCACTATGGAATTTATAAAAGAAAGTGGAATCTGTTTAAAAATAAATATTGATTTATTTTTGAAGTGTGAAATTATATATCTAGTAAAGATATTTTTGGAAAATAAATAATTGGAAAATTATTTGGAAACTGGTGATGTGTGCATATCCATGATAGTTCAATAACCGACTATCAACATTTCCCTTTGAATGGGTATTTGATGTGATTTGGTTGAATGTGAATGCCACACGTATTTTTGAATAAGCGGTCACTATTCGGGTTAACCGGGAAAGGACCATGGGGTCGTATAACCCATTCCGAATATGTGATTTGTCGTTATGAATTGCATTGAAGATCGGTGTTGAAGACCGAGTATTTGCGAAAGCGATAGGATGACCTATCGATTGTCTCTGCACTGGGTAGCTCCTGGTATGGAGATTCCTTAAGTGATGGGAAATTCGATCGGGATTGTGAATACCCGGATTGCAAGGGCTTCGTAAGAAGTGCCTTCGGTTTTGTTCGAGCCCGGAACAGACTTGTATGGATTGTATGTATGACATTACAAATTGAGATATAAAGCCGATTTCTTTCAAATATATTTCTGTTGGTGGCGGAGAATTTATTCTTTTAGCTTAACACCCTTCTCTGAGACGTACGAGCTCAGAGGTTATGTAGTTGAAGGTTATCAGCGATATATTCCCATTTTTGTAATGTGACATGCTGAGTGTTGCTGTAAATGATCATTGTGTTGATTATTTGTGATAGGATCATTTATTTGATCGTCTATCTTTGTGATCATTTCTATGATCATTTGTTGACCCAAAGAATGGCTTTTGTATAAAGTATGTTTTTGAGGACGTGACTTCGTCGAGCCTCACACCCCGTGAATGGTCAAAACAGGAAAGATGCGGCAAGGTTATGAGGGGTAGCGCCCTTTAGGATATGTGCATTTCCTTCTGGAAAAGGGTGGTATCATGGTATGGAGCCCAGATACTTACTCATGTTGAAAACACTTTGTTATGATTGTGTGAATTGATTGCGAGCGCTCGGTGAAAAGGTCCCAAAGGACCGGGGGATGGCATATTCGGTCAGTTGTTACTCAGTTAGGGGTAACCCGGCCTTGTGTTGGTAGAGTTCCGGTTTGGTTCTCGGGGATGTCCATCCAGAGGCATTCTCATGTGGCAATGGGAAGTTCCTTGGCCTGATCATTCATTGGAAATCCAAAGAAACAATACGAGACTTGTACGGTTTTAGTTGTAGAACCTGCTTCCTCAGGAAGTAGCTATAGTAGGCATAATATAATGGTACCTATGCTGGCTAAGATTTATATTCTACTTTCGAAATTGTTTCCTACACTATGCACTAATAATAATATGAAATGTTCTTTTAAATGCGTATCAAGCATCTTTGACTATCATAAGGAGAAATCTTCTCCAAGTTTGCGTTTGCATTGTGTGTGTGGCAGGAGGTCTTATGGTAGTCTCATTTTTAAAAGCATTGCGAATTGACTTTAAAAATATTCCTCTATTTTTGATTTTAAAGATAAATAAACTGTTTTGAGTTCTCACACCAGTCACATGACTGACTCGGAGTTTATTGTTTTCCTTCCTAAACTCTGGGTGCCCACCAATTTCCACACGGGCAGTTAAGAGTTAAGGTTTATCAGGATATTCTGGATATTCTGGAGTTGCTGGAGGCAAGCTGGATGGCATGGCGTATTATTAGTATATAGTATTTCTTTTTCCGCTGCACTGTTGTTGTTGTTGTTGTTGTTGTTGTTGTTGTACACTCTGATGATTTGATGTAATGAAATGTAATGTGTAAAATGTAATAACTGATATAGTTCTTTGTTTAAAGATTATTCATTTATTATTATATGTTGTTCCGCTGCGAATTGTGAGATTCTGATGTTGTTCAGTTGTTTCCTTTCTGTTCCGTTCTATTTTCTCTATTTTCTTTCTGTTCTATTTTCTATTCTCTGTTTTCTTTTCCCTCTATTTTCTATCTTCTTATCTCTTCTGTTCTTCTTCTTTCTTTTTCTTTTCTTAAATTCTTTTTAAAACCCATAACATTTCGGTTTTTCGGCAACGAAAAATCGGAAACGTTACATTTGGTATCAGAGCATATGGTTAAGCGACAACCATGGTTCTGTTGGGTATTACTCATTAGAGATAGAGTCAGCAGTACTCTAGAATGAGTTTGAGTGTAATAATAGCTATGAGAGCGTATTTGTTAGTGAATATATAAAATTGTTTTATATTGTGATGGTTGGTTTATTGAGTGGCATATGAACTTTCGTCAGCGTGGTCCGCAAGACTATGCCGAAGGGGTTTCTAAACACTTGAATAGAACGATTCGGCACAATATTGATTTTTAAATTGGGTAAACGAAATAATTTTACCTTGATTTTATTTTTATATATGAAGAAATAATTTTTTTTTCAGAATTATCATGGTGTATATAAGTGGATTGTTTAGATATTTGAATAATCTAAGTAAAAGAATAATTGTGTAAGTAAATGAATTATAAGAATTGAATTATAATTAATGTGATTTACAATTATGAAATAAACTTATATATATAAGAAGTGAAACTATATGAATATATTTATGAATATGAGTTGTAAATAAAAATGAATGTGAACTTAAGTTATATATATGAATTCAACTTTAGTAATTGAATTGAATGAATGGATTAAATGTTCATCAAACGAATGTAAATTAAGTTGATATGGAATAATGAGTTTAAGTGTTAATTCATTAAAATCTTAATGTTATTGAATAGTTGAATAAAAATCAATTTATTAAACCAATTGAAAGTGATGGTGTTAAACCAAATAGAATGAATATAAGCAAAGGAATTTGGTTGTAATTAATATACATTGATTGTTATATGATTGTTAGTTGATTGTATATAATTCATTAAGTATTAATGAAATTGAAAGCTATGTAATTAAAATTCAATTGGAAGTTAAGTGAATCTTAAATAGAATTGAATTTGATTTGGAAGTGAAGCAACTTGAATATGAATTAGTAAATATGAACTAATTGAAAATGAATGTTAGTAAGAACATCCACTGTTAACGAATCAAATGTGATTAAATTGAAAAATCAATTCATTGAATATTAATAAGAATAAGAATGAATGTTTATTGGTTATGAATGCTAGTTGGTTGATGGTTGCATTTGTTGTTTGTTTCATTTGCTATGTTGACATGTATAGTTATTATGTTACTATATGTTGTATATTGAGATTATTTTCATATATGCATGTTCTCATGTTGTTTGTTGAGTGATTAGTAGGTGCGGATCGCGTTTGCTTCGCATTTGGAGCTCGTTTTCGCGCTATATTAGCCGTATATGCTCGCTAATAAAATATAAGGTACATATCTCGGATTACATACCGTACTTTTACAAATTTTTCCCTTCGGGATGCCTCATTACTTGATGAGATGTATATTTGTGATATATATACTGTCATTTTTTTTTCGGATCGAGCCGCGCAAAGGAGACTATGGCGAATTTTTCCGAAAATTTAAGGCGTTAGAAAAAATTTGAGAAAATTGGAAATTTTTTGAAAACTATAACTTTGATTTAGAATTGAAAGTTAAACAATAATAGTTGTTTTTGAAAAGATAACTAAGTATGATTTGAAACTTAGTAAAGTATTGTAAGAAGTTTAACTATGGATTTTGGAAAATTAATAGATTCTGTAACTCTTTCTTACTTGTTAATTTCGAGGACGAAATTCTTTTAAGGGGGGAAGATTGTAACGACCCAGAATTTTTATTTATTAAAATTTGAATATTTAATTTATTTTAGATATTAAGAAGTGGATTTATAAGTCGAATAAATTTATATTTGAATAATTGGATTTAATTGAATAATTAAATCGATAATTTAATATGTTAAATTATGGAAATAATTAAAAATTGAGTTAAATAAGATTGAAAATGATTTGTAAAATTCTATTTTATCATATTGAAGTTAGAAAGATATTTTAGAACTTTTAAAATCGAATTAAAAGTTAATTTGTGAAAATTGAATATTTTAATATTAAATTGACTAGTGAAAATAGTCAATTTTTGAACAGTCTCAGAATTGAACGAAACCAGTTCCATTGGATCCGTAATAGTTAGTTATTACCGGATTTCAAATTTCGTAGCAATCGGAGTTATCGTTTGATCGTGGCAGCTCGAAACGCATCGAATTATTTTTAATTTTAATTTGGCGAGTTAAAATAGCCATTTTTCAAAAAGTCTCGGATTTCGACGAAACTAGTTTCATCGGATCCGTAATGTGATATTATTGTAAGGTTTCAAATTTCAAGTCAATTGGATTTACCGTTTGTCCGGTACGAATTAAAACGCCTAGGAAATCGCTTAAATCGGTTTAATTCAAATTGAACGTTTATAGCCATAACTCGCACAGATGTCCGAATTAGCTTTCGAAACCTATTCCATTGTGTCCGGAACGCGGGGTAAACCCTAGAAACGCTGGTTACGGCGCGTAAATCGGAGTTCGGAATTTCCGGATGAATAGTGTTCGATTTTTTCCTATAAATACACCATAAATTCTCAAAAAAAGAAAAAAAAAAGAAAAAAAAACCCTAATCTGTACAGGCCGCCACCCCCCTATCTAAGGCCAGAAATTCGCAACCTTCCTCCCTCGATTTCTTCCAATCGAAGCCCTATTACAACAAACTTCCTAAATAAAAGATGTAGAGCATGGCGAGGCGAACATATCCAACGGTGGAGATGAGTTTTAGAGCGACGTGGTGGCCGGAAAATGAGTGGAAAGGGGGCCGGTTTCGCACGCAAAACGAGGAGCAGGAGGTGGCCGAGCTTCACTAGCTTCCAGCCGAAGGTAGCTTGCTCCAAGGCCTTCGATACGGTGTATCCTGATCGAGCTATAGCGGAGAGGAGAGGGGTGCGTTCGAAACCCTAATATGCGTTGTTGGGTTGTTTTGTTCGGCCGAGCTCTGTAACGTGCGTGAAGATGAAGGAGATGCAGTGGACGGTCATGATTTGGAGGCTAGGAATCATGCGGCTCTGAATGGATGAGGGTTTAATTATAAAATTTATGTTGTAATTATTATAAATAAAATCGTGTACAAACTTCATAAATTCATATCTTTTTCATACGAGGTCGAAAACGCACGAAACCAGTTGCGTTGGAATCGTATGGACGAGCACTACGCGATGAAATTGGATTGGAGTCGTTTGGAGTTAGTGAGAATTTTGGGTTAAATTAAACGTGCGTTTAATTTTATTCGAAATAATTCGCTAAAACGGAAATAAAATCAAGGTGAGAACTTCTCACTCAATCGAATCAGTTTCGATTTCATTTTAAATAGTTAGATTTAAAATATTTGAATGCATGTTTGAATGTTGATTGTTATCTATTGATTGTTAAAAATAGACATTATACGCCGTTAGTAAGCGGATGTTATTTATTAAAAACATATACCGCGAATATTTCATAAACGGTGAAATTGGTATTATATATAATAGCAATATATATATATTGGCATATGTATATATTGGAGTTATTGATTTCCCGCATTTTTTGTTTAGCGGATGAGACCCTATTGCGCCGTCTATTAAGCGGATAATATTTTAAATCCCATATACCGCGATAATTTCGTACTGGAGCGAAATTGGTATTGTGCTAATGTTTGTGATGCAGGAAACAGGTTGGAGGGATCCAACTGGATTCCTCAACAGTTTTTATTTGAATTCAGATACTGTGATATTTGATGGATTATCATATCGATATATGATATCGTTGTTGTCGTGATTGACTATTTGGTATGTAGCATCATTGGACCAAGTTTTGGAATTTTAAAATGATTTATAAAGTGATTTTTGAAAATATACTATATGTTTGGAATTTGATCTATTTTAAATAAATAAACGTTATAATTTTTAATGTTATAAAAATTATGATTTTTGAGAAATGTAGTTAAAAAACTAATTTTTGAGAATATGATGCTAATGATTTTATTAAATAGATAAAACGGGATTTCTGAATTTACTGTGAAAAGTTTAAATATAGGATTTATAAAATTTAATTATTTTATAAATCAAAATGATGAAGTTTTTAAAGGAGTTTAAAGACGTTTTAAAGAATAATATAAATTGATTTATATTAAGAGATTTATAAATGGATATTTATAAATTGAAATATTGACATTATAAAACGAGTTTTTATAAATGTTTGAATGAAGTGAAAATAGATTGCATAAGTGAATGGAATTTATAAAATTATAAATGGTGGAGTTATAAATGAAATTTATAAATAGTAAGATTTATAAATTTTGTGAAATTATTAAAGAATATATTCGAATGAATAATTGAATCTTATAAGTTATGAGATTTATAATTATGAAGTTCAAAGGAACGATTTTGTAAAATAATCGTTTTATAAGCATTTAACTTATAATATGAACCTTTAATTTATAATTGAGTCATAAACTGGAATAGGTTAATAAAGGAATTTATAAAAGGAAGTTGTTATAAAATAAATAGAAAAAGGAATTTATAAACGTTGTTTTATAAATTCGTAAACGACTTATTTTGAGAAGTAAATTGTTGAAACCTATAAATGGAGTTATATTCACGTTTTTGAACTGTGAATAATCCTTTAAAAGGAAATGAATAGAAAGGATGAAATTTGTTAACAAGTATATTCACGTTTTTGAATGGTGAATAATATGTTAAAGAAATTATTTTAGATTTGATGTTTTAAATAAAATTAAAACGATCTAACGATGTTTTAAAAATGTGTTGAGATTCGAAACCATAGATTTCAATATCTATTGTTGAAATAGACGTTTTCGAGAAATAAAAGGAAATGGTGGACTATAACACTGTTGTTATAGTAAATGATTTCCGAAAGGAAATGTTTTGTATAGTATTGGGATTTATATATCTATTTTAATTTCGAATCCCTATACTAGTGATTTTGGGTTGTCGTAACGATGTTTTACGCAACATTCGTTTTGGCCCAAATAAATATGTTTAAGGGAATGATTTCCTTAAAGAATGAAATATGTACTTAATCTCGATTTTAGTATATTGAATATTTTCTAAGTGTTGAAAATAAATAAAATTTGTGAATTACTTAATAAGTAAGTATGGAATGTTTTCCAATATAAAGCGAATATTTTGAGAATTTATGTTTTTGAAGATAAATTGAAAAGGGATATTGAAATGAATAATTGAAATCGAATATTCATGGATATTTTGGATTAAAAATTCACTATGGAATTTATAAAAGAAAGTGGAATCTGTTTAAAAATAAATATTGATTTATTTTTGAAGTGTGAAATTATATATCTAGTAAAGATATTTTTGGAAAATAAATAATTAGAAAATTATTTGGAAACTGGTGATGTGTGCATATCCATGATAGTTCAATAACCGACTATCAATATTTCCCTTTGAATGGGTATTTGATGTTATTTGGTTGAATGTGAATGCCACACTTATTTTTGAATAAGCGCTCACTATTCGGGTTAACCGGGAAAGGACCATGGGGTCGTATAACCCATTCCGAATATGTGATACGTCGTTATGAATTGCATTGAAGATCGGTGTTGAAGACCGAGTATTTGCGAAAGCGATAGGATGACCTATCGATTGTCTCTGCACTGGGTAGCTCCTGGTATAGAGATTCCTTAAGTGATGGGAAATTCGATCGGGATTGTGAATACCCGGATTGCAAGGGCTTCGTAAGAAGTGCCTTTGGTTTTGTTCGAGCCTGGAACAGACTTGTATGGATTGTATGTCTGACATTACAAATTGAGATATAAAGCCGATTTCTTTCAAATATATTTCTGTTGGTGGCGGAGAATTTATTCTTTTAGCTTAACACCCTTCTCTGAGACGTACGAGCTCAGAGGTTATGTAGTTGAAGGTTATCAGCGATATATTCCCATTTTTGTAATGTGACATGCTGAGTGTTGCTGTAAATGATCATTGTGTTGATTATTTGTGATAGGATCATTTATTTGATCGTCTATCTTTGTGATCATTTCTATGATCATTTGTTGACCCAAAGCATGGCTTTTGTATAAAGTATGTTTTTGAGGACGTGACTTCGTCGAGCCTCACACCCCGTGAATGGTCAAAACAGGAAAGATGCGGTAAGGTTATGAGGGGTAGCGCCCTTTAGGATATGTGCATTTCCTTCTGGAAAAGGGTGGTATCTTGGTATGGAGCCCAGATACTTACTCATGTTGAAAACACTTTGTTATGATTGTGTGAATTGATTGCGAGCGCTCGGTGAAAAGGTCCCAAAGGACCGGGGGATGGCATATTCGGTCAGTTGTTACTCAGTTAGGGGTAACCCGGCCTTGTGTTGGTAGAGTTCCGGTTTGGTTCTCGGGGATGTCCATAAAGAGGAATTCTCATGTGGCAATGGGAAGTTCCTTGGCCTGATCATTCGTTGGAAATCCAAAGAAACAATACGAGACTTGTACGGTTTTAGTTGTAGAACCTGCTTCCTCAGGAAGTAGCTATAGTAGGCATAATATAATGGTACCTATGCTGGCTAAGATTTATATTCTACTTTCGAAATTGTTTCCTACACTATGCACTAATAATAATATGAAATGTTCTTTTAAATGCGTACCAAGCATCTTTGACTATCATAAGGAGAAATCTTCTCCAAGTTTGCGTTTGCATTGTGTGTGTGGCAGGAGGTCTTATGGTAGTCTCATTTTTAAAAGCATTGCGAATTGACTTTAAAAATATTCCTCTATTTTTGATTTTAAAGATAAATAAACTGTTTTGAGTTCTCACACCAGTCACATGACTGACTCGGAGTTTATTGTTTTCCTTCCTAAACTCTGGGTGCCCACCAATTTCCACACGGGCAGTTAAGAGCTAAGGTTTATCAGGATATTCTGGATATTCTGGAGTTGCTGGAGGCAAGCTGGATGGCATGGCGTATTATTAGTATATAGTATTTCTTTTTCTGCTGCACTGTTGTTGTTGTTGTTGTACACTCTGATGATTTGATGTAATGAAATGTAATGTGTAAAATGTAATAACTGATATAGTTCTTTGTTTAAAGATTATTCATTTATTATTATATGTTGTTCCGCTGCGAATTGTGAGATTCTGATGTTGTTCAGTTGTTTCCTTTCTGTTCCGTTCTATTTTCTCTATTTTCTTTCTGTTCTATTTTCTATTCTCTGTTTTCTTTTCCCTCTATTTTCTATCTTCTTATCTCTTCTGTTCTTCTTCTTTCTTTTTCTTTTCTTAAATTCTTTTTAAAACCCATAACATTTCGGTTTTTCGGCAACGAAAAATCGGAAACGTTATAGGATGAATTAATGATCTATTTAGTTTTATCTAAGGCCGTTGGGTAAATGATGCGCTAGTAGTTTATTCTTCATTCCGTGCAATTTAAAAGTTTTGAACCCAAACAACTATTCGTGTTTGATATGTATGATTGATTGATTTGTGTTAATTTTATGTGATGATTGTATGTTGTAGTTGCAATGATCGATGTTTGTATGAATTTGTTTGTTATCGATTGAATCAATGCTTAAATATTTCATTTTGTATAATTATTAACTCTTTTGGATTATATAAGTGAAATACTGGTTATGGAAGCAATTGCTACTACTTTTGGTTTCATAATTAAGCGTAAATTGTCCGACAAATAGGTACATTTTCGGATTTCGGTATAGCGCTATTATATTATTTTTCCCGAGTGGGGATATATATTATTTTGAAAAATATATGTTGTATATTGTATTATTGATATTATATTTTCTCCCGAGCGCCCCCTAACAAAGGAGACACTGCCAAAAATTTTCGAAAATTTTGGACTTAGAAAAATTTGAAAATGTTTTACAAACTTTAATAATTTAAGTTAAAGAATATATAAAAATTTAAATGGGTATGAATTGGTATATTTTATTATAAATTATTTTCTTTTGTAAACTTATTTTTTTTTAATATTTTAAGTAAGATATATTGATTTCTTATTTCTTCTTTTCCCTTTTTTTCCTTTTCGGGGACGAAAAGTTTTGAGTAGAGGAGAGTGTAACGACCCATAAATTTTCGATGTTTTAATTTTGTGGTTTTAATAATATTTTATGAGTTAATATTGAAAGAAATAAAATGTTGCAATTTTATAATGGAATAATAACTAAATTTAAACTGAGAGAATGTTAATACAAGTTAAGTGTCAACAATCTTAATGAAACTCCAATTCATTGTATCTAAACATGCTATGCTTGGTTATAAAACTAAATATAAGCAACAAATGTAAACATTTAGCTATTGTACAAAATAGATAGTTAATGGTAATTAAATAAGATCAGCATGGTGTAAGGAATTGCAATATGTGTGGTATTAGTGGTTACACTGATTTATAGTAGGATGTGAAAGGTAATAAATTAATGTTGTTTTGATAATAAACATTTCTTAATGATTTTTAATTTCGCAACGGAAGAGGTAATGAGAATTTATGGAAAACATAAATTTATTTTTAAGTAAACAAGAGTATATATTGAACAAATTTATGATAATTGGATAATGCAGTGTTAATGGAAATTAATTAGTGTTATATATGGAATTTATACCTGGGTGGGTAGTAAACTTATAAATGAAAGAAATAAGTAGGTGACCATTTATTTAGGTTATTTATTCATTTAGTATGTTAAATAAAAAAAATTTGGGAATCAGATCTCAATTAAGGGAAATTAAGTTGTACGTTAATTTGAAATAAAATCTAATAAATATTACATTAATATGGGATGTAATACAAATGGTTAGGGATTGTCAAATTTGGTAAAAAGAGATTTGACTTAGGAAATTTTGTTAATTGAGTTGAAAACCCTAATTAATACCCGTAATTGATAAGATTCACATTTTTAAGTACTACCGTTGATACAGATCTAAGATGTATGTATAAATATTAATGTAATGAAATATGAAATATGAAACAATGTTAACTATGTTCGTTGAGTAATAATTGAGTGAATATTAAGTTGTAACCGAATAAAATCAAATTTTTTGGAATTAATTAATTGGATTAATTGCAGTTGACATTTGAACAATGTATTTACTGGAATAATTGACACTAAAATTATATGTGAATTTGCTTTTAGCTATATTAAGTATCTAAGGGATTAAAAATGACAAAAATCTACTAGTTTATAATTTGTGCAGTTATGGTGGATGTGATTGGTCATTTGAAATGATTAATTCTATAAGATGTAATAAATGTTAATTTTAGTTATAAAATGAAAATTGTTTATTTGTTTGAAACATAAAATTCAATAAGACTTGAATAATAAGGGTAAGCTTTTAAAAAAGTGGAATTTAATATTAAAATACTACGTTAATGAAAATTACGAAGGAAATTTGAGAATATTAATGCAATATGATATAAACCATGATAATTGTACCATAAATTGAAATTTGATTGAATAGCTAAATTTGTGCATACCCAATTTATTGAAATAGATGGTAAAGTTTAATTAATTGAAATCAGAAAATTGGAAAATAAATTCAATTGATGAAATAATACGCAGTAAAATGTAATTTGACATAATCAATGTTAGGTAAGAAATTTTATTTTTGTCAATTAATAATAGGGTATGAATGGGAGTAAATTTGGCTTATTGGGATAACTATTAATTGTTTACCTATGTATATAATTTAGTGAATTAGATCTAAATCCATTGAAATAAATGTAATTAATCACTACGTTGATCTAAATTTAGTTGATTACTAAAAAATATTAGGGAATTTGATTTACAGTAATGTAAAATGTACCCATAAGATAATGATTGACTGAATTTGAAAGAATGGAAAGTAAGATTTTTAATTAAATTGAAGTGTAGAAAAATTCAATAATTGGATTTATGGAAAATAAATGAAATTTAACACTTAATTTTCATGTTAATAGAAAGTTAAATGGAATGTAAGAATATTATGATAGTTTGCAAATTCAATGGAAATTTTTATCCGTTTAAGAATAGTGAATTGAATAATAGATATGAAACAAAATAATTATACCATAAGAAGAATGCATTGAAAATAAATGGAAAGCTAATTTTATTGAAAATTTTGGAAGATTTAATCTATAATCTATATACAATTGAAATAGAAGTTAAAGCTTTGAAAGTGTGGAATTTGCAACATATAATCCATATGAGGAATCTTTAAATTAAAAGGAAGGAGAAGCTAATTGAAATTTATGACAATTAATATAAGAAACGTACATTTTTGGGTTAAATAGAAAGAGCATTTTTAATGAAAATAAAAGAACAGTTTGAGAAAAATAAAATGAACGTTTCATTTTAAAGATAAGTAAAATTTTATAAAAAAGGAAAAATTTGAATTGAAACAACATTTTACATTCATTTTATAACAATCAGAGGCAGTATAGAAGTGATTTTAATGCTAACCTTATATTTTAAAGTAAATTAAATATTTTGAATCCTGATTGCGAGCTGAGAAAAACACCGTTTTTAAATTTGAACTTCCACTCGGTTCATCTTTTATTGTTTGCAGCGGCGGTCCCCCGTGGCATAAATTGGAGTGTTACATTTTATTTAATGTGTGTTAATAAAATTTAATTGGGTGTTAATAAGGTGTATATTTAGGGTTAATAGAAATTAATTTAGCGGAGTAGACGTTTTGAAATTGGATCTCAAAGTTTCAGTACAACTGGTCCATTTGTTACTTTATATTTATTCGCTACCACCTCTTTGTTTGAATTGTATAAATTTTAATTTTTGTTACCTGAAGCATTCATTTCATTGGTTCCATCCTCCAATGGCCTCATTTCAGTTTTCCAATCTCACTAAACTTCATTATGCAAACATGACCCTATTTCATTTTCTCCTTCACCTGCTTGCAACACTTTTTCCTAATCCTTCTTGAAGCTTTGAGTTGCGTGAAAGCCTCTCCACCTCACCCAAGCCTTGCCACCACCTTGTTAGCAGATACCCTAGTCTCCTCATCCCAAAACGTGAAATTTAGTATTTATTTTGTTTATTTTAATATCACTATACATATACACTTTATTATGACAATAGTCATCTAATAACTTGAACAACTTTCGCATACAATGTCCGATTTACGCGCAATTTTTTTTGTTAGGATCATATTGAGATTTATGACATTTTGACGCTGGTTTGGGTAGATTATGAGGCTGTTGAATTTTTGGATTTAAATTGGATTTTAATTCAATTTAAATCCAAAAGGTGAGTGTTTTAACCCACTCACGATTTCTAAAATTTCTTATGTTTGTTAGATTAATTTATGATGTGTTTAAAATTTTATTATAGCTGTTTGGCATATATTTCATCATTTTCTCAGTTAAATAGATTCATTTAATTTACGCGTTATTTGATTCATTTTGCATATAAACTACTAGTTAAATTTATTTATTATTGCATATAAACTACAGCTAAACAGTATTAAATTCATTATTGAAAAATTAATTGTCAGTAATTAATAATTATTTATTGATGTGATTGTTTGAATTGGACGAAAATTGTTGAATGTTTGATGATTGATATGATGGATGAATGAATGTTGTATTTATATTGTATAAACTGCAAGTTATTATGCATTTTCATTTCATTCGGGATTGCGGTTTGAAATGATACACAACCGCATTTTATTTTTAAATTGCGGATTGAAATGATAAATATCTGTATCACTTGACCAAAGGATAGAAAATTTTATGCAGGCACCGCGGTATATATATATATATATAAAATTATTTTTGAAATGATTTTCTATGGTTTTGAAAAGAATACGGTTTAATAAATATTAAATTTTGATATATATATATATATATATATATAGTAAAATTCTTGAATTTAGCTATGTATAAATCTGTTCCGAATTTTTAAATAAGCTAAATAATGAAGTTGATTTCGTTTATAGAATATGGTTAAGAATATATTTGAAATTCTATTGCATATAGAGTTTATAATAACTCTAATAAAAAGTAAGGTTGAAGATAAATGTGAATATGATTTGAATTTAAAGTATTTAAGAATTTTCCTCGTAAAATTTGTTTGAAATGTAAATAAAGTAAGATTTAAAAAGGTATGATTTTATAACCTGATTTTGATTTGAGGTTTTAATGAATATCAAATTGATTTACAGGATATTATCAAATATTTTAATTTTAAAGAATATCCTGTTATTGAAGTTTAAGAGTTTTACCTGAATAATGTTTGTTAGTAAGTAAATATTTCAAATTTAAATAATAGGAATTGGATTTGATATACATTAAATTTTCAAAGAATCCATTTTGAAATAGTGGAATATTTAAAGAGGGAAATATATGAACTATAAAAATTGAAGTTTGAAATATAGAATATTTAAGCTGTGAAAATATATGGGAATTAAAATGGTTTATTTGGAGGTTCAAATTGATATTGGGATTTTATTGTGAAATTTAAAGAAGCTGTTTTATTACATATATAAAGTAATATAGTATTTAAACCATTAAGTATTAAAGTTATGTCTCAAAGCTATGGTTTCAAGGTATATTTGTAAATATTATGATTTTGGGAAAGGGATATTTATAAAATAAAGATGATATCATATTCATTTGAAGTTTAAAAAAATATAAAAATGATATCATATTTATATGGTTTCAAAGAGATATTATATTCTGGTTTAAAGTATTAATTATTTTGAAATAACCGCGGTGTTATAATAACGTTTGGTTGTTAAAGAGACAGGGATCAAAATTTCTCATACTCTCTGCCAACCCCGAAAACCACTTTAACAACCATGTACGCAGTGGAGATACCAGAATGAAGTAGGATGGTGGCGGCGTTTTCCGTTGAGGTAATTACGTGGACCCGACTCCCATGAGTTGGCATAAGGTGGCTAAAACAGAAGCGATTCTCGGGCCAATGAGGTCATTCCTATGATCGGATACTCCTCTTCGATATTATACTCTGACTTTGGATTGTTTCGGTGGCCACTTTTGATTTCTTTGATTTTAAGGGGGAGTTTGTCCGAGGTGGGCGGTAGTAGCAGCTACGCGTTACCACTAGCCCGGATGCGTAATTGGTATATCTACCTTGGCATTGCCTAGTTGTGCCGTGTAACCTACCCTATCGCGTCTTGTACGAGTTTGGATTTCTCCCGTAGCCCGTGTGGTATCCTCTGGTGGCTTCCCGATCAGGTGGGACTATGATATTGGATGGACTACTGGGACTATTACGTGTTAAGGTGGAAAATGTAAAGCTTTAACGCTATTAAAAGTATGTTTATTTTACTATAGACACTATTATAATAGCGAAATATACTACATAGTAAATAGTTTAACGGATCCTTAAGAGATGTAAATCCTGAGAATCATTTATGTTACTGCACTCATATTTATTCCTGTTGATTTAACTTACATAAGACTTTTAGTTCTGACTCGAGTGTTTTGTCTTTTCAATTCGCTCGGGTCAGTCCGAGCGTTTCAGGATCTGAAGATTTGCTTTGGAGGACGAAGACAAAGATTTGTATTATTATTATTATTTATATTATTACACTACACTCATACTGTTCCGCTGCATTATTATTGGTATGTGTAACTCTGATATGTATTATATAAATATAATTAAATATTTTATAAACAGCTTTATAAACTTTATATTTGATTATTATATTTTATCCTTCCGCTGTTAGATTCTGTTTTGTTTTTATTTCTTTCTTGTTTTTTTTATTTACCCATAACAATCCGCCCTTCCGTATGGTTCGAATTGGCACGTATGTCGATTTAAAGCGTGCGAAATGGTGGGATGTTACAATTAATAATTACTCCATTCATTATTGTCAAACGGATGAAATTAACCATGGATCATGGTTTATTACGTTATTATCCTCAAATTTCATATTAATTTAAATAACGTAATATTTAAACGTTTAATTTCATTTATTTTGCAATAACTTCAATTATTGAATTTTATACTTCAATTAAATTAATAAATCTCTCTTTCTATACTTCAGATCACCCAATAGTCATATTATAGATGGATTAGACATTGGATTCAAAACTATTACATAAATTTTCTCATATACCATCTTCTTTTCAATTAACATAAAATTTAATTCCAATTCTACTTATTTGCAATAAATCCAATTATTTAATTTTAAATTCCAATAAATCCATAAATCCCGCCTTCCATTCCTTTAATTCAACTAATTATCATATTATGAATAAAATTTACTTTACTTCCGACTATTTCTTTAATGTTGTTTACAAAACGTTAAATTTGGATTTATTGTTATTGATTCCAAAGTTTATTTAACACATTAAATAAATAAACAACCTATATTAATTGCCCCTATTTGTTTTTAATTGCATTTATAAGTTCGTTACTTATCAATCCAGATTATAATTCCATATATAACGCTAATTTTATTTCATTACATTAGTATGTTCAAATTTTCATCTTTTCTTTGTATTGACTACCCTATTTCCATGTTATTATTTTCTGCCAATATACACGCTAATTGCGATTAACATTCTAAATTAATTCATTTACTTAGGTTCATACTTTCCATTATATCGATTACTACACTATTAATAAATTTACAATCCTATTTATTTCATTATTACATTCACCCTTTGCGTTAAAATTCTTAAACACTTCTGCTTTTATTAAATTACCGTTAACTATATTATTATTATTCCATTAGCTAATCAAGTAATTACATTCGTTTCTTACGTTTCAACCTCATAACCAATTATAACAGATTCCAATATCTCACCTGACCTTTCCTTTCAAATTTTCATTTATTAAGTTTTACATTAATACATCTTTATTTCCATTCCTTAAATTTACCAATTTATTACTTATGAAAAATTTCACATTTTTGTTTATTTATTACATACCTACCTTCAGTCTTTGCATTAATTCTCATAAACATTACATTATTGATATCTTAATTTGATTTAGTAGACCAATTTGTTACAACTTTACCTAATTAACACTATTTCCCTTATTTTGGTTATTATTTCATACATAGATCAAAAGTTTACATTCCTTTATACTATCTTATGAAAACAATATACATTTCTAATACTTTATTGCATTTATTGGAATCAAATTTCCAAATTTACTAGATACGACAAATTATGACCTTACGGTTATTTCAATTAATCGGGATTGCGCTAAATTAATTATTTATTAGCTTACATAACATAATTGCATTAATTTACATTCAGTTACAAATAAATCAATACATTATTTCATACATTAATACACTGATTGCATTTGTTTATACTATATTCCATTTAAAACTAAGTCATAACATTTGAATTATTATATTAAATTGGAATGTTCATTCAAGTTCATAAATTATTAACGTGCAATAACTTATTTCTTTAATTTACATCCAATTACTGTTAACCATGTTTTATTACATTAATCAATTCAATACTTACCTCAAATTTCACACATTCAATTTATATCCAGGTATCAACCTTTCACTACTTCATTTATTAGAATTTTATTCAGAATTACTAATAAATAGGTTTTAATTACCATTGCTATATTTTATTTTAGCATTCATTTCAATATTAATTTATAAAAATTTTATTTCTACTTAATTTAATTACAAACATCTTATTTAATTAACAAATTTATTTATCAAAATTTACGGGTCGTTACACCAAATTCTCCAATGTCACTTCTGGGAGAATAAGGTGAAGTTTCTCGGTCATATTGTTTCATCCGATGGTATTTCTGTCGATCCTTCCAAGATCGAATCTATTCAGAATTGGAAGTGGCCCGAGACCATTACTGAGATGCGTAGTTTCCTTGGATTGGCGGGTTATTATCGTCGGTTCATTAAGGACTTTTCTCGTATTGCTTTACCGCTTACCACACTTACGAGAAAAGATGTTTCTTTTATTTGGTCTGATAAGTGTGAGAATTCTTTCTTGAAGTTAAAAGATCTCCTTACTCGCTCTTATCTTAGTGCTTCCCGAAGGGAATCATGATCTTGTTTTTTATACTGATGCCGGTGGTTATGGACTCGGTGTTGTTCTCATGCAAAGGATAGAGTACTTGCCTATGCTTCTAGACAACTAAAGCCTAACGAGATTCGTTATGCTGCCCATGATTTGGAGTTAGCCGCCATATTCTTTGGTCTAAAGATTTGGTGACATTATTTATTGGGCGAGTGTTTTGTTCTCTTTACTGATCACAAATCTCTGAAATATTTATTCACTCATAAAGAACTTAATATGAGGCAACAATTTTGGCTCGAATTTCTTGCTTCATATAATTTTGATATTCAGTATACCCCTGGTAAGGGTAATCGAGTTGCTGATGCGCTTAGTCGCAAGCAGCAAGTTGTTGTTTCCATGATGCTAGCAGAATGGAATATATTGGAAGCTTTATCTCAGTGTGATATTAGAGACCGTCGTTCAGTTTCTGATTCTCCCGAGCTTTTATTTAGCAAGGAAGCTCGTCCTAGTTTGTTGCATCGTGTTGCCGATGCCCAGAAACAAGATCCAGGTATCTCTTATCTTATTCAGAGTTGTAAATCGGAATCCTAATGTGATGATCTGAAGGATTTCGATATTGATATTCATGGTTGTATTCGAAAGAAGGGAAGGTTGATTCTGTCTAATGTTCCTAATTTTAGAAATGACATTCTTGAGGACTATCATTGTTGTAAGTATACTATTCATACGGGCAGCAGTAAGATGTATGCTGATATGAAACGCTTATACTTTTGGGAAGGTATGAAGCGTGATGTTGCAAGTTATGTAAGTCATTGCTTGACTTGTCAACTAATTAAAGTTGAACACCATCGTCCTAGTGGTCTTTTGCAGCCTCTTGAGATTCCATTATGGAAATGGGATCGGATTTCTATGGACTTCATTGATGGTCTACCTCGTTCGAGGTCGGGCCATACTAGCATTTGGCTGATTGTTGACAGATTGACCAGATCAGCGCATTTTATTCCTATCAAGTCCAATCGGACTGCTCCTTTGTTGGCTAAGCTTTTTATTAAAGAAGTCGTTCGACTTCATGGTGTGCCTAGTTCCATTGTTAGTGATAGAGATCCGCTTTTTACTAGTGGTTTCTGGCAGAGCCTTCAGAAAGCTTTGGGCACTAAGCTCAATCTCAGTATAGCTTATCATCCACAGTCTGATGGCCAGATTGAAAGGGTGAATCAAGTCTTAGAAGATCTCCTTCGAGCTTGCATTCTTGATTTTGGTGGTGGTTGGGAAGACCACTTAGCTCTTGTTGAATTTTCTTATAAAAACAGTTTCCAGTCCAGCATCGGTATGGCTCCTTTCGAAGCCCTTTACGTAAGACCATGTCGATCACCATCTTGTTGGTTGGAATCCGGGGAAAAGTTAGTTCTCGGCCCCGATTATATTCGTGAATCTTCCGAGAAGATTGATATTATTAGACAGAGAATGAAAGAGCTAAGAATAGGCAGAAATCTTATGCCGATCATCGTAGGAAGCCTTTGGAATTTTCTGTTGGCGATCGCGTATTCATTCGAGTTTCTCCGATGAAGGGTGTGGTGCGTTTTAGTAGCTCCTAGAAATTGGCTCCTCGATATATTGGACTGTTTCCTATTACGGAATGCATTGGCCCTGTTGCTTATCATGTATCGCTACCTATCCAGTTTTTGGGAATTCATGACGTATTTCATGTATCCCAGCTTCGTCGATGCCTTCATGATTCATATTCTATTAGTGATCCTCATATGTTGCAAGATCTTGAGATCTCTCCTGACTTGTCTATGGTTCAAAATCCTATTCGTGTGCTAACTTCGGAGGATAAACGCCTTTGGAACAAAGAAGTCCCGCTTGTGAAAATTCAATGGTCTGCAAACCCCAAAGATTGCACTTGGGAAACCAAAGAATTCATCGAGCATTCTTATCCCGGTTTTCTCTCCTCTTCGGGTGGGGGTGAGCATTCTTTATTCATCTTTTCTGTTTTAAATCTTTTTTGTGATAAATAATTTGTGTTACAAACAACTTCTAGTATGAAACTTGCGGGGACGCAATTTTTATAAGGGGGAGTTTGTAACAACCGTGATTTTACTTCCGTCGAAATAAAAATTTAAAATGGAAATTTAAAATTGAAATTTGAAAAAAAAGAAGTGAAATTTTATTTGCAAAGTCAGCTAACAATATCTAAGTTGTGCTATATTTCGTTTTCCTTCACGTGCGTTAGAATATAGGCTAATGTAAAACAAAGCGAAACCTATTTTTGCTGTGCTGTCACATTTTTTTTAAAAGAAAGCTGAATTATTATTTCTTTGCTGTGACTAAAGTTTATGAAACCAATTGTGAACACAATTTTCATTGCTCTCACCACAAGTTTCAAAAGCAAAGTGAGCATTTACTGTCACCAATTTATAAAGCAAATTTTGAACCTTTTGCTTTGCTGCCATCATTTCTATTATAGGCTAACCGTGTCCTTTCTTTCTATATGCACATTTTCATTTAATGCATATGTACAAATGAAGGCCAGAACAATTCATTTCTTTGACTTGTGCACATTTGGGAAAAAATAAAGGAAAAGCTACATCTTTCATTTTGTTAAAAAAAACTTCCAGTAGCTCTGCAAATATTAATGGTGGTTCAGAGTTTTTGTTCCAATTGTTCCTAGTAGCTATCTAATTTGGAAACAAATTTATGGTGAGTGCAACTCACATTTCTAATTTATAATCTTTGTGCCCAGATATTATTGTTTCAAAGAAAAATTTCATTCCCAGGCCATCATTTATGTAAGTCATTTTTTTGTGTATTCATGTAATACACAATCTAAGGTCAGGAATATTTTGGTCCACTTCAGTATTTACGTGTAAAATAGTGCTCAAGCCTTTTTTTAGATTGTACGTGCATTTATATTATGTAGTGTCCAGGTGTGTGTATTTCAAACCATGCGTGTGTCCATAAATTGTAGCCACCCAGGTAGCTTTATTTTTGTAATTCATTTCATGCATGTACCCAGGTCTTTTTCTTAATCAATGCGTATAAAAATTGTAATGCCCAGGCAACATTTTTGGATGCATGGGTAAGGTGGGTGCGTGGAAGTGTACCGTGTATGAGTGGAAATGAAGTGTACGTGTATTAAAGTAAATTACCAAATGCAAGTATGGGTACAGGTCATTTTTCTCTTTTGCATAGTTAAGTTACATGCATGCGTTCAAACAAGAAATTCATAAAAATATAGTCTAGATCACTTTCTTTTTACATTTAATGACGTGTGCGTATAGCGAGGTCCAGGTCCTAGTTCATTTTTCTCTACTTCATGTTGCATGTGAGAGTAACATACAAACTTGCATAGATGTGACGACGCGACTTTTCGACGCTCGAAAACCGACATCAATACGTCCACTGTGTCAACTGTCGAGCAATCGAATGCTGGAAAACCGTACTGTTAGGGTTAAAGAAGAGGAAAAAGATAGTAGAAGAGAGAAAAAAGGAAGAAGAAACAGAAAACAATATCAAAATCTCACAATCGCAGCAGAACGACATATAATAGATAAATGAATAATCTTTAAATAAAAGAACTATATTGGTTATTACATTACATCATCAGAGTGTACAATAACAAACAACAACAACAAACAGCGGAAAAGAAATACTATATACTAGTGAATACGGCATGCCATCCAGCTTGCCTCCAGCAACTCCTGAATTCTAGAATATCCTGATAACCTAACTCTAGACAGCCTTTGTGGAAATTGGTGGGTACCCAGAGTTTAGGAAGGAAAACAATAAACTCCGAGTCAGTCATGTGACTGGTGTGAGAACTAAAGCAGTTTATTTTTTTTTAAAACAAAGTACAGGATAATTTTAAAATAGATTCGAAATACTTTTTAGAAAACGAGACTACCATAAGGCCTCCCGCACACACACAATGCAAATGCAGAATCGGAGGAGATTTCTCCTTATGATAGTCAAAGATGCTTGATACGCATTAAAAAGAAACATTTGATATTATTACTAGTGCATAGTGTAGGAAAAAATCATTTCGAAAGTAAAGATATAAATCTTAGCCAACATACGCCCATTATCGTATGCCTACTATAGCTACCATCTAAACAGCGGTGACAACCATAAGTAAATGGCAGGTTCTACAACTAAAACCGTACAAGATCGTATTGAAGTTTGGATTTCCAACAAATGGTCAGGCCAAGGAACTTCCCATTGCCACATGGGTACGCCTCTGGAAAGACGACCCGAGAACCTAACCGGATCTCTGCCAACACAAGGCCGGGTTACATTTCAAACTAGGTAACTACTGACACGAATATGTCATTCCCCGATTGTAACCGATCTATATCCGAGGATCCTCGATTTCCAACAACCACAAAGCAACAAATTTGCAGCAACAACATAGGTTAAGAATCTGGGCTCCATACCATGATACCACCTCTATCCAGAAGGAATGGCATACGCTAAAGGCGCGCTACCCCCTAATAACCTTGCCGCATCCTTCCTGTTTTGACCATTTCCGGGGTGTGAGGTCCGACGAAGTCTCGTCCACAAAGCCATGCTTTATACAAAAGCTGTGCTTTGATCATCAAATGCTCAACAGCACTTCGTATGCCACATTACTAATTTGGGAATGTATCACTAGTAACCATCAACTACATAACCTCTAAGGGTGTTAAGCTAAGAGAATAAATTCTCCACCAACAACGGGAATATATTTGATAGAAACCATCTTTACATCTCAAATTGTAACGTCAGACACACATCCATACAAGTCCGTTCCTGGATTGAACGGAACCGAAGGCACTTACAAAGAAGTCCTTGCAATCCGGATATTCACTAATCACGACCGGACTTCCCATCACAAAGGGTAATAAATTTTTATATCGGGGATCAGCCCATGCAGAAACATTCGATGGTTATCCTTCCGTTTTCATAAATATCCGGTCTTCAACACCGGTCATCAAATGCAATCCATAACAACGTATCACATATTCGGAATGGGTTATACGACCCCAAGGTCCTTTCCCGGCTAACCCGAATAGTGAGCGCTTATTCAGAAATGAGTGTGGCATTCAAATTCAAGCAAATCACAACAAATACCTATTTAAAGGCAAATATTGATAGTCGGTTATTTAACTATCAATAGGTATGCTCAACATCACCAGATTCCAAATAATTTCACAAATTATTTATTTTCCAAAAATATCTTTACTAGATATATATATTTCCACACTTCAACCATTTGAAAACAAATTTTCAAATCCCTTTTCAGCTTTACCACTTTTGAAAACAAATTTCAAACATTTTCCTTATGCGAAAATACTTTCATTTCAACATGGTTCATTTAAACCAATTAAATAAATCCTTACCGATTTACTTTATTCGAAATCCATAAATTTATTCCCACACTTCAAAAATAAATCAACGTATATTTTTAAACAAATTTCCCTTTCTTTTATAAATTCCACAGTAAATTTACTATTCCAAAATATCTGTGAATATACGATTTCCAAATCGATTTCTAATATTCATTTTCAATTTATCTTTAAAAGATAAAATCTCAAAATATTCACTTCATATTGGAAAACATTTCCATACTTATTTATAATAAGTAATTTACAAATCCTTTAATTTTCAACACTTGGAAAATATTCAATATACTTAAGTCGAAATTAAGTATATATTTCATTTCTTAAAGAAAACATTCTCTTAACACATTTATTTGGGTCAAAACGAATGTTGCGTAAAAATCGTTACGATAACCCAAAATCACTAGTATAGGGATTCGAAATTGAGATAGATATATAAATCCCAATACTATACAAAAAACATTTCCTTTCGGAAATCATTTACTATAACAACAGTGTTATAGTCCACCATTTCCTTCTATTTCTCGAAAACGTCTATTTCAACAATGAATGTTGAAATCTATGGTTTCGACACTTAATGCATTTTAAAACAACTTCAAATCGTTTTAATTCTATTTAAAATATCACTTCCCCAAAACACTTTAATATATTATTCACTATCCTAAAATCGTGAATATTCTTCGTTAACCACATTCAACATTTTTCTACACATTTTGTTTTAAAGGATTATCCATCGTCCAAAATCGTGAATATATCTCCTTTAAAAATATAAAATAATTGACTTATCAAAATAAGTCGGTTTCGGATTTATAAAACAATGTTTATAAATCCCCACTTATATTTTTATAAAGACTTCAATTTATAAGATTTAAAAATCTTACTACTTATAAAATTCCATTTATAACCTCAATTTAAGCATTAACAGAACTTCTTTTATAATTCCATTATTTCGATTTATTTATAAATATTAATCTTAGAAATCTTTTATATAAACCGTTTATAATGATTCAAAAATCTCAATTTAAATAAACCAATCCTTTTAATAATTTACAAAACGTTATTTAAAACTTATATAACTCCAAAATCATACATACTATTTTCCAAAAATATAACTTTTATAACAATAAAATTATAATGTTTATTTATTTTAACAATTCAAAATTTAATAAAACATATACTTTCAAAAATCACTTTAAAATTCTTTTTAAAATCAAAATCATCTTTTTAAAACTTCAAAAATGGATCCGATGATGCAACAACACCAAATAGTCAATCACGACATCCAAATATCATATATCGATATGATAATCAACAAAAATCACAATATCTGTAATCAAATAAATACTGGTGAGGAATCCAGTTGGATCCCTCCAACCTGTTTCCCTGCATCCAAAGATGTTAGCACAATACCAATTCTGTTCCAATACGGAATATCGCGGTATATAGGATTTATAAAATATTATCCGCTATTATGCGGCGCGATAGGGTCTCATCCGCTATGTAATGCGGGAAAATCAACTGCAAGTACATAAATAATACCAATTTCACTTTGCAGTGAAATATTCGCGGTATATGTTTTTAATAAATAACCTCCGCTTACTAACGGCGCATAATGTCTATTTTAACAATTAATAGATAACAATCATCATTCAAACATACAATCAAGAAACTTTAAATATAACCGTTTAAAATTTAAATCGAAACAATTCGATTGAGTGAGAAGTTCTCACCTTGCTTTCAATTCTGTTTTCGCGTTTTATTTTCGAATAAAATTAAACGCACGTTTAATTTTACCCGAATTTTTCACTAGCTCCAAACGACTCCAGACCAGCTCCATTATGTAGTGCTCGATAAAATGAACCCAACGCAATTCGTTTCGTCAAGATCCGACCTCGCATGACAAAGTTACACATTTTAGAATTTGACACAATTTATATAATATAAATTTACATTTCTTTTAAATACTTTTAAACTTAAAATTATCCAGACCGTTAGATCTGGCCTCCCTCCCCCCATCAGGACGCACGCGTGCATGTTCATCTTCTTCCAGTTGAACGAACGCGAGCCGTAACCCATTCAAGCCATCCAAACCCTAAATCACGCAACCACCTCGTCGACATATATCTCGATTAGGACGCACCAAATAGAAGCCACTTGCAATCTTCAACTTCGGCCCGAGATTTGAGGAGTTCGGTCGAGCAATTTCACCAGAAAACACGTGCGACTGTGGTGGGTTCGAGCTCGTTTTGCCGTCAAACCACTGACTAAAATCCATCATCACCGTTAGATATATAGATCTCGTGATGATCTTCAACTTTGCAGTTGGAAATTTGTTGAATCGCTTTATTGATTTGAAGAAATTTGAGGAGGAAGAAAACAAAATATTGGCCCTAGATTTTAATGGTGGCGGCTGGCTTTAGTTTTAGGGTTAGGTTTTACTCTTGTTGCCAATGTGAAGACTTAAGGTCCTTTTATAGAAATTCTACCAAAAACACTATTCATTTCCAATTTTTCGAACTCCGAATCTCGCGCAGTGACCGGCATTTCTAGGGTTTATCCTGCGTTCCGGACACAATGGAATAGGTTTCGGAGCTAATTCGATCATCTGTGCGAGTTACGACAATAAACGATCAAATTTAAATTAAACCGATTCAACTAATTTCTATGCATTTTGGCTTGCCCCGGACAAACGATAAATCCGATTGACACGAAATTTGAAACCTTACAATAATATCACATTACAGATCCGATGACACTAGTTTCATCGAAATCCGAGACTGTTTGAAAAATGGCTATTTTAACTCGTCAATTAAATATTAAAATATTCAATTTTCATAAATTAACTTTTAATTCGATTTTAAAAGTCCTATAACATCATTTTAACTCCAATATGATGTAATAAAATTTTCCAAATCATTTTCAATCATATTAAACCCAATTTCCAATTATTTCTGTAATTTCAAATATTAAATTATCGATTTAATTATCCAATTAAATCCAGATATTCGAAAAATAAATTATTCGACTTATAAATTACACTTATTAATATTTAAAATAAATTAAATATACAAATTTTAATTAACAAAAATTCTGGGTCGTTACATACTTCCACCCTTAAAAGAATTTCGTCCTCGAAATTACCAAGTAAGAAAAAGTTATAGAATCCATTAACTTTCCAAAACAAACCATTCTAATTGGATTTTTCAAATCTCTTAAGTGTTCAACTTTCCCAAAATTCATAGTTAAACCTCTTATAATAACTTTACTAAGTTTCCAAATCCAAACTTAGTTTTCAAAAATTTCCCAATTTTCTCAAAAATATTCTAACGCCTTAAATTTTTGGAAAAATTCGCCAGAGTCTCCTTTGCGCGGCTCGATTCGAAAAAAAAATGACAGTATAGATATATATATCATAAATATACATCTCATCAAGTGATGAGGCATCCCGTAGGGAAAAAAAGTGTAAAAGTATGATATTTAATCCGAGATATGTACCTATATTTTATTAGCGAGCATATACGGCTAATATAGCGCGAAAGCGAGCTCCAAATGCGAAGCAAGCGCAACCCGCACCTACTAAACACTCAACAAACCATGAGAAACATGTATATATGAAAATAATATCGATATACAACATATATCACTACAACAACTACATATGCCAATATAGCAAATGCAACAAAAGCAACAAATGCAACCATCAAACAACTATTATCCAACTAACATCCAACAAATCCATAACCAATCAATATAGATTCATATTCAATTTCAATTAGTTTGCATTCACTAATTTACATTTAATTTAGTTCACTTCCAAATCAAATTCAATTCTATTCAAATTCATTTTCTTCCAATTTGAATTCAATTACATAGTTTTTAATTCCGCTAATTCAATTTCATTAACACTTAATGAATTATACACAATCAATTAACAACCAATGTATATCCAACATTACCAAATTTCTAAATTTACATTCTATTTGGTTTAACACTTTTTAACTCCAATTGGTTGATATTAAATTGACTTCCATTCAGTTATTCAATTTCTCAACTTCATTAGCTTCTAATGGATTAACACTTACATTCATTATTTCATATCAATTATTTACATTTAATTGATTAACATTCAATTCATTAGTTTAATTCAATTGCTAATTCCTTTAATAATATAAAGTTGAATTTCATTCATATAACTCAAGTTCAAATTCTTAATGACTTCATTTCATTAATTCACCTATTAATTTACTTTGACACCAAAAATCAACTTCATTCAACATCACTTAAGTTATATTCCATTTCAAACATCGTTTCCTTAGCGTAACTTAAATTTCCACTTATAAATCCAATTCAGATTTCATTTCTATTAAACTTTTTACCAAAGCCAAATTTTCATCACTTACTCACATTCAGATTTATTTTGCTTAACAAATTGTTTAACCATTTTAATAATTGGTTTCACTTACATTTTCTCACTTTATAAGTTATACAACTTATATGCAACAATTACCACTTGGATTTTTTTATTGATTCACTTATACTTCCTTTAATTTAACTCCATCCTTTAAGTTAAATTTATTCTATTAAAATTCAAATTGTATAAGTTATCAACTCATTTATCATTCCTATAAATATTTTAAATAGGATTCCAGAGTCTTTTCAATCTTTCTAAACCATTTTTGAACTCAATTCAATTATCTTTTGAATTTCAAAACCCAAACCCAAATTTTCCAAACAACTTCCATTTAAAACAATTTGGCAGCAATCCCTCTTTTGGAAACCCAAAAATGAACACCAATGATGTTGCAGTCATCATCGAAATTGTTTTCCAGCGACCGAAAAGAGTTTAGAGATTTAATTTCTCTAAAAACTTTTTCCAAAATATCAAATCCTTTCAAAACACTTCTCTGGAATTTTGTTTTTAGATTATAAATCACATTTATGAATCTTTTACTTATATAATTTCACTTCTTATATATATAAGAATTGTAAATCATTTTAATTATAATTCCATACTTTACAATTCAATTGCTTATACAATTATTCTTTTACAGCTGTTGTTTTTATTTAACTTATTCAACAACCAAACAATCAATTCATATACACTTTAATAATTCTAAAAAATTATTCCTTTATATATAAAATATAATCAAGGTAAAATTATTTCATTTACCCAATTAAAATGATATCGTGTCAATTTATTCTGTACAAGTGTTTAGAGATCCCTATCAACAACGTTAATTACTCGTGTTGACCAGAATCCATATACCACTCAACAAACCAATCATCACAATATAAAACAATTTATATTCACTAACAAATACGTGCTCGTATCTATTATTACACTCACACTCATTCTAGAGTACTACTGACTCTATCTCTAATGAGTAACACCCAACAGAGCCATGGTTGTCGCTTAACCATATGCTCTGATACCAAAATGCGACGAAGCGACGGCAGTGGCGACCGATAGGCTTTGCAACCATCCCAGACCCACCGTGGCTCACACTGGTACCCGAAACTTGCTTTTACGGCCTGCCTTTCGACTGTCACGGGTTACGCCTAACCAACCTCGTAAAGAGGACATGTGGGGGTAAGAGTCTCCCGTTCGCCACCTAACGCGAAGAGAGAACCCCCCATCACATTTCACTAAGACAAGCAAGTCTCGTCCACAAAGTCATGCTTTATACCAAAGTTGTGCTTTGATCATCAAATGCTCAACAGCACTTCGTATGCCTCATTACCAATTTGGGAATGTATCACTAGTAACCATCAACTGCATAAACTCTAAGGGTGTTAAGCTAAGAGAATAAATTCTCCGCCACCAACGGAATATATTTGATAGAAACCAGCTTTACATCTCAAATTGTAACGTCAGACACACATCTATACAAGTCCGTTCTAGGATCGAACGGAACCGAAGGCACTTACAAAGAAGTCCTTGCAATCCGGATATTCACCAATCACGACCGGACTTCCCATCACAAAGGGTAATAAATTTTATATCGGGGATCAGCCGATGCAGAAACATTCGACGGTAATCCTTCCGTTTTGATAAATATCTGGTCTTCAACACCGGTCATCAAATGCAATCCATAACGACGTATCACATATTTGGAATGGGTTATACGACCCCAAGGTCCTTTCCCGGCTAACCCGAATAGTGAGCGCTTATTCAAAAATAAGTGTGGCATTCAAATTCAAGCAAATCACAACAAATACCTATTTAAAGGTAAATATTGATAGACGGTTATTTAACTATCAATAGGTATGCTCAACATCACCAGATTCCAAATAATTTTCCAAATTATTTATTTTCCAAAAATATCTTTACTAGATATATATATATATATATATATATATATATATATATATATATATATATATATATTTCCACACTTCAACCATTTGAAAACAAATTTTCAAATCCCTTTTCACCTTTACTACTTTTGAAAACAAATTTCAAACATTTTCCTTATGCGGAAATACTTCCATTTCAACATGGTTCATTTAAACCAATTAAATAAATCCTTACCGATTTACTTTATATTTACGTTCCAAATCCGTAAATTTATTCCCACACTTTAAAAATAAATCAACGTTTATTTCTAAACAAATTTCCCTTTCTTTTATAAATTGCATAGTGAATTTACAATTCCAAAATATCTATGAATATACGATTTCCAAATCGATTTCTAATATTCGTTTTCAATTTATCTTTAAAAGATAAAATCTCAAAATATTCACTTCATATTGGAAAACATTTCCATACTTATTTAATAACAAGTAATTTACAAATCCATTTATTTTCAACACTTGGAAAATATTCAATATACTTAAGTCGAAATTAAGTATATATTTCATTCTTTAAAGAAAACATTCTCTTAACACATTTATTTGGGTCAAAACGAATGTTGCGTAAAACATCGTTACGATAAACCAAAATCTCTAGTATAGGGATTCAAAATTAAGATAGATATATAAATCCCAATACTATACAAAAAACATTTCCTTTCGAAAATCATTTACTATAACAACAGTGTTATAGTCCACCATTTCTTCTATTTCTCGAAAACGTCTATTTCAACAATGAATGTTGAAATCTATGGTTTCGACACTTAATGCATTTTAAAACAACTTCAAATCGTTTCAATTCTATTTAAAATATCACTTCCCCAAAACACTTTAATATATTATTCACTGTCCTAAAATCGTGAATATTCTTCGTTAACCACATTCAACATTTTTCTACATATTTTGTTTTAAAGGATTATCCACCGTCCAAAATCTTGAATATATCTCCTTTAAAAATTTAAAATAATTGACTTATCAAAATAAGTCGGTTTTGGATTTATAAAACAATGTTTATAAATCCCCATTTATATTTTTATAAGGACTTCAAGTTACAAGATTTAAAAATCTTACTACTTATAAAATTCCATTTATAACCTCAATTTCAGCATTAACAGAACTTCTTTTATAATTCCATTATTTCGATTTATTTATAAATATTAATCATAGAAATCTTATATATAAACCGTTTATAATGATTCAAAAATATCAATTTAAATAAACCAATCCTTTTAATAATTTACAAAACGTTATTTAAAACTTATATAACTCCAAAATCATATTTAAGTACTATTTTCCAAAAATATAACTTTTATAACAATAAAATTATAATGTTTATTTATTTTAACAATTCAAAATTTAATAAAACATATACTTTCTAAAATCACTTTAATTTTTTTTTTAAAATAAAAATCATTATTTTAAACTTCAAAAATGGATCCGATGATGCAACAACACCAAATAGTCAATCACGACATCCAAATATCATATATCGATATGATAATCAACAAACATCACAATATCTATAATTGTTACCTGGAGAATCGACCAGGCAACTAGAACGTTCGGCATGTAGGGTTGTACTCGGCACAAATGAGCACTCGACACGTTTGAACGTTCGGCAGTCAAGGGTTGTACTCGGCATTGAAGAACGTACATCCATCCAGGTTTGCACTCGGCACGAGACCTTCAGCATTTCACTCGGCACTCCCTCCACTTGGCCTGCTCTTCACTCGGCATACCCTTTGTTCGGCACATCCCGTGCTCGGTATACCCTTTGTTTGGCACATTCTGTGCTTGGCATATCCTTTGCTCGGCATGTCCTGTGTTCGGCATTCCCTCTACTCGGCGTATCCTTTCACTCGGCATCCACGCCTCACTCGGCATCCCAGCATCGTTCGGCCCGCTTCCTCCATTCAACCGAGAGATCCATCGACTTGGAAAGGAGGGCTCGGCATGCCGACCGTTCGGCATGTTCCACTCAGCATGCAGGGCGCGTCCTATCTAGACCGAGCTGTCTAGCCATCTCGCCCACCAGGGAAGTCCAACCCACATTCGTCTATAAATAGAGGGGCAGGGGCACAGAAAAGAGAGAGAGGAGATTTTAGAGAATGCAGGGGAGACTCTGCCGCATCCAAACATCATCCAAGACTTCTACTTTTATTTCACAATGGTATTCGAATACTTAAAAGTGGATTGTATCTGTAATCAAGTTTAAAGTGAAGAAATAAAGGATCAACTTCAAAGTGGACGTAGGCTACAACGCCGAACCACTATAAATTCTGTGTTCTCATCTCCCGCATTTTAATTTAATCATCTCTATTTTAATTTATCTTCTTCATTAATCTCTCTACACAAACTCTCTAAGAGTATTAGTGACCAATTTTGGCGCTAACATTTTGGTGCTTTCACTGAGAACCGAATTCTCAGGTTGTGTGGATCTACTTTGTAGCTACTGGATTGCATAAATCCCCCGAAGAAGATCCGTAATTATCCATAAGGCATCTGTTGATTCTACTCAGAGTTACAACCAACGACTCTACCATGGGAAGACCACGAACAAGATCGACCTTCCAAAATGTAGATGCCCGCGAAACCGCTAGTGTTCAACAACTTGGACCTAACGATCAACAAGCAATTCGAGGCATGGGGCCCTCCAGCCAAAACCAAGCGGAAGCTGTTTCACGAGCAGAATTGAATGACTTGATAAAAGAGCTTACGGAAAGCAGAAGGCAACTCGCTGAGCAAATGCAAGTTAATGCTGACCTCATGACCCAACTTGCTCAACAGTAGCATCAGAATGCTGGAGGTAGCCCTGTCCCCTACTCTGAAGATGATAGCTCAACTTCAGCTGATGAACCTCCCAGGCGTAGACGCCGCAAGGATGAAGAAGACCAAGCAGGTGCCACTGATCGCTCTTCTAGAAATCAAGCCCGTGGAGCGGAACCCAACCTTCCTCCTACCATACAAACCCCGGATTTGACAGCTATGGTCAGACAATTGATGAGAGAGAATCAAGGTTTGACTAATGAAGATTGGGGAATGTCTAAGAGTCATACTCCCTTCACAGATACCATTCTACAGGCTGAATACCCAAGGAAGTTTAACATGCCCACCATACCCGCCTATGAAGGAAAAACTGACCCTAGACAACATGTAATGTGGTATGGATGGATGATGGATTCAGCAAGGGCCAACGACGCAACTAAGTGCAGGTGCTTTCCAATAACTCTGTCCGGAATTGCCACCATGTGGTTCACTCGACTTCCTCCACGGTCAATCTCAAACTTCGACGAATTAGCAAGGAAATTCATAGAACAATTCAGGATACACACCACTCGACCCAAGGATGTGATGTCCTTATCAAGCGTGGCCCAATCTCCTGGAGAATCACTGAAAGCATACTTGCAGAGATTTCATGTTGCCGCTACTGAAGTGAGCAATCCAAACGACCACGCGATTTTGATGGCAGTAATGCATGAAGTGGATCCAGACTCTGAATTTGGGGATTGGTTGGCAGGAAAGCCATCAGCTACGTTGGAACGTTTCTATTCGAAAGCCCACCAGTTCATAAGGAGGGAAGAAGCTCAGTGGATAAGGAAAGACAAGGCACCAAGGTCCGTTCAGGAGTCTGTAAAGGGCAACATCGCCATGAAAGCAACTGACGATAACCCTGGAAAGACTCAGGCCAGCGTCCAAAATAAGCTCGGGCAGTCTAAGGGAACTGGAAGTCGAAATCTTGGAAAGAAGAAGGAAACGGGGAGATGGAAGTCAAGGATCCCAACCTACAACGAATACACTCCACTGAATGCGTCTCTTGAAAACATCTACTTATCGACCTGCAACACTTTTCAATACAGAAAACCACGCCCTAAGGAATCAACAGAGGAGCAAAAGCAGACTGGAAAGTATTGCCGCTTTCACGAGTCTTATGGGCACAACACAGACGAATGCAGGCATCTCCATGACGCTATTGAGAAATTGATTAGGCAGAAGAAGCTACAGGAATTCGTCAAAGATACGCCAGAAGGAAGACAAGAGACTTCAGACCCCGGATGTGGCCCAGCTCTACACCAACCAGAGCAACCTACTCGAACTGTGGGAAGATTGATTATTAACACAATTGCCGGTGGACCTCATCCCGCGGATAAAAATTGGCAGGAAATGGAGCGATATGCTAATTCCTTGAGACATACAGAGCATGAGTGATGTTCAAATGTGGAGGATTGAACTCCCACAAAGCAGCAGCGCACGATGCACGACGATATTGTATTCAGGAATAGAGACGCGGATAAGGTGGAAGCTCTCACCATCGATCCATTGGTCATATCCGCAACCATCGGACCGGCATTCGTAAGGAGAATCCTAATTTATTGCGGAAGTTCCGTTAACATCATCTTCAAGAAATCGTATGACCAAATGAAGCTGGAGACTAAGGATTTGAAGCCATCTAAAGCCCGAATCCATGGCTTTAACGGCGCAGCCACAGACGCAGTAGGATATGTGGAGTTACCAGTTGAACTGGGACAAGGTAAACGCAGGAGAGTGCGAATCCTACCATTCATAGTGCTGGATGTTGATTCACCATACAACGTGTTTTTGGGACGATCAGCCCTCGCAGATTTCAGGGCAGCCTTGGCCCCGTGGTGTCTCACACTGAAATTCCCGACGGACAAAGGAGTTGGTGTAGTGCATGGAGACCAAGCAACCTGACATGCATGTTACGTGGCTGAGCTGAGAGAGGCCCAGCGTAGAGAAAAGGAGAAGACTGCGGACAGAATCGTCCGCATCCCGAATTCTGATAATTGACAATTAGCGCCCGAGCCCTGGCTCGGGCGACATCCTCGGATCGTTGGAGACATAGATCCGAGAGATGACAAAGGGGAACCCAGGGAACCAGACGCAGCACCGGTGGAACTAACAATTGATATTCTAGTTAGCCACAACGACCCGACACGAGTTCTTAAAATTGGGTCACAGCTCGATCCCATAATGGCAGAGAATTTATCTGATTTCCTCCGAGCGAATCTTGATGTCTTCGCCTGGACACACTCTGATATGCGTGGAATTTCCCCTGCAATTGCGAACCATATGTTGAATATAGACCCGAAACACGTACCTGTGAAGCAAAAAAGGAGAGGCATGGACCCGCAGAGGTCTACAGCTCTCAAAGAGGAGGTGGATAAACTCAAATCCAATGGGTTTGTCCGCGACACCCTCTACCGGGAATGGGTGTCCAACCCTGTGTTGGTAAAGAAAGCAAACGGGAAATGGAGAACCTGCGTTGACTATTCTGATTCAAACAAAGCATGCCCGATGGATAGCTTCCTGCTACCACGAATTGATCAACTGGTCGATTCAACTGCAGGGCATGAGTTATTGTCATTTATGGATGCATACTCTGGATGCAACCAAATTCCGATGCACATCCCAGACCAAGAACACACCAGCTTTGTCACAAATGTTGGGTTATACTGCTATGTAGTGATGCCCTTCGGACTGAAGAACGCCGGAGAAACTTACCAGCGTCTGGTAAATCGAATGTTCAAAGATCAGATTGGCAAAACGATGGAAGTCTATGTGGATGAATGCTTGTGAAGTCACGACAGTCAAACGACCACATTCGAGACTTGGCGGAAATGTTCGATATACTGAGGCTCTTCGAAATGAAAATCAACCCCCTGAAGTGTTCTTTCGGCGTAGCGTCGGGAAAGTTCTTGGGTTTCATTATGAATGCACGAGGAATTGAAGCTAACCCGAAAAAGATCTAGGCCATCCGAGATATACAGGCACCTAGAACCATAAAACAGGTACAGAGCTTGAACGGAAAAGAAGCTGCGCTCAGTCGATTCATATCCAGAGCCATAGATAAGTGTGTTCCTTTCTTCGATGTCATAAAGAAAGGAAAGAGAAACTTCGAATGGACGACTGACTGCGAAGAAGCATTCCGAGCCCTGGTAAGACACTTGCAAAGTCCTCCAGTGTTATCAAAACCAGTAGACCACGAGACGTTGTACGTATATTTGGCTGTGTCTCAACATGCTATCAGTACAGCCCTAGTTCGTGAAGAAGACAAGGTTCAAAGGCCGGTGTACTATGTTAGTAAACGACCGACGGGGGCAGAAAAGAATTATCCAAAGATCGAGAAACTTGCCTATTGCCTGGTGATTGCATCACGCAAGCTTCGTCCCTACTTTCAGGCGCACTCAATCAGTGTTTACACTGACCAACCCTTGCGACAGGTACTCCAACGACCGGAAACTTTCGGTAGGATGCTAAAGTGGAACATCGAGTTAAGCCAGTTTGATATCACCTACCTGCCGCGAAGGACCATCCAAGGGCAAGCATTAGCTGACTTCGTTGCTGAGCTCACCATTCCGGATGAACAGAGTGAAAATCACAAAGTAATCCCTCCTGTCCGATGGAAGATGTTCACTGACGGGGCATCTAACGACCGTTGGTCGGGAGCTGGGATATTTCTGGTAACTCCCGAAAACCGATCGATTTGCTACGCTTTGAAGCTCGAATTTACAGCGACAAATAACGAAGCCGAATACGAAGCACTCATTGCTGGCTTAAGACTTGCCAATGAACTGAGGGTAAAGTCCATCGAAATCTTCTGCGACTCACAGCTGGTGGTATATCAGGTACGGGGAGACTACCAAGCGAAAGGACAGAGACTGGCTCCTTACCTTGCTCGGGTCCGGGAGCTACTAGTAAACCTGGAATATTACGACATTTCGCATGTCCCACGCGAACAGAACAGGGAGGCCGACTCGTTGGCTAAATTCGCGAGTACTGGCGATGCACAGCAGATGGGATTGTTCCCTGTCGAGACTCTGCTTGCTCCAAGTATAGACATGATGGAGATAGATCTCGTCTTGGAGACCGAACTCGAAAGGGGATCATGGCTGACCCCCATCAAACAATACTTGCTATACGGATACTTACCTGAGAAAAGAAGCGAAAGACGCCAAGTCCTTCGTAAGGCTTCGCGTTATGTAATGCAAGACGGGATAATGTATCGGAGGGGATTCTCGACCCCCTTACTCCGGTGCGTGGCCCATGACGAGATAAAACGGGTGTTGGAAGAAGTCCATGAGGGAGAATGTGGTGATCATACCGGGGGGCAAACTTTGGCGTGGAAAATCCTCCGCTATGGATATTATTGGCCGACTGTAAATCGGGATGCTGTAGACTATGCGAGAAGATGCGACAAATGCCAGATATATGCAAAGATTCCGAGAGCTCCGCCAACGGAACTCACATAAATGGTTAGTCCCTGGCCATTTGCAATGTGGGGAATCGACCTAATTGGATCTCTGCCCATAGCCAAAGGAGGCGCGAAATATGCAATAGTGGCAGTCGATTATTTCACCAAGTGGGCGGAAGCAGAGCCAATGGCCACAATCACCACTAAGAAAGTCATTAATTTCGTTGTACGAAATATCATATGTCGTTTTGGCCTCCCACGGACCATCATAACGGACAATGGAACTCAATTCGAAATCAAGGAATTCAAAGAGTTCTGTCAGAGGTATGGCATTGAGAAAAGGTTCACAGCACTTGCTCACCCGAAGGCGAATGGGCAGGTAGAAGCCGTCAATAAAATCATCAAGTCCATATTGAAGAAGCGTTTGGAAAAGGCTAGAGGCAAGTGGGTGGATGAACTCGCAACAGCGTTTTGGGCCTATAGAACTACCCACAAGACCGCGACTGGCCATACACCATTCGCACTGGCGTACGGCACGGAAGTCGTCATACCCGTAGAACTTGAAGTTCCGTCACACCGGGTAACCTATTACGATCCTACGTCAAACCAGGATCTCCTATTGGAATCATTAAACTTCATTAATGAGAAACGCGAAGAAGCTGATTTGAAAGCAGCCTCATACAGACACCGAGTCGCTAAATATTATAATGGAAAAGTCCAGCCAAGAACCTTTAGTGTGGGAGATCTCGTTTTGAAACGAGTCTTTCCAACCCCTTCGCACATGAATCCCGCATGGGAAGGTCCATACGTCATCGAATGGAGGCTTGGAGAAGGAACTTTCAAGCTAACGACCGTCGATGGTGCGACACTCCCCCGAGCATGGAACAGCGAGCATTTGCGGCGTTATTACACTTAGTCTATTTCCTTTATGCGGTAGTTGCATTTATTTCTAGTATGCTTTCTTCTTGGCATGTAATAAGATAATCTAGCTTGTTTTCATCAATAAAGGCTTGAAGCCATCTTTTCCATGAATGACCAATGTCTCTTCGTATGACATTCCTATGAAGCGCAATTAAAAATTATGATATCCTGGCTAGCGTAAGAACGCTTATAATAAACGATTCAAAATCTCCAAGTCCCCGGAGTGCGGACTAGAGTACTCTAAGTCCCCAGAGTGCGGACTCTAGTATAAACGAAAAAAAATCTCCAAGTCCCCGGAGTGCGGACTGGAGTACTCTAAGTCCCCGGAGTGCGGACTCGAGTATAAACGACAAAAAATCACCAAGTCCCCGGAGTGCGGACTGGAGTACTCTAAGTCCCCGGAGTGCGGACTCGAGTATAAACGATTCAAAATCTCCAAGTCCCCGGAGTGCGGACTGGAGTACTCTAAATCCCCGGAGTGCGGACTCGAGTATAAACGATTCTAAATCTCCAAGCCCCCGGAGCGCGGACTGGAGTACTCTAAGTCCCCAGAGTGCGGACTCGAGTATAAACGATTTGAAATCTCCAAATCCCCAGAGCGCGGACTGGAGTACTCTAAGTCCCCAGAATGCGGACTCGAGTATAAACGATCCGAAATCTCCAAGTCCCCAGAGTGCGGACTCGAATACAAATGACTCGAAATCTCCAAGTCCCCGGAGCACGGACTGGAGTACTCGAAGTCCGGTGTATAGACTTAATTACAAGCAGTTCAGACCTTCGAGTTCCTTGAATAGGAACTACGACGCAAATGACTTGGATATGTTAAGTCCCCAACATACGGGCTATGAAATATTCTAAGTGCTTGAAGCACCAAGTGGAGATTGATCAAATCCAGGGAAGCTCCCAAGCCATGTAAAGACGAACCAAGAAGTCTAAGTTACCCATAACAATTCAAATTTCAATCACAACCATAAAAGAAACTGAATAATAAAAGTCTTTTGAGAAGACAAAAGTGAAGATCAAATTTTATTCACAAAAAGCTTCCCGTTACGAAAACGCTCCGAAGTCCGGAGCCAACAGCCTATTTACACAGTCTACAAAAATTAGTACATGACTTAAACTAGTTCTCGTTGAACGGGGACGACGGTCATTTCTTGTGTTTCTTTGACTTCTTCCCGGACGGTTCCTTCCCAGAGCGCTTACTCTTGGAATCCTTCCCTGACGGAGGGTGACGACCGAAGACGTAGGTGGAACATCTATGGGCTGGGACTTGCCAGGAAAAATGATCTTCAATGGTTTGTTCATAGGAGCGTCCAGGTCCACTTCACGCGGCTCGACCTTGACTGAGGTCGTATCTCTTTTCTCTTTCTCGAGCCGTTCCTTCATGCTCAAGTCGGATGTGTGCTCAGAGGCGCCTATGATTTCTACTTCGAAACTCTCCGAGGAAGAGTCAGATTTGCCTTCATCCAGCGCCCCGATTACTTGAGGATCTGGACCAGGATCTCCGCCGACTTGAGTAGCCTCACTCGCCTTTATCTCCATCTCCTTGGCGGCATCGCTCCTTGGAGTGGGCTCGGGGTCAGAACAGCCTGCACAGAAGACACGAAAATAAACAAGTGTTAGAACACAACAACATCTGAGGGAACGAGAAAGATCTTTGTGAAGCCCAGAGGTTACTCACCAGATGCCGGTGGGTTCTCAGTCGCCAGGGGGGTCTCGCCCTCCGGGATGGGAGATAAAACATGAATGCCAAGCCCGGGGGCTTCCGGGTCATAACCAACGTGCTGGTCGAAGGGGTCAAGTGTTGACCGACTGGCCGATTGGGTAGGCACATGAACTGGGGGAACAACGCCGGAATGGTCCGTAGCCACATCTTTCCCTTTCCTAGAGGGAGAACCTTTGCTGTAGAGGGCTTTAGCCACCGATAAATCTGAAGGCTCCTTCCCCCTCAGGAATTCTTTTATCAATGCTTCTTCGTCGACCTCATCGGCGCCGCTCTCAACCTTCCTAATCTGAATCAGGGTCTCCCATGCCTCGGCCAATGACTCAAGGTAGCCATCGCCCGGAAAAGTTAGATCTCGATGCATGAGAACTCGGGCATTGAACTCAGCGATGAGCGGGTCGAATTCGGTCTTTATCTCCTCCCTGCCTTCTTCCCTGGCCGCCTCGAGGCGAGAGTCGATGTCGACAGTTGCTGCCCTTTTACCTTCCTCACGGGCCTCATTCCTCAGTGCCTTAACTTTGGAGAGATCGTCTTCAAGTTTCCCCTTTAGGAGTCGGGTGGCGACAATCTCATCACAATAATGTTGTGCCTCAACCTGGGCAGCCACTTTCTCTTTCCTCTCCTCGAAAAGTTGCTCTTCGAGTTCCTTAACCCGATAACTAAGTGTGTCCCGCTCCTTCTGAATGGAGTCTTTCTCCAAAGCTAATGCCCCACACCATTGAACCGCTTCATCGAGCTCTTTCTTATGAGTCAATTCAAGGCGGGAAACAGCCTCGGCGGTGTCCTTAGCGCTCTGACGAGTAGCTTCAAGCTTGGACTTATAGGCGGCAATTTCTTCATCCTGGGCCTTAATGATATCCCTGTCATGAATAGCTTCAAGCTTTAGGCGGTCAATTTCGTGCTGGCGCTCCATAGAGACTTCAGAAAGTTTCTCAGCCAGATGGACGAACGCGTCATGTTGCACGTAGACGTCATTGGTACAGGCGATAGCATTTTGTTTGACATCTCCGGGAATAGGATGAATCGCCGGGAGGAACTTTAACCCATCAAAACAAACCTTCGTAAACTTAGCCTTAAGTTCGTTCAATCTCTCCGACACTGTCGGCTCTGTTACGGGATCGGGAGGAGACGGCTTTGAAAGTTCACACTTCCTATGAGAATCTCGGGAGTGCCGGGTAGAAGAAGAGTCAGAGCGTTGGTCCCGGGGAGCATCAGAATGTGACCTCTTATGGCCATGTTTGTCTTTGCTTCGCTCCTGATAAGAAGAGGTCTCCTGGTGATGTTCGAGCTGATAATAAGTTTTCTTCCGGGATGATGAGTCCCAGGCATGACAATCTCGGTCGCTGTCGTTGTCTCTGTCTCGGCGCTTCCCGAGGCCCGAGTCCCGACCAGACTGGCATAAAGTCGACGAACCGCGAAGGCGGTCGTATCCGTGAGAGCGCCCCATGTCACCTGCAATCAAACAATAGTGAATTAGCGAGAGAGCAGAATGGTGAAAGAAAAGTAGGTGCAAAGTGAAATGCATGTGTCTGTGTGTGTCCTAGTGCTACCCCCCGACGGACCAGTGGCTTTGCTAACGGGAGTTTTTTTTCCCCTTGGATCGGGGCCGGGACGCCCGCATCACCCCTGACGGGTGAGCGAAACTTAAACAGCTCCGGGTCATCAAAATCATAGTCGAGCAAGTCGTCGGGAATGGAGAGGTTCGATAAGCCTTTCAGAGAACTTCCAACGTGCCGTGAAGAAGCCTCTTTCTCTGGCTGAACAGGCGTAGCTTTGGAAGTCCCACCAACCTTCTCTTTCCTCAACTTGCGCGCCAGCTCCTTTCTCCCCTTCGAAGGGGAAGATGACGTTTCGATATCATGAACTTCAGCTGCAGGACCTAAATCCTCACCTCGCTTTTTAGGTGGCTCGCCTAGAATTTCCCCTTCTTCCGGTGCTTCAAGAGAAGGGCGAACGGATGATTCAGGCAATTTTTTCCCTCTGACGGGCACGGCCTTGGGAAGCGATACGCCCTCTGGAAGGCTAACCCGGCCGCCAGGAGCTAGCATGCCAAACTTCGATAGTGACTCATTGGAAATGAGGGCTCGGATATCTCACTCTTCAGCAGGAAGAGCTCTATTGGCGTCGACAGCATCGGAGTAACCCCGGCCCTCGGGACGAGGGACGAGATCTGAAAAAATAGAACAATGAGTTAGGAGAAGTTCAACCTCAATCGGGAACGGACATCAACTCAGAGAAAGGACTTACTTCCTTCAACCCACCGCCTCGCAAAGCCTTGGGGGCAGCGCACGTAAAACCACTCCTGTTTGTACAGGGCGAATTTGCTACTCCACGCGCTAGTGAAAAGTTGGCACTTCCGATGTGGCTCAAGAAACATGTAAGAGGGGCTTTCTCCCCGTTTCTTGGTCATATAGATGTACCTTATATCGCCGGGAGTTGGAGGCCTGGAGAAGACGGCCATGAAAAGCATGTACGTGCCATAAATGAAAGCGTGACCATTTGGATGAAGTTGAGATGGGGCGACGTCCAGATACTGCAGCACGTCGCGAAGGAATAGATTGAAAGGTGGCACGCTACCAACCCAGTACATGAACTAGCTACACGCCGTATATCCCACTGGGGGCAGATGTGGGCGGTCATGCCCCGACGGAATGAGCACGTCAGCAAACGGAATGCCATGAGTAGAACATATCCGCTTAAGAGCGGCCTCAGTCGAAGCCTGTGAGTCAACTGGGTCATCCAGTAAAATCGACGATTCCAAAGTATCGGGAGCCCAGTCATGAGCGGGAGAAATCGACGAATTAGTTGTGTCCGGGGCCGTTCGCTTAGAAGACGGCCCAGGTTTGTCGGAAAGTGTAGCAGAACTGGATCTTTTGGACATCTTGAATAAATAGCAGACCCAACCAAGCACCTGTGTGAACTATACTCGAAAAATGATCGACGTTAGAATTAACAACACAGATAACCCCCCCGTGTGGTGTGTGAACTAGTGCAATCAATCGTGCATAAGCATTTAATATAACGTCAAGCCTAAAAACATCACTTCCGAAAACCGTCATCTCTGACAGTCTCCGAAAGCCTTCTGAATAACGACTGCAGTAAGACACTAGAGGTAATTATCCGATTATGCCAAGTAAAGACCAGTTATGAAATTGGGCAAGGAGAGTATGTTCGGCATTTGTATATGTCCGGCATTTATGTATGCTCGGCACCTAATTATGCTCGGCATGCTAACTATGTTCGGCATGAAGATAGGTCCGGTATTTATGTATGGTCGGCATGTTAAGTATATTCGGCATTTGCTTGTGTTCGGCATTTAGGTCTGTTCGGCACCTAGTTATGTTCGGCATGATAGTTTGTTCGGCATTCACTTGGGTTCGGCATTAAGGTCTGCTCGGCACCTAGTTATGTTTGGCATGATAGTTTGTTCGGCATTCACTTGGGTTCGGCATTAAGGTCTGCTCGGCACTTAGTTTGTTCGGCAGGATAGTTTGTTCGGCACTCAAGTACGTTCGGTATGTTGGTTTGCTCGGCATGGAGGTAGGCTCGGCATTTATGTACGCTCGGCATAACAGTTTGTTCGGCTAAAGTAGTGGCTCGGCAGGGCTACAATTCGTCATACAGCCATCGTCCGGCCCAGCTTCAATTCGCACTGAGCTAGTGTCGTTCGGCCAAAACTACACCGTGCCAAACTAAGATTATGCCGAGTACAAACACTCGACATATCCTCCATACCTTCTCCTCCTCCGCCGAACACTCACTAATGATCCTACAAGGCATTCGAATTTGGTTCTCTCTCTCTCTCTACAACTAGACGCTCGACCTTGGAAACATTCCAAATCGAACTTAAGTCCCCACCAACAATGAATCGATGGGGAATTGCCAGAAGAGGAACTCGGGTTAGAAGATACCTAGTACGTGGATCGAACAAAGGAAAGTTATGAGAAACCCTTGAATTCTGATTGCACGAATGGTTTGTGAGCCTGGAACTGTAAAAGTAAGAAGTAAGAAAAGAGAAGGAAAGAAGGAGGCTTTTATAGAGAAGAAGAGGAAGATGAAGCGACTCTGACCGGCTCTACCGGTCAAAACGGTTTCACTCGGCTTCCAGTCATTCGGCACTCGCATCGTTCGGTAAGATCGTTCGGCATCCTTGGCATTCGGCGGCAATGCACTAATCCAGTAGTTCAAAGCACACCCTGTTCGAACACACGGTGTACTTTGGGGGGCAAATGTTACCTGGAGAATCGACCAGACAACTAGAACGTTCGGCATGCAGGGTTGTACTCGGCACAAATGAGCACTCGACATGTTTGAACGTTCGGCGGTCAAGGGTTGTACTCGGCATTGAAGAACGTACATCCACCCAGGTTTGCACTCGGCACGAGACCTTCAGCATTTCACTCGGCACTCCCTCCACTCGGCCTACTCTTCACTCGGCATACCCTTTGTTCGGCACATCCCGTGCTCGGCATACCCTTTGTTCGGCACATCCTGTGCTCGGCATATCCTTTGCTCGACATGTCCTGTGTTCGGCATTCCCTCTACTCGGCGTATCCTTTCACTCGGCATCCACGCCTCACTCGGCATCCCAGCATCGTTCGGCCCGCTTCCTCCATTCAACAGAGAGATCCATCGACTTGGAAAGGAGGGCTCGGCATGCCGACCGTTCGGCATGTTCCACTCAGCATGCAGCGCGCATCCTATCTAGACCGAGCTGTCTAGCCATCTGGCCCACCAGGGAAGTCCAACCCACATTCGTCTATAAATAGAGGGGCAGGGGCACAGAAAAGAGAGAGGAGATTTCAGAGAACACAGGGGAGACTCTGCCGCATCCAAACCTCATCCAAGACTTCTACTTTTATTTCACAATGGTATTCGAATACTTAAAAGCAGATTGTATCTGTAATCAAGTTTAAAGTGAAGAAATAAGGTATCAACTTCAAAGTGGACGTATGCTACAATGCCGAACCACTATAAATTCTGTGTTCTCGTCTCCCGCATTTTAATTTAATCTTCTCCATTTTAATTTATCTTATTCATTAATCTCAGTACACAAACTCTCTAAAGGTGTTAGTGACCAATTTTGGCGCTAACAGTAATCAAATAAATACTAGTGAGGAATCCAGTTGGATCCCTCTAACTTGTTTCCCTGCATCCAAAGATGTTAGCACAATACCAATTCTGTTCCAATACGGATGTAACAACCCGGAAATTTTCGAACCCGAAAACTCCAGATAGTTATGAAAAGAAGAAAGGGATAGAAGAAGAAGAAGAAAAACAACATCGGAATCTCACATCGCAGCGGAATAAAATATAATATATAGAATACAGTTTTAAATACAAGAAATCTGTACTGTATACATATACATACATACCATCATCAGAGTACATCAATCAACTCATACAGAGACAACTACTATAAGATCATACACAGCGGAAATAATAGGCAAATACGTAGATACGCTCTGTCATCAGCTCGTCTCCTGAGCTCCAGTATAAAACCTGAATCCTGTTAAACTCGCTCTGACCCGAGCATCATATAAAACAACACCCGAGTCAGTCTGGAAAACCAGCGTGAGAAAATCACACTCAATTGGATTATTAAAGTTTCAAAAATCCTTTGAAAATAAAAGCATCTCGTAAGACCACGCCACAAATAAACATGTCGGGTTTTTACCTTACGATAGCTAAAACAATTTTTATTAAAGTTCTCTGATATTATTATAGTGTCTATAGAAAGTAAATAGAATCTAGCTGAAATGCTTGCATCTCACGTTTCAGCAATAGTTGGGCACAATCAAAACCGTACAGGCGCTTATTGGAGATTGGATCCCATACAATGGCAGGGCTACTGGGGTACCGCCCGTCACAGTACCTGGTCTAGATCAGAGTACCGAGGAGCCACCCTAACTCCCCTACAACACAAGACCGGAACCATTCCTTACTGAACAGCACCAAGCAAGATCACCCCGCAGTTGGTGCGACCAACCGCCCACTAAGCCGAATAAAAGGGACATCTAGACAGGGGAAACCTCACTCTCCAGTGGGGGCTACCCACGAAGTCTTGCTGCACCTCCCATGTTTTAGCCATTCCCGGTTGATGAGGCTTGAGGTTAAACGTTACCTTTCAAGAACGCATCACTTAGAATGCTCATTGTCCACCTGACGATGTTCTGAAAGCATTCAATCCATACAAGTTGCCCTGGGTCTGGACAAACCGAATCACCGTCTTCAACTCTTCACGATCTTCATTCGTAATCGTTCAAACCGGATCGAAGTGGTTTTCGGATAATTAAATCCGATCCCGGACTCTTCGAAACGATCAGCGCATTGTCCTATATTGATAGTCGGTTATTTAATTATCAATTAATCACACACAAGCAACCATCAAATAATTTCCACAAATTATTTATCTCAAATATCATTCAGATATTATTTCCATTTTAACCCATTTGAAATAGATTCAAAGTCCTTTATTTTCATGAAATCATTTAAATTGATTTCTCATACACACTCAATTCGATTTACCTTTGAAAATATTTCTAATTTTCCCATTCCTTTCTCAAAAATCAATTTCTACTTCGCTTATAAATTTTCAAACTCAATTCCTTCACTTTATAAGATTTCTCCTTAACCTTATCTTATTTAATAACTCACTTATCATCACAACAGGATTATTAATTGGATTTTAAAAGCATTTGAAAATATTTAGATTTATAAAATAAGAAGTATAGTTTTATACAATTTACGGTTTAAAAGAAATATTTAACTTTAAAATTAGAGTTCATCCCAGTTAATGATAAATTGTAGAGCTGGTTTTAGAAAAATTAAAGTTTATTATAAATATTTGCCTACCCTTCAAAATTATCTAATTTGAAAACATTTTAAATTCAAGTAATAGTTTACAAAAATTTGTAGTGTAGTAATTTGAAAAATATTCCTTTGTAAAATAAAATTTAACTTTAGAAAATCCAATATCATCTATAAATGCCTCTTGTCCACACTCTCCTTCAGAAATATTTTACTATTTCCATTCAACAAATTTCATATCTCAATATAAGTTTCACTTTGACTTATCTTTTCCAATATACCCTGATATTTTCCCATCTCATTTATAAACTCCATTTATAAATTTATAACTCCCTGAGTTTTCTTTTCATTTATTTATGAAAACAATTTATTCAAAAATCCTATTTTTATAATTATATTCTTCAATTCAATCCTATATTGTTCCTTATTAAAATTCCATTTCACTTCTTAATAAAATTCCCTTATTTTGATTTCTTAATATAGTTCTCTTATTTTATTTTCTTAATATAGTTTTGCTTTACTTCAAATCCATTTATCGATTACAATATTTTCTTCAAGTCTTTGTACATAATTTAAATTTTCCCAAACTCAACTTTAACTAATTTTATGTTTAACCAACGTAATAACTATTCTTTTAATTTTGCTTTAGTCTCAATAGAAGTAAATTCAAATCCTAAAGAAATATTCTTTTAATTTAAATTTCATTTAGCTTCCTTCAATTAAATTATTTATAGCATTTAAAAATTAGTAAATTCCAATTTCCATATAAATTTAATTCACATGCAAATCCATATCAATATCATTCATCCTGTCATATGACAACAATATATATGTAATAAATAAATATCTTTGAGGAATCCTGTTGGATCGCTCCAACCTGTTTCCCTGCATCCATAGATGTTAGCACAATAAAATAACAATTTCACTTCAATTTGAAATATTGCAGTATTTGGATTTATATTATCATCCAGTGAATAAATTATCATAAATCAACCAATCACATCCAATGATTTAAATTTAATATTTAATTAACTAGGCATCCATATGAGTGAGAAAATCTCACCTTTGCTTTTAAATTGCAATCCTTCCCAATCCCGACTCGTTTCCATATTTTTGACCATGAATAACAATTATATGAATTTATTAATATTTGAACAAATTGAACAATTTCTCCCCATTGATTTAATTTATCTGATTTAAAATTAAATCCCTTTTTTAAACAAATTAAATAATTAATCATTCCATTTTATCTAAATGATTATTTCCTTACCATATCATATTATTCTGCTTTACTGGGGAAAAATATTACTCTATCTGTTCATAAACATTTTTGTTTTCACTGTATATACTATTTATATATATATATTTTTTTATTACCTTATCCTTAATTTAAATTAAGCTACAAACATCATTCTAAAATTAAATGGTAAGTTTAATGTGTATATCAATATATTTACCTTACTTTATTTTCTTTGAAACCATATATAAACGGATTTTAAAATTCCTATTTTCTTTCAAACTTTATCACGATAAGCTAGCTTTCTCCGATGTTTGTAAGTAATAGCAGTAACATCTCTTTCTTTTATATATTTTATTTTCCTTTCCAGCATGTAAAAGCATATTCATGAAATTTTATAAATAAACAATAAAAAGGAAACTCACGATTCCAAAACCAAGACCTCACCAAAGGATGTCGGGTTGCCGCCTCGAGCTTGGCAAGAATCGCGAATCCCTAAATTCGAATTCCAGACTTCGATGAGCTCCACTCTGCAATCGCGATGAACGTCAAACACCACCCAAGAAAGCTTCCATTTCCCCAATGCCAGCAGCCGCCTCTATCTCGAGCTTGCCGACCACCATCATTAGCCAACGAACACTCCGCCTTCCTCTAACTCGCAAGCGACACCGACCCTCCAGATCGACACGGCCATCAACCCAGACTCGCAACCCATTATCACCTTACCCACGTCCTGCCTCAAGCTCGCTGTCGCCCTGGCTAAACCCAGCTCGTGAATTGAATCGTGACTTCGCTGCTCGCTCGACTTGGATCGGAATGTACTTAGGAAGAAGATTAAAGAGGAACGGGGCTTAAACTTGGGAAGTATTCATTCGATTTAAACGAAGGAGGAAAGGGGATTGGGTTTCGTGAATACTGAGAAGATGATTGAGGGCGAAAACTCAAGCCTCGTTTCATATTATTTTTAAAAAAAAAACTTCTCGGCTGATTGATTAAAAAGGGGAAGAGGAACGTAAAGGAGAGTGAAGCGTACACTACACGATAGGGAACCGTGATTTGAACTAAAGGAAAGGCTGATGAGAGAGAGGGGGACAGATGTGACAGGAATTCGGCTGTAGATATTAAAAGAGAGAAGCGTGTTTTAAGAAGGCACCAATTGACATTGATTCGGTCAACTAAAGTTTTATTAAATTTTCAATGCGTTTACCTATCGTACGCTCACACAACATTTCCAATCAAAACGAAATTTGAAATCCGATAATAATTCAATATTACGGACCCAATGGAACTGGTTTCGTCGAATTCCGAGACTGTCCCCCGGGAGGCTATTTTCAATTGTCAATTTGAACAATGTAAATTTAAAATTGAACAAATGGCAGCTAAATTAAATTTTGATCAATTTATTATTTCCAGTATTATCAATATAAATTTATAAGCCGTTAAAATATTTCTAACAAGCTTACAATACCAGATTTTAAATAATTTACCCAATTGTCAATTGTTATTTAATTTATTCAATTAGTCGTTATATTGAAATTCTGAGTTCTTTTTATTAAATCAAACCAACTTTTCATATTGAAAACAATTTATATTTCAAATTAATTATTTAAATTCATTTTAAATGTCACAAATTAGCTGTTGAAAAAGCCGGGTCGTTACATTCCTCCCCCCTTAAAAGAATTTCGTCCCCGAAATTACTAGTTAGGAAGAATGGTCATATACCCGTTATTATTACTTTACAATCAACAATTCAACATCCTACCAACTACCCTTTTTACTAAAAGAAGCATTACTCTTCTTAATAACTTTCTAAACCCTTTTCCTAGTATCCAACTATACTATATGCTTAACTATTCAAGTTTCAATTTAAACTCAAATTTTGACTTATCAAAATTTTCTCAAAATTTTTCTAACACCCTAAATTCCCGAAAATTTTTGCTAGCGTCTCTTTTGCGCGGCTAGCTCGGTACAACTACAAAATGGCTCTACAGCCTCTCAAAACCCAAAAGAAAACAAAAAGCCAAGCGGCTCAATCAAAATCCCAATCAATTTCCATATATAAACTTAAACACATACCTTTTTGTCGAGCATTTCAATCTTTTTGAAACCAAACTCAATTCTCTTTACCTTTATATTACATGCATATCTTACACAGCAATATATCCAATCACAATATACAAAACATTTTATCGACATCCTTACAAATGTCCATATCTATTCATTCAAATATTTATTTAGCTTATATTTGACATATCAATTCTCGATTGAGAATGTATCATTCCTTACTTAAGTTAGTATAGAAATCTTATGTGTTTCTTATATCTACTTTCATCTTACCACTTTAGTTTGTATTCATCCTTATTCAATTTATTCTTTCATTTCCATATGAATTTAATTTATCTATAACTCTAAATATTCAAATTCTAATTTTCATTTATATCAAAATCATGTCTAAATTTTAAATTAGTTTCATTCACTAACTTATTTAAATTTTCCGTTTGAAAACATTTGTCCTTAACAAAATTTCCAAAAGTTTTCTAACTCCCAAAATTTCTGAAAATTTTTGGCAGTCTCCTTTGTACGGAGGAGCTTTTGCAATTTGACAATAGAGATAAATATATATACATCGACCCACACGGTCGGAAAATCAAAAACAGTTCATATTTCCTAGTTTGTATTGCGTAGGCGTACCTTATTTAGCATTTTTAAGCAAGCGGCTTATTTTATTTTAGCATTTACGCGCCCAAAATCCCGCTATACAGTCTTCTGGTACCTGTACTTACTCAATTTATAAACATTAGTAACATACTTATGACAATTTATAGCATTGCATTCATTTAAACAACTACAACATATCCAAAACATAAGCAATGCAACGTAAATAACTTCATACCAAATTTTTATGGTTTCCAAACTAGTTCCATTTGTTTCTAACTGACACAAACACTGTTTGCATCCAACTTTAAGTAGGTTACGACACATTTACTTAACTCTAATTCATAATTATGTCCAAACAAACCTATTCTCCATTTAATTGATTTCCAAAATCAATTTCTGCTTCTTATCAATTCAAAACCACATTTTATAAGCAAATATATGCGAATCAAGTTCTATAAGCAGGTAATAAGGTTTTCCAATTAAATCCAATTGCTTTTACTCAATTAATAACATCATATGTGTTTCAGAATGATTTCCAATATCATTCTTTTATTCAATCCATTCTTAAAGCAAACTAATTTGTATTCATGGAAATTTTATTCCAAAATCAAATTTAATTACTTTTATCATTCCATAGAACTGCATTCAATCATGTTTACGCCAACAACAATTTTTTTTCTATGCAAATTACAACAATATTCATACAAACAAACAGTTACTTTAATTTTATAACTGTTTTAAAAATTAATTCCAACTCTAGTTACATGAAATTCCATTCCATTCTAATTTATTTTATTTTATTTTTTTAAACCATATCCTTGCATTAACTTTATTCAAAATCATTCTTATTAAGCTCGACAACTTCAATGCTTAAAATTTAACAAACATGTCTCAAATTTATATAAATCGTGCTTCATTGAATTTAGACTTAGGTTAATTTACTTCAAATTATTTAATTTTCATAACTTAAGTTAATTTCATTTGTCCATAATTTATTTTCCAATCTAATTTGGTTTTATTCAAATCAAATCTCTTTCATTCACTTCATAGCTCAATTAATTATTTCATCAAAACAAATTGCGATCCCCATGTTCGATTCATTCTCGAACTTATTTAACTTATTACAAGACCATTTTCACTTTAATTATACTCAATTGGATTTTGTTTGCACTTCTAACCATCACATTTAATCCAATTTCATTTTATTTACCAACCAATCCAAGTTGAATTTTATATTTCCAATCCAAGTTCTTTTTCTACCATTCACTTAACTTCACAACCCCATCTTATTAATTCACCATTCAACTCTATTTAACCAATTCAAAGTTTATTCACATATTCAAGTTACTAAATTATCCCAAATTAGTTTATTTCCAATTTATAATTCAATAATTGATTATTATTATTTTTTTTATTTTTTTTTATTTTTTTTCTTAACTTCAAAAATCTCTTCATTTAAGTTTCTTTGATTCAATTTTATTTTATAATTCAGGTTTGGATTTTCTATTCATTTCCCAAATTCAAACAATAACTCGGCTTAAGTTAATTCCAGTTAAATCAAAGTTCTCAATCCAATTAAATTTTCTATTCACTATCCAATCACATTAAAAGTTTAAGGTGCTTTACCCATTTATTTTATTTTCAATTTACTTCCATTCATATAATTTGAATTAATTTCAATCCACTTTAAGTTTTATTCCTCATTTCAACTTCATTTAAAATCCACTAATTTATTCTTCCCAAATAATTAATTAAATTTCAAGTTTCAATTTTAATCCAAGTTAAATTTCCATCTTTAACTTTCCACTTTAGATTTTAATTCAAAAATTCAACATTTGAGGTTTTCCTAGATTAGATAACCATTTTAAATTTAATCATCTCATTTATAAAAAAATTATCATCCAAACATCCATGTTATAATAATTTCCAGAAAAATATTCTTTTTACATCAAAATATATTTTGGATGAAATTATTTCATTCACCCATTTTAAAAAAAATCAATATTGTGTCGAATTGCTCTATTTAAGTGTTTAGAAACCCCTTCGATCTAGTTGTCCAGACTGTGCCGACGAAGGTTCATATACCACTCAATAAATCAATCAACGCAATATAAAATCATTTTATATTCACTAATAAATACGCGCTCATATTTATAAATACGCTCAAACTCATTCTAGAGTACTGCTGACTCTATTTCTAATGAGTAATTCCTCACCAGAGCCAAGGTTCTCGCTTAACCTTTCCGCTCTGATACCAAGTGTAACAATCCGGAAATTTTCGAACCCGAAAACTCCAGATAGTTATGAAAAGAAGAAAGGGATAGAAGAAGAAGAAGAAAAACAACATCGGAATCTCACATCGCAGCGGAATAAAATATAATATATAGAATACAGTTTTAAATACAAGAAATCTGTACTGTATACATATACATACATACCATCATCAGAGTACATCAATCAACTCATACAGAGACAACTACTATAAGATCATACACAGCGGAAATAATAGGCAAATACGTAGATACGCTATGTCATCAGCTCGTCTCCTGAGCTCCAGTATAAAACCTGAATCCTGTTAAACTCGCTCTGACCCGAGCATCATATAAAACAACACCCGAGTCAGTCTGGAAAACCAGCGTGAGAAAATCACACTCAATTGGATTATTAAAGTTTCAAAAATCCTTTGAAAATAAAAGCATCTCGTAAGACCACGCCACAAATAAACATGTCGGGTTTTTACCTTACGATAGCTAAAACAATTTTTATTAAAGTTCTCTGATATTATTATAGTGTCTATAGAAAGTAAATAGAATCTAGCTGAAATGCTTGCATCTCACGTTTCAGCAATAGTTGGGCACAATCAAAACCGTACAGGCGCTTATTGGAGATTGGATCCCATACAATGGCAGGGCTACTGGGGTACCGCCCGTCAGAGTACCTGGTCTAGATCAGAGTACCGAGGAGCCACCCTAACTCCCCTGCAACACAAGACCGGAACCATTCCTTACTGAACAGTCCCAAGCAAGATCACCCCGCAGTTGGCGCGACCAACCGCCCACTAAGCCGAATAAAAGGGACATCTAGACAGGGGAAACCTCACTCTCCAGTGGGGGCTACCCACGAAGTCTTGCTGCACCTCCCCTGTTTTAGCCATTCCCGGTTGATGAGGCTTGAGGTTAAACGTTACCTTTCAAGAACGCATCACTTAGAATGCTCATTGTCCACCTGACGATGTTCTGAAAGCATTCAATCCATACAAGTTTCCCTGGGTCTGGACAAACCGAATCACCGTCTTCAACTCTTCACGATCTTCATTCGTAATCGTTCAAACCGGATCGAAGTGGTTTTCGGATAATTAAATCCGATCCCGGACTCTTCGAAACGATCAGCGCATTGTCCAATATTGATAGTCGGTTATTTAACTATCAATTAATCACACACAAGCAACCATCAAATAATTTCCACAAATTATTTATCTCAAATATCATTCAGATATTATTTCCATTTTAACCCATTTGAAATAGATTCGAAGTCCTTTATTTTAATGAAATCATTTAAATTGATTTCTCATACACACTCAATTCGATTTACCTTTGAAAATATTTCTAATTTTCCCATTCCTTTCTCAAAAATCAATTTATACTTCGCTTATAAATTTTCAAACTCAATTCCTTCACTTTATAAGATTTCTCCTCAATCTTATCTTATTTAATAACTCACTTATCATCACAACAGGATTATTAATTGGATTTTAAAAGCATTTGAAAATATTTAGATTTATAAAATAAGAAGTATAGTTTTATACAATTTACGGTTTAAAAGAAATGTTTAACTTTAAAATTAGAGTTCATCCCAGTTAATGATAAATTGTAAAGCTGGTTTTAGAAAAATTAAAGTTTATTATAAATATTTGCCTACCCTTCAAAATTATCTAATTTGAAAACATTTTAAATTCAAGTAATAGTTTACAAAAATTTATAGTGTAGTAATTTGAAAAATATTCCTTTGTAAAATAAAATTTAACTTTAGAAAATCCAATATCATCTATAAATGCCTCTTGTCCACACTCTCCTTCAGAAATATTTTACTATTTCCATTCAACAAATTTCATATCTCAATATAAGTTTCACTTTGACTTATCTTTTCCAATATACCCTGATATTTTCCCATCTCATTTATAAACTCCATTTATAAATTTATAACTCCCTGAGTTTTCTTTTCATTTATTTATGGAAACAATTTATTCAAAAATCCTATTTTTATAATTATATTCTTCAATTCAATCCCATATTGTTCCTTATTAAAATTCCATTTCACTTCTTAATAAAATTCCCTTATTTTGATTTCTTAATATAGTTCTCTTATTTTATTTTCTTAATATAGTTTTGCTTTACTTCAAATCCATTTATCGATTACAATATTTTCTTCAAGTCTTTGTACATAATTTAAATTTTCCCAAACTCAACTTTAACTAATTTTATGTTTAACCAACGTAATAACTATTCTTTTAATTTTGCTTTAGTCTCAATAGAAGTAAATTCAAATCCTAAAGAAATATTCTTTTAATTTAAATTTCATTTAGCTTCCTTCAATTAAATTATTTATAGCATTTAAAAATTAGTAAATTCCAATTTCCATATAAATTTAATTCACATGCAAATCCATATCAATATCATTCATCCTGTCATATGACAACAATATATATGTAATAAATAAATATCTTTGAGGAATCCTGTAGGATCCCTCCAACCTGTTTCCCTGCATCCACAGATGTTAGCACAATAAAATAACAATTTCACTTCAATTTGAAATATTGCAGTATTTGGATTTATATTATCATCCAGTGAATAAATTATCATAAATCAACCAATCACATCCAATGATTTAAATTTAATATTTAATTAACTAGGCATCCATATGAGTGAGAAAATCTCACCTTTGCTTTTAAGTTGCAATCCTTCCCAATCCCGACTCGTTTCCATATTTTTGACCTTGAATAACAATTATATGAATTTATTAATATTTGAACAAATTGAACAATTTCTCCCCATTGATTTAATTTATCTGATTTAAAATTAAATCCCTTTTTTAAACAAATTAAATAATTAATCATTCCATTTTATCTAAATGATTATTTCCTTACCATATCATATTATTCTGCTTTACTGGGGAAAAATATTACTCTATCTGTTCATAAACATTTTTGTTTTCACTGTATATACTATTTATATATATATATTTTTTTTTATTACCTTATCCTTAATTTAAATTAAGCTACAAACATCATTCTAAAATTAAATGGTAAGTTTAATGTGTATATCAATATATTTACCTTACTTTATTTTCTTTGAAACCATATATAAACGGATTTTAAAATTCCTATTTTCTTTCAAACTTTATCACGTAAGCTAACTTTCTCCTATGTTTGTAAGTAATAGCAGTAACTTCTCTTTCTTTTATATATTTTATTTTCCTTTCCAGCATGTAAAAGCATATTCATGAAATTTTATAAATAAACAATAAAAAGGAAACTCACGATTCCAAAACCAAGACCTCACCAAAGGATGTCGGGTTGCCGCCTCGAGCTTGGCAAGAATCGCGAATCCCTAAATTCGAATTCCAGACTTCGATGAGCTCCACTCTGCAATCGCGATGAACGTCAAACACCACCCAAGAAAGCTTCCATTTCCCCAATGCCAGCAGCCGCCTTTATCTCGAGCTTGCCGACCACCATCATTAGCCAACGAACACTCCGCCTTCCTTTAACTCGCAAGCGACGCCGACCCTCCAGATCGACACGGCCATCAACCCAGACTCGCAACCCATTATCACCTTACCCACGTCCTGCCTCAAGCTCGCTGTCGCCCTGGCTAAACCCAGCTCGTGAATTGAATCGTGACTTCGCTGCTCGCTCGACTTGGATCGGAATGTACTTAGGAAGAAGATTAAAGAGGAACGGGGCTTAAACTTGGGAAGTATTCATTCGATTTAAACGAAGGAGGAAAGGGGATTGGGTTTCGTGAATACTGAGAAGATGATTGAGGGCGAAAACTCAAGCCTCGTTTCATATTATTTTTAAAAAAAAAACTTCTCGGCTGATTGATTAAAAAGGGGAAGAGGAACGTAAAGGAGAGTGAAGCGTACACTACACGATAGGGAACCGTGATTTGAACTAAAGGAAAGGCTGATGAGAGAGAGGGGGACAGATGTGACAGGAATTCGGCTGTAGATATTAAAAGAGAGAAGCGTGTTTTAAGAAGGCACCAATTGACATTGATTCGGTCAACTAAAGTTTTATTAAATTTTCAATGCGTTTACCTATCGTACGCTCACACAACATTTCCAATCAAAACGAAATTTGAAATCTGATAATAATTCAATATTACGGACCCAATGGAACTGGTTTCGTCGAATTCCGAGACTGTCCCTCGGAAGGCTATTTTCAATTGTCAATTTGAACAATGTAAATTTAAAATTGAACAAACGGCAGTTAAATTAAATTTTGATCAATTTATTATTTCCAGTATTATCAATATAAATTTATAAGCCGTTAAAATATTTCTAACAAGCTTACAATACCAGATTTTAAATAATTTACCCAATTGTCAATTGTTATTTAATTTATTCAATTAGTCGTTATATTGAAATTCTGAGTTCTTTTTATTAAATCAAACCAACTTTTCATATCGAAAACAATTTATATTTCAAATTAATTATTTAAATTCATTTTAAATGTCACAAATTAGCTGTTGAAAAAGCCGGGTCGTTACAACGGAATATCGGGGTATATAGGATTTATAAAATATTATCCGCTATTATGCGGCACAATAGGGTCTCATCCGCTATATAATGCGGGAAAATCAACTGCAAGTACATAAGTAATACCAATTTCACTTTGCAGAGAAATATTCGCGATATATGTTTTTAATAAATAACCTCCGCTTACTAACGGCGCATAATGTCTATTTTAACAATCAATAGATAACAATCATCATTCAAACATACAATCAAGAAATTTTAAATATAAATATTTAATATTTAAATCGAAACAATTCGATTGAGTGAGAAGTTCTCACCTTGCTTTCAATTCAGTTTTCGCGTTTTATTTTCGAATAAAATTAAACGTGCATTTAATTTTACCTGAAATTTTCACTAGCTCCAAACGACTCCAAACCAGCTCCATTGCGTAATGCTCGACAAAACAAACCCAACGCAATTCGTTTCGTCAAAATACGACCTCGTATGACAAAGTTATACATTTTAGAAATTTACACAATTTATATAATATAAATTTACATTTCTTTTAAATATTTTTAAACTTAAAATAATCCAGACCGTTAGATCTGGCCTCCCCCCCATCAGGACACACGCGCGCATGTTCATCTTCTTCCAGTTGAACCAACGCGAGCCTTAACCCATTCAAGTCGTCCAAACCCTAAATCACGCAACCACCTCGTCGACATATATCTCGATCAGGACGCACCAAATTGAAGCCACTTGCAATCCTCACCTTCGGCCCGAGATTCGAGGAGCTCGGTTGAGCAATTTCACTAGAAAACGCATGCGACTATGGTGGGTTCGAGCTCGTTTTGCCGTCAAACCACTCGACTAAAATCCATCATCAACGTTGGATATATAGATCTCGTGATGATCTTCAACTTTGCAGTTGGAAATTTGTTGAATCGCTTTACGGATTTGAAGAAATTTGAGGAGGAAGAAAACAAAATACCGGCCCTAGATTTTAATGTTGGCCGCTGCCTTTAGTTTTAGGGTTAGGTTTTACTCTTGTTGCTAATGTGAAGACTTAAGGTCCTTTTATAGAAATTCCACCAAAACACTATTCATTTCCAATTTTTCGAACTCTGAATCTCGCGCAGTGACCGGCATTTCTAAGGTTTATCCCGCGTTCCGGACATAATGGAATAGGTTTCGGAGGCTAATTCGATCATCTGTGCAAGTTACGGCAATAAACGATCAAATTTAAATTAAACCGATTCAACTAATTTCTATGCATTTTGGCTTGCCCCGGACAAAAGGTAAATCCGATTGACACGAAATTTGAAACCTTACAATAATATCACATTACGGATCCGATGAAACTAGTTTCGTCGAAATCCGAGGCTGTTTGAAAAATGGTTATTTTAACTCGTCAATTAAATATTAAAATATTCAATTTTCACAAATTAACTTTTAATTCGATTTTAAAAGTCCTATAACATCATTTTAACTCCAATATGATATAATAAAATTTTCCAAATCATTTTCAATATATTAAACCCAATTTCCAATTATTTCTGTAATTTCAAATATTAAATTATCGATTTAATTATACAATTAAATCCAGATATTCAAAAACTAAATTATTCGACTTATAAATTTCACTTATTAATATTTAAAATCAATTAAATATACAAATTTTAATTAACAGAAATTCTGGGTCGTTACAATAGACATTATTAATTGTGTGCATTCCAGGTTTGCACATAAGATGGTCCAAATTATTTATAATGCAATAAGAATTTGATGCTAGTGCATGAAATGCACGAATCCAGATCATTTTGTAATGTGTTCACTTTGTACGTGAGTACAAGTGTAAGTCCAGGCAATTCTCTTTTTACTTTATATTCCTATTTGCAAATAAGGGTTGCACAAATTATTTACCTGCATGAAAATTTCCCTGCCATCATTTCCAGTAAAACACGAAACTAACCTAGGTCCAAGTCAATTGGTTTGGCAATTTCTTGCGTGCATATAGAAGTGACTTGGTCATTCATTCATTTTTTTATTTATTGTGTTGCCTATCACTTACTTGCGTGCATGTTTATTTGTGTTGCACGGAAAAAAAATAGTTCAAACATCACATTAGTATTGTTGCATGTAGGTGAGAACATTTTGCCCAGGTAAATTTGAATTTGGTCATGCGTTTATATTTTGATTCACGCATCTATACGCTGATTTGTTTTTCTATGCTTCTTTTGTCTCTATGTTTGAAACATGAGCTGCCTCACGTACTGATGCGTTGGGTTTAATTGCGTGCATCACTTTTGAATATTCAGTTAGTACAGTCCAATATTTAAATTACGTTGAACCGGTGTTTGGATTTAAAATGAATTTTAGTACCGTTATTTTTATAACGGATTTTTACTCCGGTGCTATATTTTTGAAACGTGTTGTTTTGATGACATTTTTGACGAATAAAAATTACTATTATTTTGACTTCAGCAACCGTCAATTTTAAAGTGAATTTTTAAGCGGTTATCCTGCAACCTGATTCAATATCCGTTTTTACGGTGTTTTGTGAAGCGCAATTTCTTTGTCGAAATTGCTATATATGTTGTTATTTTAATCACGTGTTTTAAAATTCATTTTAAAATAAAATTGTTTCCAAAAATTTCAGAGTTTACGCTTCCAAAAGAATGAGGAAGCGATTTAAACGCTTTAGCAAAATTAAGGACTATGAACCCGTGCTTTTACTGATTCACTTAATTCTGGACATGTCCGTTTGAGAACATAAATTTTATTTATATAAAATACATAATTTTGCACTTTCAAGGAAACGATGAAGAGATTTAAACGATTTAGCAAAAATGCGAAGTATGGAACCACGCTTTTACTAATTCGGTTAATTTCGGACTCGTTAATTGAAATATTTGCTATTGTTTGATGATTTTGATGCTTTTGTTGGCTTTCGAGCCACTATGATGGACCTTCGGGTCAATTATCAGTACTAGATCTTTGGGTCATTTGTTGGGCACCAAAAATTATGGTGACAGTACTTGGTAGGCTTCTGTCATATGTTGATGCACGTGCGGCGTAGCTTAGACTCGCCATATGTTGGGATCGATCCACTTTTATGTTGATTTTTCTATTATCTATTTTTGATTTCTAGATTTTGTGAATTGCTATTTTGAATTCAATTATGAATTTTAAAGTTGATTTTGATGGAGTTTAATGAAAATTCTTCATTTAAACTATGTTGATTACTTATCTTGAATAGTCTCAGTCGAGACTATGATTATTTTGCTTTGATGTTGTTTACAATACATTAATTTCTAAGTTTAAATTAAACTGATCCGTTTATTATTTTCTTTTAAATAATAACCGGGTCAGGCCGAGTTATTTCAGGATAATCGCTATCTTTGATGCAGTTGCCGCTTCAGCTTTTGGAATTTCACATCACTTTTGTCTAGTCTTCGAGGTGTTACTTTTGGTGTATTAATTATCATCTCATGTATGTATTGATGGTTATGTATATGTACATTTGGTCCATGTGAACCATCGATTGTTGTAGCATGTATCCAGACTTGTCTTCCGCTATATATCTGATATTTCTGTTTTGATGTGATTATATTACCTGTGTTGTTGTTGTTATGAGTTGTTTTGAATTTTTCTTTAGCCATCGTAGTTTCGTTTTAGATTTGGATTGAATTTATATCTTTGGGAGTAATTTACACAACTCCTATCGATGTAATCAATACTCGTCTAAGGCATAACTTACGGATGGTCGCTTCTAACAAGCCTTATTCTTCGCAATAGCAGACGTTATTCCTTATAATAACCTTTGTTATTGTGAGCATAGAGGTGGGGCGTCACATGCCTAATTTAGTCCATATTGTGTTATAATAACCTTTTATTACTTTAACATAAATTACAAATTACAATGCAGCACAATAGCCTAAGCAATAATAAGACTACAAATCTACTTAAGACCTCATTAAACACATCCAAAATTATAAATTCCACCCAAACAATCCCAATAACATACATAAGTTCATGTTCTACCAATTGCAACATTCGCGATAGAGTATTAATTTAAAACATCAAATCCAATATTTGTTCAAAACAATTTTCCAAAGAGCATCAAGATCAGCACATTATAAGTCCAATAGCTTCTCAAAAAGCACATGTTCCTTTTCTACTGCCACCTTAACAATCGCTCACATAACCTGTCTACAACCACCTCCAAATCCATCCTCATGGAAAATGACTGCAAAGATACTCATCCAACATCTGCTTAATTCGTCATATTAACCAATGGTATGAGATCAAACCAAACTACCCCAAGCTTGGCAAGAGTTTCAGATAGCGAACTTTCCAAGCCATAAACCAAGTCTCAAGTTTTTGATTGGTACTCCTCGCCTTGGATCCACAAATAAGGGTTCATGTAGACCCAAAACTCATACCAGTAGCTATTGCGATTCATTGATGTGTAGGTATTTGGAGCCATAGTGTTGATTCCTTCGTAGTAGATCTGGTTCGCCTAATAGGCATGTAGCATGACAAATATAAACAGAAACATTGTTTTTGCGTTGAAAATATGAACACATGGATACTAATAAAGATGATAGTAATTGTAAACCCTATGAATTGATAAGTAAACAAAATAGTCCATAATGTGGTAATTACAAGATCAGAAATGTCAGTGACATGCAAATCAAAGGGATACATTATAAAATTGACATTAGGTTTCCAGATCCCAATTTAATTAACTACCAATTCATAAACTCCAGAGTCGATTTACAGGGATGTGATCCAGAGCCAGATCCAAATTTAAAGTCGATTGTAGGATGAATCAGTATAATAATTGTAGAAATGAAGACAGGTCTCCCTTTTAACTCTCGAATGATTATATCGGCATAGGATTTGGTAAAGAGATAAACGATTTAGGCTTTTACTAGAATTGATGTGGTTGAATTGTCAATCGCCTATATATTTCCTCCCATGGAAGAGAAAAACCATTTATTTATAAGTTTGATAAATATATAAATATTTATATACGAATATAAATATATAATATTAACAAAATTGTATATACTAATTACTAATTTTTTATATTATTTAAAATATAATAAATTAGTAAAAAAAATCCTTGTAATGTCGAAAATAATACTTATATAATACATAACTGTTTGGCTATATATATATTTATGTACATATAAATGAATATGCTTAATAGTTATATATAAATATGTATAATAAAACACACACACACACACACACACACACACACACATATATATATATTAGTACAAATAAATTCATACAATAACTTTTTTATTTAAATATACTTATTGAACCGGTCTTATGCATAGACCATTTTTTTATTTTTAAATTCCAAATATATAGATATATTAATAAAACCATATAAAATTTATTTAAAATTAAAAAATTAAAAAATTGGTCTATGTGCATTACCGGTTCAATATATATATATATTTAAATAGAAAATCAATTTATAATTTTATTTATATTGATATACATATATACATATATATATTATATATATTTATATATAAGTATTTAGCATATTCATTTATATGTGTGTGTCTATATATATATATATATATATATATATATATATATATATGTATGTATTTGTATAAGTTTTATTTTCGATATTACACCAATTTTTTATATTAATTTGTTATATTTTCAATATAAACATATTTATATATTAATTAATATATATACATTTTGTTAATGTTACATATTTATTGATGCATATCAAGCTCGTAAGAGAAAGTAAAAAAACATTTTTTTATTTTTGAATATTTAAAAACTATACAAATATATATATAAAAAAATAAATAAATCTTTTTTAATTTTGAGCCGTGCTACATGTAAATGAATAATCAAGTTTTGTTTTATAATCATATATACAAATACATACAACCAACTAAATTTACGACAATATATTTGTATATACATATCGTCTTCTAATTAACAATATTATATACAAATAAAAGAACATTGTAATCATAAATTAATGTTTGTAATTAAATTAGAAATGTACCTTATAGCCAAATCCCTTAAGAATACCTTGAAACGATGTTATATGCTTATAGAAACATTTCCGACCCAATAGAGTGCTTGTCCTTGAACCGTTGACTACCAGCTACCGGATATAAGATAAATTGACTTATTTTGAACTTGGGAGACTAGAGAGATGGAGGATGAAATTCGAACGGAAAGAAATGAGATGCAGGCTTTAAAAGATCATTATCAAAAGGAGAAAGAGATGAATAAATAGAGGATGGAAAGAAGAGAATTTAGGATCTCATCTTTTACTCTATCTCCTTCTACCATGGCCATCCAATTTCAAGCTCTCTATCCCATTCCTTGCAACCCCTAGTCCTTTGTTTCAGCCAATACTATTAGCCCCATGATGGGCCTTAAACCCATTTGAGCCTGGATGAATATCTTGCGTTTTAAGTCTAATTTAAGACACTTATCGGCATCGTTTATTGATCAATGTATTTATAGCTTTTATAAATTCATTTAATATTCATTAATTAAATCAAATTCAAATTCATAAATAATATTTAATTTAATTAACTTATAACAATTCTAAATTAATTAAATCATTTGGTCAAAGGATAATTCATCGTTTTCAGTTGTGTGACTCATCAGGTGTAAATTTGGTTAGCGATTAATATCGAACTATTCGAATATAAATGTTCACACATCACTTAGTAGGCGATGTTACATTTTGGAAAAATTTATCAACTTGGTTTCGGTAAAATCCAATTTTATTTTTTAAGCATTACCCGGTTGTGACTATTATTTATAGCGGTTATCTTCGTCAAAACTAAATCACTTTGAACTTATGGAATTTGGTAACGGTCAAAATTCCAATATTGTTCATATTCAACTCTATAGTCCAATCACAATGTCCTTGGTTTAATAATAAAAATTAATATTAACTGAAATGCTCTGGCCAAAGACTTTGACTTTGAGTTGACTTGAGTTGACTGCGATACTAACCCCATATAACCAAGGAGATGAATCCTCCCTTGGATAGTGCTTTACTTCCTATACTTCCACTCGACCTAACATTAGTCACTCGATGGACGCCGTGCTATGATTTGACTATAATCAAAGTGGATCATTTATATTGATGATCAACAAGTATTCTCAAGTTGAGAGAACTGTATAAATTAGTCACATCAATATTTTCTGTTTGATCTTAGTTATATTAACAAATAGAAAACTATCGAGTGAGTAATTCCATAGTTACCCGATAACCATTAGTATGTTACCTCTTAGTGCCCCTCGGACATAAGTAATACAGTGCCCAAATTTGGAAAGGATTATATACTCTTGTCTCAACGAATGTATCGATATCTAGTCTCAATACATCTTGACTAGAAATATTTAAAATGGTATATTTATTTTCATTACGATAAATTACTCACAATTATAATGCTTTGTAGATACTATCCCAAATGTATGATTTATGTATTTTCTATAAAACATACTTTTAATTATATTCATTAATCAATATAGCACATTATACCAAGTATATAACAGAAAGAAAATACATTTTATTTGGAACAAGATTGATTATTGAATTAGATATATGTAACAAAATACATAATTTCCCTTAGGTCATGCCCCTAACTCTATCAGCGACATGTTAGTTGTTATGCATGGGATCCAAGATGGCCAATAGTTATAAAAGATGTAAATGCAATGGAAATCAAATAGTAGATCATAAAGTCGATTTTATACTGGTTCGGACCACCCATCCTACGTCTAGTCCCTAAGCACATCTTAGGAATTTCACTATCAACACCCTCACTTCACCCGGAGGAATAGGTTTACAGACTCCACCTGAACAACTGAGCAGGACTTTAATACTTACTGCCTAAGAAATACGTAATGGGATTTTAATTTTTTTACAAACAAACAATTTGAATATATATCATGTCTCCAATTCACTGACTAGTCGCATTGGAGTACAGCTTCTATAACCTTAAAAAATGATGTAGAATGAGTATGTAGAGGTTAGGAAGCGAATTAAGACCAGACTCAAATATTGTGGAGTGCCTGGTTTAAGTTTTCTTTTGGAATGAATATCTAGTTTAGAATGTTTGAAAGCAATATGAAAATGGTTTGAGAGAATAGAATTATGTTTTGTTTTTGGGATAGTAGGAGGCTTATATAGGAGTGATTGGAAGCCAATAAATTGCCGCAATCCTTCAGAAATTTCCTTTAGAAAAGATACATCCCTTGGAAGTTTACAATTGGTTGAATAAGCATTTTAATAGCCACTTGAATATTTGTTTTCAAATGGTAATATAAAGTAGCCGTTGACCTTTAAATCAAAGTGGTGCGTATTAGAGTGGTAAGGCGCATGTGTTCCTACCTTGGGTTGCCTAGGTTCGAGTCCATCTGCCCCTCATTTTTCATATATTTACTTTTGTCTCAAACGGTAATAAAAAAGACAGTTGGAAGTTTCATTCAAAACTTCCAGTATCCTACTGGCAGGAGCATGTGCTCCCTTCTCTACCACCAGGGTTTGAATCCTGCCCTTGACCTATTTTTAAATTCTTTAGTTCTCATTCCTTTGTGATCCAATCTGGTAGCATGCTTCAATAGATGCGACTGTGATTTATTGGTTGAGGTGCACATTTCCTCCCATGCGACTTGGGTTCAATTTCCACTAGTGTTGCTTATTTTTACTTCCTATGCACGTGAAAGAAACCTTGTTTTCTCCACTTCTTTTGCACATAAAAAAGCCTGCTAATCATATTGTAAATATATGCACCTGCTTGACTGCCTTTCCTCCGTCCCAGTGGAGTTTGATTCTAGGCTTGCACTATATATATAAACTGTTTTTGTGTTGCTATTTTTTATATTCTTTAATATAGCTTATTTAAACTTCTTTATATGGCTGCTAGACTTGAAATTACTTAACAAACACATTAGTAATATTGTCATATAGTTGTTATCATCAAAATACTAATACCATGTCTTTAACATTTTAGTCACACGAATTTTAAACTCTTTGACAAATGAATAGGAAAGAAAAGATTTAGCCATGGAAGAAGCTAATGATCTTTCTCAACTCAAAGTCGAAGAGCTAATAGGAAAACTGATATCGTATGAAACTAACTTGCAGGTTAGAAGGGATTAAAATCATGGAAAGAAAAACATAGCATTCCAATCAAGTAACGAAAATTCAGACTTAGACGAAGATGAGATTCTTTTTATTTCCAAGAATCACAACAAATTCAAGAAGTTCAAGAGATGACCAGATTTCAAAATAGTGGCAAACCAAACTCCTTAAATCAAACATCTATTAAAATGCTATGAGTATGACAAATTTGCAGTAAGAAGAAGAATTATCCACAGCTCAATAATAATAATAATAAAAGCAAGTTTGATAAATTCAATAAAAAGAAAAGAGCTTTTCAAGTAACATGAGACGATTCAGAATCATCTTCTTCATGTGACAGTGATAATGAAAGCAACTCAGAACAAGCAATTGTGTGTTTTATGGCTAACACTGATGAGGTATGCCCTTAACTTACTTATGATGAAATAATGAAAATTAGTATTGAATTAGATGAGAAGTATAGAGAACTAAAAAATTAAATAAAAAATACATAGGAAAGTTAACTAGAGCGGAATTAGAAATTGGATTATTAAAAGTTGAAAAAACAGGCTTAGAATAAGAATTAGAAATTACGCAAAAAAGGTACAACAATATTATCTCAAAATGACATCTTATTACATGATTTAGAAAATTATAAATCAGAAAAAGTTAATCTTGAAAAGAAAAATTAGAATTACAAGCTAGTTTAGATTTTAACAATATTGAAATTTATGATCTTAAAAGCAAGTTAGATAAAATAACAAATAATGTGACAAAATTCAACAAAGGAAATTTTTTTGTAGAAAATTTGATTAAAATATTTAAACCATCTGGAAATCTAAATAGATTGGGTTTTAAAAAAAGGCAACGAAAGTCAAAAAATTATAGCACATTATACACCAAATTCAAATGGCAAAACTAGAAACTAAGATTAAAAAATCATACACAAATATGATCAAAATATGGATTCCTAAAACAAATAATAAGCTAATTAGACAAAAATATATTAATAAATATTTAAAGAAAGTTGTACATAACATAAATTACATTTCTAAAGAAACCAAGCCCTCGTGGATATGGCTACCTTCTTACACTAGTACATAGGATCCTAAACAAACAATATGAGTACCAATTATTGTTTTTTATTTATTTTGCAGGTACCCAAAATTAAAATAAAAAATAAATAGAAGTGGATACCTGATAGTGGTTGCTCCAAGTACATGAATGGAAATGCTCATATGTTTTCAAATATAACATATATCGATGGTGGCACTGTGACCACTCGGAGATAATTCTAAAGGATTTGTTGTCGGCATTAGAGAAGTCATCAATATTGGTAATTCTAATTCTCCGATAATTGCTAATGTTTTGTCAATAGAAAATTCAAAACATAACTTATTAAATATAAGTCATGAAAAAGGATTAATATTGATTTCGAGAAAAAAATGCAATATCTCTAACCAAAATAAAAATCTAATTTTTAAAGGATTTAGAAATCGAAATATACATGTTGCAAACATGAATGTTAAAAACAACACTAATTTATGCTTAGCCGCAAATTATGACAATCCATGGTTATGGCATAAATGTTTTTGTCACGTAAATTTTGAAAATATCAACAAACTAGCTAAAAATGAATTAGTTACGGGATTACGAAAAACCAACTACAAGGTTAAAAACCTATGTGACGCTTGTCAATCTGATAAATTAAAGAAAAGTTCTTTTAATCTAAAAAGGAAATTTCCATAAAGCAACCTCTCGAACTACTCCATTTAGATTTATTCGGACCAACTCAAGTACGTTCAATAAATCATAACAAATATGTTTTTGTAATTATTGATGATTTTTCAAGATATACTTGAACATTAATTTTAGAACATAAAAGTGACACTTTTGAAGTGTTTAAAACATTTGCTAAACGAACTAAAAATTTGATGAATTTTACATTTAAAAATATACGATGCAATCATGGAGGTGAATTTGAAAATGAATCATTTATGAATTTTTGCAACAAAATGGGAATCGATCATAATTTTCCATTTCCACATACACCATAAAAAAATGGTGATGTAGAAAGGAAAAATCGAACTTTACAAGAATGTGCACGAACTTTGGTAAATAGTAGTAACCAACCAAAGAGTTTTTAGGCCGATGCTGTTGCTACCGCATATTATATATTGAATCGTGTAACACCTAGAACAATGACTAAAAACACATGTTATAAAATACTTTTCAAAAAGAAGCCTAAAGTATCGTATTTTCGAGTATGTGGATCAAAATGTTTTATTTTAAACACAAAAAACTATCTAGGAAAATTCGATTCTAAAGCTGATAAAGGAATTTTTGTTGGCTATTCGGATCAAAGTAAAGCATATATAATTTTTTAAAAACAAACATTATAGAAGAAAATCTTCATGTTTCGATGAAAATTTTAAAAATAATAAAAATGATGATGATGAAAAAGTTGTAAATAATAATGGAATTAATGAACCTATACATGATGAAAATAATAATATCAATAATAATAATGTAATAACCTCACCACCTAAGATATTAAAAGACAATCCAATTGATAATACTATCAGTGATTTAAATATAAAAGTATCAACCAGAAAACAGTTAATTCAAACGGGTCATGCTGCATTTGATATTTGTAATTGGAAAAAACTAGATTTTATAAATAAATTGATGAAAATCGAAACATTGTTTAAAATAAAGCAAGATTAGCAGCTCAAGGATATAATCAAGAAGAAGGAATTGATCATGAAAAGGCGTTTGCTCCGGTAGCACGTCTCGAAACAATACGAACATTACTTGCTTTAACATGTCATCATAATTTTAAACTTTTCAAATGGACATAAAAGGTGCCATTTTAAACAGATTTATAAAAGAAAAGGTTTATATTGAACAACCTCCGCTATCTGTTTATGAGAAATATCCCAATCATGTATTTAGCCTTAAAAATGCTCTATATGGATTAAAACAACCACCTCATACTTGGTATGAAAGATTAGAAACTCATTACAAAATTCCGTTTTCAAATTGAAAATAGACTCTATTTTATTTATAAAACGAGAAAATAATGATAAATTATTGTACAAATATATGTTGATGACATTATATTGGGATCAACTAATGAAAAATTGTGCAATGAATTGTATTACGTTATGAAAAATGAATTTGAAATGACATATATGGGTGGATTAGACTACTTGTTGGGTTTGCAAATAAGATAACTAGAAAATGGAATTTTTATAAATCAAGAAAAATACTGTCAAGATTCATTTAAACGCTTTGGAACGGAAAATACTTCAAGTGAACCAAAACTCCAGTGAGGATGAGTTTACATTTAGAAAAAGATGAAAATGGAAAGATTTCAATCAAAAATTATTCTGAAGTATGATAGGACCTTTGTTATGCTTAACGGCTAGTAGATCTGATATTATAATGAGCGTATGTCTGTGTGCAAGATTTCAAGCACAATCTACGGAGTCACATCACCGAGCGATTAAAAGAATTCTACGATACTTAATTCATACTAAAGATTATGGACTTTTCTATCTTAAAGGCAGCCTTTACAAACTCGTATCATATAGTGATGCAGATTTTAGTAATTGCAAGACAAATAGAAAAAGTATTAGTGGAACATGTCATTTCATTGGTCAATCTCTTGTTTCGTGGTTCATAAAAAAGCAAAATTATGTCTTTCTCTCCACATGCGAAGCCGAGTATATATTAGCAGCCTTAGCCTATGCACAAGTAATTTATATCCAACAAACTCTTCAAGATTTCAGTAAAAATTATAACCAACTCTCCTATATATTATTATAATACTAATGCTATAAATTTATCCAAAAATTCAATTAACCATTCTCGTACAAAACATATCGGCATTCGTCGTCATTTTTCAAAACTTAATGTAGAAAAAGGAATTTTCTCTATTGAATTTGTTAACATTGAAAATCAAATTGTCGATATTTTTACCGAGCCATTATGCGAATCAACCTTCATAAAGCTACGACGAGACCTTGGTATATGTTTAATTAATGAATTAGTTAATTAATATATGTCATAATTATTCATTATCATAACCATTATTTTCCTATAACTTAAATTTGAGTCAGTCAATCTTTTTATAACCATAAAAGAATAAAACAGTTAACAAATTAATGGTTAGAACAACTCTATCCAATCAAAATTCTAACTATAAATAGTTAATATAATCTATTTATGCATGATCAAAATAAAACCATAAATACTATTTAAAAAAATTAATCATGTCTTTTGATCACGATTCCACTTATTCAACTATCAACTTTAGCTCACTTTCATAAAATAGCACCTACGTATCACCAATTAAAACCACACCTCCATCAATTTGGTCAACCTCGCTAAACATTATGGCATCACCTACATATCACACCGGCTTCTCTCCTGAAGAAAAGAAAGCCAAACAAGCAATTGATCTAGATCAACATCTTTCACCACCAAAGTTGATGCAATCTATCACCATCAAAAAGAAATGATGGGAATTCAACCAGAAATGTATTACGAACAACGCATCAAGGATCTCATATTAAATTTCTCAAAAAAATAATTCTAGCAATTTGTAGTTATTCACCAACTAAAAATTTTCATCAAAAATATCCTCATTTAATAGAAACTTCTGCAAAAGCATATTGGATCACTCCAAGAAATTTGTGCAAACCAGGACTGTCAAGTCAAGACTTGAATGATATTCCAGCTCGACTAAGTTGGTCTCCACTCAAGCCTAAAGATAAGAAAAATGACTCAAACTCTTGGGATCAATTGAAAATCAAAAGTTAATCCGATGATAATTAATACTTTGTACTTATACACACACACACTCTCTCATATATAGACATAAAAATGAAAAACCATATAATTTATAATTTTTTGTATGATATTGGATATAATACTTATTTTTATAATAAATCTATGAAAATGTTCGATTCATATAAAAAAAAATATGCCTTCCCACAAACGTCTGTGAATAAGAGATAGATGTCTATGATATTGCTTGGCAAAACAATTCAAAGTAATCTCAGACATCTGTTCTCATACGTTTGAGACAGCTATCGGTTGCTACCAAATCCCAATTCATATATATGTCTTTTACCCTCCTTTCACTATTTACCAAACTATCTTCAAATTTAATCTAAAAACCTAATTTCTCAAAACCCTAATTCCTTAAAAATGGCTCCCAAGGCAACCATTAGCAAAAGATCAAAGAAGGGTCAATCTTCATCCTCTCAAACCCACCTTGTCACCGATGACCACATTCAAGAATGGCTTCGAAATAACACAATTGCAAACAAGAGATTTGAATAACTGAAACAAAAAACTTTACTCTGGTCCATTCTACAGATTGTGCAAGTTTGGAGATTACGGAATTTAAGAACTCGCCATCACCTCCGACTGTCAAGATTTAATCAATTTTGACAAAAATGAGGAACAAATTGACCAATTGGCCCTCTTTTTAATGGAACTTATGTAGTAATGATATTTGGACGATTGAGAATGATATGGTTGGTTATGACAAGTGTTTACGGTCGTGTTTTGAATATTAGCGTAAACACAATTAGTCGTATACTTGATTTAGAAGAAATTCTCGGCCAGAGAAATTTTCCACGTGATGGAATAACACATCAAACTTGGGAGGATAGAATGCTATAGTGGAAATTCGTTTATTATTGTCCAAAAGTTAGGTTATTAATTCATATGATAATCAATACAATAATTCTTCATTAGGAAGTCATGGACAAATATACGAAAATGAACACAAAGCCTTCAATGCTATATTTGGTGGGATACAAGTAAATTAGGCTAAATTTATTCATGATGAAATTAAAAGCTTTTGATCTGTGCACCATATATCATGCATCTCTTACATGGTCTCAGGTTACCTTCTTATATTTCTCATTTTGGAGAAATTCCTATCAAAAAAAGTGGTATAAGATTTTTATCTTTAATGCACCTTCCCGAAATACCACCTCCAATCATATCGCTGGCATAGTGGATTATGATTATGCAGCAGCAGCAAACGTATCTGAGTCCTACTCAACAGACTTAATCTCCTCCCGCTCTTCAACAAACTCATTCAGCTCATCCTTTATGGTAACCCGGTTCCTCTAATCATAGTACCAAATACTATTCCAATTCGCAAATTCAAGAAGCTTGCGTTCAACCAATGCAACATGAATCCATCCATGATTTAATTCTTAGAAATCAAAAATTAACCACGGTCAACTGGCAAGCTTTGAACACTAAGATGATTGGTTTGGAAAGATCTTTTTCAACAATAATGACCAAAATGGAAAATAACTTTAGAAAAGGTTGTCTCCACTTTAAGAAAAGTGACGAGAAAAGTACGTGGCAGATCATCTTCTCGATCATCATCTTCTTCTTCACCTACACATCTTCTTGAACAGAAACACCAATCTATCATGCTCAAACCTCTCATAAAGGAACTTCTCAAGATAAAGGCAAAAATATCGAGCAAGAATAACTTGTAGAGGAGATGGAAGATAATGATGATATGCCCTTGTCCGATCCTAACCAATCTCCCCATCTACATTATATGGCTTTCCAAGGGCTTTCAATTCAAGAAAATGAATTGGCCAACCGAGTATGAACAAGATCCATCTGCATACGGGAAATATTATGAAAACTATGGCAGACTGTCCTATTCGTCAAACTGGTATCACTAGCTTCTTTCATTTGCTCTCTTTCTTTTTTGAACTATATTATTTAACTTTTATGTATAGTTGTATTACTTATGTCTCTTGTTAAAACTCATGTTTGTTCTCATTAACTTATTTTATGTTTCATTTTTGTTTGATATGTATATGTGTTGTTTATATACCTATTTTATATGTGTATATTTTTTTTCTTTCATTTTGGTAATGACAAAGGTGGAGAAATATATGCATGTGCATATGGGGAGACATTTTTATCATAACTAACGATTGTACAGTTATCATCATCAAAAAGGGTGAGAATGGTAGAACCTCCATTCTATGGTCTAGATAACAACAATTATACAATCACATATATTATATATATCCTCTCAATTTACAGGTATGCACTACAAGTGATCACTATGGTCATGGGACTCAAAGAAAAACAAAGATTTATGGACAATACTAAGGTCATACAAATGTGTTAATAGTCTTAGATAAACAATGTAAGATCTCCTTGAGTACACACAGAATAAACTTCGAGTATACATGATTTGCATCATAAACATATTTTACTTCTAGAACTACAAGCCACAGATGTCTATAGTTTTCCGACAGACGTCTATGACAAGGCCTGGAAAATTTATTTCTAAAGTCACAGATGTTTGTAGAAAACCAAAAAATGTCTGTGATAAGGCTCGGGAAAGCTATCTCTAAAGCCACAGATGCATGTGGTTTTCCATCAGACATTTGACATCTGATGCAACGACCCAAAATTTTCGACACTTAAAAATTGAAATTTTAATAAGGTTTTGTGATTTAATGTTGGAAGAAATGAAATTTTGTAAATTAAGAATAAGAATGAAAGTAGATTAAAAGGTAATCGTATTAATTTAAGTTAATTTACTAATGCTTTGAATGTAATTCTATTTAACTGAATGATTAAAAAGTTATAACTAGTTATATATAGTAAATCGATTGTATTACTGATATGTGTATAATTTATAATTGGATTTAAAAAGCAATTGATCATTTAAATGTTGATTAATTAATAAATTAATGTGTAATAAATTGTAAGTGGATAGAATTAGTATAGTGTAAGTTGTTATAACATTTGTTTTTAAATAATAAGCTTTAAAATGTTATCAAATGTAAAAATGGCAACGATTGTTATTGGTTACCAATTTAGTTAATCAAGTACAAAAAATGTAAATAAATGTTACATTAATCTGAGTTAAGACAATAACTGCAAATTGTGAATGTAATAGAATGTATAGAAATGTTAATTATATCCATAAATAAATAACCGATTTAATAATAAAAATGAAACCAAGATAAATTATTTTATTTAGATCTTTTTAATAATAAAATTGACAAAAATTCAATATAATGGAAATATAATAGTTAATACAAATAAAAGATGGAAATTATAGCATATTAATGAAATAAGATGTGAATATATAGTAACTATGTTATTAGAGTAATAGTTGAAACATAAAGATTGAAATCAAATTAAATCAATTTATTGGGATTAAATTATAATTAATTCGATTTAATTACAATGAAATTGAACACTGTAATTAGTGTAATAACCAATATTGAATTATTATATAAACTTGAATTAAGTCATTGTAAATGTCTAAGTGATTAAAAATGATGAAATTTGTTAACTATCAAATTTGAATGAAAAAGTGATTTAATTAATTAATTATTAATTTATTTAATCAACGTAAAAATAGCCCTTTGGGCCACTGACTCGGATTTCGACGAAACCAGTTTCATCGGATCCGTAACGTTGAATTTTTGTAGGATTTCAAGTTTAGTAGCGATCGGACTTGTCGTTCGATCATATGGACTCGAAACGCCTAGAAATCAATTTAATTGAAATCAATTTGAAATAAGCTGATTTTAAGCTAACTACTTCATACGATGGAATTTGGACTTGAAATCTATTCCATTGAATTTAAAAATATCAAAAACATCTATTTTGATTTATGGGACGGTCTGTTTTCCATTTTAGGAACGAAACAGGCTTTTCGGGTCGTTTATCATTCAACTTTCAAATCAATCTAGCCCATTCGTTCCTATTTCTGATCTGTCAATATATAGCCCATTATAAACCCTAACTATTTCTTATTCCCATTTTTCTGTACGTATAATTCGATCTATTTTTCTCTTCCCAATGGCCAGCAAACCAAAACCGATTCCATAGTCAATTGCAAATCAAAATCAAATCAAAAAATTTAAACTCCTCAAAATATGTCGAATTATATATTGATACGAAGCTCTCGACAAGCGTAATTCACTAATGTGATTTGTTTTTCAATCAGATTCACTGTTTAGCCAGAAATCGATGAAGGAACCTCGGTCGTCTGTTGTTAGGGTTTCGATCCAACGGCGGATCGTCGTCAGATCGACGATTGGGAGGCGCTGTTGCGAAAAGGATGGAGGGCAGAGCCTAATATATGGTTGGTTCGTCTCGGAGGTGCTTGGATTAGACACGATCGGATAAGATAAAGGGCGGAGGAGGTAGTTGTTTTGGGGCCTGGGGAGGCGCACGTGGAGCCTGAGTGGTCGGTCAGAGGTGGAGTATTGAACGACGAGGTCAGATCGAGGTGGTTGGGGACCGTGGCGCGCGCGTTTGGCCGTGTGCGTTGGCGGCTGCTCTTGTTCGTCAAATAAAGAAGGCTAGGGCTCGTTGCCTAGGGCGTGAATTTCACGTGGACGCACAGTAGAGGTATGTGACGTGTACAGAGATTATGTTATTCTATTTGTTTTAATTATTAATCGGATAATCTTCTAATACCCATAACTTTTACATACGAGGTCGGATTTACATGAGGTTTATTCCGCTAGGATCGTATTGGAATTTCAGATATTTTGAAGTTTGTTTGGTTAGATTCTAAGAATGTTGAATTTGGGCCCTAATTTGGATTTTAAATCAATTTAAAATCAAAGGTGAGTGTTTCAACCCACCCACAACTTCTAAAATTTCTTATGTTAGTTAAATTAAATTTATGATACGATTAGAAATTTATTTATTGTTGTTTGGAATATTTAAATCGTGATTCCAGTTAATTTGAATTTATTTTTGAATTGAATTGCTATTAAATTAATATTGAATTTGAATTGCCGGTAAAATACCTATTATTGATAATTAGTTAATTGTTGATATTTATTGGTTAAATCGAATGATGATTGTGATGGATGTTTGATTTTTGGTACTGAATGATTGGATGTTGTATTTTTATATTGCTATATCATTGCAAGTTCCTTATGGGTTGAAATGATACATACCCGAATGATCTATAGATTAGTGAAACATCGTTATGGGTTGAAATGATAGACTCGTGCGATTTTAAGGATTTTATTTAATTCGGGATTGAGGTTTGAAATGATATATAACCGTAAAATGTTAAATTTCGGAATGAAATGTTAAATATCCGTATCACTTGACCCTAGGGTAGAAAATTATATACGGACAACGGATTGGTTGAATTAAGTGATATTTAATTGTTTAAATTTTGAATTCAGTTACCAGTATTTTGAAATAGAAATTTGATTCATATAAACTAAATTATTCCGATAATACAAGCTTTAATGCTGGAATTGGAATTGATTTAATGAATTGTTTAAAGGATTTAAATTGAAATTTCAAAGTTGAAGTGTCAAATATAAATGAATTTATCGGAAATTGAGTTGTTGGGAATGTTTGGATATAACTTTGAAATCTATTTTAAATTAATCTAAACTATTTTAATTAATTTAAAACTATTTTTAAATTATTTAATCTATTATAACCTATTTAATCCAGTTTAATCCAGTTTAATCTACTTTAAATTAATTAAATTTATTTAATCTATTTTAAATCTATGTAATATAATTTAAATACATTTAATCTATTTTAAATTTATTTAATTTATTTAAAAAATCTACTTAACATAAGTTAAATCAATTTAATCTATGATTAATCTATTTATAAAATTTTAAAACTGATAAAATCTATTTAATCAATTTTAAATCTATTTAAATCAATTTAAATTCAATTTTAATCTATTTAAAACTATTTTAGTCTATATAAATTATTTTAAACTATTTAAGACTATCTAAACTATTTTCTAAAATTTCAGACTATGTAAAATTGAAGTATTTATATTTAAATCCTTGATGATGATACAACATAAGTTAGGATTTGAAATTGATACCCTTTTTCTGAAATGACTTATTTGAGTAAATATGACCACTTAGGAAAGGAGGATTTAATTAACCTATCTTATCGACAATTTTGAAAGTGAATTTGATTTGAAAATGATATGGTTTGAGAAAATGATATTTTGATATCAATTGTAAATTGACTTTTTTGAAATGTAAAAGAATCATCCGGTGTGAAATAAGCGTTTGGTTGTTAAAGTGACCGGGATCAGATATTGTCATACTCTTTGCCAATACCGAAAAGCACTTTGACAACTGTGTATATGGTGGAGATTCCAGAAATGAAGCCGGATGGTTTGGCGAACGATTTCTATATGAGGTATTACGTGACCCTGTCTCCCGTGATTCAGCTTAGATGTGACTAAAACAAGAGCCATGCCAGGCCAAGTGAGCTCATTCCTCCTATCGGACACATTTCTTCGATACTACATCTGTTGCTTTGTGATTGATTTGGTGGCCATCCTTTGATTTTGATTATAGGAGTGTGTTCTGAGGTAGACGGTAGTAGCTGCTATGCGTTACCACCAGTCCGGATCCGCAATTGGTATATCTACCTTGGCATTGCCTCGAGTGTTATGTTCACATGCCTTAGAATGCCCTTTACGAGTTTGTTTTGTACCATACCTATGGAGTTACCTCTGGCTAAACCTCCAGTTTACGGAGGAGCATACGGTATTGTATAGACTATGGGAATATATAAAATGTATTAAGGGGAATATGGGTAATGCCTTAATGCTATTTTAATATTTTTACTTTACTGTAGACATATTATAATAGCGTATTGTACTACGTAGTAGATAGTTTAACGGATCCTTAGGAGATGTAAATCCCAAACATCTCTTAAGTTATTGCGCTCACGTTAGACACTGGATAGGAGATGTCAACCCCATAAACATCTATGACGCCGTCACATGAATATTTACCATTGATTTAACTTACATAAGATCTTTTATTTCTAACTCAAGTGTTTTGTCTTTTCAATTCGCTCGGGTCAGACTAAGCATTTTAGGGTTGAAGACCTTATTTTTGGAGGACGAAGATGAAGATTTCTACTATTATTATTTAATGTATTTATTCCACTACATCATGTTGTTCCGCTGCATTTATTTATTTATTTATTTTTGTTGTCTGTAACTCTGACTCTGTTTTGCATAAGTATAATCAAATTTATTTGTAAACAGCTTCATGAACTATTATTTGATTATTATATTTGTCATTCCGCTGTGAGATTCTGTATTTTTTATTTCTTTTTCTTTTCATTATTTACCCCATAACGATATGCCTTTTGAATGATTTGAGTCTGACGTATGTGTTTGCTTAAAACGTCCAAAAAGGCAGGTCGTTATAGTTGGTATCAGAACTTTGGTTTAGTGAGAACCTTAGCTTTGTGGGGTCCAACTCACTAAAAATACGGTAGTAATGCCTTATAATGAGTCACTGAGTGTATATGTATGAGAGAGCGCATTTGTTGGTGTTATAAAGGGGTTTTTGTATTTTGTTAATTAGTTCCGTTTTGTGTTTGTAAATTCTAGTCGGTGCATAGGACGCCATGATATTGATAGGGATTTCTAAACACTTAATAGGACAGAGTGACACAATACTTGTTTTGAAATATAGATAAATGAAATAATTTTGCCTATTATATATTTTGTATATAAAATAATAAATTTCATAAATGACATAGTAAGATGTGATATGTTGTTTGTTTGGTAGAATAATTTTATAAATATTGATTGTAAAGTAGAATTTACTGCTAAAATGAATATAAATTGGAAGTTTAGAACTGAAGTTCTGGGATTTTGATAATTTCTTTCGAAAGATTTTGGAGTATAATATTAATATTATTTGGAAGTATTTTCTGATATAAATATTTCAAGATGATTTGAAAGAAATGTTTTAAAAAAGAAATTTGAAGGAAATAAGTTCTGTACTCCCCTCTTTATCGCCGAAAAATAATTTGGGTGATGAGTGCACGCGTCATCGAGGTTCATTTTCGAGTTTCAAAGTGGGAAGGTGTAATATCCCGGAATTTTGGACAATTTAAATTTAATAATCTGAGTTTAAATTTAAATTGAATTGATGAATTTTTTTAATAAATTTGGTTTGATTTAATAATCTTCTTTATTTAAATATTTAATTTGTGAATTTATATTTAATAAACTAATAAATTGTTTTCTATTTAATAATGTATATGTATTTGTATATATTATAAATAGATAAGTTGTTAAATTAGCTTTAATGTTTTGAAAAAGGAATTGAGATTTATTTTTGAATTTAAGCTTTTCAAGAATATTTAATAAAATACTATATGATTTTTAAATATAAGAAAAATGTTTTAATTGGTTTAAAATTCATCTTTGACTTAAGGGTTGAATATTAAAATAAGTTACAAAAATATTTGTGTTATTCTTTTTAAATATTGATTGATAATTTTGATTTGTTAATTTAATATGAAATTTAAAATACAATTTATAATATGAACATGCATTCATTAAGTTAATTTTCTTTAACACTTAATTAAATAACAAAACCATTTAAAAGACATATGTAAGCTTAATTTACATATGTAAGTAATTTAAGATTTAAGTTGACCAGTGTGAACAACACAAGCCATGTGTCATTTGTTTAATTTTGGTTTTCTTTAATTTTAATTTAAATCAAAACATTGTTATATAAAACTTACACTCTTCCCATTCTCTTTTCCCTTCTTCATTTCCATTTTATAAAAAAAAAATTCAATTGCATATCAACTTCAATGAAAATCTGAATTTCATCTCCTCTAACCTGCAAATTCAAATGAGCAAACATGCATGCATCAATTTCAAACAAGTAAAATCTGTAAACATGCATTGCTATCAAACTCCTCTTTTTCAAACTCTACAAGTCTGCATGTTTTCAAAAACTATAATCAAACTCCTCAAAAAGCAAAATCAAATCACTGATCCACTTACAAAGGACCTGTATGTAAAAGCTGGAAACAAATGCAAGTTGTATTTGCATCTGAAACCTGCATTTGATCTGGAAACAAAGGAAGGCCTGCAATTTCAATTAGCAATCTGCATTTCAATTTTTATCAAATGAAGCCTGCATGTATTCAAAAGCAACCTGGGGAGGGGATTTGTATCTGCATTCATGAATCTTTAAACTGGAAATTGGCATCTGCATCAACAATTTTAAAAAATCCGTGCTCTGCATCTTGCAAATACATGTGAGTAACTCAACTTTTTAAAATTTAAAAGTAGGTAAAAATTGATTGCATGTTTTTATTTAGACAAGAAAATATATTAAAAATTGGCTGTGGATGTATCTATGAACATATTTATGTGTGTTCATGGTTGTTTACCTGAAGCATCTCTGTTTCTTTGATTTCTAGCTTCAGTCGGTTTTAAAACCCATTGTCTTTTGATTTGATCTTCATTTGAGTTTAAGACTTAAACAAAATATGTTTGTTCTATTATAAACTTCAGATTAAAATTGCACTTAAGTTAGAAAATATATGGAAATGGCTCTGGAATCACAAACTGATGATCAAACATTAAATTAGTGAAATTTCAAGTTTGGAAATTTATGAATTCAGAGTTATAAATCAAATCATTATACTAAATCATGATTTTTAAAAGAAAATTTACAATTTTTAATGCTTTATGCAAAATGAAGTTCCCTATTCTCTGCATTTTATATTTTGAAGCATTATTGATACCTCAAGTGTCTGGAGGTGTTGAAATTTGTTCTGGAGGTGGAGAAGTTAACTAAAATGATGGGAAAAATACTAAATTGGATCACGATTACATGTTGATGTTGAATTTGGGATTTTTATTTATGAACCCTAGTTATTTCTGGGCTGTGAAGAATCGAGCATATCCGCATGTATTGTGGATCGAGTTCAAAGCTCTTTTGGGGATGGATATGTGGTGTGTTGTTGGAGTATTCACCGGATTTTGGAGGGTGATGATGGCCGGAGTTGTGAGTTGTTGGCGTTGACAGGTGAGGCACTGAAAGGGGAAATGTTTCCAGGTTTTGGGTCTAAAAACTTGAATCCAAATTCAAGTTGAATTTTGGGTATTTGGTGATTGAATGTTGATATAGGGATTTTGGGTCGATAGAGGATGGTCATGGATGATCGCCAGTGATGCCGGAGTTGGGAAGTGGATGCACAGGAGTGTTGTGCATGTTGGTGTGATGATGGGTGGTTGCAGGATTTTATTACAGTGATGGTCTCGGGTAAAATTAAGAGTGACTCGAAGCGTGGAAGGATATGTCTCGAAGTAAATTTTAGTTTAGCTCGGGTTAGTACATTGTTTCAGGGTTTTCGTTTTTGAGCAGAATCATGTTTCCAGGTTTCTAAGATTTGAAGTAAAAGGAAATTGCAAGCAAAATTTGAAAGAAGTTTAAATCTAGAATTTAATTTAAATTCAATAAGTTTAAATTTTAAATCTTTGAATTAAATTTGAAATGTTTTTAAATCCAAGTTTGGTTTTAAACTAAAAACAGAAACTGCCTTTCTGTTTTAAAATTTTTAAAAATACAGTTCAAATTGAAAGATGAAGTTTAAAACTGTAATGTTTAAACCTGAACTTAAATTTTGAATTCAATGATTTAAATCTGAGATTTGAAATCATTTTTGAATTAAAATTTAAGATGTTAAACTACAACAGAAAACTGTTTTCTGTTTTATGTTTTAAATTGAAAAGTAAATTTTTAAATGGCAACTGAAATTTTAAATCAAGTTTAAATATGGAAAACTGGAACCTAAGTTTGAATTTAACAACTGGAATTTAAATTTAGACTTTAAACTTTTTAAAGTATAAAGAAACATTGGTTTATATTTAAAACTGTAAGTTTTAAATCATGGAATAAGAATTTAAATAAATTTAAATTCAGTTTTGAAACCTGAAATTTGACCTTAATGGCAGCTTTTTAAAATTAAATAAGTTTTTAAATTTAAATTTTGTTTTGACTACTTTAGGAAGTTTAAATAATTTGAATTTGAAAATGAAGATGGAGATGTAAGTAAAGTTTTAAATTTTTAAGTTTGAATCTAGGATGAAAATTTGAATCTTGTTTCAGTTTGAAATTTAAAAAGAAATTTTTAAATTTGAATTTTTGTTTGCAACAAAGTGTTTAAAATACTTTGTATAAGAAGAATGTTTCTTAATTTTGAACTTAAGAAATTGATTTCATTTAAATTATTAAATTAATTTAAATGGAATATTAATCAATTAATAATGTGGATGATTAATTAAGTAATTAATAATTTTTAAGTTAATTAATTAGATTTGAGATTAAATTAAGGTTAATTAATCAACAATTAAGGATGATTAATTAAATTTTAATTAATGATTAAGATTTATTCAATCAAGTGATTAATAATAATTAAGATTTTCATTAACACTTAATTGATTAATAATTAGAGATTAATTAAATTGTAATTAAATATTAATTAATTGATAATTAATAATGATTAATTGTAGTTAATTCTTAATTAAGTAATTTAGTAATGTTAATGAAGGTCATTAACTTAAGATTATTTGACAATGAATTAATAATAATTAATTAGATTAATTAATTAATAATAATCAATTGTTTAATTACTTAATGAAAGTAATTAAGGAATTAATTATTTAGTGTGATTAATTTGATTGATGTGATTAGTTTAGAATAATTAAGTTTAATTAATTTAAACATTTATGGATTGTTGATAATTACTTTATGTAATTTATGGATTTGTAATTACTTAGAGAAGTAATTAACTAATAATTACTGAATTTAATTAAGGATATTTATTTTAGAAGTAATTTGGATTTAAATTACTTTGAAATTAATCATGGGATTAATTTAAATAATTAATTAAGAGTAATTAATTTATGGGATGAGTAATTAAAGTAGTTAATTACTGAATGGTTATTAATCATAGGTGATTAATATATATGTTGTTTAATTGAAGATTAATTACTTATGTGATTAATTTATATTTTTAGATTGATTAAATATAGTTAGGAATCATTAATTAATTAATTAATGATGTAATTTGGAATTGATTAATAAAGGTATAATTAATATTAAATGTTAATTACTTATTGTAATTAGAGATGGTTAATCAGTAATGATTAAGTGAAATGAATATGAGATGTTGATTTATAAATTAATTTGTAATCAATTCAAGATTAAGTTAAGCAGAATTTTAATGATGAAGTAATTAATTTAATTTATTTTAAATTAATTAGAGATTAAATAATTAATTTAATTCATTTTAAATTAATTATAAATGGTGTGATCATTAGATAGCTGCTTATGTTTGATGATTGGTATTGATTGTCTGGTATGGTTTGTAATCTCAGTTATGAGATGAGTAATGGAAGCATTGGTTGCCTTTGGATGATAATATGGATTATCTTATTATGATATGATATATCTGTTGATGATGATAAAGTTGATTATCTATGTGTTATGAATTATCTATCTGTGAATATTTAGATAATGAATTGAATTCTTTTAAACTTGAAAACAACTTAGACCTTAAAAGACACGCTTTGGTTTTCGATGAGACCGGGATCGGGTTTCCATATTTGGGATCTGATAACCACATCGATTCCAATTAAACGTTAGGTCGTTAATCCAAGTGGAGCGAGTGAAGACTCGAGGTGTAAGGGCTATATGTCAGTATAACTCTGTGGGTGATTCCGTAATGAGTTGATGGAATAGTACTTATAGATTCGAGATGAAGATTCAGAATGCAAGGGTTATTGTCGTTAACTCTGAGGGTGATTCCAAGATAATGCCTTCGGTTTCGTTCGAACCCGTAACGAACTTGTATGGATTGAATGCTTTCAGAACATCGTCAGGTGGACGATGAGCATTCTAAGTGATATGTCCTATAAAGGTAATCGTAGCTTCAAGCCTCATCAACCGGGAATGGCTAAAACAGGGGAGGTGCAGCAAAGCTTCGTGGGTAGCACCCACTTGAGAGCAAGATTTATCCCTGTCTAGAGGTCCCTTTATTTTCGGCTTAGTGGTGCGGTTGCTAATCACAACTGCGGGGTTGTCTTGTTTGGAACTGTTCAGTAAGGAACGGGTCCGGCTTTGTGTTACAGGGGATGAAGGGAGTAATCCTCGGTACGGTGATCTAGACCACGTACTGTGACGGGCGGTACCCCAGTAGCCCAGCCATTGATGGAATCCAAAATCCAATAAGTGCCAATGGTTTTGATTGTATTACCCACTTTTGTGGCTAGTAGCTGGAATTTAATAGATGTAACAATTTCAGCTATTTCTGTATTTTACTTGAAAACCCTAGACACTATTATAATATCATCGGATTTCCTATCAAATGTTTTGGTTAGCGTAAGGTAAAAACTTTTCCATGTTTATGTGTGGGAAGTCTTACGTGATACCTTTTCTTTTCAAGGGTTTTTCAAAGTTAAGCAACTTTAACCTGTTACTCACACCAGACCCATGTCTGACCCGGAGTTATTTCTGTTTTTCTATAACTCTTGGGTACTCAAATTTTTACGAGTAGCTAAGGGAATTCAGGTTAGGATTCAGGTTAGCTTTGACGTATTGTGGAGGAGCAAATGGAGCAGGAGGCTTCTGCGTATAGTTATACGGTTTTCCGCTGTGTTGGTATCTCTGAGTGTTTCTGTATTGTGATTGAGTTGTAATAACTAGACAGGTGTTTATAACTGTCTAGTATGTGTTGTATATGTCTGTGTACTCTGATATTTGATGTAAACTATGTAATACTTATGTTATTAAAATAATTTATTCATTCCACTGTTGAGATTCTTGTGTTGTTTCTTCTTTCTCTTCTTTCTTTTCTCTTTTCTATCCCTTTCTTTCTTCAAGATGATGCGATTTTCCGGGAGTGGAAAGTCGGGTCGTCACACTTGGTATCAGAGCATTAGGTTGAGTGAATACCTAGTCTCTGTAGTGGTGTCTATCTTGAGAGAGCGTATTTGTATTTTTATTATATATATATATATATATATATATATATATATATATATATATGGTTCTACCTATTTGTTGGATTACCTGTTCGGGTTTTTCCAATATAAGTTATAAAGGTAGATGAGGTAGAAGTGTGTGTAACACAATTACCATTGGTTGGAGTTTGATGGATGAGGTTGGTAGTGTATTTGTCGAGACTGTAGACCTAATACCGTCTCGAGTGAGTTTTGTTGTGATGAAGGACTTCATCGATCTTTGAAGGAAACCTGTTAAGGTTCGGAGTTCATCTATGAAGTGCAGAATTGAGTTGGTTCTATCGGTTGGGTAGAAGCCAGTGAGTGATGATATCTTGATATCTCAGGAAGTAGTAGCTGCGTGATGAGATGCAGTGACTATGGATAATTCCGAAGATGTTTCTTTGGAACAAGAGTTAGAAGTGAGTCAGCTCGGTGATGTGGCTGAGTTTAGCAGAATGTTCTGAGTTGGTAGGAGTCTTTTGGCTTAGTAGTTTTTCTGAAGTAGAGTTCAGAAGCAGTAGAGTGGATTCATTTCTCTGGTGAGTTGGCTAAGCTAGCATAAGCTGTTCTGTTTGGTAAAGAGAGAGCAGTTTTCTTTGGATTTAGGCTGAGCTGATCGCAAAAGTGACTTGAGATAGTATGTTCTTTTGGATTGATGGAGATTTTCGAATTTCTTCCTGGAAGTCAGAGTTTGTCTGCATCTGGGTATCGAGTTTTCTTTCCAGGATTGGAACTGGTGGTTCAGTTAGTAGATGGATGGTTCCTTGAGAAAGAAGTTGGTGAAGTAACTTAGGTTTGGGAGAAACATCTGAGTTTTCTTTATGGGTATGTGGAACCATATTTCTATGCTAGGTTGTCTAGTCTGTGCTTGCGTTTATGAGCATTTTTTTTTCTGTTTCAGATCAGAGTTGTGCAGCGGAAGCAGTTTGGGAGTGTTTCTGTTTTTCTTTTCCGGATAAGAGAAGTTTGTTATGTCTTCTGTTGTTGAGAAACAGGGTGTGTGTTCTTGGTTTTTGAGTGATCTTGAGGAGATCATTGGATTGTTTTGATTCTGTCTGTTTCTAGAGGAATCAGCAAGAGTTAAGCTGATCAGAATGGATGTTGGTAGCCCAGGATCGTCCGAAGAGTTTATATGGATAAGAGATGGAGAAATTTGGATTATGGAATCGGAGATTGGGATTTGGGATAAATTTTTCTCTAATTCAAGGAGCTATAAGTTTTGGGAAGCTAGCTCCGTAGTGTTTTGGTTTCTTCTGTTTTGGGTTAGATGAGAGTTTGGTTTTCTAGAGTTGAATTGCCAGTTTGGATAACTGGGATTCAGAGTGTTTCACGTATCTCTAAGGGAGTACGTGTTTGATATTTCTGGTTGTAGAACCAGCAGTTTAGGAGGTTTTTTGTTGAGTCAGACTCGTTTGTAGTCTGATATTCTATATAGAATTGTTGTTAGGAGCTCTATAGCTTAGTGGATTGATTGATTGTATTCTATAGAGCGAGTATCCCGATATATATATACCGGGGAAACTCGTGAAGGTTTTATCCAAAATTCTTTTGGATAATTAGATTTGTTTTGATTGTGTGAATTGGTTGTTATGGATTGTTGGCATATGATTAACATATGCTGTGTTTTAAAATAAAATCTATAAATAGATTATTAAATTACCTTTGTTTTAAATTTCGGGGATGAAATTCTTTTAAGGGGGAAGGATTGTAATATCCCGGAATTTTGGACAATTTAAATTTAATAATATGAGTTTAAATTTAAATTGAATTGATGAATTTTGTTAATAAATTTGGTTTGATTTAATAATCTTCTTTATTTAAATATTTAGTTTGTAAATTTATTTTTAATAAACTAATAAATTGTTTTCTACTTAATAATGTATATGTATTTGTATATATTATAAATAGATAAGTTGTTAAATTAGTTTTAATGTTTTGAAAAAGGAATTGAGATTTATTTTTGAATTTAAGCTTTTCAAGAATATTTAATAAAATACTATATGATTTTTAAATATAAGAAAAATGTTTTAGTTGGTTTAAAATTCATCTTTGACTTAAGGGTTGAATATTAAAATAAGTTACAATATTCTTTTTAAATATTGATTGATAATTTTGATTTGTTAATTTAATTTGAAATTTAAAATACAATTTAAAATATGAACATGCATTCATTAAGTTAATTTTCTTTAATACTTAATTAAATAACAAAACCATTTAAAAGACATATGTAAGCTTAATTTGCATATGTAAGTAATTTAAGATTTAAGTTGACAAGTGTTAACAACACAAGCCATGTGTCATTTGTTTAATTTTGATTTTCTTTAATTTTAATTTCAATCAAAACATTGTTATATAAAACTTGCACACTTCCCCATTCTCTTTTCCCTTCTTCATTTCCATTTTATAAAAAAAAAATTCAATTGCATATCAACTTCAATGAAAATCTGAATTTCATCTCCTCTAACCTGCAAATTCAAATGAGCAAACATGCATACATCAATTTCAAACAAGTAAAATCTGTAAACATGCATTGCTATCAAACTCCTCTTTTTCAAACTCTACAAGTCTGCATGTTTTCAAAAACTATAATCAAACTCCTCAAAAAGCAAAATCAAATCACTGATCCACTTACAAAGGACCTGCATGTAAAAGCTGGAAACAAATGCAAGTTGTATTTGCATCTGAAACCTGCATTTGATCTGGAAACAAAGGAAGGCCTGCAATTTCAATTAGCAATCTGCATTTCAATTTTTATCAAATGAAGCCTGCATGTATTCAAAAGCAACCTGGGGAGGGGATTTGTGTCTGCATTCATGAATCTTTAAACTGGAAATTGGCATCTGCATCAACAATTTTAAAAAACCCGTGCTCTGCATCTTGCAAATACATGTGAGTAACTCAACTTTTTAAAATTTAAAAGTAGGTAAAAATTGATTGCATGTTTTTATTTAGACAAGAAAATATATTAAAAATTGGCTGTGGATGTATCTATGAACATATTTATGTGTGTTCATGGTTGTTTACCTGAAGCATCTCTGTTTCTTTGATTTCTAGCTTCAGTCGGTTTTAAAACCCATTGTCTTTTGATTTGATCTTCGTTTGAGTTTAAGACTTAAACAAAATATGTTTGTTCTATTATAAATTTCAGATTAAAATTGCACTTAAGTTAGAAAATATATGGAAATGGCTCTGGAATCACAAACTGATGATCAAACATTAAATTAGTGAAATTTCAAGTTTGGAAATTTATGAATTCAGAGTTATAAATCAAATCATTATACTAAATCATGATTTTTAAAAGAAAATTTACAATTTTTAATGCTTTATGCAAAATGAAGTTCCCTATTCTCTGCATTTTATAATTTGAAGCATTATTGATACCTCAAGTGTCTGGAGGTGTTGAAATTTGTTCTGGAGGTGGAGAAGTTAACTAAAATGATGGGAAAAATACTAAATTGGATCACGATTACATGTTGATGTTGAATTTGGGATTTTTATTTATGAACCCTAGTTATTTCTGGGCTGTGAAGAATCGAGCATATCTGCATGTATTGTGGATCGAGTTCAAAGCTCTTTTGGGGATGGATATGTGGTGTGTTGTTGGAGTATTCACCGGATTTTGGAGGGTGATGATGGCCGGAGTTGTGAGTTGTTGGCGTTGACAGGTGAGGCACTGAAAGGGGAAATGTTTCCAGGTTTTGGGTCTAAAAACTTGAATCCAAATTCAAGTTGAATTTTGGGTATTTGGTGATTGAATGTTGATATAGGGATTTTGGGTCGATAGAGGATGGTCATGGATGATCGCCAGTGATGCCGGAGTTGGGAAGTGGATGCACAGGAGTGTTGTGCATGTTGGTGTGATGATGGGTGGTTGCAGGATTTTATTACAGTGATGGTCTCGGGTAAAATTAAGAGTGACTCGAAGCGTGGAAGGATATGTCTCGAAGTAAAATTTAGTTTAGCTCGGGTTAGTACATTGTTTCAGGGTTTTTGTTTTTGAGCAGAATCATGTTTCCAGGTTTCTAAGATTTGAAGTAAAAGGAAATTGCAAGCAAAATCTGAAAGAAGTTTAATTCTAGAATTTAATTTAAATTCAATAAGTTTAAATTTTAAATCTTTGAATTAAATTTGAAATGTTTTTTTAAATCCAAATTTGATTTTGAACTAAAAACAGAAACTGCCTTTCTGTTTTAAAATTTTTAAAAGTACAGTTCAAATTGAAAGATGAAGTTTAAAACTGTAATGTTTAAACCTGAACTTAAATTTTGAATTCAATGATTTAAATCTGAGATTTGAAATCATTTTTGAATTAAAATTTAAGATGTTAAACTACAACAGAAAACTGTTTTCTGTTTTATGTTTTAAATTGAAAGTAAATTTTTAAATGGCAACTGAAATTTTAAATCAAGTTTAAATATGGAAAACTAGAACCTAAGTTTGAATTTAAAAACTGGAATTTAAATTTAGACTTTAAACTTTTTAAAGTATAAAGAAACATTGGTTTATATTTAAAACTGTAAGTTTTAAATCATGGAATAAGAATTTAAATAAATTTAAATTCAGTTTTGAAACCTGAAATTTGACCTTAATGGCAGTTTTTAAAATTAAATAAGTTTTTAAATTTAAATTTTGTTTTGACTACTTTAGGAAGTTTAAATAATTTGAATTTGAAAATGAAGATGGAGATGTAAGTAAAGTTTTAAATTTTTAAGTTTGACTCTAGGATGAAAATTTGAATCTTGTTTCAGTTTGAAATTTAAAAAGAAATTTTTAAATTTGAATTTTTGTTTGCAACAAAGTGTTTAAAATACTTTGTATAAGAAGAATGTTTCTTAATTTTGAACTTAAGAAATTGATTTCATTTAAATTATTAAATTAATTTAAATGGAATATTAATTAATTAATAATGTGGATGATTAATTAAGTAATTAATAATTTTTAAGTTAATTAATTAGATTTGAGATTAAATTAAGGTAAATTAATCTACAATTAAGGATGATTAATTAAATTTTAATTAATGATTAAGATTTATTCAATCAAGTGATTAATAATAATTAAGATTTTCATTAACACTTAATTGATTAATAATTAGAGATTAATTAAATTGTAATTAAATATTAATTAATTGATAATTAATAATGATTAATTGTAGTTAATTCTTAATTAAGTAATTTAGTAATGTTAATGAAGGTCATTAACTTAAGATTATTTGACAATGAATTAATAATAATTAATTAGATTAATTAATTAATAATAATCAATTGTTTAATTACTTAATGAAAGTAATTAAGGAATTAATTACTTGGTCTAATTAATTTGATTGATGCGATTAGTTTAGAATAATTAAGTTTAATTAATTTAAACATTTATGGATTGTTGATATTTACTTTGTGTAATTTATGGATTTGTAATTACTTAGAGAAGTAATTAAGTAATAATTACTGAATGTAATTAAGGATATTTATTTTAGAAGTAATTTGGATTTAAGTTACTTTGAAATTAATCATTGGATTAATTTAAATAATTAATTAAGAGTAATTAATTTATGGGATGAGTAACTAAAGTAGTTAATTACTGAATGGTTATTAATCATAGGTGATTAATATATATGTTGTTTAATTGAAGATTAATTACTTATGTGATTAATTTATATTTTTAGATTGATTAAATATAGTTAGAAATCATTAATTAATTAATGATGTAATTTGGAATTGATTAATTAAGGTGTAATTAATTTTAAATGCTAATTACTTATTGTAATTAGAGATAGTTAATCAGTAATGATTAAGTGAAATGAATATGAGATGATGATTTATAAATTGATTTGTAATCAATTGAAGATTAAGTTAAGCAGAATTTTAATGATGAAGTAATTAATTTAATTTATTTTAAATTAATTAGAGATTAAGTAATTAATTTAATTCATTTTAAATTAATTATAAATGGTGTGATCATTAGATAGCTGCTTATGTTTGATGATTGGTATTGATTGTCTGGTATGGTTTGTAATCTCAGTTATGAGATGAGTAATGGATGCATTGGTTGCCTTTGGATGATAATATGGATTATCTGATTATGATATGAATTATCTGTTGATGATGATAAAGTTGATTATCTATGTGTTATGAATTATCTATCTGTGTATATTTAGATAATGAATTGAATTGTTTTAAACTTGAAAACAACATAGACCTTAAAAGACACGCTTTGGTTTTCGATGAGACCGGGATCGGGTTTCCATATGTGGGATCCGAAAACCACATCGATTCCAATTAAACGTTAGGTCGTTAATCCAAGTGGAGCGAGTGAAGACTCGAGGTGTAAGGGCTATATGTCAGTATAACTCTGTGGGTGATTCCGCAATGAGTTGATGGAATAGTACTTATAGATTCGAGATGAAGATTCAGAATGCAAGGGTTATTGTCGTTAACTCTGAGGGTGATTCTAATAGGAGTGTAACGTGATAATGCCTTCGGTTTCGTTCGAACCCGGAACGAACTTGTATGGATTGAATGCTTTCAGAACATCGTCAGGTGGACGATGAGCATTCTAAGTGATATGTCCTATAAAGGTAATCGTAGCCTCAAGCCTCATCAACGGGGAATGGCTAAAGCAGGGGAGGTGCAGCAAAGCTTCGTGGGTAGCACCCACTTGAGAGCAAGATTTATCCCTGTCTAGAGGTCCCTTTATTTTTGGCTTAGTGGTGCGGTTGCTGATCACAACTGCGGGGTTGTCTTGTTTGGAACTGTTCAGTAAGGAACGGGTCCGTCTTTGTGTTGCAGGGGATGAAGGGAGTAATCCTCGGTACGGTGATCTAGACCACGTACTGTGATGGGCGGTAACCCAGCAGCCCAGCCATTGATGGAATCCAAAATCCGATAAGTGCCAACGGTTTTGATTGTATTACCCACTTTTGTGGCTAGTAGCTGGAATTTAATAGATGTAACAATTTCAGCTATTTCTGTATTTTACTTGAAAACCCTAGACACTATTATAATATCATCGGATTTCCTATCAAATGTTTTGGTTAGCGTAAGGTAAAAACTTTTCCATGTTTATGTGTGGGAAGTCTTACGTGATACCTTTTCTTTTCAAGGGTTTTTCAAAGTTAAGCAACTTTAACCTGCTACTCACACCAGACCCATGTCTGACCCAGAGTTATTCTGTTTTTCTATAACTCTTGGGTACTCAAATTTTTACGAGTAGCTAAGGGAATTCAGGTTAGGATTCAGGTTAGCTTTGACGTATTATGGAGGAGCAAATGGAGCAGGAGGCTTCTTCGTATAGTTATATGGTTTTCCGTTGTGTTGGTATCTCTGAGTGTTTCTGTATTGTGATTGAGTTGTAATAACTAGACATGTGTTTGTAACTGTCTAGTATGTGTTGTATATGTCTGTGTACGCTGATATTTGATGTAAACTATGTAATACTTATGTTATTAAAATAATTTATTCGTTCCGCTGTTGAGATTCTTGTGTTGTTTCTTCTTTCTCTTCTTTCTTTTCTCTTTTCTATCCCTTTCTTTCTTCAAGATGATGCGATTTTTCGAGAGTGGAAAGTCGGGTCGTCATAGAAGGTTGCTTATGTAGTTTTACTACACTTTTGTTTGATAACAAATATATATATATATATATATATATATATATATTAAAATGATTGAAATGAAACCCGGTTGTTTAGTTCTTAAGTTTCTGTAAATTAGAAATTGAAATTATTGTAATGAATTAAATCTTAACTATATTAATAATGGGAAACTTCTAAAATGAGAGTAAGAAATTTAAAAATTGTGAACTGTAAATAAAACGGAAATGAAATAAGAAAATGGAACTATTGAACATTTTGATTTAAAATAAATGTGAAAACTTGTGTAACCTTTTATTGCATTCTAAAATACACATATATATAACTTACCCAAAATATTAAAAGTTGTAATGTTAATAAGGATATGTAATAGTAAACATACAAGTAAACTTATGGTAATGAAGAAATTCAATAGAATTATTTCAATAAATAAGAAATTCTAATGTTATAATTTGTTATAAACTGAAGTTAGTAGTTTGAATTGCTACTAAATAAATGCAATAAAAGTAAATAATGTAAGAAAAATGACTATAAACTTAGTTAACAATTTAAGCTAATTATAATCAGATTTAATAGTAACGGTGAATACTGTAAGTAAATAATTATAAACTTGAATCAATATTTAATCCATTTATAATTAAAATGAGTGCTATATATAAATTGAAACATTCTAACTTTAGAGAACATTGGGAATGATTTAGAAATGGAGTTAATATTTAGTAATACCATATATGGAAGAATGAATATTAAAAAGAAATAATCTATAAATGGTGAATTAAATTGTAAAGAAACTTACCTAAGAATGTATAATCTAATAATTGAAATAAAAATAACTTACTTGAGCAATGAATGTAAAGTGATAAAATGAAAGAAAATGGTATTGTATGAATAAGGAGAAATGAACTTTTGTAAGTAATAACGTATGTAAATGAAAATAAACATTATATGAATGAGAAATGAAAAGTAAATGATGAAAAAAATCAAAAAAAATGTAAATGTGAAGTAAACTGAAACAAAATGTATACAATGCTTCAATAATGAATTCATTTATGATCCAAATAATTGAAATGGATATAACTTACGTATGTAAAGATTGTAAATTAATGAAATAAGCCTTACATGAATGAATGAAAATTAAAATTTTGCAAGTAAGGAACGTGAATTAAGAAAATCATTGTATGAAAAAGTGAATAATAAATGATGTGAAAAATATTAATAGAATAAACTTAAATATTACTTGAAATTATTGTTCATTTAACTTATGGATTGGTTGGGAAAGGATACTTCTATTTGTATAGAGATGTATAAATAATCTATAAAGTTATCTATGACTATTGAGTGTATGGTTTAATTCATAGTTATTTATCATTTTATATGATTAGAAGTTCTGAACCCGAACAAACCATTTGTTTTGGTTGAAATGGATGGATGATTGTTTTCTTTGTTGAAATAATGTTTTTGCTGTTTGTTTGCAAGTGATTGTTGTTATGTTGTATTGATTTGTTTTGTTATTAGTTGAAGACAGCTTAAAATATTTCTCTTTTATATAATCATTAACATCTTTGGATTATATGAGTGAAATACAGGTTTATGGAAGCGATAGCTACTGCTTTTGGTTTCATAAAATAAGCGTTATTTGCCCGACAAATAGGTATGTTCTCGGATTATGGTTTTATAGCGATATTATATTGTTTTTCCCGTTATTTGGGATATATTATTTTGAAAAATATGAAATATATCGTTATTATTGATATTATTATTTCTCCTAGACCTCTCCGTATAAAGAAGACTCTGCCAACATTTTCCATGTATTTTGGACTTAGAATTTTTTTTAAATTTTTTCCAAACTTTTGTTAACTTGAATATAAAAGGATTTAATTTTTATAAATTGATATTTTTTTAAATTATTTAATTATGTAAATTAGTTGTTTATAAATTTAATATTTTGAATAAGATATATTGATTATATGAATTCCTTTTTTTTTCCTTTTTCTTCCTTTTCGAGGACGAAAAGTTTCGAATGGGGGAGAGTGTAACGACCCGAAATTTTCGATAATTAAAAATTTCAAATTTATTAAGGTTTTGTGATTTAACGTTGGAAGAAATGAAATTTTGTGAATTAATAATAAGAATGAAACTGGATTAAAAGGTAATAGTATTAATTTATGGTAATTTACAATTGCTTCGAATGTAATTCTAATTAATTGAATGATTAAAAAGTTATTACTAGTTATAGATAGTAAATTGATTGTATTAATGAGGTGCATATAATTTATAATTGGATTTAAAAAGCAATTGATCATTTAAATATTGATTAATTAATAAAATAATGTGTGATAAATTGTAAGTGGATAGAATTAATATAGTGTAAGTTGTGATAACATTTGTTTGTAAATAATAAACATAAAAATGTTATCAAATGTAAAAATGGTGACTATTGTTATTTGTTACCAATTTAATTAATCAAGTACAAATAAATGTTACATTAATGTGAGGTAAGACAATATCTGCAAATTGTGAATGTAATAGAATGTAAAGAAATGTTAATTATATTTATAAGGAAATAACTAATTTAATAATAAAAGTGAAACCAAGATAAATTAATTTATTGAGATTTTTTTATTTATATTAAAATTAACAAAAATTCAATATAATGGAAATATAATAGTTAATACAAATAAAAGATGGAAATTATAGCATATTAATAAAATAAGATGTGAACAAATATTGACTATGTTATTAGAGTAATAGTTGATTTAATATAAAAATTGAAATCAAATTATATCAATTTATTAGGATTAAAATATAACTAATTGGATTTAATTACAGTGAAATTGAACATGGTAATTAGTGTAATAACCAACACTGAATTGTTATATAAACTTGTGTTAAGTCAATGTAAATGTCAAAGTGATTAAAAATGATGAAATTGGTTAATTACAAATTTGAATGAAAAAGTGATTTAATTAGTTAATTATTAATTTATTTTATTAACATAAAAATGGCCATTTTAGTCATTGACTCGGATTTCGACGAAACCAGTTTCATCAGATCCGTAACGGTGAATTATTGTTAGATATCAGGTTCGTAGCGATCAGACTTATCGTTTGATCATACGGACTCGAAACGTCTAGAAAACAATTCAATTGAAATTTGGACTTGAAACCTGTTCCATTGAATTTAAAAATATGGAAAAAATTTATTTTGATACATGGGATGACCCATTTCCGTTTTGGGAACGAAATGGGCTTTTCTGGTCGTTTATCGTTCAACTTTCAGATCAATCTTGCCCATTCATTCCTATTTATGATCTGTCTATATATAGCCCAATATAAACCCTAACTATTTTTACTCCCATTTGTCTATACGTACAATTCTATCTGTTTCTCTCTTTCCAATGGCAGAGAAACCAGAACCAATTCTAAAGTCAATTGCAAATCAAAAATCAAATCGAAAAATTTAAACTCCTCAAATATGTCGAATTATATATCGATTCGATGCTCTTGACGAGCTTAATCGACTGGTGTGATTCATTTTTCAATCAGATTCACTGTTTGGCTAGAAATCGATGAAGGAACCACGACCATCCGTTGCTTAGGTTTCGATCCAACGGCGAATCGTCGTCAGATCGACGATTGGGAGGCGCCGTTGCGAAGGGGATGAAGAGAGATCCTAATCTATGGTTTGTTCATCTCAGAGGTGCTTCGATTTACCATGATTGGATGAGATAAAGGGCAGTGGCGATTGTTGTTTGGGGGCTTGGGGAGGCACGCGTGGAGCCTGAGTGGTCGACCGGTGGTGGAGTGGGGAACAACAAGGTCAGATCGAGGTGGTTGGAGGGCGAGGCACGTGCGTTTGGCCACGTGCTGTGGCGGCTGCTCTCGTTCGATCAGACAAAGGAGGCTAGGGCTCATGCCTGGGGCATGAATTTCACATGGACGCACAGTATAGGTAAGTGATGTGTACAGAGATTATCTTATTCTATTTGTTTTAATTGTTAAGTGGATAATCTTTTAATACCCATAACTTTTATCTACGAGGTCAGATTTATGCGCGGTTTGTTCCACGAGGATCGTATTGGAATTCCTGACATTTTGACGGTGGTTTGGTTTGATCCTGAGACTGTTTGAAATTGGGCCCTAATTTGGATTTAAAATCGATTTAAAATGGAATGTGAGTGTTTTAATCCACTCACTTCTAAAATTTATTATGTTAGTTAAATTAAATTCATGGTATGATTAGAAATTTATTTATGGCTGTTTGGTATATTTAAATCATGACACATTTTGAATTGAATTGCTATTAAATTAATGTTGAATTTGAATTGCCAGTAAAATATCTGTTATTGATAATTAGTTAATTGTTGATATTTATTGGTTGAATTTAATGATGATTATGATGGATGTTTGATTGTTGATATTGGATGAATGGATGTTGTATTTTTATATTGTTATAACACTGTAAGTTTCTTATGGGTTGAAATGATACATACCCAAATGATCTATAGATTAGGAAAAATCATTATGGGTTGAAATGATAGACTCGAGCGATTTATGGATTTTATTTAATTCGGGATTGCGTTATGAAATGATATATAACCGTAAAATTTTAAATTATGGATTAAAATGGTAAATATCCTTATCACTTAACCTTAAGGTAGAAAATTATATAGGACACCAGATTGGTTAAATTAAATGACTTTTAATTCTTTAAATTTTGAATTCAGCTAACTGGTATTTTGAAATAGAAATTTGATTTATATGAACTGAATTATTTCGATAATCCAAGTGTTAATGCGGAAATTGGAATTGATTTAATGAATTATTCAAAGGATTTAAATTGAAATTTCAAAGTTGAAGTGTCAAATATAAATGAATTTGTCGGAAATTGAGTTATTGGAAATGTTTGGATAAAACTTTGAAATCTATTTTAAATCAATCTAAACTATTTTAATCAATTTAAAATAATTTTTAATGTATTTAATCTATTATAACCTATTTAATCCAATTTAGTCTATTTTAAATTAATTAAATTTATTTAATCTATTTAATGTAATTAAAATACATTTAATACATTTTAATTTTATTTAATCTATCTAAAAGTCTACTTAACATAATTTAAATCAATTTAATCTATGATTAATCTATTTAAAACATTTTAAAACTAATAAAATCTATTTAATCTATTTTAAATCTATTTAATCAATTTAGATCTACTTAAATTCAATTTAAATATTTAAAACTATTTTATTTAAACTATTTTAACCTATATAAATTATTTTAAACTGTTAAAACTATTTAAGACTATCTAACTATTTTCTAAAATTTAAGACTATGTGTTTGCACCAAAATTGGGCAACACCCTTCGGAAGTTTTTGAAGAGATAATAAATGAAGAAATCAAATTGAAAATGAGGATTATCTAACAAAACTCCAAGTCACAGAAAGTAAATTGCACGGAAGACAACAATTTAGAGTGGTTCGGCGATTTGCCTACGTCCACTATGAACTTTTATCACTTTATTGATTGATACTTGAAGATTACAAGTGTTCTAGAGCGAAGTACAACAGATAATAAGCTTAAATTCGAAACCAGCAGCAGTGATAACAGTCTGGGGTGATTCTGGCAGCGTCCAGGCGTGCTTTATCTCTAAAATTCTCCCATCCCCTTTCTGAATGACCAGGGGCTCTATTTATAGGTGTAGGAGGCTGATATTTCGCCTAAAATCCGGGGAGACCGCTTCTGGCATGTGAGGGGGCCCACACGCCCAGATTCTGGAATTCCGGGCCCACTTTGGGATCGATTCGAACTAGGGTTCGAATCGATCAAGAAAGCTTCCAATCGAGGTGAAATTTGGTGTTGATATTCTTTAGTGCGTATGTAAGCTCCTGTGAAAATTTCATAGCATTTTGGACTTGTAGATCCTGAGTTATGATCGATTCAAGATTGCATTCCCGGTTGTTATGCTTGGTTCGAATCGATCCTGATCGAATTGATAGGGTCGAATCGATGGTTGGCGCATGTGAAGGATGACGTGGCGCACGCATTTCTCGGGTCGATCCATTTTTTTCTCCGGGTTTACCAGGTCAAATCCATGGTTTTTACCGCCTCGACATAGTGGATTCAAGGTAGTGGATTCGGAGGTATGTTCCTTCGAATCGATCGAATGGATGTTCCTTCGTATCGATCAGGGTATACCATAGTTGATCGATACGAAGGCTTTCCAACCGAATGGTTTCGAAGCAAGTCATGGAATGGAGTCGAAGTGAGGTTACAGGATGGATTCGAAGTGCTCTGCTCTACTGGATTCGAAGGTCTTCATCCTGAAGGAAACGAATTGAAGTAGTCCCATGGATTCGAAGCATCTTGCCTTGAGGGATTCGAAGCAGGGGATGTTCGATGGGTTCGAACCAAGGCTTGGTTCTATGGATTCGAACACGGGGCCTGTTCTGTTGGATTCGAAGCACGGGCTATCTCCTGCACTTTTCACTGGTGATAACTTGAGCACAAGAACTCGGATTGTCTTGAAAATTGGAACGTTGGCTTTCACGGCTCTGCTATGTTTTATCAATTGTAGCCTGATCCGGACTAGGGCCGAATTCATTGATGTCCGTGGTTACCCAATACCAGCAGAACAGCTACGTGCTAACGCCGAGCTGATCAACAAGCTGGATCGCCAGAAGCGAAAGAGATCCAAGAGAGACCATGCATTTCGCTCCTCCAGCGAAATTTCTTCCTCTTCGGATTATCACAATCGATCACCACGACCCCGACTAGATGGGAGTCGCATGCCAGTCACTGGAGATCAACCGACAATGACCGTTGCACAACTGAGAGTTGGTCCGTCAGCCAGTTTCCAAACCGGACCCTCCTCTCGAGGAGGTGTCGTTCCTCACCACACCGCAGAGCACCGCACCACTAACGTTGCGACTGAACCAAGAGTCGACGCCCAAGATCAGTCGGACCTGGACCGTCGTCATAGCGGACGTACTCCTGAACCGTAAGTTCCAAAGGACTACGAGCCAAGAAGGCAAGACTTTGACCGTCGACGACATCCAGTTCAACCCCAAAGTATGGAGCGTAATCATACTCTGGTGCAAGCCGCACAAAACGCGCAAATGCTGGATCTTTCAACTATGATACGTCAGATGATCCGTGAGAGCCAGGGATTCACAAATGACGATTGGGGAGTTTCCCGAAGTCACACTCCTTTTATGGATGGTATCCTTACTGCTGAACCCCCACGGCGATTCAGAATGCCAACTCTACCCATGTACGAAGGAAACTCCGACCCCAACCAACATATTCTGAAATATGAATGGTCTATGACCGCTGCCAGAGCCGACGATGCAGTGAAGTGTCGTAGTTTCCCCATATCCTTGGGGGGCATCGCTACCATGTGGTTCACTCGACTGCCACCTCGATCCATCTCTTCATTCGACCAGTTGGCCACAAAATTCGTTGAACAATTCCGCATGCATGTCGCAAGGCCAAAAGATGCCAACACTCTGTCTAGTGTCACTCAAGCTCCTGGAGAGATGCTCAGACACTATTTAGAGAGATTCCATACTGCATGTGCGGAGATCAGCAATCCAAACGATAACTCCATCCTAATGGCGTTGACTAAGGGGATCGACCCCGATTCTGAGTTTGGCAACTGGTTAGCTGGAAAACCACCTGCATCGTTGGACCGTTTCCATGCCAAGGCAGCTCAATTTCTGAGATGAGAAGATGCGAAACGGTCTAGGAAGCAAACAGATGCAGGACCAAGTACAGAAGGGATCCGAAACAATGTTGCTGTCAAACAATCCGGTGAGAGCTCCGGAAAAGTTCAGTTGAACGTTAAAAACAAACAAGCTCGGCGAAGAGAGAGTGTGAATCAAATTAAAAAGCGAGATCAAAATCGTGGCCCGCAGCGCAAAAATCCAATGTTTGACAGTTACACTCCTCTGAATACATCGCTAAAGGACTTGTATTTACAAACCTGTGATACAATTCAATATCAAAAACCTGCACCAAAACCGTCGTCAGAGAGACAAATCCAAACGGGAAGGTTTTGCAGGTTCCATGAAAGCTACGGGCCCAATACGAACGAGTGTCATCACTTACAAGATCTCGTTGAAAAATTGATCAGAGAAAGGAAGATGGAACAATTTGTTCGGACGCCGCAGCCGGAAGAAGCGGGTCCATCAAATCAAAGTAATGAATCCAATCAACTGATGCAGGCAGACTGCACCCCCACCTGCTGGAGGTTAGTAGTAAATGCTGTTGGAGGTATCCCTCGTCCAACAACGCGAAGTTGGGATGAGATGAAGTCATATTCCATTCCTACTAGGCATGCGGATGCTGCATGCTGTAGAAATTTGAAAGATAGAGTTCCGATCAAACGACAGAAAGCAATGACTGACGACATCGTATTTCAGTGTAGTAATGATGACAGAATCATAGTCCCGACTACCGATCCACTAGTCATATCAGCTCAGGTAGGCCATGTGTGGATGAAAAGGATTATGGTTGACAGCGGAAGTTCCGTGAATATAATATTTAAGCGATCCTACGACCAAATGAATCTGAATGCCAAAGACTTGAAACCATACCGATCCAGTATTCGCAGCTTCGATGGGAGCGCGGCCATACCCATTGGAGAACTAGAAATACCGATGGAGTTGGGAACTGGACAGTGTTGCAGAGTCTGGACATTGCAATTCGTGGTGATGGACATAGATTCACCGTACAATGCTTTCTTAGGCCGACCAGCCCTTGCATAATTCAGGGCCGTTATCGCCCCATGGTGCCTAACCTTAAAATTCCCCACTGACAAAGGATTTGGTGTTGTTATGGGAGACCAGGCCGTCTTAAGAACTGTCATACTCCGAAAGCAAGATTCCCTGTCGCACGATGTCAATGTTCAACCCCAAACCTTCAAAATTGGTGATTTCGTCTGCGGAAGAGTACACTCAACACCATCGCAAGTGAAACCAACGTGGAAAGGACCATGTGTGATTGAACAAAAACTAGGGAATGACCTGTTCTTGCTGTCGACATTGGGCGGTCCTATTTTGCCAGGAGCCTGGAGAAGCGAGAACCTTCGCCATTGCTACGCATGACAGGCTCTATTCAATCTATGAATACTTTACAATTTTCTTTACGTTCTGAAGTTTGAACTTCTAATAAGGCACTGACTTTGCCATATTTACTTATTTCAGCAATAAATTACTATCTCTTCAAGCTAGAACTGTGATTCACCAAATGCAACATTCAACAATCACGACATACGAAGAGCTATGTTCCATCAAACAATGGAATTCATTCAAATAGCGAGTGACCGTGATACGACCAACCACTCACTAAGTGAAACCCCAGCTCGGGGGCAAGCCATCACATCAAAGGCTGAACTGGACCAACACACGATAGTCCTACAACTAACTCCAAATTCCCAAAGTGCGAATTGGAGTATAAACATCCAATAACTCGTTCCCAGAGTGCGAACGGGCTCTAAATTCCCAGAGTGCGAATTGGAGTATAAACATTCAATAACTCGTTCCCAGAGCGCGAACGACCTCCAAATTCCCAGAGTGCAAATTGGAGTATAAACATTCAATAACTCGTTCCGAGAGCGCGAACGGACTCCAAATTCCCAAAGTGCGAATTGGAGTATAAACATGCAATAACTCGTTCCCAGAGCACGAATGGACTCCAACTTCCCAGAGTGTGAATTGGAGTATAAACATCCAATAACTCGTTCCCAGAGTGCGAACGGACTCCAAATTCCAGAGTGCGAATTGGAGTATAAACATTCAATAATTCGTTCCCAGAGTGCGAACGGACTCCAAATTCCCAGAGTGCGAATTGGAGTATAAACATTCAATAACTCGTTCCCAGAGCGCGAACGGACTCCAAATTCTCAGAGTGTGGATTGGAGTATAAACATTCAATAACTCGTTCCTAGAGCGCGAACAGACTCCAAATTCCCAGAGTGCGAATAGGAGTATAAACATCCAATAACTCGTTCCCCGAGAGTGAATGGACTCCAAATTCCCAGAGTGCGAATCGGAGTATAAACATCAAATCCATCATTCCCAGAGTGTGAACGAATTCCTGAAAAGCCCAAACAGGTGTGACTGACCATCTATCGGCCAACTTCAACTTCCCCAAGCGTGAATTGGGGTATAAATATAGATTACAGGTTCCCGGAGCGCGAACCCAAACATACATGCTATCACCAAGTTCTCAGAGTGTGAATTGAAGCATAAATACCAAGTCAAAGTTCCCGGAGTGCGAACCGAAGTATCAATACTAACTCCAAGTTCCCAGAGCGTGAAGTGGAATATAAACATCAATTCCAGGTTCCCGGAGCGCGAACCATGTTTTAAACATCGATAACTCTCAAATTCCTGAAGTGCGAACCAGATTATCGATCTCAAATTATCCTAAGTCCCCAGAATATGGACATGTTCTTAAGATTTGCAATAAGTACGATCAACCACCAAAATAAAAATGCTGTTCCCCGAAACTGGGAGGCAAAAAAGCTAAGTGTTAATCACTAACCAAAGTGATACAATGTCCCGAGTTCAACTTATTCATCGATCACAACTTGTGACCAAGATCTTCAGACTTGGCAAATAAAACGAACTCTACTTGACAGTAAAAACACCACAAGTACACCGGACTGAAAGCTAAACACTACAAACACTTAAGCACAAAAGAAATGTTAATTGAAACAAAGAAATTGAATTTTATTTCAACTAACTGCATGTGAAGATTCATATACAAGTTCTTTCAAAAAATTCCTACCAGCAGGGGGCCAAGCCTGCATCTATACATAGCTTATGAAAGGAAAATAAAAGTGACTTCCTAAGTTTCCAAAAATGCACTAGAAGGAATCATCTACTTCTTCTTCGGTTTCCTCTTCAACGCGGAACCACTGGAGCCACTAGCAATCTTCCGCTTCAACCCCGTACCCTTCGGCGGATCTTCCTCTGACGAGGGCATGATATCAATATACTTTTCCGAACTTGAACTTAAAGGAATATCCCCTTCTCGAGGAGTCGAAGGGGTCGGGTCTACCACCGGAGAAGGAACAGGCGCGCTGGTTCCGACTAGCGTGTCCCCAGAAGATGTCACCACAAGAGGAGTGGGATCAACCGCCGTCGTAGCACATTCAGAATTACCGCCGTGTGCTGCCGCTTACATCTCCGCTTCGATTTGGGCGAGTATCTTAGCCTCACGAGCAGCACGAGACCCACGGTAGGTGGCGGTAGACTGTGACGATGCAATAGAAGCAGGTGGGAACGTGCCGAGAACAAATGGCATGTCAACAAAGGGGTCACTGTGCTGGCTCAAGAGTTCATTCATCATCTGTTCATCGAAAGTAATTGAATCCCCCCGTGTCACCTCAGTCGGCGCGGCTATCGTCGTGGCGATTGCTTTAGTAATGATGGCCTCCTGTTCTTGATGTGGCTCATGGACTGCAGGAGGCACCGTCGATGTTAATTTATTCACTGAGCAAGAAAGAAAAGAAGTGTCAGAACATGCTTCTATACAAGTACTTCAGTTCAAACACATAGTACATTTTTGCAGAATACCTTCCTCAACTTGACTCATATCTGACTGAGCAGCTTCAGAAGAGTGCTCCCTAATGGGAGATAAGCGTGGCTGCTCAGGGTCGTAGCCTGCGACCAACTGTGGCTCATTCGCTGGTGTAGGCTCCGTTCCAGATGAAGTGATCATCTCTGAACTTGTAGATGGATGCGCAATGCCAGACCCTTCACCAACTTCCAAGTGTTGGGTACCCAGCTTCTCTCTAGCATGAGAGACCGTGAAATCATGGAGAACCTTCTTCTCTTCATCAGTCAATATGCGGTTCTCCAACTCAAATTCATCAAAATCTTCGCCTGGATGTCATGCTTTCTCTTCTTCAACTAGTAAATTCCAGGCGTTGAACAAATGCGTCGGATAATCATCAAGCCATGTCAGATTTCTGTGCCTCAACACATTAGCATTATAAGTGATGAGAATTTCTTCTATCTCCGTCTCCAGCATAGTCTCTGCTTGACGAACTCTCTCATCGACTTCGGCTTCTGTCTCGCGGACCTTCTCCAAGGCAGCGTCTCTCTCTTTTCGGAATTCCACCGCCTGGTCACACGCTTCCTGTGTAGAAACGTTAGCGGTGTCTCTTTCCTTCACAATCTCTGCAACTTTGGCCTTGAGCTTATTTAGCTCTTTCACGGCCGCATCCCGCTCAGCAGTCACGATGGTATTTCGGTGGCCCATGTCTTCCACCGTAGCGTAATGTTCATGCTTCATCCTATCCATCGCTGCCTGAGCCTCATCTGCTCTTCTAAGAGCTTCAATCTCCGACTTTCGAGAAGATTCGGCCTCACTGCCGAGCGCCTGAATGATGCGGTCCTTTTGACCAAGTTCTTTCTCCAACTTCTCGATTGTGGCCGCTCGATCAAAGGCCACTTTTGATGCTTTCTTAGCGGTCTTCGACCACTCTTGATATTGGAAGAATACGTTCGAGAGATAATCGTGCATCATAGGAGCAACTGTCGACGGTATCCTCTTCAGATGCGGGGGAAAAATGAACATGTCAAAATAAATTTTAGGTAATTCTTTCCTCGGTTGAGCAAGCCTAAACGCTCCTTCCCCCGAAGGCTCCGTCAATGTCTGTTCTGTTGACAGGGTGGTCGCAATCTCCGTTCTGCGGTGAGTATCAGACCTCGATGGTTGGGAAGGCGGCTTGGGCCGTGAAGTTTCTGGAGGCGGTGCGTGAGCTCTAGGAGGTGGCGTGCGAGATCGAGATCGCCGCCTATAATCTTTTTCTCTGTCAGAGCGCTCGTGACTCAAGCACCCATAGTCATAATCTCTGTCTCCTTCCCTCCTATAGGGCTCGTAATACGAAGAAGACTAGCATTTCTTACGGAAACTGCCAAGCATTGAACCTCTACCAGACATGGTACCTGTGAAACATAAGGCGAAATTAGTAATCTCTCATAGTGAACGTATTACACTTAGAAATCGTGCAGTGCCTTGAAGTGTGAATGTGGGTGAAACCCCCCGACCAACCAGAAGTGTCAACCGCACTAGTGGGCAGAGACTCGCTCAGAACTAAAGCTTCTGAAAATTCTTCCAATCCGGCATCATGCTGCAAGGACACATCATCCGGAATTGGAATATCGGTGAGCCCTTCATAAAGATTTTTAGTTCTTGAAGGAGACATCTCCGAAATTCTAAATCCGGGAGCGGATCGAGCCATGACAACCGATTTCCATCTTCCCTGTTTATGTGGCTTAACGACGGCCGCCTTGCCTTTTCTTTGTTCTAGGGTATCTTGAGCCACATCCGCAGATTCACCCAATGGCTCGTTATCTGTATGAGTTCTCTCCGAGTCAGCCTTCTCAATTTTGACAACCATAGGTTTTCTTCATTTGACTCATTCTTTCGAGACGGTTCTTAAGACACCGTCAAGCATTATGCTTTGCCTTCGCTCAATCAACCCAAGGATTCTGAGATTACTATCTGTTAGTAGAAACTCAATATTCCTCTCTTCGCTTGGGATTCCTTGAAATACCCGGACTATCTCTTTGAAGCGCTCACCTTCAGGTCGCTGAATTACGGCTGAGAAAAGAAAAGAGATGTGAGTTCGACTTCAAATACATCGGTTCCATTGACTACCCGAAAAGATAGCAATACTTACGTCTAAATAGCCATCGTCGAGCGAACCCCGGGGGGCATCTGACATAAAACCATTCCGTCCTGAAGTAGCTTAATCTTGTCCAATCCCCTATGACCACTTGGCAATTTCTTACAGCCTCCAAGAATGTGAAAGATGGACTATCGGCCCGACTCTTGAAGTTAAACAAGTATCTGATCTCGATCGGAAGTGGCGATCGATGGAGATATTCCATAAACGCAATGAACAAGTAATTTAGCGACGCGTATCCGTTCGGGTGCAGTTGAGAGGGGGCGATCCTCAAAAATGATAATACTTCTCTTATATACTGGTTAAACGGAGGGAGTGTCCCAGCTGCGCACGCGTGGCGATTGAATGCGGTATATTCCTCCGGTGGATTGTGCGGTCTATCATTTGGCCCCGGCAGTAGCACGTCATCCAGCGACAAACCATGCCTTAAGCATATTCTTCCTAGCGTGCCTTCCGAAATGTTAGACGGAACAGAATCTGATGGGTTACTAATGAAGGATGCGTCGGGTAACTCCTCCGGAGCTGGACCAATTACTTCAATCTCAATCTCCGGTACTTCAAGCACGGGAAGGACTGAACTCTGAGTTTCTTGCGGCTGCGAACTTGAAGTTTCCATAACTAGCTAACTCATGAGAAATCACCATTAGATGCTAAAAAGCCCGTGCATTCCCCGGTGTAAAGTGCATCTGTCGTGCAGTGCAGTACATTACTTGAACAAATTCTATTGAGTAAACTGTAATGTATGAACGACAAAACTCTGAAAATCAAACCGGAAATGACCGTCATCGCTAACCGTCACAACCGTGCCATCCACTTGCAAACAATCGACCCAAGTTGAAGTTTGTTACATTTTTGTTGAGTTACAGTTCCATCGGCGAGCTTCGAAAGGTAGTTCAATATGCAGTTCTACGGTCATGTTCAATCATGCAAAGCAGAAGCTCGTCGGAGTCAAGTATTTTTATGTGCAAAAATTCTCTAAAGTTCATTTAGTTTCAACTTAGAATCGGTCGCTGCAGTTCAAATTCGTATCGAATCGAAGAAAAAACATCAACCATGTTCGAGTCGATACGCTTCGTATCGATAAATTTTGAATCGATACACTCCGTATCGATCGCATTCGACTCGATACATTTCGTATCGATCAGTTCGAAACGATGAGTTTCGTATCGATCCAAGGCACGCCATGTCGTATCGATTTGAGGGCACCGGCTCCGCATCGATCGCTATTCTCATATTCGTATCGATACGAAGTCGCATGATTTCCTTCGATTCGAAAGCGCCGCAACTCTTTCTTCCCCAAGACAGGGCCTCGACTCCATGGCAACGCATCCATCCCCAAACTTGCTCTTGTTTGTCTAGATCTTAAAGTTATCAATACCGATCGTGAAAGCAAGGAGGATGGATTAAGATCTTCGAGTTTCATCGTTCTAAACACGATACTATCTATTAAAATACCTGATTTTAATGTTTAACTTAGGAGAATCAAAGAACTGGATCGATTCGAAGACGTGACAAACTGCTCTCGGAAGCTTCGAGTCGATGCAAGGGCACAGAGAGTAAGAGACAAATAGTAAAAGTAAAAAAGTGAAAAAATGGCCAAGTGAGAAGTATTTATATGAGGCCATACAAGAACCTAGACGATTCGCCTCCCAGTAAAACTTGACCGATCGCAACCAGTCAAAACACCATCGGTTCGAAAGCTCCATTCGAATCCGTTTGCCAGAGGCCTTATCAATGCGAAGTTACCCTCACACTTCATCGATACGAAGTATACAACTAACGCTGTACAGAAGACATCGAGCGCCATCGATGCGAAGCGCACAGTGGGCACATTGACTCGAAGCCCCTGTTCACATCAACAAATTCACAACACCATCCACAACCTACCGATACGAACAACGATTTCGTATCCATCACAACCTACCGATACGAACAGCGATTTCGTATCCATCAATACCTATTGATACGAATGACGATTTCGTATCCGTTCTATCTCATCGGTATGAATGGGTGATTCGTACTCATCCACGCCATCGATAAGAATATCGATTTCGTACCCGTCATAGCATAACTATACTTCGTCAATACGAATGTTGATCTCGAATCCATCGATGCTCATACCCATCGATTCGAAATATTACGTTCGCACAACACAAAGTCAATTCCTTCAACCTTCTATATCGGTTCAGGAGACGATCGATACGAAGGGACTTTTCAAAACAAGCGTTATCTCAACTCAAATTTCCAAATCAATTCAGGAGAGAATCGATACGAAATTCAACAACAAACAAAACTGACAACGACTCGTGGACGCACGACGTTAACAAGGGTCGAACTAACATATATGCATATATGTCAGACTAATATTCGATTTTAGAACATTCACAAGGATCGATTACTCATTTGGTTACGATTACAACAACCAGCAGCCCGACACTATTCTGCAGCAATCAATCATATCAAAGCAAGGTTACAACCTTCGACAAAAGAGCAATGATAGTTAAGAGAGAAATCGCAGCTTTTCAAAGCACGTCATGTTCCACAAGACGTACTTTGGGGGGCAAATGTTATCCCACCTTTTGGCAAGGCCGATATGCCAAGAAACTGACTGGAAAACAAGGGTTGTACATCCTCACCATTGAATAGCTATTAGGTAACCACGGACATCGATGAATTTTGCCTTAGTCCAGATCAGGCTACAATTGATAAAACATATCAAGCAGAGCCGTGAAAGCAACGTTCCAATTTTCAAGACAATCTGAGTTCGTGTGCTCAAGTTATCACCAGTGAAAAGTGGAGATGATAGCCCCTGCTTCGAATCCAACAAAACAGGCCCCGTGTTCGAATCCATAGAACCAAGCCTTGGTTCAAACCCATCGAACGTCCCCTGCTTCGAATCCCTCAAGGCAAGATTCTTCGAATCCATTGGACTACTTCACTTTGTATCCTTCAGGATGAAGACCTTCGAATCCAGTAGGGTAGAGCACTTCGAATCCATCCTGTAACCTCACTTCGACTCCATTCCATGACTTGCTTCGAAACCATTCAGTTGGAAAGCCTTCGTATCGATCAACTATGGTATACCCTGATCGATACGAAGGAACATCCATTCGATCGATTCGAAAGAACATACCTCCGAATCCACTACCTCGAATCCACTAAGTCGAGGCGGCTAAAACCATAGATTCGACCCATTAAACTTGGAGAAAAAGATGGATCGACCTGAGAAGTGCATGCGCCACATCATCCTTCGCATGCGCCAACCATCGATTCGACCTTATCGATTCGATCAGGATCGATTCGAACCAAGCATGACAACCGGGAATGCAATCTTGAATCAATCAAAAATCAGGATCTACAAGTCCAAATGCAATGAAATTTTCACAGGAGCTTACGTACGCGCTAAAGAATATCAACACCAAATTTCACCTCGATTGGAAGCTTTCTTGATCGATTCGAACCCTAGTTTTAGGCGAAATATCAGCCTCCTACACATATAAATAGAGCCCCTGGTCATTCAAAAAGGGGAGGGGAGAATTTTAGAGATAAAGCACGCCCGGACGCTGCCAGAATCACTCCAGACCGTTATCACTGCTGCTGATTTCGAATTTAAGCGTATTATCTGCTGTACTTCGCTCTAGAACACTTGTAATCTTCAAGTATCCATCAATAAAGTGATAAAACTTCATAGTGGACGTAGGCAAATCGCCGAACCACCCTAAATTGTTGTCTTCTGTGCAATTTAATTTTCTGTGACTTGGAGTTTTTGTTAGATAATCCTCATTTTCAATTTGATTTTTCATTTATTATCTCTTCAAAAACTTTCGAATGGTGTTGCCCAATTTTGGTGCAAACACTATGTAAGATTGAAGTATTTATATTTAAATCCTTGATGATGATACACCCTAAGTTGGGATTTAAAATTGATAACATTTTGTGAAATGACGTATTTGAGTAAATATGAGAACTTAGGAAAGGAGGATTTAATTAACCTATCTTATCGACAATTTTGAAAGTGAATATGATTTGAAAATGATATGGTTTGAGAAAATGATATTTTGATATCAATTGTAAATTGATTTTTTGAAATGTAAAAGAACCATCCGGTGTGAAATAAGCATTTGGTTGTTAAAGAGACCGGGATCAGATATTGTCATACTCTCTGCCAATACCGAAAAGCACTTTGACAACTGTGTATATGGTGGAGATTCCAGAAATGAAGCAGGATGGTTTGGCGAACGATTTCTATATGAGGTATTACGTGACCCTGTCTCCCGAGTCAGCTTAGGTGTGACTAAAACAAGAGCCATGCTAGGCCAAGTGAGCTCATTCCTCCTGTCGGACACATTTCTTCGATACTACATCTGTTGCTTTGTGATTGATTTGGTGGCCACCCTTTGATTTTGATTATCGGAGCATGTTACGAGGAAGACGGTAGTAGTTGCTATGCGTTACCACCAGTCCGGATCCGCAATTGGTATATCTACCTTGGCATTGCCTCAAGTGCCGTGTTCACATGCCCTAGAGCGCCTTCTCCGAGTTTGTTTTGTATTATACCTACGAAGTTCCCTCTGGGTAAACCTCCAATTTACGGAGGAGCGTACGATACTATATAGACTATGGGAATATATAAAATATGTTAAAAGGGATATGGGTAACACCTTAACGCTATTTTAATACTTTTACTGTACTGTAGACATATTATAATGGCGTATTGTACTACATAGTAGATAGTTTAACGGATTCTTATGAGATGTAAATCCTGAACATCTCTTAAGTTATTACACTCACGTTAGAAAATGGATATGATATGTCAAACCCCGTAAACATCTCTGGCGCCGTCACACACATATTTACCGTTGATTTAACTTGCATAAGATCTTTTAGTTCTAACTTGAGTGTTTTGTCTTTTCAATTCGCTCGGGTGAGCCTGAGCATTTCAGGGTTGAAGACCTTATTTTTGGAGGACGAAGACGAAGATTTGTACTATTATTATTTAGTATATTTATTCCACTGCATCATGTTGCTCCGTTGCGTTTATTTATTATTCTTGTTGTCTGTAACTCTGAATCTGTATTGTATAAGTATAATCAAATTTATATGTAAACAACTTCATGAACTGTTATTTGATTATTATATTTTGTCATTCTACTATGAGATTTTGTACTTGTTTTATTTCTTTCTCCTTTTCTTATTTACCCCATAGCAGTCTGTCCTTTTGCATGGTTTGAGTCGGACATGTGTGTCTGCTTAAAATGTCCAAAAAGGCTGGTCGTTACATATGAGCAACTAATTTTTTTGAATAGAGGCTTCTCTTAAATTGAATAAGCTCATCACTTCATCGAAAGGCTGTGACCATTAAATTGAATTGATTTTGTTTAACGGTAACAACTTCTCATCTGCATCTCTTTAATCCTATAAATACTTAAAAGATTGAGATTTACAAACTGACCATTCTCCTGATTTCTTATTACTCTCTATTTACATATTTGTGCATCTATTTCATACATATTCTCAATATATCATAACCAAAATATCATTTTGGTAACCACTTCCTTTAACTCAAAGTATTCACATCCACATACTCAAAGGAGTTCATAGGATGAATTGTATAATTCATCAAAATCCATGTTACTTGGAACACAAGATTGTTAGAGAAATACTTTTATACTAGCCTATTCCTCTGTATGAAGTGAGGTTTATTTAATGAAAGGAAATACCAAAGGGAAGCTTCGGAACGGGATGTAGGATGGGAGGTCCGGACTAGTACAAAATATCTGATGTGCTTGCTTTTATTATTTACCTTCTTTATTATTCCTTGCTTAGGAAATCAGTAATATACATTCTCACTCTTATATATATAAGTTGCATTATATAAAGATCATATAGGCTTTCATGGCAGGCTTCAAGTCGATGTACTTTGCCTTTTTCTTTGAATCAGCCACAATCTTCCATTTGGAACATTTACAACTTAAAGATTCTTTACTTAAATTTATTATTGACATATTATAATCAATATCACTGATGAAAGTGTGAATCCAACCATTCCTTCATAAGGAGTTTGTTGTTTCTATAAACAAATTCACTAGTATTTCATAAATACACGTGAAAACATCAAACAAGCATTTATTGATATCAGTTTAGATTTGACATTTGCTCCATGTATCAAATACATAAAAAAAATCACGATACCGTAGACAACATAATATGTATGATAATTCCTATTACTAATGCACAAAGAAAAATCTTACATGTTCCGTATTAAACATTTTAATAAGGTGTCCATGCATATCTTTGGTAAATTCCCAATATCTTTTATATTTACTATAAAAAACTTCATTTACAAATTCAAAGTCAAGTATTAAAATAATTAAAGCTGATTTTAACACAAGTACATCATTAACAATCATCAGTGTGTTGTTTACTTATGGTTAAGAAACAATTATATACCTTTTGATTTTCTTTCTTATAAGCACAACTTCCTCTGCATTTTGATTGATAATCAAACTATTGACACTTTCATATCTGTCCTTGGATCATATCCGAATACTCACAAACTGAATGTTGCTTCCACTAACTTTGAGAAACTTTGGTTATTATGCGTAAACATTTTACTGTAAATCATTATTCAAAATTTTTGTTTCAACAAATACATACCAAAGCATAAAGTCATACTATGTGATAATTTTGTGAGTAAATCTGAACTAAATTGGGCACATCGAATCGTGAATCTGTTACGTTAGTTTCAGCAATTGAAATTCATGGTATTATGCTTATCAATATGGCTCACTATATTCCAACTGCATTTCTCTTTCTCTTAAGGACACATTTGTGGCCAATGGATTATATCCTTTTAGATACAACTATCAAAAACATATTTTGATAATATATTTGGAATCTATTTTGGATTTGTGCATCATACCATATCACAGAATCAATATTCTTGATGGTTTAATTAAATAATTGAGAGTTCATTTATTCTTAACATTGACAAGAAACTCGTAGTTTCTTTTTAATGTACAAGAGTACTCATTTGATGTTCAAATGTATTGGTGTTCATTTATATTTGATCAATCTCATTTCATTCCTTATAATCAGTTTTATCACTGGATCGTACCCAAATTCATTTTATACCAATAATTCATTAAAGAAATTCCTTCATTACCATGATGGTATTTCTTGAAACAACGGTTGTTTCTCAGTGCTACAGAATATGCATTCATAAGTATTTTATGAATTGCCTTATATAAAACTGAATTTTCTTTAGTTCGCAAAATATTTATGTACACAACACAAAATAGTCATTTAATGACTAACATTCCCTAATGTCTCTTGTGACGATTCATATAAGATCCCTTACAGACAATTATTATGTTTAGCCTTTCGACTTGCACAACCTACTAACTTTTTGGCCATAGATATTTAGGGGTTTCTTATAAAACCTTATCTCGTATGGTTTCATAAAATATTCTTTGGATGATGTTAATTTTAACATAGTGTACTACTCTTAAGTATACACACTATATAGAAAGGGTTTAACACAACTTCACTCATCATTAATCATGCTTTGTCCAACAAAGTTCGATTACTTCTTATTAATACATCATCATGTATTATAGGGAGGAATGACCTTTGAGACTGAATCTTTATTCATATTGGTACATATGAAACTCTTGCCAATATACTCACCCATTTGATCAAATCAAATCATTTCTATCACATGTTATTTTTTTACTTTCTCTTTATATTCTATGAGCCCATCATATACTTATACATGTGTATCAAATACACATGTCCATGTCGGTGATAGCTTATCGATGAATATAATAAATTACATGTAACCATTTTGGTATTATAAACTTGCAATTGTATACATCTATATGTATCAATCTGAATAATTCATCAACTCTTATCGTGGCCCCATAAAATAGGTGCTTTGCCCTTAATTATTTAAGATATAATCAACCGGTATCATTTGCTTCATAATCATATAATAAATAATTATTTCTCCAAACCATGGCTAAGTCTATATTCCAAAATAATTATAAATGAATTTAAATACCTTTGTATTTGCAATGCATCACAAATACCACTACTATAGTTTATTTTATAATGATATTCATATTAAAATAAAACTACGTCTATTTCTTAGTCAACACTCAAAAATATTTATTATTTCATAAATAATATTTGGTATGTTTTACAAAAACAATTCATTACTTGATGCGACCAATAAGTGACTTATGGCATGCTCCCACTATTTCCATTATTACTATAATAGCATATAAAATACAAAGGTCCATTCTAGCACTTACTATATGTTATTTTCCATCGACAATAACTAGTTTCACAGTCGACAATTTTCAGTTCAAGTGTCTTAAAATCAAAAGAATAAATCTCATAGAAAACAATTTTCTATATGAAAATACATTTTGGAATAAAAATCATATTTCTCATTCCAATGTTAAGTATCAACTATTAGTTTACAATTCATGTTTTCGATGTTTCCATATAAAGCAGAAGTGACAATTCACTCTCTTCATCTCAACCATGCCTTAGGGTACATCCAGACTTATGCAATTGATTTCCTTTCTAAACGGTCAAACCATTCAGAGGATCTTTACTACAATATCATAACGTACTCTTTATAATAGTGCATTTGGTCATCCTTAAAGGATATCAAATAAATTTCACTTTCATAAATCGATCAAACTAACATGTCAGTGATCAAATTCTTAGATCTATTTTGGTCCAACGTTGCATTTAACACAATGAGATCGTTACAGTAATCAATCATATTGAATACATGATGTCACTCTATAGTTTACGTGCTTATTTCAATGAACTAATTTCATCGAGGTATTAAACATTACGAATTGTGACCATTCACCATATAATATTTATATGTGATTGTATATGGATCAAATATCCATATTCATGTATTGCTTTTAGAGTTTGAAACCCAATGAAGACAATACACAATCTCGAGCAAGCAAACTCGCAATTGACCATGCAACGAACGTATTTATTGGTTATATAAAAAGACACTTGCATGGATTAACATGCAAAAATTTATTGCTAAGTATATTTTAATATTTCTTTATCAATATTTAATTCAGTTCCTTTGTATATTTTTAATTGATAAACATCTTATCAATTGTATTTAATGCGCAAATTTGTCAAAGGTGATTATATTAATTATACATAACTAATGTTATTACAATATTAAAATGGTTAATTGTTACCATTTCATTTCTCTAATATAGCTCCCACTAGTTTTTTATGTTTCTCCAAACCCTAAGATGAAACATAGAAGTATTTCGACTTCACTAGTGGGTGTTAGGACTCGTCTATCTTAGGATTCTGACCTTGAGTTTGCTCAAAAAGTCATAGCTGCATAAAACGATGGATAACACCTTATCGGTTGTATCATATACAACTGCAGACCCATGATTCATTGTCCTAGTCTAATTTCGACCTTGAGTTTTCTCAACAAATTGAAATAAAATTACTCACCCATACCTAACATATCGCAATGACATAAGTATAGTATATGTACCTTGAGTTTGCTCAACAAATACATATAATTATCTCACCTCATCTATTTAATATATTAATAATACTACACATAAAATCCCTAGTTTGAGTTTGCTCAATAGATAAGGAGCATGCAAGCAATTTATATATATATATATATATATATATATATATATATATATATATATATATATATAGTAGAGGACAACATTGTATTGAAGATTCATAATCTTCAATATATTATATTGAGTGATATCGACTTATGAAATAATGTGTTTCTAACAAAATACACTCATGATTCAAGTGTCGGACGCATCAGAATTATAGTATACACACATATACGTATATATTTATTCCTTAAGTCTGTTTAGGGCTTCTTTAATGTTCCACCTTTAGTTTATGCATTTATGTTATATAAGTTTCATAATTATACAACTTCTATATTTCATATTACTTATATAATATCTACTTTATAATATTATATTAATTAAATATTATTTAAATAATTTTAATTAATTAAATCATATTTTAATTAATTAACATTTTAATTAATTTTAGATTTTCTTAATATAACATTTATATTAAATATTTATTATATTTTATAACCTTTATAGTATAATACATGTAATATCTACATGTGTGTTGTTTAATTAACTAACCTTTTAATTAAATAATTTAATAAAATTTTTTAATTAAATTTACATTAATTTCAAAATTCATTCACATACATACATGTATAGTTATGTTTATTTAACATTTTAAAACAACATAACATATATCATAATATATAATACATACGTGTATTTATTAATTAAATAACTTATTTAACTTTTATATCTTATTAACCTCATTGATAAATTTTATAAATTCCAAAATTAATTTATATTAATTTTCAAACATTTTGAAAGTGTTTATTATATTATAAAATTATAATATGTATATATTTTATTTTAAATTTAACTATTAAATTTAAAATCTTATATTTTTAATTTTCAAATAATTTTCAAAATTTTCCAAGGCCTAATTCAAATTGAGCCTTTTTAATTAAGAGCAACCTTTGGGCTTGCATATCTATTTTGCCAGGCTGGTAGTCAAGTAGGGGAATGCAACGACAAGAAATTTTGGATATTTGAAATTAGAATATTTAATTAATTTTAAATATTTAAAAGTTAATTTTTAACTTGAATTTCAAATATAACTATTTATTGGACAATTAAATTATTGAATTTAATAATTAGAAATCGGGCAAATTAGTAAATCTAGAGTTTCAAGTTTGTTAAAAATAATTTAAAAGCTTATAAACTTTGTAGTGATAATACTGAAGATAATAAAAATGTTAAAATTGAATTAAATAGTGATTTGTTCAGTTTTAAAAATATGCCGTTTAAATCGACATTAAAAAGTAGCCTTCTGGGGAACAGTCTCGGAATTCGACAAAACCAATTCCATTGGATCCATAATAATGTATTATTATCGGATTTCAAATTTCGTAACGTTTTGGGTTAAAGTATGGTCGTACGAGATATAAACACACTTAAATTTATATCGAAAATTCAATATAATAATTGGGTCCAAAAAGCCATCTTCTCCATACGATCGAATTAGTTCTTGAAACCTTTTTCATTGCATTCAGAATAGGGGCATAACATTATAAACACCTAGCGGCATGCCTTGATAGGAGGTCAAGATTTTAAGTTGCAAATTCGAGACAATTAAAAATTTAAATAATGTATATATAATTGTGTTGATAAATAATTTTCACATCAGTACTTTCCCCTTCCCTTCAAAAGACACTGTAGCTTTTCTCTAGCATGTTCCCCTCCTTTCACATATCACGTCTCTCTTCATTGCATAACAGCCGAACAAAAAAAATTTGCATTATAAAATCAAAAACCAGAAACCTTACCCTTATCCATTTACCTTATGCAATCCAATGTCCAGTTCCCTCTTTCTTCTTCTATTTCCTAGTTCAACAAAATGGCCGCCATCTTTAAATTACAAATCGAAAAAAAGAAAAACGCGATAGATCATGATTCGAAAAAAAATAAAACAGGCATTCATGGCGGGGCGTGAAGCTTGGGCAGTTCGAGAGGGGGGGTTTCGATGGTCAGGGTAGTGGCCATTTGCGAGGAAGGCTCCGTGTGCAACTCTAGGCGAGGGAGACAAGGGGAGGGTTTGGAGCGACGATGGTGGAGGTGGTCTGGTCGAGCTTGGTAAGGGGTTCGCAGAGGAAGTCGGATTTTGTTTTGGCAAGGTGAAGTCGCATGACATTGGAGTTACGATAGGGAAAGCGTCAAGCAGGTGGGTCGGTCTCGATGGTGGTAGTGCTATGGCACTCATGGTCGGTGCAGTGGAGATGAGCGGCAAGGACGTAATCTCATGTAGGGCATTACAACAGTAGCGCTGATTTTGATTTCTGTTTGTATTAAGGCAATTTGATTTGTAACATTTTAATTTAAATGTTACTTAAGTTTAACTTATAATTCAATTAATGACTATCATTTCATTTATCAAAAAAATTTAACAGTAAAATAAATTTAAAGTTTTATTAAGTAGTAAAGTTAAAATTTAAACTTAGAATGTGAATGGTAGTTTAAATTATGTCAAATGCTAATTAAATTCGAAATTCATTTATACGAGGTTAAAATCACATAAGATCGGCAACGTTGGAATTTTTTCAAGTCATTCGACGATTTTGATTTTTCAAAATCTGGATGTTCGCGAAGAAACTAGAAATCAAAAGGTGAGTTAATCTAACTCAAATTTGGAATACTGCGATTAATTTTAATTAGCTAAAATTAGTTGCTGGTTGATTGTTGAAATTGAAAATTGTTATCAGTTGAATGTGATATTATATATGCAATGTGTATGTATGTATATATATTTAATTATTGGATGCTTTATTTAATCGATGAATTATAATTACCCGTTGGGTGTTATATATATATAGTAGTGAATATATATTGGAGTGATTGTCATTCCCACATATATATGGCGGATGAGACACTATGCACCCCGCATAATAGCGGATGACCCTATATACCGCGATATCCCCCTCGAAGTGAGATTGGTATTTTATACTATGCTAACATCTGTGGATGCAGGGAAACAGGTTGGAGAGATCCAACTGGATTCCTTAAAAATATTGAAATTTATTTGCATATTCATGATATGATTTATTTGAATAGTCGATAATATATTATATTCAAAATTTAAATTATTGAATGCTATGGTATTGCTGGATATATTTTTGGCAATTTTAAATATCAAAAATATAAAAATAGGATTTTTGAAGGAAAAATAAAAGGAAATTTTAAAGTAAAATATTTATAGTGAAGTTGAATCAATTAAATGAATGAATTTGGGAAAAATAAATAGTTTGACTTTAAAATCCTATTTAATAAATTCTGGAATATGAAAAAATAGAGATTTTTGGAAAAATGTGAATAAATGGATTTTTTTGTGCAATAAAGAACTTAAGCGATATTTTTTAAATATAGAAGAATGAATTTTTAAATTTGAAATTTAAATACTAGGGAAAAAAGGGGATTTTTTTAAATAAAGTATGAAATTGATATTTCGGATTTAAATAAGATTTCAAATAAGAAAACGGAAGTGAATCTGAAATTTAGAGGTTTTGGAATAAATTTGGGTAAATCAAGAAATAAATTTTAAAATGGTATTTAATTCAGGGAACCAATTTGAAAATAGATCAAGGGTATGAAATAGTGATTAAAAGGGAAAAATGGGACTATGGAATTTGTAAATGAAGTTTTATTTATAAAGTGAAGTAATTATCAGTGGATAATTTGGAATATATTCAGGGTGAGAATTTATAAGGAGATGAGTAAATTTTTAAAAAAAATAAAGAGTAGTTTTATTTTTAAAAGCGTGGAAAAGGAAATTTACGAGATTGGGACGTAAATTAAACTAGAGATAAATCGAGTGGAATTTATAAACAGTTAAACTGGTTATATTGAAGTGGAAAATGTGCTTTTCTAAGAAGTTAAGTTATTTCAAAAAGGAAAGATTTTAAAGTTTTAATTAGGTAATTAAAAGTGTTTAAAAGAACGTTTTTTAGAAATTTTATTATTTAGTTGTTCAAAAATTGTTAATAATTTGTAAATCAAGTTAGTTATAGTAATTAATTATCATTAAAGGTTAAATCAGTATTATTATTTTAAAAAGGATAATTATTCAATATTAATATTTTATATAATAGTTTTTATCTATTTTCAGCAAGCATTCAAACAAGTTTAAAGGATTCAAAGGGTTATTCAAAAATTGGTGCTTTGTTCTGCATTTTTTAAAAAATCAGGTGAGTAACTCAACTTTTAAAAAATTTAAGTAGGTAAAAGTTGTTTTCATGCTTTTAAATTAGAAATGAATATATAATATGAATTTGCTGTGAATATATATATATATATATATATATATATATATATATGAATATATTTATGTGAGCATGCTTGTTATCTGTTAAATTTCTGTTTCCTCAATTTCAAACTTCTGTTTGATTCAAAAAAAATCCATTTTCTCTTGATTAAATCTTGGATAGATTTAAGGCTTAAACAATTATGTTTATTTCATCATAGACTATGGTCTGAAAACTTTACTTAAGCTTAAACAACTCTGTATATCTATGGAATGTCTAAACAGATGAACAACATTAATTAGTGAAATTCCAAGTGCAATGATTTGAAGTTTCAGGGTTATAATCTGAAACATGATACAAGATTATGATTTTTTAAAAACAAAATTTCAATTTTTAATGCTATATACAAAGTGCAGTTTCCTATTTTCTGCATTTTGTATTTTGAAGCATTTCTGCTGCCACATTTGTCTGGAGGTGTCGTGATTTCACCTGGGGGTGGTGGAGTTATCAGGGGTGTTGAGAAAATTATTAGATTGGGTCGCATTTCATTTTAGAGGTTGTGATTTTGATTTGAAGATTAGAACCCTAGTTTTACTGTGGCTAGAAAAATTGATCATTTCGGCAAGTATAATTGATTGAGTTGCTTGGGGTCTTGGGTACTGGAAGATGATGGTTGTCGAAGACTTCGCCTGAGTTCCGGTGGCAATGGTGGTCGGAGTTTCAAATAGGAGGCGCTGACAGGTTTGGGTGTGGAGTTTTATTTCTGTTCCAGGTTTGGGAAATTCTGTCTCGATTTTGATTTCGAGCATTAATTGATGGAAATGGTGAATGGTTGGTCTGAGTTGATGATCAACGACTTTGGGAAGGTCGCGTAGTTGGTCAGCGGTAGCCGGAAGCGCTGTACATGTGCACAGTGCAAGGTGATGTTGCTGGTGAATGATTGGGTGGTTACAGGTTTGGTGGCCTTGCGTTGGTCTTGAGGGATTTGAGTTTTAACTCGAAGCAGTTAAACTTTGGACTCGTAGCTTTTTTGAGTGGGCTCGAGTATATTGTTTGTTTCAGGTTTTAGATAAAACAGAAAGTCTGTTCTGTTTTTAAAGTTTTAAAGTAAAGTTTAAAAATGCAAACTAGAAATTTAAACTAAGTTTAAAATATGAATTTGAAATCTGATTTCAAATTAGTTTGAATCTAAGATTTGAAATAATTTAAGTTTTAAAAATTTAAATTAGGTTTTAAACAACTTTAAGTGTAAAAGCATATGTGGTTTTGAATTTGAACTGGAAGTTTAAAATTGTAAATTAAAAATTTAAAATCAGTTTGAATCTGAGTTTTTGAAATCTGGAATTGAGTTTAAACTTCAGTTTTTAAATAAAATAAGTTTAAATTTAAATTATTTAATTACTTTGAAATGGTTAAATGATTTGAATTTTTAAAATGAAGATGAAAAATGTAAGTAAAGCTTCAAAGATTTAAGTTTAAATCTGGAATGAAGATTAAAGCTGTATTTCAGTTTTGAAATTAAAGGAATTTTTAAATTGAATTTTTTTTTAAATAACTTGGAATGTTTAAAGTATATTTTAAACTAATTTGAATTTAAAGATGAATTTGGTTTAAATTCTTTTAAAAACTTCTTTCTTAAATGAATGTTTGCTTTAACATATGAGATAAAAGATTTTGAATTGTTTTAAACCTTGTTTAGACAAATTTGTTTTCATTTTAAAATCTTAAATTTAAAATGAAGTTTAAAATGGAATCTAAAGAAAATTTAAAAACAATTTGTTTTTAAATGCTTAATTAAGTAAGAAATGTTTGTCTTAAAATAAATAAAATTTGATGATTTGGATTCATTAAATTATTAAGATAATTAAGATGAATAATTAATTATTTAATTAATTAATAATATGGATGATTAATTAAGTAATTAAGAGTTTTAAAATTAATTAATTAAGGCTTATGATTAATTAATTAAGGTTAATTAATTGGTAATTAAGGATTATTAATTAGATTTTAACTAATGATTAAGATTAATTAATCAAGTAATTAAGGATTAATTAGGAATGCAGTTAACACTTAATTAATTAAATAATTAGAGATTAATTAATTGATAATTAAATATTAATTAATTTGTAATTAATAATGATTAACCTGAGTTAATTTCTTAAGAGAAGTAATTAAAGAAATGTTAATGAAGGTCATTAACCTAAGATTGTTTAACAATTAATTAATGTGATTAATTTTGATAATTAATTAGATTAATTAATTAATAATAATCATTTTTGAAATTATCTAAGTTTAATTACTTAATATAAGTAATTAATGAATTAATTACTTAATGTAATTAATTGTGTTGATGTGATTAGTTTAGATTAATTAATTAAGTTTAATTAATTTAAACACTTGATGATTTGATGAATAATTACTTTATGTAATTAATGGAATTGTAATTACTTAGGGAAGTAATTAATTGATCATTATTGAATGTAATTAAGGATGTTTAATGATGGAAGTAATTTGGATCAAATGACTTTGTAATTAATCAAGGGATTAATTGAGATAATTAATTAAGGGTAATTAATTTTTGAAATGAAGTAATTAAGGGGAATTAATTACTTTGTAATTAATCAAGGGATTAATTGAGATAATAATTTAAGGAGTAATTTATTAATGAAGTAATTAAGGGTAGTTAATTATTGGATTGTTTTTAATCAAGGGTGATTAATATATGTGTGGTTTAATTGCAGATTAATTACTTAATGTAATTAATTTATATAGAGAGATTGATTAAGTGTAATTAGAAATCATTAATTAATAAAATTAATGATGAATTGATTAATTAAGGAACAATTAATAAATGAAGTAATTAATTAATAAAGGATTAATGTAATTAACTTTAGTTAATTAACTGATTAAGTAATTAAAAGTTAATTATTGTAAGTGTTAAGTATAATTAACTTGTGTAATTAATTTAAAGGCTAATTACTTATTGTAATTAGGGGATTGTTAATCAATAATGATTAGTTGAAATGACTAATGAGATAGTGATTATTTAATTGATTTGTAATCAATTAATGGTTAAGTTAAGCAGGATTATAATGATGGAGTAATTAATTTAATTCATTTTAAATTAACTAGAGATGAAGTAATTAATTTAATTTATTTTAAATTAATTATAGATGGTGTGATCATTAGATCATTGCTTATGTATAAATGGTTGATATTGGTTGCCTTGAATGGTTTGTAATCTCAGTTATGAGATGTAGCAATGTTGTGTGATATGGATGCATTGGTTGCATTGTGATGATAATATGGATTATCTGTTATAATGATGATATGGATTATCTGTTGGTGATGATAAGGTTGATTATCTATTGTGATGTGAAGTATCTATCTGTGTGTATATAGACAATTAATTGAATTGTTTTAAACTTTAAAACAACTTGGACTTAAAAGACACGTTTTGGATTCGGTGAGACCGGGATCGGGTTTCCATATTTGGATATCCGAAAACCACATCGATCCAAATTAACGTTAGGTCATGAATCTCAAGTAAAGATGAAGATTCAAAGTGCAATGGCTATCGTCGTTAACTCTGAGGGTGATCCCAAAATGAGTGTAACGAGATAATGCCTTCTGTTTCGTTCGAACCCGGAATGAACTTGTATGGATTGAATGCTTTCATAACATCGCCAGGTGGACGATGAGCATTCTAAGTTATGTGTCCTATAAAGGTAATCGTAGCCTCAAGCCTCATCAACCGGGAATGGCTAAAACAGGGGAGATGCAGCAATGCTAAGTGGGTCATGCCCAAGTAGGACTAGATTTACCCCTGTCTAGATGTCCCTTTATTTCGGCTATGTGGTGCGGCTGCTGATCACAACTGCGTGGTGGTCTTGTTCGGGACTGTTCAGTAAGGAATGGTTCCAGCTTTGTGTTGCAAGGGGATTGGGAGTGATCCTCGGTACGGTGATCTAGGCCACGTACTATGACGGGCGGTACCTTGGTAGCCCTGCCATTGTATGGAATCCAAAATCCAATAAGTGCCCTCGGTTTTGATTGTATTACCCACTTTTGTGGCTAGTAGCTGGAATTTAATGAATGTAACAATTTCGGTTATTTCTTATTTTCTTGAAAACCCTAGACCTATTATAATATCATCGGATTTCCTATCAAATGTTTTGGTTAGCGTAAGGTAAAAACTTTTTCATGTTTTTGTGTGGGAAGTCTTACGTGACAACTTTTTTTTTCAAAGGTTTTTCAAAGTTAAGCAAATTTAACCTGCTACTCACACCAGACCCATGTTTGACCCGGAGTTTATTTCTGTTTTTCTTAAACTTTTGGGTACTCAAATTTTTACGAATAGCCAAAGGATTCAGGTTAGCTTTGACGAATTGTGAAGGAGCAATAGAGAAGGAGGCTTCTGCGTGTAGATATATATAGTGTTCCAATGTGTTGGTATCTCTGGGTGGTTTCTCTGTATTGTGTTTTGAGTTGTAATAACTAGACAGGTGTTTATAACTATCTAGTATATATTGTATTGTCTGTGTAGTTCTGATAATTGTTGTATACTATGTAATACTTATGTTATTAATATAATTTATTCATTCCTCTGTTGAGATTCTTATGTTGTTTCTTCTTTCTCTTCTTTCTTTTCTCTTTTCTATCCCTTTCTTTCTTCAAGATGATACGTCATTTCTGTGGAGATGAATGGTGGGTCGTCACATTGGCGACCTAAAGTAGGTAAGATCAATGGCGATCCTAGGGGATAGGCTTGGCGGTGATCCAAAAGACAAGCGATGGGAATTAGGGGCTAGGATAAGGTAATGACAAGGTCAAGTAGTCGATGGCGAGAAGTTCACACGGTGGAGATAAGCGGCGGCGATGGTAGAGGTAAAGTTGCAGTTTGAATGACTTGATTTAGGTCGTGAGGTAGAAGGATCGAGTTGCAAATAAAGAGATGAAATGGAAGAAGGTCAGATCAAATGAACTAAATAGGAAATTGCATAGGAAAAATATGCTAAGTCCATGGATCGCTAGCGAACCATGGACTATAGATCGTAGCGATCCATATAATTGCAACCAATCTTTCCCAAAATCACCAAGCATAACCTAAGTACCTTTGGCAAGCATCATGAAAGTTGTGGGATTGAAATTAATTTATTATGATGAGTAATGGTGATTCACGTAAAAACTCAACAAACGGTTGGATAAACAAAGCCAAATTCATATGATGTCCTCAATGCGATCAATTAAACTTCACAAAGTGGGAACTCATAGGCAATCACTTCTAGAGTATGCCTTGTTTCCAATGAAAGCATACTCCAGTGGTAAATGTTATCCAGGTTTTTAACCCAATAGAATTCAAAGGAAGCCAGAATATCTACGTCAAGTCAAAATAAGTCAAGAACCAACCAAAGGATCGGAAGAAGGAACCTAAAAGGATACCGGGGAAAAAGGAAAAAATTGCCTAAGGAGATGGATCGCTAGTGATCCATCACCCATTGATTCTAGCGATCCATAAATATCACCCATGGATCGTCCATTCTTCTTGCATCATGAAGCATTATCTTTTCTAGACACGCCTGCTACGTTTTACGATGTTCCAAGCTAATTAGACGGAGAAGTGAGCATTCATCTGATTCCAGCAATAGTTCAATGCAACTAGTACATGAATCATCATAAAAAACAAGGCATCTAGTCATGAAATTACATAAAGAGAATCTACACAAGGCTAGCAACATGATACAATCTAAACGAGCTAAACGCTCTAACTCCAAGGATCGCTAGCGATCCATGCCCTATGGATTGCTAACGATCCATCATATTAGGTCGGTACACTATGAATTTCTTGAGCATCTTCATACCTTCAAATGTAAATATCTATAAAAGCAGCTTTGGGCCAAGTGCTCTCCGGCCCCTATAAATACAATCCTACCTTCAACATAAAGGGGTTCTTTTGGACTGACAGCTGAAACTTTGCGGAAACTATTCTTCGCTCTTCTCCTCCTATACAACAGTCATCTCAGGAGTTCATTATGATTCTCTTGTGAACTCTAACACTGTTGACCTAATCTAACTTACAAGATCTAGTCAAATTATAATCAAATTCAACTTGTATTTGCAGTTAGTCAATAACAAAAGTTATAAAGTGGGCTTTGTTAACAGTAGAACCACTATAAAAATCTATTGTCTCTTTTCTTTATCTGCAAATTATTATTCCTCGTTATTATTTTATTTGCCTTGATAAACAGGGCTAGTACTTTCACACTCAATATAGGGTGTTGATCCACCTTTTGGGTTAATGGGATATTTTCGAATTATTGAAAATATATTGGTTTGGAATAACTTGTACCATTGAGATAAGTATATAGATGTTTTCTAAGGAATGAAAGGAGTATAAGGGGGTTTGGAAAATATTTTTTGCAAAGGTTTTTTAAATCAAAGATTTGAAAAGTAATTTGATTTATGGAAAGATTAACCAAATCTTAGTGAATCCCATTGGAAATTAAATCTATGTTTGATTGTTTGTTTATTTGATAGGTAAATAACCGAATATCAAATACGAACCAAAATATAATTTTGGAGATATCTAGGAGAAACACATGGGTTATATGGCATAGTCATCTTCGATGACATTGTACTGTGCGTAGAAATATCCTTTTTAACTGTAAGGAAAATGATAAGGAGATCCATCTATTTAACGGTTAGGGGATAATCCCTCCTCTTATCTGTTGTATGTGTATTTCTGAAAGAACTGAAGTTTAATCTGTCGAAAACTATCAAATTTTGGTTTGAAGTGACCGCGATTGGATAAGTGTGAATTATCCAAAAATTACTTCATACCAACTCAAGCACCATATTGAAGACATCCTGAAGATGATGGAATCGAAGATGGAGCTCTTTGAAGTGCAAGAGCTATTTGCTACTAATCCTAAGGGTGATTCAAAGATGGGTATAGTAGAAATTGTGTCTTTGGTTTGTTTGTATCCTGAACAACTTGTATGGAAGAATGCCGGCACTGCATCATTACTTGGAGGACATTATTAGCATTCCCAAGCAATATAAAAGGCAAACGTAGCCTCAAGACTCATCAATCGAGAATGACTAAAATTAGGGGAAATGCAGCACGGCTAAATGGTCGTACCCATTAGGCAATGAATCACCCTTCTAGATATATATACATATATATATATGGATTTGGTTATGCATGAAAGCTCTCGGTAATAGGTTGCAAAGCAGCCAGAGTGATGACATATTCAATACTATCTAATAAGGGGTAGGTCGATCCTGCATTGGAAGAGGGTCTAGATAAGGCCCTCGGTACATTTTCTAGAGGTGTGATATGTTATGTAGTACCCCATTGCCTTATCATCGTATGGAATCTATTCTCCAATACATGCATTTACGGATTAGTTGTACACCTATTATGTTGGAATCTAATTAATATTACAATTTTGGCTACGATTCAATATTTATTTTCAACCACTGGACATTATTTTAATATCAATGGATTTCTTATAAATGTTTTGGTTATCGTAAGGTAAAAACCCATCTGCGTTTATGTGCAACATAGTCTTAGATATACCATTTATTTTGAAAGGTTTTATAACCATAAGAATCCATTTGATTGTGTTTCTCATACTGTATTTACCTAACTGATCCGGGCTTAATTTTTCTTATAATGCTTAGGTCAACCGGAGTATGGTTTCCATATTTTGCTGCACACTTTGGAGCTTCAAGAAATAAGCTAGATGCATCCAAGACGTATATCCATATTTTCATTTATATTCCATTGTTGTTCTTGTTGTAGTTTTCAGCAATTGTAAGGAACAATTGTTATAACTATCCAGGATGATGATGGGTTAGTGTTGTACAATGATTTATGTATGTATATAAAATTATCCTAATCTCGTAAAGACTTTTTTGCATTATATATTACTCGTCACATTCATGAGTTTCCGTCTTCCCTCTTCTTTTCTCTTTTCCCTAATGATCTGTCTTTTCGAACTTGGATGCTTGGCACGTGAATATCATGAATGTATTAGTGTCGACTAAAATGCGATTTGTTACAGTTGGTACAAGAGCTGAAGGTTAAGCGAGAACCTTGGAACTGTTGGGTAAGCTCATTAAAGATCGGGTTAAGAACACCCTAAAATGAGTTTGAGTGTGCGCGCGTGGGTGTGTATGAGCATGTATTTTTTTAGTGCTATAAAAATGTTTTATATTGTTTTGTTTGATTGGTTAAGTGGTTTATGAATTCTAGGTGATGCGTCTGCCCTATGTTTTCGATAGGGATTCTTAACACTTGAATAGGGACAACCGAGATATTATTGTTTTAAATCGGCAAATGAAATAATTTTACCTAGGATTATATTTTATTTAAAAAACAATATTCAAAAGTTAAAATAGTTTTTGATGTGCTTATTTTTTAGGAAATAATAATATTCAATCATTATCGTTTTTTATTAGTCATGCTCATACAGTTGGAGCATTAACTATTGCTAGGTGTTTTGTAAGTAATATTTCCTTCCTTTAAACATAGGTTGGGTAAATAGAATTTGGGGAAACACTGAAATAAACTTCTTGTGAATTAAATTTCACAATTTGACTATATGGATTTTGATGCTAATGTTTGGTTAAATTTGATTTTAATAAGAGTTGTTTATTAAAACTTAGAATATTTTAGGGATGAATATTTGAGAAATGATATTTATAAAGGAATGTTTTATATGTAAAAGGTTTTGAGGGTTCAAATCTCGGAGTCTTAAAGAAGATTTCAAATGGTTTATGGTAAAAGATAGTAATGTTTTACTTCAAAATATTTTTAGGTATAATTATTTCAAAACGAAAATTTTAATTGGGGAGTATTCTCTTTGGATTTGTTAGAGGAATAAGTCTAGAGTTGTTTTGTGATGATTAGAGAAATATTCTATGCGACGATTGAATGTTTGCTTAGGCGAATATTGTAATGCACTTAGTAAATTATTCTCATTATCATTGTACGATTGAAACAAGTTCGAATCCGAACGAACCCAAAGCAAATTGGCTATAGATATTTTTTTAAACTATTTATTGGAAATTAGTAAAATATTGTTTAAAAAGGGTAGTTTGAAATCAATGAAATAATTTTAGGTCAACTAGTTTGAGTTGCCTAAAAAATAACTAAAAATGGAAAGAGAGGTGTTCAAATGGTAAGCACTTCTCTTAAGTATTACCCTTCTTAGTTAGGGAATGTATGGTACTATTTGATAGTACTCGGTTCCTTAGTATCATTTTAGGGTTACACGGGCTATATGTATGTATTTTCATTTGTTAAATATATAGTTTCATTTCAAAAAAAGGATTTTGGAATAAAACTAGGGTATTTGGATTTTGGTTTACTTAATAAATTCAAAATGGGAAAAGTTGGAACTAGATAGTGATATATACACTCAAGACGTAGTAGGGTGTTATACAAACTCAAAATTAGTTTTTATGAAATGTTTTCATAAACGAAATGGTTAAGTTCAATGTTAACTAGTTTTTTCTTTGTTTTTTCGAGAAGAAATTTCAAAGACGAAATTCTTTTAAGGGGGAAGAATGTAATGACCCGGTATTTTATCGTTTTAATTTATGGATATTTAATTTATTTTAAATATTCAATTAATGGTTTAATAATTAAAATACCCTATTTAAATTAATAACTAAAGATGGTGAAATGGTTTTCATAATGTGTTTGCAAAAATGGTTAGTTCAAAGAAAAAATAGAAAATGCGATCGAAAATCTTTTCTGAATTTTTGACTTTTCATTGCTACAAGTTGTCAGAAATGTTATGCACATTTTAGTTAACATATGTTTAATTTATAAATAGGATTAAGGTTAATAAGGGTAAATGGTAAATTATATTTACTTAAGTAAATATAAAATGAGATGTGACATATAACTAAAATTTAAATAAAAATAAAATAATGTAATGTCATATTAACACATAATTTATGGTACAAGATCATTCTATTATCAAATTTGTTTTAAAATATGTGGTAAATAACATGGTAAAGGTAAACGTATATGCTTACTTAAGTAAGATATATGATGTGACACTTTTAAAATTAAAAAATTAATGACATTCCCATTTCACATCATGGTACAAGGGAAAGTGTTTAATATGTAGTCTCAAGGGCGATGCCATGGAGTTGCATGTGCAACAAGGTAGAGAAGGAAGAAGTAATGATGTGTTCAAAAATTAGTGGAGGGTAGGGGTACTTAAGAGAGCATTTTAGTTAATTCCTAAACACTTTTTTTTTCCAAAAAGGCAGTTTCTAATTTTCTCTTCCTCTATTCTCATTACATTTCCTTACTTTTATCAAAAATACATGTTCTTCCTTAAAGTTTTTTAAACCACATTAATGGTTTCCACTTTATTTTCCAAAGTTTAAAACGTCCGAACTTTTTCACTTTTAATCTTTACTAAAACGTGTTTAAACCCTTATTCTTCTTCCGACACCTCTCTTCTTTCAAAATCAAGCCCATATCCAAAGCATGGATGTGTCATATTTTCGCATAGGCCTAGTCCATTTTTCCAAGTCCATGGGAAAAAAATCACATTTTTCGAAGAGAAACCTAAGGATCTATGGCCTTTCCAAAGTTCTAGTCCTAGTTTGGTTTGTTTCATAGTTCGCGTTGAGTAAACTCTTTCCTTTTTGGGAAAAATGTGATTTATATTATTTTTCCTATTTTTGTGTTATATATCCGTTGAGCTGGTGAGTTATCATATTAGTCGGTTGGTTATATGTATGCTTCTATAAAAGTTAGCGAGTTAGACTTGTAAATCAAATCTAAATGTCGTAATTGATCTTAAAGATGTGATTTTTCTCATGTTTGTGGTACTAGCGTGTAAGTTATGTTGTGGTGACATATATTCTCTTTGACTTGTTAAGCTACTTGAAATCCTTTGCAAACAAAACCATGTTTTCCTAGTTTTAACTTTCTAAAAGGTTTCAAAGTTTCTATTTATCATAGTTTTCAAAACCACTTACTTTTGTTTTATAAAATAAGTAAAGTCGTTAGGAGTTAGAGTTGAAAAGTTAACTTAGAATTCGAAATTACGGCATCCATAGCGATAATCGCTTTAGAGGCAGTTCGGAAAAATCAAATGTTTTTCTAAATGTAAAGTGTTTCCTTTTTAAATATTTTTGAAAACCTTTTTATAGTCATTAATTAAGTATAAAAGTTAATTATATTTTAATTAAGTATGATTTTAAAATATTGTTTAATTAATTAGTTAATTAAAGATAATTAGTAGCTAATTAGTAATTAAAGGCAATTAGTACTTAAGTATTAATTAAGTTAATTATAATTAATTAATTAGGGAAGTTTTAATTAATGACTAATTAAGAAAAGATAATTAAGTACTATTTTTTATTTAATTAAGTTTAATTTAATTAATTATTAATTATTTAGGGCTTAATTGTTAATTAATTACTAATAAGGTAAGGGTTTAATTAATTAATTTAATTGGATTTAATAAAGGTTAAATTAAGTTTAATTAAGATATTATTTAGAGTTATTTATGATTTAATTATTAATTAGATTAATATTTAATTATTATAAAATAAAGGTTTTATTTAAACTCTATCGGATTTATCTAAAGGGGCTTTGCTTTTATAAGTAAGTGGATTTTTCCAAGGGATCTTTTGTTTGAGCCATTAAGTAGCCAAATAAATATGGATAAAGTTTATTAACCTTTTACATCTGGTTAGCAAGATAAAACACTGTTCTGGTATAATTTAATAGGATAGATTGCTAATGATATCTGTTTAGTAGAATAAATCCCCGTTTTGCTATTATATTAATTTAGATAGTGAATTGCATGCCAGTTAATTTATATTGGATAAGTGATGATTTAGTTAGTGATTGCTCATTAATTTTATATTACATATGTGTTGGCTTATGTAAATACTTTTTATGTGACTTGAAAAGTCAAATTTAATAAAATAGTAACTTTATTTAGTGCCATTGTGGTCCTTAAGCCTCCTTCCGTATTTGTAAACATATGGATTTAAATAATTTAAATTGTATAATAAGCTGAGGTTAAGTGTTTACAAATGATGTTTTAAAATAAGTTATTTTAATAGAGATGTTTAAAGATATTCAATTATATTATTAATGATATTTTAAGTTATTTAATTATATTATTAACTTTGTTTAAGGTTAATTAATCATATTAATATTGTTTTAAGTTAATTACTTGATTTAATTAATGATGAGTTAAGTTAATGAATTATTTTATTAATGATTTTTTAAAGTTAACTAATTATTTGTTTATGATGTTTAAAGGCAATTAATTTATTTAATAAAGTTATTTATAAATAACCTTTTGATTATAAAAAGGGTTTACTAAAAATAAAGGGTTTTATTTAAAGGAGATTTACAAATGATATTTTGTAAAGGATTTTTATAAAGGATTTTATAAAGAATTTTTATAAAGAAGTTTTATAAGTTAATTTAGAGGTTTATAAAGGTATTTGTAAAATATGAATAGGCTTATAGAAAAAGGAATTTTATAAAGGAATGTCATTTGTTTTGACCAACTAATCCTTTTTAATTATAGTGGTATGGAAACACTCTCTCCATATTTAACACTAAAGGATAGTGTTTTGGTTTATAGAAAAATAAATTTAAAAAATATTTGTTTTGGCGCATTTAAATTTGATTTGGAAGGGAGAAAATCTCCCTCAAGTTTTGTTAATATGCTTATACAATTGAGATAAGTATATGGATATTTCTAAGTATTGAAAATATATTGGTTTGTAATACACTTATATGGTTTGTAATATAATCATAGCGATGAGATAAGTATATTAATGTTTTCTAAGTAATGAAAAGAGTATAAGGGGTTTGGGATAATATCTTTTGTAAAGGTCTTTTAAATCAAAGTTTTGAAAAGTGATTTGATTTAGAGGAAGGTTAATTAATATAGGCTTAGTGGATCTCATTGAAAATTAAATCTATGTTTGATTGTTTATTTAATAGTTAAATTACCGACTATCAAATCTAGACCAAAATATAACTTTGGAAATATCTAGGAGAAACATGTGAGCTATATAGCAAACTCATCTTCGATGATGTTGTATTATGCATACAGATCTCGTTTTGCTCTCCTAAGACAAATGATAAGGAGATCCATCCACTTCAACGGTTAGGGGATGATGCCTACTCTTATTTATTATCTGTATATTTTTGAAAAAACCGAAGTTGAATTTACTGGAAACGGTCGAATGTTGGTTCAAAGAGATTGAGATCGAATAAGTATGAATTATCCGAAAACCACTTCGAACCAACTAAAACATGTATTAAAGACGTCTTGAAGATGATGGAATCAAAGATGGAGCTCTTTGAAGTGCAAGGGCTATCTGCTACTAATACTGAGGCTATTCCAAAATGGATGCGGCAGAAACAGTGCCTTCGGTTTTTTCATATACTGAACAACTTGTATGGACGAATGGTGACACTACATGCTGCTTGGAGGGCAATGTTAGCATTCCAAGTGGGATTGCTATATAAATGATAAAATGTTTCCTTAAGCCTCATCAATCGGGAAATGACTAAAGTCAAAGGAGATGCAGCAGTGCTAAGTGGGTCGCATCTATCAGTGTATGCCATCACCTTTACATACATGCATACATACATGCATGCATATATATACATATATGGATTTGGTTGTTCATAAGAGCTCTTGGTAAAAGGTTGCAAAGCAACTTGGGCGATGACATATTCAGTACTATCCAGTAAGGGATAGTTCGGTCTAGTGTAGGCGAGGGCCAAGGAGAGTCCCTTGGTACATTTTCTAGAGGTGTTTTGTAGTAGGTGGTGCTCTGATGCGTTGTTATTATATTGAATTCATTCTTCAATACGTGCCTTTACAGATTTAGTTGTATACCTATGTTGTTGAAATTTAATTAATGTAACAATTTCGGCTGTGATTCAATATTTATTTTCAAACCATAGACATTATTATAATATCACTGGATTTCCTATAAGATGTTTTGGTTATCGTAAGGTAAAAACTCGTTCGTGGTAATGTGCAGCTTGGTCTTACGAGATTCCTTTTATTTTGAAATGTTTTATAACTTTAACAATCCATTTGATTATGTTTCTCAAGCTGGTTTTACCAGACTGATCCGGACATTATTTTTCTTATAATTCTCAGGCTAGCCCAAGTATGTTTTCTAGATAAAGCTTGATGCATTGGAGCTTTCAGAGACGAGCTAGATGCCTCCAAGATGTACTTTCGTATTTTCATTTATCTTCCATTGTTGTTCTTGATGTAGTTATCATAAATTGTAAGGACATGTTGTTGTTACTGTAAGTCGATGATGGGTTAGTGTTGTACCCCAATTTATGTATGAACATTAAAATCTTGTTCGTTGGTGAAGACTTGTTTAGTATTATATATTACTCAAAATTATGTCTTCCCTCTTCTTTTCTCTTTTCCCCAATGATCTGTCTTTCTGGCACTTGGATGCTCGACACGTGAATACCATGGATGTATTAATATCGACTTTTGAGGGTTAAAAAGGTGGGTTGTCACATCATTAGGCATAGAGCCGCACTCACTAAATATAGGAACAGAGTCATATATCACTACTATCACCTCACACTATCCTCCTGTCATGCCAGTGTCATCGACTTACAATGAATAACCGAATAAATATCACAACAATGTTTCATATCACTACATGACTGTGACGAACGAGATTTTCAACCCTAAAAAAATCGACAATAATACATCCTCGGTATTCACATACGGTAAATCTAAATGTCAGAAACCCGATCGTTAAAGGTAAGAAAGAAAATAAAGACTAAACCGAATCTCACATGAATGGAATAACATATATTATTTCAACATATAATCTTTACAATGGAAAACTAAAACATATTTATCAGAGTTAAACATGGACAGTTATAAATATATGTGTTATCCCACCTTTTGGTCAAGGCTGGAATATCAACAAATTGGCAAGGAATGATGGACATCGGGATTGGAGATCAATTAGAATCAAGGCTGCAATCGATGTCGTCAAAATTTGGTTGAGCTCCGATGGGGACGAAATTGATTGGAGATGATGATAAGGACTAGGAGAGGCTATGTTTCAACTTTCAGGCTAATCGGAGTTCGTATGAAGGAGATATGATCGATGCAATGTAGGAAGAACATGTTGTTCGTATCCATCAGAGTGCAGGAAATGGTTCGTATCGATGCATTTCGCATCGATCAGTAAAGATGGTTTGTATCGATACGTTTTGTATCGATCAGGTAGTTGGTGTTTCGTATCGATCGGCTTCGTATCGATCGGTTTTGGTTTGACTCGATGGGGTTCGTATCGATCAAAGGTAGAGAAGGGTGAAGGACTTCGAATCGATGCTGTTCGTATTGATCAACATGTACATGACTCAATGGTTTCGTATCGGTCAGGATGGGGAGAGGCGGCATGTCTCGAATCAATACTTTCGTATCGATGGCAGTGGAGTTTGGCACTTTCGTATCCATCAGGTAAGGGCTCGTTCGTATCTAGCTTCGTATCCATACCTTTCGTATGTTTTTCGTATCGATCGCCTCGCATAACATTGTTTCGTATCGATCGGATAGATCGATACGAAACGCCCTCCTAACATTGATACGAAGATACGATGCGCAGTTGGATAGAGATGTGAAGCAAAATTATGAACGAGAATTATGGATGCGAGCGCGAATCAAGCAAAGAATCATTCAAAGCGGCTAAGGATAAGCATGGTTCGAAGGAAGAGGCCTTCAACTCGGCACGAATTCAGGATCTGGCCTAGGAAGTAGCGCCACGTCATCGATGCGCACGCGCTTCTAATCGAGTCGAAGAAGATGGAGGCGAAAACATGGATTCGAACTCTTCAGTCCATGAGGAAAACCAATTCGTATCGATCATATCTCCTACACCGACGATCCAAATGCGATGAAATTTTCACAGCAGCTTGCATACAAGGAAAGGAATGTTCCTGCCAAGTTTCAGCTCGATTGGATCATTTTTTGATAGATACGAAATCACTTCGTATCGATCACAGATCGAGTCGAAACTTGGTGGGGTTGGTCGCGTGGGCCCACTCACGTGCCAGAAGAAGTCTCCCGAAGTTTGAGCGTGATCTCAGCCTCCTACGATTATAAATAGAGCCCCAGAGCCTACAGAAAAGGGGACCTTTTGGCTATTGGACGTCCAGACTCTGCCGGATTTATTTCTACACTTCAATATAACTATTGTACTCGAAATTCTTCATTACTACTGCTGTAATCATCTGTAACCAGTAAGGATAACCAATAAAAGGATAAAACTTTGAAGTGGACGTAGGCCGAAGATAGCCGAACCACTATAAATCTGGTGTCTTTTGTTCATTATTTCTGAATTGCTGTTTGTTATTTGCCGAGATCTGATATTTGTGTTTGAATATCGCTGGTTTGTGTTCACACACTGGTGCTTTCACGGTATTTGGGGTTTGTGACCAATTTTGGCGCAAACACTTTGGTGCTTTCACTGAGAAGGACTAGCACCCGCTACATCGGATTTGAAGTTCAGATTTGAAGAGTTTGAGGAGTTTGGATTTAAATACAATGACTAGGCAAAATAATAGAAGACAAAGGGCTGAGAGAAGCCAACAAGGAGGAAGCCAAGAAGCATCCTCCAGAGCTGGAGAAGGGTAAGCTTCCATCTACATCACCAGAGACGAAATGGAAGCTATAACAAATTCACTGCAAGAGATGTTGTTGAAGAGTCAATAGGAAATGATGCAGACTTTCTTTGAGTAGATGAGAGCTGTAGGGACGCAGAACTTAGGAACAGCTACAGCGGCTGTGGATGCAGGACAAGGAACTAGAGGTATGGAACCCAATGGAGGATAGGATACAGAGCCAGAAGGCAATCAACAAGGGCATGGGGCCAGGCCCACAGGATCCAACACAGGAGGACCTTTGGAAGGAGTTCAACAGGCCAGAGCTAACGTTGCTGCTAGTGAGCCACATGAAGAATATGTGCCGGAGTTCCCTCGGGGGCATAGGGGGCAAACCCTGACAGACAATATTGGATTAGTGGAGATCATCAGGAAAACCATGCGTGGAGGCTTGACCAATAGAGACTTGGAAGGAGTGAACAGGAGTCCATTCACTCGGGAAATAAGGATGGCTCATAATCCTCCTAAGTTTAAGTTACCTAGTGTGGAGGTATTTGATGGCAAGGTGGACCCAACTGATCACTTGATGAGGTATACCAGACACATGGAGGTGCTTGGGGTATCAGAGGAAGTGATGGCCCGATGCTTCCCTTTTTACTTGACGGACTTAGCTGCAATGTGGTTTAGGCAGTTGGGGGAAGGATCTATCAGGACTTGGAGGGAATTGGTGGATAGGTTTTTGGGGCAGTTTCGGGTCCATATCAAGAGACCGAAGAACGTGATGACATTAACATCGGTAAAGCAAAGGATGGATGAATCGCTTAGAGCTTTTCTAACTCAATTCAATGCGGCGGTTGCTTCGGCGGATCGGCCTGATCCATCGATGGTTCGGCAGTATCAGGAGCCAGGGAGGATTCAGATTTCAAGGTATCTTTGATACGGGACCCATCGCTGGATCTTGGGGAATTCTTTCACGAAGCTGAGAGGTTCCTCCGACAAGAGGATGCATGTGCAAATTTAAAGTTGTAGGAGGTGAATGCAACTGAGGGTGGAGGACCATCCAACAAAGGTTCGGATAAAGACAAAGGAAAAAGGAAGTCGGACGATGATTCTGGAAAAAATAGGAAGCGATGGAAGGAACCAAAGTTCTCTACATACACAGGATTGAATGAGATGCTGGAGCGGATATACCTAGATACTCGGAATCGCCTTCCTTACCGAAGGCCAGCTAGGACAGAACCATCAGAACGGGAGAGGACATCAGGAAGGGACTGTCTCTTCCATGATTTGGATGGACATGATACCAATAGCTCCAGACACTTAAAGGATATAATCGAGGAGCATGTATGGAATGGACAGTTGTGACAATATGTCGAAACTCGAAATGCAGTGGTGGAACAGGAGCAACCACCATCTACCTCACACCATGATGATGTGAGGCCCAGGAATGATGGTCGATTGATTATCCATTGACCAGGATAATATGAACAGGCTACTGACAAACGGAAAAGTAATTTACACATGTAGGGGACGGAGATAGCCCCTAGGCATGCACTGAATGATGATAAACCGCGATGCTATGGTTTGTGAAATTTGCTTTTTGCTTTTGGATTGGACATTGCTTTTTCTGGTTTGGTTTTGGAGTTTGGATTGAGCTCCTGGTTTTACTTGCTTTCTGATTTTCATTTTCCTTTGGATGATTGTTTTCGGTTTTGAATGATGTTTTGAATTTCTGGTTTTCTGGTTTTGATTTGGATTTTGGATGGGATTTTGATTTGATTTTTATCTGGTTTTTGATAAACGGTCGTCGGGTATGGATTATGCCTGGCAAGGGGTGAGTCACTTTGCCCGAACGTTGGAAATTGACTCATTCAGGTCGTCGAGTATGGACTATGCTCGACAAGGGTCCAGAGAGACCAGGATTTGGCCTAAGACTTAGGCCCTGTATTATCAATTGTTATTCTCAGGTCGCTGAGTATGGACTATGCTCAACAAGGGTCCGGAGAGACCATAATTCGGCTTAGGACTTAAGCCATTGCATTGTACAACGTCCAGGGACACTGGACCAAGGTCGTCAAGTGTGGATTGCGCTTGGCAAGAACCTGGAGAGGTTAGCTCAACGTTCAGGGACACTGGACCACGGTCATCAGGTGTGGATTGCGCTTGGCAAGAACCTAGAGAGGTTAGCTCAACGTCCAGGGACACTGGACCACAGTCGTCAGGTGTGAATTGCGCTTGGCAAGAGCATGGAAAGGTTATGGATTTGGATATCGACCCGGAGAGATCCTGGATTCGGTTATTGACTACTGGATAAGGATGGATTAGGACTCGGTTGTCGAGTTCGAATGGACGTGGAATTGGAATTGGCTATGGACTTCGGATGTTGGATTCAGAATTATTCAAAACACGCCTTCTTATCACAAGGCATGTTTTGGGGGGCAAATGTTATCCCACCTTTTGGTCAAGGCTGGAATATCAATAAATTGGCAAGGAATGATGGATATCGGGATTGGAGATCGATTGGAATCAAGGCTGCAATCGATGACGTCAAAATTTGGTTGAGCTCCGATAGAGACGAAATTGATTGGAGATGATATAAGGATAGGAGAGGTTATGTTTCAAATTTCAGGTTAATCGGAGTTTGTATGAAGGAGATATGATCGATGCAAGGTAGAAGAACATGTTGTTCGTATCTATCGGAGTGCAGGAAATGGTTCGTATCGATGCATATTGCATCGATCAGTAGAGATGGTTCGTATCGATACATTTCGTATCGGTCAGGTAGTTGGTGTTTCGTATCGATCGGCTTCGTATCGATCTGTTTTGGTTTGACTCGATGGGGTTCGTATCGATCAAAGGCAGAGCAGGGTGAAGGACTTCGAATCGATGCTGTTCGTATCGATCAACATGTACACGACTCAATGGTTTCGTATCGATCAGGATGGGGAGAGGCGGCATGTCTCGAATTGATACTTTCGTATCGATGGCAGCGGAGTTTGGCACTTTCATATCCATCAGGTTAGGCCTCGTTTGTATCTAGCTTCGTATCCATACCTTTCGTATGTTTTTCGTATCGATCGCCTCGCATAACATTGTTTCGTATCGATCAGATAGATCGATACGAAACGCCCTCCTAACATCGATACGAAGAATGGTACGATGCGCAGTTGGATAGAGATGCGAAACGAAATTATGAACGAGAATTATGGATGCGAGTGCGAATCAAGCAATGAATCATCCAAAGCGGCTAAGGATAAGCATGGTTCGAAGGAAGAGGCCTTCAACTCGGCACGAATTCAGGATCTGGCCTAGGAAGTAGCGCCACGTCATCGATGCGCACGCGCTTCTAATCGAGTCAAAGATGATGGAGGCAAAAGAATGGATTCGAACTCTGCAGTCCACGAGGAACACCGATTCGTATCGATCATATCTCCTACACCGATGATCCAAATGCGATGAAATTTTCACAGCAGCTTGCATACAAAGAAAGGAATGTTCCTGCCAAGTTTCAGCTCGATTGGATCATTTTTTGATGGATACGAAATCACTTCATATCGATCACAGATCGAGTCAAAACCTTGTGGGGTCGGTCGCGTGGGCCCACTCACGTGCCAGAAGAAGTCTCCCGAAGTTTGAGCGCAATCTCAGCCTCCTACGCCTATAAATAGAGCCCAGAGCCTACAGAAAATGGGACCTTTTGGCTATTGGACGTCCAGACTCTGCCGGATTTATTTCTACACTTCAATATAACTATTGTACTCGAAATTCTTCATTACTACTGCTATAATCATCTGTTACCAACGAGGATAACCAATAAAAGGATAAAACTTTGAAGTGGACGTAGGTCGGAGATAGCCGAATCACTATAAATGTGGTGTCTTTGTTCATTATTTCTGAATTGCTGTTTGTTATTTGCTGAGATCTGATATTTGTGTTTGAATATCGCTGGTTTGTGTTCACACACTGGTGCTTTCATGGTATTTGGGGTTTGTGACCAATTTTGGTGCAAACAATATGTACTTACAAGTATGGGATACGATAGTACATAAATGTGGTGGAAACAAATAGCAATCTTCTAACTCCATGCTCTAAGCTCTTCCAGATTTCTTCTAACTATACCTGACTACTAGATTGTCCGGGAAAATTATGGCACCCAGAGTTTAAAGGAAAAGGAAAATAATCTCCGGGTCAGTCATGGGACTGGTTTGAGAAACTCAAAATACACATTTTGAAAACAAGGTACCTCATAAGATCACGTCGCACATAAACACGAAATGAGTTTTTACCTTATGATACCCAACATTTTACTACGCAAAATATGGGGACATTAATTTTACTTATATTCTTTTGAAAACGTTTGCAAGTAAACTTATAAATGCTAACCAAAATTGTTACCATTATTAAATTCTAGATATGTTAGGCTCTAAAACAAAACTCTTACATGGCTCGTTCGGAGAATGGATTCCATACAATGACATAGTGAGGGACTACCTTCCGTACAGTACACCTCTAAAGGGATGTATCTAGGGTACAGATACTGAATGCCTATACCAACACAGAACTGGCATACCCCTTCGTTGGATAGTACTGAATATGACATCATCTCGGTCGTTACCAACCTATCCGAGACGTCTCATCATACACAACATACTCGATATATAGTGCGTTATCAAGAAAGGTGATGACCATATCTAATGGGAGCGACCTACTTAGAACTGCGGCATCTACCCTTATTTTTCCATTTTAAGTTGATGGGACCAAAGGTAACATTTTACCTTTCATATAGCATATTCCACTTTGAATGCCACATTGCAATTACATGATCACGCAAATGATTTCTATAAACATATAGCTCCTAAGCTCGTATATCTCCGGAAAGACTGTTAAGCTAAGAGAAGTTGCATTCTCCACCACTAACTAGATGATACGTTCGTGGAGATCAATTTATGTAATTAGGAATACAATATTAGACATTCGTCCATATAATTTTCTAGGAATGGGACAAATTAAAGGAACTCTCCTACCACATCCTGTCGGCAACTACCCCTGGGATTACTAGCGAGGAGCCCTTGCATTGAAGATCTCAAATGAAGAGCTGCTGCTATATAATATGATATGAGAAATTTCCCACGAGGGTTAGTGATAATCACCCTACACTCTATCTTCCAATTCTTTTCCATGTCTTCACTTCAAATACAAAAATTAGCTCAAAGTGTTTTTGGATAAAATCACTTCAATCCGACCCCACTTCCTTCAAACCAATCATCGATAAAAAAATGTTTGGTGAACAACGAATTATTCTTTGATTGATTAATTTCTTTTTATGAAAAATATCTTCAAGAGATATATATATCTTTTAAAATATTTCTTTTCAGTATATATGGAATCGTTTAACCTCCCTTATCAATCCTTTTGTGACGCCCCACCTTTATACCCACGCTAGCCAAGAACACTACGGTGTAGTGCTGCCAACTAGCACGGAGAATAAGGCTGTTGAGGAGCGACCATCCATGTGATTGCTTATCACACGGTGGCTATAAATAGTCTTCGGAAACAAACATAGAAATAAGCATAACACAAATCAGTTACAGACATCCATATCACAGAGGCGGAAGAAGATATGAACATATAACTAACACATGAAAGTGTACATCAGAGTAGTGGTCAAAGAGATCCACAATAATACAAAAGAATATCAACACGTGCTATACAAAAGAATACAACTATGAGTCTATGTCTCAAGTGTATATAACAAAAACTGCTAATCTAAATAGTTAGCCAAAAGTCAGAGTAGCAAATCCCGGGAAGAAGTCAAGCAGAAGCACCTATAACATCTCGGTTTGACCCGAGTATTATTTAAGAAAATAATAAACGGATCAGTCTAGCTATAAATATCAGATGACATGGTATAAAATAAAATATATTGCATAAACATAAAATATCCATACTGACATACTAGTATAAGTATGCAAATGATGATCAACAGAAGATCAATCAATAAGAGATAAATCGATATCACAAGAATCTTCTCAAAGATCCAAAAAGGGCATCATACCCTAAACTTGTACTCATAACAAGTCAATGACATAAATTCCAGAAATCAACACAAGAAATCCAAAAATCACAGAAAAAGGGAAAGAGGCCCATCACATGACGGTCCGAAGACCATGGGGAACTACCCCATATGTGTGAGTCGAAATCACACAGATGAGGTCTAGACTAACCAAAATTCAAAAAGGTATGTGTGAGTGAAATCACACAAGTGGTGTCTAGTCTAACCTCGCAAATAAAAACGTATGTGTGAGTGAAATCACACAAGTGGTGTCTAGACTAACCAAGAAGGTTAAAAGGTATGTGTGAATGAAATCACACAAGTGGTGTCTAGTCTAACCAAGCAAACAAGAGACATCGCACAATTGCTAGTCTAAATCATAAGAATGATCATCATGATCAACGAGAAGTGTCAATTACACTGAGCTAGTAAATATAAAAGTTTAGCTTGATGTCCCATAACCACTTGCTTAACTTAAATATTTACGAAAGAACTGTAAATCTTCACTAGAAAATTGTCACAAGAGGTTCAATCGAATAAGTCCAAGAATTAACCGACGAAGCAAACGCAAGCGTTTCATACCACTTGTTTTACTAAGCCATTTAATTAGATTTCTCATCCGAGTGAGGTAAAGATTTGTATATACAAGTAGATTGGAAAACGGGTTAAGAAAAGAGCTTTGTCATTAAAAATAGAGTTGAAATAATTTTTTTGAAAGAGTTTTGATATTTATTACTAGTTTTGAAACCTTTATAGTTTAAAGTGAAAAATCACAAAAGCAATTATAGAAACAATCAATCACAAAGATCACATTTGAAGGTGTGAAAAAAAAATCCAAGGAATTCAGCTCAGCAAGTTCTGTTGAATGTTTTTCAGATAAGATCCCCTACGGAAGGAGGGTCCAGAGGGCAGCGCCCTGTCCAGAACGGTACGACCTAGTGAAGACCTAAGGGAGGCGAGCGACTTATAAAACTCGTGACCTAAAAGTTAGCAAGGCCGAGCGACCTATCGGTGTAAACAACTTAACGGTGTAAGGGCCATGCGACCTAACGTCCCAAGCGACTCAACGAAGAGGGGGTGAGCGACCTATGGTCATAAACGAGGTCGAGCGACCTATAGAGGCATAAGGTGCAGCGACCTAAAACGTCGCGACCTAGCGACCTTAGGGAGGGCGAGGTACGTGACCTAGTGGCAGAACAGATCGAGCGAGTTAAAAAGGTCAATGACCTAATGGCTTAAGCAGGGCCGAGCGACTTAAGGAAATAGGCATGGCCGAGCGACCTACGACCTTTCTTCTCCACGACCTACGACCTAATTTCTCCACGACCTACGACCTAACTTCTCCACGACCTACGAGTTAGCGACCTAACTCCGAACGAGGTAAAAATGGCCAGAACGACCTAGGGTTAACTCCTAAGCGACCTACGACCTATGGACGAGCGACTTAACTCCGAACGAGGTAAAAATGGCCAGAACGACCTAGGGTTAACTCGTAAGCGACCTACGACCTATGGACGAGCGATCTAACTCCGAACGAGCTAAAAATGGCCAGAATGACCTAGTAGCAGTTTTTCACCAAAATCACTAAAATTTGGAGTTTTTCGCCAATCCAATCCAAACCAAATGCAAATGTGCATACTAAAGTGATAGGGAATCATTCCCGACAGTCCAATATAGGTATAGACTTGATTTGTAGGATAAAAATCTCACCTTTGCACCAAAATTTATGAAGATGAAGCTTGAAAGCTAGGAGAAGCAATCCAAAGCTTGAATCCAATATCTTCTACTTGAATTTGGAGTTGAATGTTGGATTAGCAATTAAATTTGAGCTTGGAGTTTTAATTTCCCATTCTCTTCACCATTAATGCAAATCTTGAAGTTAGTTAGGAATTTATGAAGAGTGAGGAGAAGGGGGTTGGAACTTGGGCTTAATAGGCTAAACTAACCCAAAGTCCAAAGCAGGAAAAGTTAGTGAAATTTCACTAACTCCAAACCTATCGATGTTTATACTTAAAAAAGTTGTAAACAGCATTTCAAACTCAATGGAAGTGGTCTCGAGTCCTAATTTGACCGTTTGCAAAAAGTAGCTTTGCAAACCAAAATCTGATTAACGATATAATATTTAAATAAAATATTTAAATATAAACTCGATAAATATGGGGGTTGTTACAGACTCCCCTCCTTAAAGAAACTGCGTCCTTGCAATATATATATATAAGATGGAAATAAAAAGTAACAACCATAAAAGCATATTAACACAAAAGAAATTTGAAATAAGAAGTTCACCTCAAAGAGCAGGAGTAAGCAAGTACGGATGTGTACGTCCGATGAATTCTCTAGATTCCCAAGAGCAATCCTTAGGATTTGAGGACCATTGAACCTTCACAAGCGGAACATCTTTATTTCGAAGGCGTTTAACCTCCGAAGCAATAATTCGAATAGGATGCTGCTCATAAGTTAAATTCGGCGAAACTTCAATTTCTTCCACAACAGCAGACTCAAGGATAGAATCGGAATCCCGAAGGCATTTCCGTAATTGAGAAACGTGAAACACGTCATGCATGGCAGAAAACTGAGCCGGTAATGCAAGGCGATAAGCCATGGAACCAATACGTTCGGTGATGGGAAATGGCCCAATATATCGAGGCGCTAACTTTCCCGAACCACTGAAACGTACAACACCTTTCATAGGTGAAACGCGAATAAAAACAAGATCTCCAACAGAAAATTCTAATTTTCTTCTTCGGTTATCGGCGTAGGACTTTTGTCTACTCTGGGCTTCTTTCATCCTATGTCGAATAATGTCAATTTTCTCTGTGGAGTCTCGAATAAAATCTGGACCTAAAACCAGCTTCTCACCGGCCTCAAGCCAACAAGAAGGAGATCGGCAGGGCCTTCCGTAGAGTGCCTCGAAAGGTGCCATACCAATACTAGATTGGAAGCTATTATTATAGGAAAATTCAACAAGTGAAATGTGATCTTCCCAACTTCCCCAAAATCAAGCACACAAGCACGAAGAAGAACTTCAAGAGTTTGATTCACACGCTCGGTTTGTCCATTGGACTGGGGGTGATAAGCGGTGCTAAAATTAAGCTTCGTTCCTAAAGCTTTTTGAAGACTCTTCCAAAATCCACTAGTAAACAATGAATCACGATCGCTAACAATAGAAGTAGGAACTCCATGCAATTTTACAATTTCCTTGACAAATAGTTTGGCCAAAAGAGGAACGGTTCGGTTAGACCGAACTGGAATAAAATGGGCGGATTTAGTAAGTCTATCAACAATTACCCATAAGCTATCATGACCCGAACGAGAACAGGGAAGGCCATCTATAAAATCCATGGAAATTTGGTCCCACCTCCAAGTTCGAATTTCTAAAGGTTGCAATAACCCACCACGCCTTTGATGTTCGGCCTTGACAAGTTGGCAAGTCATGCAACACTTAACAGAGTTAGCAATATCAGATTTCATTCCCTCCCAATAATAAAGTCGCTTCATATCAGCATACATTTTACTACTACCAGGATGAATGGTGAATTTAGAACGATGGGAATCTTCTAAAATATTTTTACGAAGATCACCAATATTTGGTACGATAAGTCTACAAAATTTTCGAATGCCGCCACGAGAATCAATATCAAAGTCTTTCAAACCTTCAATATCAATTCTATCCTTAATATTTTGGCCAAGAAGAACCAATTCAGGATCTAGCCTTTGAGCTTCAAGAATGCGGTCTAAGAGAGAAGGATGAGCCTCAAGGATACATAAAACAAATGATGAGCATAAATCGGATACGCGCTCTCGAATCTCACAAGTGGATAAGATCTCAAGATCGTTCCATTCGGATATCATCATAGAAACAATTGCTTGTTGCTTACGGCTAAGAGCATCGGCGACACGATTACCTTTACCGGGGGTATAAAGAATATCAAGATCATAAGGTGCAAGGAACTCGAGCCAACGCTGTTGATGTAAATTAAGTTCGTTTTGAGAAAATAAATATTTCAAAGACTTATGATCCGTGTAAAGAATAAATTTCTCTCCCAATAGATAATGACGCCACATTCGAAGGGCGAAAACAATAGCCGCGAGTTCTAGATCATGTGTGGCATATCTAGTCTGGGCCGGCTTCAATTGCCTAGAAGCATAAGCAATAACACGTACCTTTTGCATAAGAACGGCACCCAAACCAACGTGACTAGCATCGGTATAAACAACAAAATCTTGATTCCCTTCGGGAATAACAAGAATAGGAGCATCGGAAAGGAGTTCTTTCAATTTTTGAAAAGAGGCTTTACATTTGTCCGACCAAATGTATTTAACACCCTTCTTAGTTAAGCCAGTAAGAGGCACGATAATCTTAGAAAATTCTTTAATAAAACGATGGTAATAGCCCGCCAATCCGAGAAAGCTACGGATTTTAGTCACACTCTCAGGCCTTTTCCAATCTTGAATCGCTTCAATCTTTGAAGGATCCACGAAAATTCCGGATTCGGAAATAATATGACCGAGAAACTTCACACGAGATTGCCAAAAGTGGCATTTAGAAAATTTCACCTTTAATTGATTACTCCTAAGAGTTACCAATACAATCCGAAGATGTTTCTCATGTTCCTCCTCGGTTTTTGAATACACAAGAATATCATCAATGAATATGAGAACAAACCGATCGAGGAAATCTTTGAAAACTCGATTCATGAGGTCAACGAAATAAGCTGGAGCATTCGTTAACCCAAATGGCATAACAAGCCATTCATAAGATCCATATCGAGTACGGAACGATGTCAAAGGAATACTATCCTTAGCAGTACGAAGTTGATGAAAACCGGTAGCCAAGTCCAACTGTGAAAAGACCTTAGATCCACAAAGCTGATCAAACAGATCATCAATCCGAGGTAAAGGATATTTATTTTTAATAGTCATATCGTTAAGCTTGCGATAGTCAACGCGAAGCCTAAGCGTACCGTCGGATTTCTTCACGAAAATAGCCGAAGCTCCCCAAGGCGAGGAACTAGAGCGAATAAATTGCTTCGTCTCCAATTCGGACAACTGTTTGCGCATCTGCTCATTCTCCTTATTGGACATGCGATAAGGAGGACGAGTAATAGGTTAAGCTCCAGGGATAAGTTTAATTTGGAACTCAATTGCTCGCTTAGGTGGTAATCCTAAAACGGGCTCAAATATGTCGGAATATTCACGAATGACGTGAATACGGGAAATGACATCCTCCTTATCGTCATTATCATCATCACGAGGATTTAAAGAATATAAAGATGCAGTCAAAGTGGGATCCAAATCTTTTAGAATAATAGAAATCTGATTTACAGATTGCGGATGTCGGAGATAAATAGTCCGCTCAGGACACAGGATATGAGCTTCATAACGGTTAAGCCAGTCCATACCCAAAATCATTCCAAAGTCTAAGTAACGCATAACATGCTAATCGGGTAGGAAAGAAAAATCACATAAAATAATCTCCACATTTCTACAAAGCAAACTAAGAGTTGCGGATCCACCAACCGGATTCGCAATTCTCAAAGAAGTCATTAAAGCATCAACACTTAAAGAAAAGGTATCAACAAGTTCCTTTGATATAAAAGAATGAGATGCACCCGTATTAAAGAGAACCCTATTAGGTTTATCATGAAATAAAATAATACCATCAAGAATGGAATAAGAAATACCTTGGCCACGAGATGTGTTGCCAGGGGCTTGAGCCACATTTAACTTTACCTCCTTCTTGGCTTCAAGTTTGAGGCATTGATGCATGAAATGATCTGGGCTCCTACAATAGCGAAAAGATTTGGGCTTTGAGAACTTATTCGCATAATGATCCCCATATCCACAGTTGAAGCATCTCGCACCACTAGGAGAAGGAGCCTTTGTAGCAGGAGTTGCTTGCTTACCCTTTTTGTTGGGATAAGGACCCTTGAATTTGATTGGCCTCTTCTTGTTGTTGAAGTTTGGTTTAGCGCCTTCCACTTCAACATCACTCTCTCTATCAGCCTCTTCAAGACGAAGAGTGATATCAACGAGTTGATCAAATGCGACTTCTAGTTTCAGGAGTAGTGGCTTCTTAAGATTCTTATTTAAGCCATAAACGAACCTCTGGTTCTTCTTCAATGGGGTGTTGATGTATTCAACCCCATATTTGGAAAGCGACTCGAAGGCTGCGACGTAATCAGTCACAGAAGATTGACCTTGAACAAGGTCTATAAAACGTCGAGCCAAGGTTACTTTCCCAGCTTCTGGTACAAACTTTAACTCAAAGCGTCCCTGAAATTGCTCCTAGGTGAGATCCGCTTCATTAATTTCTGAAATAAGGAGTTCGTACCAGTCCAATGCTCTCTCCTGGAGCATGTTGGAAGCCACCTGAACGCGGTGGAGATCGATAAGGTTCATGCGAGAAAAGATTCGATCACATGATTTTAACCAACCCTGGACCTCGATGATAGTTTCCGAACCTTTGAAGGGCATCCCACCCAAGTTGGTGTAATCGCTGCACAAGCGTGCAAATCCCGACTTAGGGTGAGTAGGTTCCGGGATAGCTCCAGCTGCTTGAGCATTTGTTACTAAATCAAGAAGCTGTTGAGCAGTCATTAAAACTCCATCCTGGGGAGCAGCACTAGATGATCCAGTTCTGGGACGGCCTGGTCTAGACATTCTCTTCCTTTAAGAAAGAAAGAAGAGAAGGAAGAAGGTTATTCACCAATGAATATCGAGCAATCATGATAGATAAAACAAGGAATCATAAAGGAAATAGGATGAATCGGTACGAAGACTCGAATTAATCCTATGGTATAATTCCTAAGATAGACTTAGGACGATGATCCTTGTTAAGTTATTCTACATTGTTCCAAAGTTTGGCTCTGATACCAAGCTGTGACGCCCCACCTCTATACCCACGCTAGCCAAGAACACAACGGTGTAGTGCTGTCAACTAGCACGGAGAATAAGGCTGTTGAGGAGCGACCATCCATGTGATTGCTTATCACACGGTGGCTATAAATAATCATCGAAAACAAACATAGAAATAAGCATAACATAAATCAGTCACAGACATCCATATCACAGAGGCGGAAGAAGATACGAATATATAACTAACACATGAAAGTGTACATCAGAGTAGTGGTCAAAGAGATCCGCAATAATACAAAAGAATAGCAACACGTGCTATACAAAAGAATATAACTATGAGTCTATGTCTCAAGTGTATACAACAAAAACTGCTAATCTAAATAGTTAGCCAAAAGTCAAAGTAGTAAATCTCGGGAAGAAGTCAAGCAGAAGCACCTGTAACATCTCGGTCTGACCCGAGTATTATTTAAGAAAATAATAAACGGATCAATCTAGCTATAAATATCAGATGACATGGTATAAAATAAAAGATATGGAATAAACATAAAATATCCATACTGACATACTACTATAAGTATGCAAATGATGATCAACATAAGATCAATCAATAAGAGATAAATCGATATCACAAGAATCTTCTAAAAGATCCAAAGAGGGCATCATACCCTAAACTTTTACTCATAACAAGTCAATGACATAAATTTCAGAAATCAGCACAAGAAATCCCGAGATCACAGAAAAAGGGAAAGAGGCCCATCACATGACGGTCCGAAGACCATGGGGAGCTACCCCATATGTGTGAGTCGAAATCACACAGATGAGGTCTAGACTAACCAAAAATCAAAAAGGTATGTGTGAGTGAAATCACACAAGTGATGTCTAGTTTAACCTCGCAAACAAAAACGTATGTGTGAGTGAAATCACACAAATGGTGTCTAGACTAACCAAGAAGGTAAAAAGGTATGTGTGAATGAAATCACACAAGTGGTGTCTAGTCTAACCAAGCAAACAAGAGACATCGCACAATTGCTAGTCTAAATCATAAGAATGATCGTCATGATCAATGAGAAGTGTCAATTACACTGATCTAGTAAATATAAAAGTTTAGCTTCATGTCCCATAAACACTTGCTTAACTTAAATATTTACGAACAAACTATAAATCTTCACTAGAAAATTGTCACAAGAGGTTCAATCGAACAAGTCCAAGAATTAACCGACGAAGCAAACGCGAGCGTTCCATACCACTTGTTTTACTAAGCCGTTTAATTAGATTTCTCATCCGAGTGAGGTAAAGATTTGTATATACTAGTAGATTGGAAAACGGGTTAAGAAAAGAGATTTGTTATTAAAAATAGAGTTGAAATCCTTTTATTGAAAGAGTTTTGATATTTACTACTAGTTTTGAAACCTTTATAGTTTAAAGTGACAAATCACAAAAGCGATTATAGAAACAATCAATCACAAAGATCACATTCGAAGGTGTGAAAAAAAAAATCCAAGGAATTCAGCTCAGCAAGTTCTGTTGAATGTTTTTCAGATAAGATCCCCTACGGAGGGGGGGTCCAGAGGGCAGAGCCCCTGGGGGGTTGCGGGGCAGCGCCCCTTCCAAAACGTTACGACCTAGTGAAGACCTAAGGGAGGCGAGCGACTTATAAAACACGCGACCTAAAAGTTAGCAAGGCCGTGCGACCTATCGGTGTAAACAACTTAACTGTGTAAGGACCATGCGACCTAACGTCCCAAGCGACTCAACGAAGAGGAGGTGAGCGACCTATGGTCATAAACGAGGTCGAGCGACCTATAGAAGCAAGGGTGCAGCGACCTAAAACGTCGCGACCTAGCGACCTAAGAGAGGGCGAGGTACGCGACCTAGTGGCAGAACAGATCGAGCGAGTTAAAAAGGTCAATGACCTAATGGCTTAAGCAGGTCCGAGCGACTTAAGGAAATAGGCATGGCCGAGCGACCTATGACCTTTCTTCTCCACGACCTATGACCTAACTTCTCCATGACCTACGAGTTAGCGACCTAACTCCGAACGAGGTAAAAATGGCCAGAACGACCTAGGGTTAACTCGTAAGCTCGTAAGCGACCTACGACCTATGGACGAACGACCTAACTCCGAACGAGGTAAAAATGGCCAGAACGACCTAGGGTTAACTTGTAAGCGACCTACGACCTATGGACGAGCGACCTAACTCCGAACGAGCTAAAAATGGCCAGAAAGACCTAGCAGCAGTTTTTCACAAAAATCACTAAAATTTGGAGTTTTTGGCCAATCCAATCCAAACCAAATGCAAATGTGCATACTAATGTGATAGGGAATCATTCCCAACTGTCCAATATAGATATAGACTGGATTTGTGGGATAAAAATCTCACCTTTGCACCAAAATTTATAAAGATGAAGCTTGAAAGCAAGGAGAAGCAATCCAAAGCTTGAATCCAATTCTTCTACTTGAATTTGGAGTTGAATGTTGGATTAGCAATTAAATTTGAGCTTGGAGTTTTAATTTCCCATTCTCTTCACCATTAATGCAAATATTGAAGTTAGTTAGGAATTTATGAAGAGTGAGGAGAAGGGGGTTGGAACTTGGGCTTAATAGGCTAAACTAACCCAAAGTCCAAAGCGGGAAAAGTTAGTGAAATTTCACTAACTCCAAACCTATCGATGTTTATACTTAAAAAAGTTATAAACGGCATTTCAAACTCAATGGAAGTGGTCTCAAGTCCTAATTTGGTCGTTTGCAAAAAGTAGCTTTTCAGACCAAAATCCGATTAACGATATAATATTTAAATAAAATATTTAAATATAAACTCGATAAATATGGGGGTTGTTACACCTTTAATTACATAAAACCTTTTTAAATTCCAAATCATTTCATTCGTTACTTAGTACAATATTTCCAAATATTTATTTAAATTTTAACAAAGATTTCTTAATTCAAATTCAAAATTTTGATTGAGTTAAAATCATGTTATCTAGTATGTTAATCCAAAACCAGTAAATATTAAGTAAACAGAATCTATATAAATCAACTTATATTACTCGGTATCAATTCCCGTATTAAGCATGTACTATGGGTGAAATAATTGCGAAATCACCTTTTAAATTCCACGAATAGTATGACTTCCCTCTTCGGGCTATAACACCAAGTATAAGAAGATTATCTCCATAAAATCCGAGTTTTTTAAATTTGAAAATTTTAATCTCTTATACTTAACTCGTTTTCGATATGTCGACCTTATATATCCCTCGTCCAAGAGAGGCCAGGTGAGCCAGGGCACTGGTTTCTCCTGAACATCTCCTTAGTTTAAGCACTTCATAGAGGTCTCATGAATAGAAAAATCCATTCTACTTGTTGTCTTTTACAGCCAAGAATAAATCACTTGATTTTTTCGACAGCTTTTCTTTAAATCATTTATTTAACATTCTTAAATAAATTATAAAACTTCTAAATCATCATTAAAACACTTAATTATTTATTTTAAAATACATATAAAAGATTTGGAAAATAATTGTTAAGTTTAAAACCATATTTCAAAAGTAATAAAAAAACGCCGCGAATGGTGCCTTTTAAGTTATATTGATCAAAACTACTTTTCTATCATTTGAAAATTCATTTTTATAACTCAAATCACTTTTAAAACATTTTAAAAGATTTTTTTAGAATTTATTTTATATTTTTAAACAATTTTATACTATCATTTTTAAAGAAATCCCTTTATGCATTTCGAACTGCAAAAACCACAATTTTTTCGAGAACTTTTTTTTATTCATATTTCAAAATTTACTAATCGAAATCTCAATTTTCTTTATTTGTTTGAAAATGATGGACATGATAGTATGGAAAATTCTTATCTTAAATAATTTTGAGCTATATTTTATTATATATATTCATTTGATCTTTACGGCAAGAAATCGCGAACTACTGTTATGCGACGGGTGTATTTTTGACTTTTTCAATATTCATTTAAACTTTTCCAAACCACTTTAAATGCTTATACAACATTTCTAAATCATATAAAACCATTTTTAAGAGGTTTAAACATTCCGTACACACCATTTGATTCAATAAAGGAAAGTGATTTCCAACATGACACGCACACACACACACACACACACACACACACACACACACACACACACATATATATATTCAACAACCATATTAAACAACCATCATTAACAATCACATCGAAACATATATATCTTCCGATAACATATACAACTATAGTTTAGGAGTTCCTCATTTTTCGTTATATGTTTTAGTTACTTTTTCAAACATTCATCAACCAAACATCCAAACAACATTAGCATCCAAATAGTTACATTAAACATTTATAACTACTCATAATGGTTTAAAGTTGGAGTTCTCATATTGATTTTCTATCCGAAAAAGGGCTATAACTTCACTAACTCGTGATTCAATCTCATAAATCCTTACTCCTTACCGCCTAATGTGCTCGGCCATTCCACGTGAAAAGGTGTGCTTGGCTAGGTATGGGGAATGTGTAACGAGACGGATTTTTGCCCGCTCGAAAATCGACATGCATACTTCAAATCGTATTCGAATGCCATAGATTCGACCGTTCAAATCCGATTCGCCGGAGCTTATAACAACATTAAGTAAATAACACAGCGGAATAAGAGAATAATACATTGATATACAGCTTTATACAATATCTGATACAACAGATGATCCAATAGATATCAATATACATCAGAGATATGATACAATAAATATAGCAGCGGAAAAGAAACAGATATCATCAGCAGCGGAACTATATAACTCTAAGATAGTCTTCAAAAGAGAACTCCGAAAACTGCAACTCCATCTCCAAGAATCAATCCAGCATTAGCTCAAACCCCCAATAACGATGCACCAAGCTAAGCAAGACTGGTGCGATCCAAAGACTGAACTAACTCCAGATAATCTACTAAACCTAGCTATCTGAAAAACCCAACTCTAGACTGCTCGTGTAGAAAATAATGAGCACCCAGAGTTTAGGAAAGAAACAATAAACTCCGGATCAGTCGTGGGACTGGTGTGAGCAACAAAAACGGTTTATGTTTTATTTAAAATCAAAATAGAGGAATATTTTTAAAGTCAATTCGCAATGCTTTTAAAAATGAGACTACCATAAGGCCTCCCGCACACACACACAATGCAAACGCAGAATCGGAGGAGATTTCTCCTTATGATAGTCAAAGATGCTTGATACGCATTAAAAGAACATTTGATATTATTGCTAGTGCATAGTATAGAAAAAATTCATTTCGAAAGTAGAATATAAATCTTAGCCAACATAGACATTTCGAACTATGCCTACTATAGCTACCATCCAAACAGTGGGGCGCCACCATAAGTGAATGATAGGTTCTACAACTAAAACCGTACAAGGTACGTATTTGAAGAATGGATTTCCAACAAATGGTCAGGCCAAGGAACTTCCCATTGCCACATGGAAACGCCTCTGGAAGGACGCCCCGAGAACCCAACTGGATCTCTGCCAAACAAGGCCGGGAACCCCTTTTCCCAAGGGATATTACAAACCCTCAGATATGCCACCCTCGGTCCTTTGGGACCTTTAAACGAGAGCTCTCTAACCAACATCACACCATAATAATAAGTGTTTCAACATGAGTAAGTATCTGGGCTCCATACCATGATACTACCCTTTTCCAGAAGGAATGGTCATACCCTAGGGAAGTTATCCCTGAAAACCTTGCCGCACAATTCTGTTTCGACCATTACCGGTTTGTGAGGCTCGACGAAGTCACGTCCACAAAAACACACTTTATACAAAAGTCGTGCTTTGGGTCAACAAATGATCATAGAAATGATCACAAAGATAGACGATCAAACAAATGATCCTATCACAAATAATCAACACAATGATCATTTCACAGCAACACTCAGCATGTCATATTACCAAATTGGGAATATATCGCTGATAACTTCAACTACATAACCTATGAGCTCGTACGTCTCAGAGAAGGGTGTTAAGCTAAGAGAATAAATTCTCCGCCACCAACAGAAATATATTTGAAAGAAATCGGCTTTATATCTCAATTTGTAATGTCAGACATACTATCCATACAAGTCTGTTCCGGGTTCGAACAGAACAGAAGGCACTTACAAAGAAGCCCTTGCAATCCGGATATTCACTAATCACGTTCGGACTTCCCATCACATTTGGAGTCTCTATACCGGGGACCAGTCGATGCAAAGACATTCGACGAGTTGTCCTTTTGCTTTCAAAAATATCCGGTCTTCAACACCGGTCTTCAAATGCTATCCATAACGACATATCACATATTCGGAATGGGATATATGACACAAAGGTCCTCTTCCGGCTAAACTGAACAGTGAGCGCAGTATTTCAAAAACATATGGATATTGGGATTTCAATTAAGTCACAACTTATTACCCAAAACTTTTCTTCAAATTGTTTAAACAAATTACCATTTCTAATCTTTTAAACAAAAAGATTCATTTCATAAAGTTCACCCCCGTTTCATAAAGATCCATTCATAGATTTCAAAACAATTTCTATTTCAATTGGATTAATTCACCTAAATCTTTAAATCAAAGATTTAACTTATAGCTTTCCAACCATTTCTAAAATATGGAAATCATTCCCATTTTAAACCAGAAATCTTTTTAACACAAATTGGAAGTTCATTACTTATGTGAAAGCTTTTATTATTTGAAAAACAAACAGTTTTCGTTTCAGAAAAATTCAATTATATTTACACGAGTTAAAGCCCATGAATTTAAATTCAAATTCCCAAATCAATACATTTAAAGTAGTTTAACCCATATATAACTGGTATAACATTTTTAATCCCTGGTTTCAAATCCTAGAATTCAATTTCATATCTTGTATTTAAGTTCAAATCAAATTATTCAACTTCATATTTTATCGAGTTATTCAAAATAAATTTCATCTATGAAATTCTATTTCAAAAGCTTTTCACTTTAAACCCAATCCATTTCCAAAACATTTGAATTTAAATATTCAACTTTAAAAATCATTTCAAAAACTGTGACTTAACCGATTTCCTCGTGAAATCCATATTGGTGTGTGTATAAGTGTAGTCCAGGGTTTATACACACAATAGTGCAACATCATCAATCATCACAGATATATCAAAATCGATAAGCGGTATAATCCACAACGCTCATCTCCATTCACAGTTTCACAGGTAGAATAAATTTATCAATCACAAAGGTTCATCATTACGATTCGATATGGGTTTCGGATAACCAACTGGAAACCGATTCCCTGTTGCATCGAAATTCAAATGCCGTTTTATGGCAAAGGGGTTTTCACATAGTCATACAGAGAAAAATCACAAATCACAATTCAACATAAGACAAACTACATCACGCAGTATCACCATCACAACAGAAATATCAATTCAGTATACGACTTTAGTCAATCATCTTTAATTCAAACTGAAGGTGATTTAAAAGAATTAACTACGTAACTATTTTTTTTTGATAAATAAATTATTCCTAAATAAATTGCTCAATCAACTACAAATTACCGATAAATTAACTTTAATTATTTAATTAACAGTCTGAAATTACAAATCAGTCAAACACTTAATTATTAACTAACCAATCTTTAATTTCAAATAAACCAATCTCTGATTACTCAGTTGATTACAATTCTGAAATTAATTAACTATTCTTAATTACCCTTTTTTCAATTAATAATAATAATTTGTCTTAATTAATATATATTTTTTTTCTTTTTTTCTTTTTAAAAAAAATCGTCTTTAAACTTTGAAATCGATTGTTACTAAATTGAAAACTTCAAATGTTAATAAACTTCCAACCCTTGTTTTATATTAACTAAAATAAAGTATTAATTAGATAAAAAAAACATTTTGAAGTATTAACTGTCAAACAATAATTATTTTGTTAACATCTGAATTTGTTTACATAACTAACTCCATTGAAACCAAAACCTTGAAAAACTTGTTTTTAACTTGTGGATGCTTTACTTCAAAACTTGATAATGTTTTCATCAAAACTTAACTACTTAAATAGATTAAAAACTTATTAACTTCCAATATCCAGTTAATTCATTTCCAATGAAACTCAGGCCTACCATCATTTCTCTCGAGCCACGCGAGACATTCACGAACACAACTACATTCCCCTGTTTCAAGTTCCTTTCAACTTCCTGAAGTAAATCTTCGTCTCCCTCCATCCAAATAAAACAGAGAACAAGATGTGCAGGTGTAGACGTGCACACTTGATCGGAGCAACTCCGATCACCTCGCTGACATTCACAGGTTTGACTTGACCTTGACATCAAATGTGTTCATCTAAGTCCAACGATTTTGTCAGTGATCAAAATTTGGCTACTCAGTCAAATACTGGAACCCACCTAACACCAGAAAAACATCACGCATCAACGATTCCGGTCGCCTGCATCCATACTACCCCGACCTGAACTTCGCCACATTCCCCTGCTCCATTTACACCTGGTCCCGTGCCACTCGATGCTTCACTGATGACGAAATACCACTATAATCAATCGAAAAAAAACGAGACACTAAACCCTAACTCAAACTCGTTCATCTCCTATGGTTGATAATAAAATTTTCAAATATTTTTCCCATGCTCCCCTACGCATCAACTTCCTTCACCATGAATTTCGATACCCAGATCGACGTAGATCCCAAGAACATGGTTGTTTTGCATTTTCTGTGCAATCTCGAAATCTTCACTCAATTCTTAACTAAAAATTCTGTTTTTAGTTTCAAAAATCATGATTTCCGAATACGAGATGAATGGTATAAGTGAATCAAATGATCATGATATTCGATTAAAACATGTTCTTTGAAAAATTCCACAGTATATTTACATTTCCAGTCAATCTCCTATTAATTCATCTTAAAGATATTTTGTATATCTAGTTCTTGCTGAGACAACCAGACTTTATTCAGATCTTAAGTTTTAACATGGATTGGAAATGAAGAACTTGATTTTTTTTTTTTACCAAAAATTGAAACCTCCCTGTAAACAAAAATATTTTACTTGATGCTTCAAAATACCAACTGCTAAGAATGTTCCCAGATTTTTAATTCAAGTACAAACAAACTTGTTTTGTTTAATTTCAAAGTTCAATGGTGATCAAACGAAGAGATGTTGGATTTCTTACTTATTTCCTACCTGGAAACCAAAAAGAACAGAGAGCAGTACACAGATATTCACAACCCAACCATCTCACATATACTTAACTGCATTTCTATTTATAACTAGATATTATCACACAATTATTTAAAAAAAAAAATCAAGATCATACTTCAAAGATTGCTAAGATAAAGAAGGTTTTAAAAGAAAGTTTGCTCACTTTGTTTTTCCAGAGAAGAACAGAGATCTGCTGATGATTTCCTTTTGCTCTGATTTGTTTGATTTGAAAGCCTGCATTGCTTTGATCTGAGTAAAACTTGTATCTGAATTTACTTAGCTTCAGAATAGAACCTTGATCCACTTGAAGTTGTTTCTATTTGTCTCAGGTAGAATTTTGGATCTTTTTTTTTATTGAAGAAGAGTGTAAACTTTTGAATTGAAGATTAATAGTCAGGCTTTCTTCTTTTTATAGATGATGATGTTTACATTCTTTTCTCTGGTTTTGCTTAACTTTCTACAGCTATGAACCAGAACAAAGTTGATGTATATACGAAGAGGATAGTTGTACAAATAGGTGTTTGTACAATAGAAAGCATGCTGAAGACATTTGCATTTATAACTTTGGTACTTTATGTTTTTTGTTTGCAACCCATGCTTGTATACATTTCATTTGTTTACTTTGTATAAGCATGTACAAGTGTACTTTTGCCTATGCTTTATTTTCTTGTTTTCGGCTGAGATGATGTTAATAGATGCATGTCTTCTAATTTGTTTACTTTATTTACTTTGTACATGTTTGTACTGCTTATTACTTCTTGTCTTGCCATTTTACTTTAATAATTATTGTTTTATATTTTTCTATATACACATACATATATAGTATTTAAATTCAAATAAAATATATATATATATAATTTTAAATTTACTCATATATGCTCAAATACATATATATATATTCTCATATATATAAAATATTAAAGTTTAAATGATTTATACAGAATTTATCTGTATTTGGGGAAACTCGCTTAAATTTCCAATTAGCTATACAATCTAAATTAAAAAATTATATAAATTATCAATTTAAATTTATATAAAATTCGGGGTCGTTACAGAATGAGTTGTAGGACTTTGGATGATTATTGAATTTACCAAAAACTAGACATGAAAATAGGTCATTTCTCTCGGATTTTTAAACATTCTACTCTCTAAATTTGAAAAGGTTGTCAATAGAAAACTTATAGGAAATTCTTTACTCTATGGTTTTAGAAAAGGAATCATCCAATTTGGATTAGTTTTGAATGAGATATGGTCAAATGAAGAAGTGGCATTCTCGAATTTACAAAAATCACACCCAAAAATGGGTTAAACTTTAAATAAATTTTGGACGTATTACTTAAAGAATTTAGAAAAGCAGTCAAAAGGAAAGTTCTTGAAAATTCTTTTATCTACAATCTGAGAAAAAGTAACACTGATTTTGATTTATTATGAGGAAGATATTATCAAAAGAAGAGGGGGTATTCTCGGTCCTAAAAAATGGCTCGAGAATGCTTTGGAAAGAATGGAGTTTTGAGCATAACTAGGCTTACAATGGTAAGAAGTGGTAAACTATAAAGTCGTATCCGCTGGAATTTCAAATGATTTGAAGAAAAGAGTTTCTCATTTTCGATCAGGTTTTAAGGAGTTATGGTGGAATGAAGAAGAGGAAAAAGTTTGGGTAATTATAGCCAAAGTAAGTGTTCAAAATATCTAGATTTTTCCACACCAACACATCATCTCTTCATCACCCAACATGCTCCACCCTACCTCATCAATCACATCTGAAATGATCTTTTCCCGTGTGCCTACAGTGTGTGTCCTTTGATGGGTAAGGGTTGACTTAGAGAAAGCTTAAGAGTTAAGAATTTAGGATATATCTTGGATATTTGTATTATATATGTTTATATATAAATGTATATGAATATTTGTATGTGTTTAAGTATGCATGAGACATGTATATATATGTACATGGATGTGCATAAGAGAATAATAAGGTTACGATCATTTGAACAAGTTCCGTTCGTTAAACTATAGAAAATCAGAAAACCAATTTGCGGTCACATTTTCACTTATATATTAAATTACATATAAATATAAAAAAAAATTGAAATTAAATTTACAATCATTATTAATTAATTAAAATGATCACACTTGAATTATAAGGCCATGTAAATCAATATTAACAATTATTTGCAAAAGTCGCTATTATATCAATAAAGCGATACAAAATTTTCTTATATATTCAAATCAAGTATATATCTTTATAAAACTATTACAAATGATTTATTATCACTTCATAACTAATTAAATTGAATTACTAACTTTTGAAAACAATTATTTGAAATTATAGTATTAAATCATTATATCCTTATTTAAATTCATAAATCTATGTTTAAATATAAGAGCAACACTGATGATGTCATAAACACATTTAATTTCTAAAAAATAATATAATTGATTTTATTTCATATTCTTGTTCCGTTATAAAAATAAATATATGTATCTAATTCCATGCGCGATTTTACTATTATAGAGCTGTTTGTTGATAAAGCGGTTTTTGGTTCCTTTTATGGATATTTTTCCAAAGTAAATATTTTTGCGAATATTTTCCAAAATATGTTCATTATTATTATTTATCACTTAAAATTCGATTATTTGTCAAAAATAATCCATCTTTGAATATTTAAAATAAATTAAATATCCTTAAATAAAGTGATCAAATTTTGGGTTGTTACATATTTCCCCCTTAAAAGAATTTCATCTCGGAAATTAACCAAATCAATAACCAAAGGTTTTGCCTAAAATATTTACTATTAAACTTAAACCTATACGATGTATATAGATCATCCATAAACAATATCTTATTTGATCAACTATTCGAATCCACAACTTTGCTTCCGAACTAGTATTGGCCCCCCGATCCTTTAGTACAGACTCTGATCGGGTTTTGTGATTAGAACTTTAGTTTCTCCTTTCATATCCCTCAAATATGATAGAAAACTCAAGTATCCTACCATAAACACTCATCAATGTTCATCGTCAAGAATCGAGTGGTAAATTCTTCTTTAGACTAGTGTAAACACCTCAAAGCTGTATACTCGAACCTTAGATCAAATCGTGGGATGAAATAATCCATATAATTCATATGAATTTAATAATCTTTTAAAATTTGTAATGAAACATTTCATATAACTTTCAATATTTATTCAAACATTTCTATAAAGATGCTTTTCTTATATAACTATTTACTATCATTTCTAAAAAATTATTAAAGCTAAAGATAACTTACCTTTTATTATAATATGCCTCTTATATTATAATTTGCTTCTTTTTAACCAATATTAGATGCAACATCTTTGTCATTAATACAACTTATTTTGCTAATCAAGACTTATTTTATTAATTAATACTCCTGTTAATAGTTATCAACTTATACCAGGTTCAATACTTAAAAATATTCATATACTTATTCAAATGTTTTAAGTATATTCAAAATTTACTTAAGTTTTACTCACCTAAAATATAATCAAAGAGATTGAAACAATTATTACCCAAAACATTGTTATAATAAACTCATTTTATTTTATAAATTTAAACTTTTAATATTTTTTATCTTTTTCTTAAAAGATTCTAATACCTATTATATCTATATGATTTATTTTTAAAATGCAATTCAAGGGTTTAAAAACAAACATTGCTAAAACATTATTTACTATCAACCTAAAACCCTTTATTTATTCATTAATAACTTTATACATTTAAGATCAAAGCATACCTATGCTTGTTAATTAAGATAATACACTTCGATAAAAATTAACAACTACCATTTAATTTGTTAATTAATGATTCACATTATCCTTTTTTAACTTTAGAAAATTATATAGAACGAGTAACTCAAAAATGATACTAAGGAACTGGGTACCACTAATAGTACCACATATTTCTGTAACAAGAAGGGGAATACTTAAGCGAAGCATTTACCATACGAATATATCTCCTTTCCATTTTTAGTTACTTTCGAGCTACTTGGATCAATTAATTATAAGATTTTTTTTCGTTTTAAAAATCTATTTAATACTATTATTATTCCATTTCTAAAAATCATTTGAAATTTCTTCGAATGTACTGGAATTTAAATTCTTAAAAATTCCTTTATAAAGCATGTTTTTAAAATCACTTATATTATACATTAAAAAAATTCATAAGATTTATTTAACTTAAATAAATTCCTTTAATAAATATTATTATTTATCGAATACCCCAAAGTCAAATTATGAAACTAAATTCATGAGGTGTTTGTATTTGAACTTCTAAATTAAATATCAATGAATGATAATAAATGAGCATTATCCTTTCCTTAATAAAATAACTATATTATTTGATAAATATTCTTCATATTCAAATATAATCCTAGGTAAAATTATTTCATTTACAAATTTTCAAAACCAAAGTCATTTGTATTAACAAATACGCACTCTATATAATACTCTCGAACTCATTTTGGGGTGTTACTAACCCTATCTCTAATAAGTTACTCATCCTGGGGCATTACTAACCCTATCTTCGATGAGACTTTACCCCACTAAAGCCAAGATTCTTGCTTAACCTTGTGCTCTGATACCAAATTTGATGAATGAGATTTTGACCGTTGAAAATCGACACTAATATATCCTTGGTGTTCACGTGCCGCAAATCCAAGTACTGGAAACCTGATTGTTAAGGGTAATAAAGAAAATAGAGACGTAATAGAATCCTACATGAATGGAATAACATGTCATATTTCAACATATAATCTTTACAGCGGAAAATTTAAAAACATTTATCACAGTTAAACATTGACGGTTATAAATATTTATCCTTAAAAGTGCGAAACATAATAATACTAACTGTGGTGGAAACAGATAATAGTCTTCAGAAGAATCTTCAAACTCCATGATTTGAGCTCTTCCAAATTTCTTCTAATTAAACCTAACTAGACTGCCCAGGAAAATTAGAGCATCCATAGTTTAAGGAAAAGGAAAATAAACTATGGGTCAATCGTGGGACTGGTGTGACTAACTCAAAATACGCGTTTTGAAAGCAAAGGTATCGCATAAGACCACATCGCACATAAATACGGAATGAGTTTTTACCTTATGATAACCAAACCGTTTGCTATGCAAACTATATGGATATTATTTTCAGTGATATCCTTTTGAAAACATTTGCAAGTAAACTTATTAATCATAGACGAGATTATTACCATTATTAAATTTTGGATATGTTAGACTCTACAAACAAAATGTTTACAAGGCTTGTTTGGAGAATGGATTCCATATAATGATAAGGTGGGGGACTGCCTTCCATACGGTACACCTCTAGAGGAATGTACCTTGGATACAAATATTTAACGCCTATACCAATATAGAACCGGCATAATCCTTCGCTAGATAGTATGGAATATGACATTACCCCGGTCATTACCAACCTGTCTGAGACATCTCATAACATACATAATATACTCGATATATAGAGGGTTATCTAGAAAGGTGATGACCATATCCTAATAGGAGTGATCCACTTAGCCCTGCCGCATCTACCCTATTGTTTCCATTTTCGGTTGATGAAGCCTGCGATAATGTTTTACCTTTCACATAGTACATTCCACTTTGAATGTCACACTGCCATTCCATTATCACACAATTGATTTCTACAAATGTATAACTCCTAAGCTCGTACGTCTTAGGAATGAGTGTTAAGCTAAGAGAAGTTGCCTTCTCTGCAACAAAACTGATGATACGTTCATAAAGATCAATTTATGTAATTAGAAATGCAACGTCAGGCGTTCGTCCATATAAGTTGTACAGGAATAAGACAAACCAAAGGAACTCTCCTACCACATCTTGTCGGAATTACCACGAGGATTAGTAGCGAGGATTCCTTGCATCGAAGATCTCAAATGAAGAACCATTGCCACATAATATAATAAGGGAAATTTCCCCTGAGAGTCAGTAACAAGCAGCCATGCACTCTATCTTCCAAATCATTTCCATGTCTTCACTTCAAATATGTAAATTAGCTTGAAGTGGTTTTTGGATAAGAATCACTTGAAATCCAACCCCGGTTCCTTCGAACCAATCGTTGATAAAAAGATGTTCGGTGATTGATTTATTTTTTATCAAAAATATCTTCAAGAGATATATACTTTTAAAACATTTCTTTTCGATATATACATCATTTAATTACTTAAAACCTTTTTAAATTCCAAATCATTTCATTCTTTACTTAGAAAAATGTTTCCAAATCATTTATTTAAACCTTAAAAAAGATTTCTTAATTCAAAATTAAAACAATGATATCTAGGATGTTAATCCAAAACTAGTAAATACTAAGTGAGAAGAATATATAAAAATCATCTAATCTACTCAATATCAATTCCCGTATTCAACATGTACCATGGGAGAAATAATTGCGAAATCACATTTTAAATTCCAAGAATAATACGAGTACCCTATTCGAGCTTTAACATCAAGCATAAGAATATTATCTCCACAAAATCCTAGTTGTTTATATTTGGAAAATTTAATCTTTTATACTTAACTTATTTTCGACATTTCTACCTTATCTATCCCTCACTCAGGAAAGGCCACGTAAGCCAGGGCACTGGTTGCTCCTGAACATCTCCTTAGTATAGCCACTTCATCCAAATCTCACAAGTAGAAAAATCCAGTCTACTCGTCATCTTTTAAGGCCAAGCTTAAATCACTTGATTTTTTTGATAGCTTTACTTTAATCAATTATTTAAACATTTTTAAATAAATTATAAAAGTTCCAAATCATCGTTAAAACACTCAATTATTCATTTGGAAACATATATAAATATTTGAAAAAGAATTGTTAAGTTTAAAACCATGTTTCAAAGGTTATAGAAAAGTGTTGTGAATGGTGTTGCGAACGGTGCTTTATATGCTATATTGATCAAAACGACTTTTCTATTATTTGGAAATTCATTTTTATAACTCAAATCTTTTTCAAAACATTTTAGAAGATTTTTAGAATTTATTTCATATTTTTAAACAATTTTAAAATATCATTTTTAAAGAAATATCTTTATAAGTTTCGAACTGCAAAACCACGATTTTTCAAAAACTTGTTTTATCCATATTTCAAAACCTACTTATCGAAATATCAAATTTTTTTGAAAACTATGGACATAATAGTGTTATCGTACCATTTGGCAAGGCCATGATACCGAGGAATCGACCGGAAATCAAAGATAGTTCATCCCGAAAAGTGGTTATATACAGGTTCACTATGGATGCTGGTAAATTTTTCACGAGTCCGGATCGAGCTACAATTAATATTACACGACAAGCAAAGCCATAAAAACCAACATTCCAAATATCAAGTCAATTGGTGTTCATATGCTCAAATCGATGTAAATCAAGCAATAACCTTCTTCATATCCATGAAGCCATCAGATAGAAACCTACTTCTCATCGATCTTGTTTGAATGCATCAAATGTGCATGGCTTCGTATCGATCAGATGAGCACTAGTTCGTATCCATCATGTGCATGCCACTTCGTATCCATCCAAACTCACCTATGTCACATCCATCTGCGGTAAAATGTGAGCCCACTTCGTATCGATCCATTGCCAAACATGCTTCGTATCGATATGAAATCAACAGCCAATAAGCGACACGAAATGGCCTCTGAGCTATCGATGCGAAGAACATGAGGTCGTATCGATACAAAATAATTATAAAGGATTGATGCGAAATAGGGCGTAAGGGAACGATACGAAGTTGAGTGCAATACAACGATACAAAAGAATACCTGGGTCGATATGAACAAGACACATTCGAATGAGAGACTCCGTCGCTCTGCGTAAAAAGTGGATCGATCCAAAAAGTTTCTCTATGTCATCAAACATCACATGTCCAGAAGCGATGTGAACAGGAAGCGATGCGAATCCAATAACCATCAAAAAATCCAAACTTGCATCGATTATAACTCAAAATCTACAAGCCAAATGCCACCAAATTTTCACAGGAGCTTGCATACAACCTCGGGAATGTTCATGATTGATCTCTACTCTATTTGATCGATACGAATTTCATTCTCAATCATGGATCAAGTTCAGTCGACCAGGGATCGATAACATGGGCCCACCCATGTGAGAGAAGGGCTCTTTCGAGATCTGAGCAAGATATTTACTGCGTACGCCTATAAATAGCAGCCCAAGACCTATTAAAAAGGAACTTTTGTCCCTTCTACATCCAAACTCGACCGAAATCACTATTGTACTCAAATTTACTATCATGGTTCATTGTAACTAGTAAGCAAAAATCAATAAAAGTCAGGCGTTTCATTGTGGACATAGGCCATACGCCGAAGCACTCTAAATCTATGTGTTTCTGTGTGTTTTCTTGTGTATTGATTGGGGTGTTTGTTAGATCTTCTCTTTTTCCACTTATATTCTTCATTTTATTTCTTTAAACATATCTGAAGAGTGTTGTGCCTAATTTTGGTACAAATACTTTGGTGCTTTCACTAAGAAAACCCGTTATTTCTCCTGCTCATTGGATCTACTATCGATATTGGATTGCGTAAATCTGAGAAGAAGATCCAGATTTTAAGCCTAAATTCTTCCATCCTACTTAGATTTGTAGCAAGTCTAGGAAAGAACTTTTCTATCCATCATGGTCAACACTAGGACTACTTCAACAGCTGTAGGTCCAGAAGCACTGGACCAACAGAACACTGCACAACTTCCTCCTACCGATCAAAATGCTGTCTGACCTTCAGATCCGCAAGGCCCCATCACCAGGGAAGAATTTCAATTGCTAATGTAAGAGCTGACACAAATCCACCAGCAGCTTACTTAGCAACTCCGTGCCAACGCAGATTGACCAATCAATTGAATCGTCAAAGACTAAGGAGATCCGGAAAGGATCGGGCTTCCTACTCATCCCCCTAGAGATCAGCCTCTTCTGACTACCATCATAGATCCACGCGCCTATGGTTGGACGGAAGCTATACATAAGCTACTGGATAGCAGCGTATCTTGAGTCTTGGATAACCGAGAGTCGGCCCATCAACCAGCCATCAGACCAGACCCTCCTCCTGAGGAGGTACTGTTCCTTGTCATACTACTGAAAACCACGCTGCTATAACTACTACTTAATTGGGAGTTGATGCTCGAAAGCGGAGAGATCCGTACCGCTGCTAACATGAATATACTCCTGAACTGTATATCTCAGTAGACCTACAACCAAGGAGGCGAGATATGGACCGTCGACCATGACTGAACCTTCCTCGCATTTTGGAACCTAACCACACCTTGGCTCAGCATGCTCATAATGTCCAGATGCCTGACATCACGATGATGATCCATCAGATGATCCTTGAAAGTTAGGATCTCACCAACGACGACTGGGGAATCTTATAGAGTCATACCCCTTTCATTGATGATATACTCTATGCCGAACCACATCGACGATTCAGGATGCCAGCTCTACCCATTTATGAAGGGAGCTCTAATCCTAATCAGCATATCTTAAAGTACAAATGGTTGATGAACGCTGCACGAGCCGTTGATGCGGTTAAGTGCCGAAGCTTCCCATTTCCTTAGGGGGCATAGTGACCATATGGTTTACTCGTTTACCACCTCGATCTATCTCGTGTTTTGATCAGTTAGCGACAAAGTTTGTTGAACAGTTTCGCATGCATGTCACAAGCCGAAAGATGTTAATACCTTGCCTAGTGTCACTCAAGCTTTTGGAGAAGCACTTAGATGCTATCTGGAGAGGTTTCATGCTACATTCGCTGAGATTAGTAATCCAAGTGATAACTCAAATCTGATGGCACTAACTAAAGGGTTCAATCTCGACTCTGAATTCGACAACTGGTTGGCCAGAAAACCTCCTGTGTCATTAGACTATTTCTATTCCAAGGCAGCCCAGTTCTTGAGAAGGGCGGATGCGAAATAGTCTAGAAGAAAAGATGATGCAGGACCCAGTATGGAAGGCATCAAGAGCAATGTCAATGTTAAACAAACCAGGGAGAGTTCCGAAAATGTACAGCTGAGCATGTTGAATAAATAGAATCAACAGAAAGGCAATGGAAATCAAAATACGAAACATGATCAGAATCGTAGGCCGCGATGTAGAGCTCCTATGTTTGACAATTATACTCCTTTAAATACATCATTCAAAAATGTGTATTTACAGACCTGCAATACTATTCAGTATAAGAAACTTTCTTTGAAGCAATCATTAGGAAACAAGTTTCGAACGAGGAAGTTTTGTAGATTCCACGATAGCTATGGTCATAACACGAACGAGTGCCACCGTCTGTTGGATATCATTGAGAAGTTGATATGTGAGAGAAAGTTGAAACAGTTTGCACAGGCGCCACAGTCAAGAGGAGCAGACCCATTGAATCAGAACCATATACCAAATTAGACGAGACCGGAGGAACCCGCTCGTATCCGCGGGAGGTTGGTGATTAATACCATTAGTGGTGAACCTTATCTTGCAAACCGAAGCTGGAAGGAAATGGAGTTGTATTCCAGTTCTATTAAGCATGAGAGCTTCAAATGTTTTAGTAGTCTGGAATATGGGGCTTCGGCCAAGCAATAGAAAACGATGACAAATGACATCATATTTCAAGACAGGGATGCCGACAGGGTCGAAGCCCCAACTATTGATCCACTTGTCATTTCAGCTCAAGTAGATCCTACTTGGATGAAAAGTATCTTAGTAGACAGTGGAAGTTCGGTGAACATCCTATTTCAACGAGCCTATGATCAAATGAAGATGGAAATAAAAGACTTGAAGCCTTGTTAGTCTCGCATTCATGGCTTCAATAGGAGCACAATTATACCCACTGGAGTGGTGGAACTACCAGTGGAGTTAGGAATTGGAGAACGCCGGAGAGTCCGGATATTACAGTTTGTTGTATTGGACATAGACTCGCCATATAATGCTTTCTTGGGCCGATCGTTCCTAGATGAATTTAGGGCTACCATTACCCCTTGATCTCTCACTTTAAAATACCCTACCAACAATGGAGTTGGAGTCGTTCAGCAAGACCAGGCTGCCAGACGAGCTTGTTATGTTGCTAAACTGTGTGAGGCACGGCGAAAGGAAAAACGAAAGGGGTGGAGGAATCTCTCTGCGTCCACTTTGTTGAAAATTGACCTTTAACGTCTGGGCCTAAGCCCGGCTACCCTAACCAATTCCAACGGGATCTTGACCCAAGAGTTACCGAAAGTGAAGACAAAAGTAAAGATAGTCAAGCTTCCCCAGCCAAGGTGACGATCGATGTTCCAATCGACGATAATGACAATTCTAAAATGATAAAGATTGGATCTCATCTAATCCAATAGATGCAAGAGGAATTGTTGAATTTATCCGGGAAACCTCGACGTGTTTGCTCGAACACAATTATGACATGTGTGGAATCTCCCTGAACATCGCGAGCCACACATTGAATATTAACCCACGGCATGTCCCGGTCAAGCTAAAAAGGCATGGTATGGAACCAGAGAGATCTCCCGCCCTTAAAGAAGAGGTCGAAAAACTCCAATTGAACGGATTTATCCGAGATGCATTATATCTGAAATGGGTATAAAATCTTGTATTTGACCAAAAGCTAAACAGGAAATGGAGAACATGCATAGATTACTCAGACTTGAATAAATCTTGTCCTAAAGACAGTTTTCCACTTGCATGGATCGATCAGCTCGTAGACTCGACTGGTAGACATAAGATCTTATCCTTTATGGATGCATATTCTAGCTACAATCAAATACCCATGCACTTGCCTGATCAGGAGCATACCGGCTTTGTAACCGATCTGGGACTTTACTGCTACAAAGTCATGTCGTTCGGACTCAAGAACACCGGCGCAACTTACCAATGGTTGGTTAATCGAATGTTCGCTAACCAGATTGGTAATACCATGGAGGTATATACGGACAACATGCTTGTGAAGTCACGATTCTCCACTTATTATATCAGAGACCTGGAATCGATGTTCAACATCCTTCGAGAATATAGAATGAAACTTAACCCGTTGAAATATCACTTTAGGGTCGCAACCAAAAAATTCCTTGGGTTTATCGTCAATGCTCGAAGGATCGAAGCTAATCCTGAAAAGATCTGGGCAATCAAAAATCTTGAGAATCCAAGAACTAAAAAGCAAGTCCAGAGCCTCAACGGGAAAGTAGCAGCACTGATTCAAAATCCACTAACAAATGCATTCCCTTCTTTGACTTGATTTGAAAAGCGAAACGAAACTTCGAATGGACTATAGAATGTGAGGGCGCATTCTGAGTGCTAATTCAATAGCTCTCCACACCACCTATTCTGTTAAAGCCCATTGATCATGAGAGATTATCCATTTACTTGGCGGTGTCAGAAAATGAAATCTTTACTGCCCTAATTTAGGAGGAAGAACGGATACAACGGCCAGTGTATTACATTAGTAAACAACTAGCGGGAGCAGAGAGAAATTACCCAAAGCTGGAAAAGTTGGCTTATTGTCTTATCATTGCCTCAAAAAAGCTCTATCTGTATTTTCGGGCTCATCCTATCACTATCTACACCGACCAGCCGTTAAGACAGGTCCTTATGCGGCCTGAGACTTTGGTAGGTTACTCAAGTGGAATATCGAGCTAAGTCAGTTTGACATTACTCACCCTCCAAGGTGTGCTATTCAAGGACAAGTTCTAGCAGACTTCATCGCTGAATCCACTATTCTGAAGGACTTTCGCGAAATCAATGAATCTCCTAAGTATATTTGGAAGCTGCATATTAATGATGCATCAAATGATCGTTGCTCATGCGCCATAGTTGTACTTGAAACTCCAGAAGGCCAATCTATATTCTATGATTTAATGTTCAATTTCGTGCAACCATCAACGAAGCCGAATACAAAGCTCTACTTGTTGGATTTAGACTTGCCAGAGATTTAAGAATTATTTCTCTGGAGATTTATTGTGGTTCGCAATTGGTCGTGTGTCAAGTTCAGGAGGAATACCAGGCCAAAGACCGAAGGTTGACCGCTTACCTTGCTCGGATTTAGGAGATATTGAATCAGTTCAATTATAATGCCATCTATTGCATACCTCGAGAGCACAATCAGAAAGCCGATTCGTTAGCAAAGTTAGCTAGTACGGGTGAAGCACAACAAATTAGAATCGTTCCCATGGAAATATTATCTTACCCGAGCATCGATCAGACAGAAACAAATTGGGTATTTGAGATCATTCCCGATAAGGAGTCATGGATGACTCCGTTTATAAACTATCTCGAGTATGGGATCCTGCCGGAGCGTAGGAGTGAAAAGAGACAAGTTCTTCGAAAAGTTTCAAGGTTCACTATTCAGAATAAAGTCATGTATAGAAGAGGGTACTCTGCTTCTTTACTTCGGTGTATCGCTCACGTTGAAATCAAAGGGGTATTGCATGACGTGCACGAAGGAAAATGTGGCGATCACACTAGGTGGTAAGCTCTTGCGAAGAAAGTGCTTCGATATGGATACTATTGGCCGACTGTAAATCGCGATGCATTGTACTATGCCAGAAAATGTGATAGATGTCAAAAACGCGCTCGGATTCCTTGAGCCCCATCTACCGAAATAACTCAGATAGTCAGTCCATGGATGTTTACAGTATATGGCATTCACATTATTGGTTCTCTACCTCTAGCCCAATGTGGTGTGAAGTACGCCATCGTCGTAGTTGATTACTTTACCAAATGGGCGGAAGTAGAACCCCTTGCTAGAATCACGACAAAAAAGTGATCCACTTTGTAGTATGCAACATTATCTGCCGATATGGTCTCCCACACACCATCATCATAGACAACAGAGCACAATTCGACGGTGTTGAATTTAAGAATTTCTGTCAACAATTCCACATCCAGAAGAAGTTCTATGCAGTTGCACACCCTCAAGCGAATGGACCAACTGATGCTATTAATAGAGCTATAAAGTCTATTCTGAAGAATTGACTGGAAAAGGCCGGAGTCAAATGGGTTGATGAACTCCCTATGGCTTTATGAGCTTATCGAACAACCCACAAATCCACGACCGACCACACTCCATTCTCTCTTTCCTACGGTTCAGAGGCTGTTATTCCAGTCAAGATGGAAATACCTTCTCATCGCGTGACTTATTATGATCCAAAAATGAATGCTAAATTACTTGTTAAATCTCTGTATTTATTGGATGAGAAGCATGAAGTGGCTGACTTTAGGTCAACCGCATACCGAAGTTGAGTCGCTCGATTGTACAATGCGAAGGTCCAACCCCGAACCTTTGAACTCGACGATCTCATCCTCAAGAGAATTTACACGGTTCCTTCACATATGAAACCAACATGGGAAGGGACGTATGTCATTGAATGAAAGCTCGAAGATGGAACATTCAAATTATCGATCGTTGATGGTCTCATTCTACCAAGAGCCTAGAACAACGAAAGTCTACATCAAAACTACACATAACAAGCTTTGTTTATTTATTCAGTCAATTTTTCATTTTTAATTTATTTATGCATTTTGAAATTTAAATTTGTAATATGGCAACTGACTTTGCCGTATTTTCTTATTTCAACATAAAATGCAATTTATTCGAGCAAGAGCTGTGATTTTTTGAATTGCGTCATATGACCATCACTATGCATGGAGAACTAAGTTCCACCATATGGTGGGACTTATTCAAATAGGAAGTGATTGTGATACGACCGGTCACTCAGTAAGTGAAACTCGAGCTCGGGGACAAGTCATCACACTGAAGCCAAAAAAAGATTGATACATGACAATCCTCTAACTAACTCCAAATTCCCAAAGTGCGAACTGGAGTGTAAACTTACAAATACGCTTGCAAAGAGGGTGGATCCGCCCACTTAATGACTTCGCTCGTATTTAACCAAGTTTGAGGTGGATGGACCCGTCCATCTAACGACCTCGCTTGGTAACTCAGGGTGGATGTGATCCGACCATCCACGATCCTGATACATCTGTCGTTCCCGAAGTGCGAACGAAATTCTAGAGCTAAACGGATGTGACTGACCATCTATCAGCCAACTCTGGATACACAGAGTATGAATCGGAGTATAACTATCAACTGACTTCAGATTATCAGAGTGCGAACTGGTGTATAAACATCAACTAACTTTGGATTCCTAGAGTGCGAACTAGAGTATAAAAATCGACCAACTCTAAAATTTTCGAAGTGCAGATTGGAGTGTAAACACAAACCGTGTGCGAAGCGACCACCCATAAGACAACTCCGAGTCCCCGGAGTGCGGCCGGAATATAAACATGAATAGGTGTGACTGATCTCCCACGAATCAATCTAAGTCCTCGAGCATGGACAGAGTTCTAAACATCAAACGAGCGTGACTGATCGCTCATAAAATAACTTATGTGACGCCCCGCCTCTATACCCACGCTTGCCGAGGACACTACGGTGTAATGCCGTCAACTAGCATGGAGAATAAGGCTGTTGAGGAGCGACCCTCCGTGTAATTGCTTTGTGCTAGTAACGATACGTCAGATAGTACAACATGTGTAGGAAATCCGACCCATCGATACAAACTCAAAGCTACTACACAGTAGCTAAAGATATTCTTCTGAAACAAACATAGAAATAAACATAACACAGATCAGCCACAGACATCCATATCACAAAGGCGGAAAAAGATATGAATATAAGACATGAAAGTGTACATCAGAGTAGTGGTCAAACAGGATCCACAATATCACAAAAGAATGGTTACAAGTGCTAGACAAAGAATACGTATACATCAGGGAGTCTATATCGCAAAGGTATACAACAAAAAATACTAATCTAAGTAGTTAGCCAAAAGTCAGGATGATAATCCCAGAAGTGAAGTCAAACAGAAGCACCTGTAACATCTCAGTCTGTCCCGAGTATTATTTATAAGAAAATAATAAACGGATCAGTCTAGCTATAAATATCAGATAAAATGACATAGAATAAGAGATATGACATAACATATGATAACCATAAAGCCATACTGCGATAAGTATGAAATTGAAAATCAACAAGAGATTAATCAATATCACCAGAATCTTCTCAAAGATCAAAAGGAATGTCATACTCAATATCTTCATTCACAAAAAGTTAACGACACACAAATTCACCAAGGCACAAATATTGATAACACATATAAATGAAAATCACGAAAATTGGTGAAACACAAGTTCTAGAAATCATCAATGGAAATCCAGAAATCACAAAAAGGGGGAGGCCTATCACAAAACGGGAGCTTGAAAACTCACCAACACGTGTATCAGAAAATGAAACGCTATTCCATGGTTGCTAACCATTAATTTTGAGCCGAATCTTCACAAAACAGCCCGAAGACCATGGGTCGCTACCCCACCAAATTGTGTCGAAGCTCCACAGAAACGGGGTCTAATCTCCCTCGTAGACAAATCGCACATTTGCTAGTCTAAATCACAAAAATGATCATCAATGATCATCAAGAAGTGTCAATTATAGTAAGCTAGTAAATATAAAAGCTTAGCTTCATGTCCCATAACCACTAGCTTAACTTAAATATTTATGAACAAATTGTAGATTTCCACTAGAAAATTGTCACAAAGATTCAATCGAACAGGTCCAAGAATTAAACGAAGAAGCAAACGCAAGCGTTTCATATCACCTGTTTTACTAAGTCGTTTAATTAGATTTCTCATACGAGTGAGGTAAAGGTTTGTATATACTAATAGATTGGAAAACGGTTTTAAGAAAAGAACTCTGTAATAAAATAGTGTTGAAATCACTTTGATGAAAGAGTTTTGATATTTACTACTAGTATTGAAACCTTTATATTTTTAAAGTGATGAACCACAAAAATGATTATAGAAACAATCAGTCACAAAAATTCACATTCGAAGACGTGAATAAAATCCAAAGAAATCAATTCCAAAGCCATCCAAGTGTAAATACACCTGCGACATAACATAGTTCAACACAGGAAATTGGCGCGACCTAACAGGGCGCGGCCTAAGGGGGTGAACGACCTAACACGGTCGAGCTAAGTAGTGGTGCGACTCACCAGGGGCGAGCGACCTATCATGGCCGACCTAACGAGGTGAGCGACCTAATCGAGCTAAGTAATGGTGCGACATAACGCGGTGCGACCTAAGGTGGTGGTAAGGCCGAGCGACCTAACAGGGTGAGCGACCTAGTGCCGAGCGACTTAAGGTGGTACGAGCCTGTGCCAAGCGACCTAAAGGTGCAGGAAGGCTGAGCAATATAGCCGTGCGACTTAAAGGGGTGCGCGACCTAGTGATAAATAGGCCTAGCGACCTAAGGTGTGCGACCTAAATGGTTGCACAGGCCAAGCGACCTAAAGTGGAACGACTTAACTGGAATGAACTAGCATGGCCGAACGACCTAAATGGTGACATGGGCTGAGCGACCTAAGGCAAGCGACCTAGTTATTGCCGAATGACCTAAGGGTGAACGAGCTACCTGCAGGCCGAGAATCTCAAGTGTGCAGGCCGAGCGACCTAAGCTCCAGAAATGCCAAAACTCACTCAATTTGCAACCGACCAAGCACGGACGCTAGGGGATTACGCTTATCGGCTACCCGGTCTTATTGGCTACTCGATTCATCACCAAAAACATGTTCAAACATCAAAGTTAGGATCTTTTTAAATATTTAATCCAAAACACTAAAAACTGGGATTTTCACCAATTCAATCCAAACCAAAATCAAATGCATATGAATAAGTGTTAGGAATTCATAACCAACAATCAATGATAGTTATAGACAAAGATGTGAGATAAATATCTCACCTTTACACAAAATTTATGAAGAATAAAGCAAGGAAGAATCAACCCAAGAAGCTTGAATCAATGTCTCCTCTTTGAATTTGGAGTTGGATGCTGGATTTGCAAATGATCTTGAGCTTGGAGTTTTAATTTCCCATTCCTTCCTCCATTTTTGATGAAGCTTGAGTGTTAGGAAAAGAAAGCAAAGTTATGATGGGAAGGGGGTTGAGCTAGAGTAAATAGTTTAGGCTAATGGGCTAAACCAAACCCGAAGTCCAAAGTGAAAAAGTAGCAAAATTCCGCTAACTCCAAACATATCAAAGTTTACACTTAAAAAGATCATAAACGGCGTTTTGAACTCAATGGAAGTGGTCCCGAGTCCAAATTCGACCGTATGCAAAAAGTAACTTTTCGGACTATAATCCGACTAAAGATAAAATATTTAAATATTCAATCGTAAAATATGCGGGTTGTTACAGACTCCCCTCCTTAAAGAAATTGCATCCTCACAATATTTAAGAAGAAAATATATATAAAGTAACAACCATAAAAGTATATTCAACACAAAAGAAATTTGAAATAATAAGTTCACCTCAAAGAGCACGGGAAAGTAAGTCTGGATGTGTTCGCTCGACGAACTCTCTAGATTCCCAAGAGAAATCCTTAGGATTTAAGGACCATTGGACTTTAACAAACGAAACATCTTTATTTCGAAGGCGCTTGACCTCCGAAGCAATAATACGAATAGGATGTTGCTCATAAGTTAAATTAGGTGAGACTTCAATTTCTTCCACAACACCAGGCTCAAGAATAGAATCGGAAATTCGAAGGCACTTTCGTAATTGAGAAACATGAAACACGTCATGAATAGCAGAAAATTGAGTCGGCAATAAAAGGCGATAAGCCACGGAACCAATACGTTCGGTGTTAGGAAATGGCCCTATATATCGAGGCGCTAATTTTCCTGATCGATTGAAACGTACTGCACCCTTCATAGGTGAAACACGAATAAACACAAGATCTCCCATAGAAAATTCTAATTTCCATCTCTGGTTATCGGCATAGGATTATTGTCTACTTTGGGCTTCTTTCATCCTATGATTAATAAGATCAATCTTTTCTGTGGAATCACGAATAAAATATGGACCTAAAAAGCAGTTTCTCACTGGCCTCAAGCCAACAAGAAGGAGATCGGCATGGCCTTCCATAGAGTGCCTTGAAAGGTGCCATACCAATACTAGATTAGAAGCTATTATTATAGGAAAACTCAATAAGAGGAATATGATATTCCCAACTTCCACCAAAATCAAGAACGCATGCAAGAAGAAGATCTTCAAGAGTTTGATTCACACGCTCGGTTTTTCCATCAGACTGAGGATGGTAAGCGGTGCTAAAATTAAGCTTCGTTCCCAAAGCCTTTTGAAGACTCTTCCAAAATCCACTTGTAAACAATGGATCACGACCACTAACAATAGAAGAAGGAACTCCATGCAATTTTACAATTTCTTTAGTAAAGAGTTTGGCCAAGAGAGGAACGGTTGTATTGAACCGAACGGGAATAAAATGGGCGGATTTAGTAAGTCTATCAACTATCACCTATAAGCTATCATGACCCGAACGAGAACGGGGAAGGCCATCTATAAAATCCATGGAAATTTGATCCCACATCCAAATTGGAATTTCTAAAGGTTGCAATAATTCACCGGGCCTTTGGTGTTTGGCCTTGACAAGTTGGCAAGTCATGCAACACTTAACAAAGTTAGAAATATCAGATTTCATTCCCTCCCAATAATAAAGTCATTTCATATCCGCGTACATTTTACTACTACCGAGATGAATGGTAAATTTAGAACGATGAGAATCTTCTAAAATGTCTTTACGAAGATCACTAATATTTGGCACGATAAGTCTACCAAATTTTCGAATGCCGCCACGAGAATCAATATCAAAGTCTTTCAAACTATCAATATCAATTTTGTCCCTAAAACTTTGGCCAAGAAGAGCCAATTCGGGAACTAGCTTTTGAGCTCCAATAATGCAGTCTAGAATAGAGGGATGAGCCTCAAGGCTACACAGGACAAGAGATGAACATAAATCGGAAACACAATCTCGAATCTCATAAGTGGATAAAATTACGAGATCATTGCATTCGGATATCATCATAGAAACAATCTCTTGTTGCTTGCGACTAAGGGCATCGACAACACGATTTCCCTTTCCGGGAGTATAAAGAATATCAAGATCATAAGGTGCGAGGAACTCGAGCCAACGTTGTTGACGCAGATTAAGCTCCTTTTGAGAAAATAGATATTTCAAAGATTTATGATCGGTATAAAGATTAAATTTTTCTCCCAAAAGATAATGACTCCAAATACTAAGGGCAAAAACAATAGCCGCGAGGTCTAAATCATGAGTGTCATATCTAGTCTCGGTTGGCTTCAATTGCCTAGAAGCATAAGCAATAACACGTTCTCTTTGCATAAGAACGGCACCCAAACCAACCCGACTAGCATCGGTATAAACAACAAAATCTTGATTCCCTCGGGAATAACAAGAATAGGAGCATCAGAAAGGAGTTCTTTTAATTTCTAAAAAGAAGCTTCACATTTGTCTGACCAAATGTATTTAACACCTTTCTTTGTCAAACCAGTAAGTGGCACGGAAATTTTGGAAAAGTCCTTTATGAAACGGCGATAATAACCTGCCAATCCCAAAAAACTACGGATCTCCGTCACACTCTCTGGTCTCTTCCAATTTTGAATCGCTTCAATCTTTGAATGATCCCCGGAAATTCCGGATTCGGAAATAATATGACCGAGAAACTTCACACGAGATTGCCAAAAGTGGCATTTTGAAAATTTTGCTTTCAATTGATTGCTCCTAAGAGTTTCCAACACAATCCGAAGATTTTTTTCATGCTCCTCCTCGGTTTTAGAATACACAAGAATGTCATCAATAAAGATGAGAATAAACCGATCGAGGAAGTCTTTGAAAACTCTATTCATAAGGTGAACGAAATAAGCGGAGCATTCGTTAAACCAAATGGCATAACAAGCCATTCATAAGATCCATAACGAGTACGGAACGATGTTAAAGGAATACAATCCTCTGCAATACGAAGCTGATGAAAACCGGTAGCTAAGTCTAATTGTGAAAAGACTCTAGCACCACTAAGTTGATCGAATAGATCATCAGTCCGAGGTAAATGATATTTATTCTTGATAGTAAGATCATTAAGCTTGCGGTAGTCAACGCATAGCCTAAGTGTACCATCGGATTTCTTCACCAAAATAGCCAAAGCTCCCCAAGGCGAGGAACTAGAGCGAATAAATTGCTTCGTCTCCAATTCGGATAATTGTTTGCGCATCTCCTCATTTTCTTTATTGGACTACAATAAGGAGGACGAGTGATGGGTTGAGCTCCAGGAATGAGATTAATTCTAAACTCAATTGCTCGCTTAGGTGGTAATCCTAAAACGGGCTCAAAGATGTTGGAGAATTCACGTACAACGTGAATAAGAGAAATAATATCTTCCTCGTCATCACTATCATCATCATGAGGATTTAAAGAATATAAAGATGCAATGAAGCTGGAATCCGAATCTTTAAGATCAATAGAAACCTGCTTAACAGATTGAGGATGTGGAAGATGAATAGTCCGCTCAGGACATAGAATTTGGGCTTCAAAATGATTAAGCCAATCCATCCTCAAAATCATTCCAAAGCCTAAGTAGCGCATGACATGCAAATCGGCTCAGAAAGAAAAATCACACAAAATAATCTCGACATCTTTACACAATAAACTGATCATTGCGGATCCACCAACCGGATTCGCAATTCTCAGAGAAGTCATTAAACACATAACATCCAAAGAAAAAGTATCAACAAGTTCTTTTGATATAAAAGAATGGGACACACCCGTATCAAAAAGAACTCGAATAGGATGATCACGAAATAAAATAATGCCATCAAAGATAGAATGAGAAATACCTTTACCACAAGATGTGTTGCCAGGGGCTTGAGAAACATTAAGCTTTCCCTCCTTCCTGCCCTGAAGTTTGGGACAAGAAGATAAATAATGATCCGGGCTTTTGCAATAGCGACAAGTACAAGGCTTTGAACACTTGTTCGCATAATGGTCCTTAGAACCACAGTTGTAGCATTGCCCATTACTAGAGGTAGAAGTCTTAGTTGCCGGAGGGGCTTGCTTCCCTTTCTTATTGTTGGGATAAGGACCCTTGAACTTATTAGGCCTTTTCTTGTTGTTGAAGTCTGGTTTAACACTCACAACTTCAACTTCACTCTCTCTATCTGCCTCTTCAAGACGAAGAGCGATATCAATGAGTTGATCAAAAGAAACTTCTAATTTTAGAAGTAATGGCTTCTTAATATTTTTATTCAAGCCATAGACAAATCTTTGGTTCTTCAATGGGGTGTTTATGTATTCAACCCCGTACTTAGAAAGTGACTCGAATGATGCGACATAGTCTGTCACTGAAGATTCACCTTGAATAAGGTCAATTAAACAGTGAGCCAAAGGCACCTTCTTAGCTTCTGGCATAAATTTTAATTCGAAGCGCTCCCGGAATTTCTCCCAAGTAAGATCCACTTCATTTATTTCAGAAATCAGAAGCTCATACCAATCTAATGCTCTTTCTTAGAGCATACAAGAGGCCACCTGAACATGGTGAAGATCAATAAGATTCATCCGAGAAAAGATTCGCGCGCATGATCTCATCCAAGCCTGGACTTCGATAATAGTCTCAGAACCTTTGAATGGCTTCCCACCCAAATTGGTATAATCGCTGCACAAATGTGCAAATCCAGACCTAGGGTGAGTAAACTCCGGATTAGATCCGGCTGCTTGAGCATTCCTCACTAGATCAAGAAGCTGCTGGGCTGACATAAATACTCCATCCTAGGGTGTTGCACGAGACTGACTGGCGTTGGGACGACCAGGTCTAACCATTTCTCTTCCTTTAGAAAGAAAGAAAGGAGAAAGAAAAGGTTATTCACCAAATAAATATCAAGCAATCTTGATAGATAAAACAAGGAATCATAAGGAAAATAGGATGAATCGGTACGAAGACTCGAATTAAATCCTAAAGCACAATTCCTAAGATGGACTTAGGACGATGATCCTTGCTAGATTATTCTACATTGTTCCGAAGTTTGGCTCTGATACCAAGCTGTGACGCCCCGCCTCTATACCCACGCTAGCCAAGGACACTATGGTGTAATGCCGTCAATTAGCACGGAGAATAAGGCTGTTGAGGAGCGACCCTCCGTGTAATTGCTTTATGCTAGCACCGGTATGTCAGATAGTACAACATGTATAGGAAATCCGACCCATCGACACAAACTCAAAGCTACTACACAGTGGCTATAGATATTCTTCGGAAACAAACATAGAAATAAACATAACATAGATCAGCCACAGACATCCATATCACAAAGGCGGAAAAAGATATGAATATAACACATGAATGTGTACATCAGAGTAGTGGTCAAACAGGATCCACAATATCACAAAAGAATGGTTACAAGTGCTAGACAAAAGAATATGTATACATCAGGAAGTCTATATCTCAAAGGTATACAACAAAAACTACTAATCTAAGTAGTTAGCCAAAAGTCAGGATGATAATCCTAGAAGTGAAGCCAAGCAGAAGCACCTGTAACATCTCGGTCTGACCCGAGTATTATTTCTAAGAAAATAATAAACGGATCAGTCTAGCTATAAATATCAGAAAAAATGACGTAGAATAAGAGATATGACATAAATATGATAACCATAAAGCCATACTGTGATAAATATGAAATTGAAAATCAACAAGAGATTAATCAATGTCACCAGAATCTTCTCAAAGATCAAAAGGAATGTCATACTCAATATCTTCATTCAAAAAAAGTTAATGACACACAAATTCACTAAGGCATAAATATTGATAACACATATCAATGAAAATCACGAAAATTGGTGAAACACAAGTTCTAGAAATCATCAATGGAAATCCAGAAATCACAAAAAGGGGAGGCCTATCACAAAACGGGAGCCTGAAAACTCACCAACACGTGTATTAGAAAATGGAACGCTATTCCCTGGTTGCTAACCATTAATTTTGAGCCGAAGTTCCACAAAACGGTCCGAAGACCATGGGTCGCTACCCCACCAAATTAAGCCGAAGCTCTACAAAAACAGGGTTTAGTCTCCCTCGTGGACAAAGAGACATCGCACATTTGCTAGTCTAAATCACAAAAATGATCATCAATGATCATCAGGAAGTGTCAATTACAGTAGGCTAGGAAATATAAAAGCTTCGCTTCATGTCCCATAACTACTAGCTTAACTTAAATATTTACGAACAAATTGTAGATTTCCACTAGAAAGTTGTCACAAAAATTCAATCGAACAAGTCCAAGAATTAACTGACGAAGCAAACGCAAGCGTTTCATATCACCTGTTTTACTAAGTCGTTTAATTAGATTTCTCATACGAGTGAGGTAAAGGTTTGTATATACTAATAGATTGGAAAACGGTTTTAAGAAAAGAACTCTGTAATAAAATAGTGTTGAAATCGCTTTGATGAAAGAGTTTTGATATTTACTACTAGTATTGAAACCTCTATATTTTTAAAGTGATGAATCACAAAAATGATTGTAGAAACAATCGGTCATAAAAATTCACATTCGAAGACGTGAATAAAATCCAAAGAAATCAATTCCAAAGCCATCCAAGTGTAAATACGCCTGCGACATAACATAGTTCAACACAGGAAATTGGCGCGACCTAACAGGGCACGACCTAAGGGGGTGAACGACCTAACACGGTCGAGCTAAGTAGTGGTGCGACTCACCAGGGGCGAGCAACCTATCATGGCCGATCTAAGCATTGTAGCGACCTAACGAGGTGAGCGGCCTAATCGAGCTAAGAAATGGTGCGACCTAACGAGGTGCGACCTAATGTGGTAGTAAGGCCGAGCGACCTAACAGGGTGAGCGACCTAGTGCCGAGCGACTTAAGGTGGTACGAGCCTGTGCCAAGCGACCTAAAGGTGCAGGAAGGCCGAGCGATATAGCCGTGCGACTTAAATGGTTGCGCGACCAAGTGATAAATAGGCCCAGCGACCAAAGGTGTGTGACCTAAATGGTTGCACAGGCCGAGCGACCTAAAGTGGAACGACTTAACTAGAATGAGCTAGCATGGCCGAACAACCTAAATGGTGACACGGGCCGAGCGACCTAAGGCAAGCGACCTAGTTATTGCCGAACGACCTAAGGGTGAACGAGCTATATGCAGGCCGAGAATCTCAAGTGTGCAGGCCGAGCGACCTAAGCTCAAGAAATGCCAAAACTCACTCAATTTGCAACCGATCGAGCAAGGACACTAGGGGATTACGCTTAACGGCTACCTGGTCGCATTGGCTACTCGGTGCATCACCAAAAACGTGTTCAAACATCAAAGTTAGGATCTTCTTAAAGATTTGAACCCAAAACACTAAAAATTGGGATTTTCACCAATTCAATCCAAACCAAAAGCAAATGCATATGAATAAGTGTTAGGAATTCATAACCAACAATCAATGATAGTTATAGAAAAGATGTGAGATAAAAATCTCACCTTTACACAAAATTTATGAAGAAGAAGCTTGAAAGCAAGGAAGAATCAGCCCAAGAAGCTTGAATCAATGTCTTCTCTTTTAATTTGGAGTTGGATGTTGGATTTGCAAATGATCTTGAGCTTGGAGTTTTAATTTCCCATTCCTTCCTCCATTTTTGATGAAGCTTGTGTGTTAGGAAATGAAAGAAAAGTTATGAAGGGAAGGGGGTTGAGCTAGAGTAAATAGTTTAGGCTAATGGGCTAAACCAAACCCAAAGTCCAATGTGAAAAAGTAGCAAAATTCCGCTAACTCCAAACATATCAAAGTTCACACTTAAAAAGATCATAAACGGCGTTTTGAACTCAATGGAAGTGGTCCCGATTCCAAATTCGACCGTATGTAAAAAGTAACTTTTCGGACTATAATCCGACTAAAGATAAAATATTTAAATAAAATATTTGAATATTCAATCGTAAAATATGCGGGTTGTTCCAACTTAAGTCCTCGAAGCATGGACGTCTCTCTATATCTCAAGCGCGCCTAATCGACCGTCAACGAACAAGTGCAATCCCTAATGTATGGACGCAATTACCAATTAATGAGCAAGCATGCTTCGACTACCCGAACTCTTCATTCTTCAGCTTTGCTTCATAGAGCGAAGATTGATGTGATAAAGGAAAAGAACGATTGCTAACTGATCTTTTCGACTTATCCCTAGAACTGGGGGCAGAACTTAAGTGCCAGCCATTGATGGAGACAGTGCAGCATCAGAGTTGGAGTCAATGCTTGATCGCGACCCAAAGCCGTAGCTCTGGAACTTAGCAACTAAACCCGAGTCCAGTTCAAAGACTAAAACTTCACGAGTGTATTGAATGGATGTTCGAGCACTGAAATACTTTAACAAACGAATACAAATTGAGCTGAAGACAAAATAAAGTTTTATTTCATCTATTCTATGAAAGAAAAAGATAAGTACAAAATTCTACCAAAAGTCCTACTAGCAGGGTTCAAACCCACATCTATACACGTCCTACAAAATGCAAAAGTAGATTTCTATCTATTTACAAAAAATGAGCCAAGAAGGCATGTCTATTCTTTCTTTTTTCTCAGCTTCTTCTCCGGAGTTGTCCCTTGGAGCTGCCACTTGGTTGCCTCTTTGAGCCCTTGCCTATTGTTGGTTGACTCCAGTCGAGGGCATTATAGTTACCTCCTCCTCCGAAATCACATGAATTGGAATGCTTCTTAAAGGTGGAGTCCAAGGGATAGGATAATTATTGGAAGGCAGAGGAGGCACACTTGTGTCAACGACCGTGCCTCCCAAAGAGATCATTCGCAAAGGAGATGGGCCAGGACCCGCCATTCCACCTCTGAAGCCGCCGACCCGTGCAGCTACTTCCATCTCAACATTGATTTCATCTACAATTTCCTCTTCGTGAGTTATTTGGGCATCGTCGGTTATGCTGGCAGTTGGACCCGAGGAGCTGGTCACAGGAGCACCTCCACTCATGACAAATGGCAGATCAGCAAAGGGGTCACTATGATGACCGAAAAGTTCCTCCATCATCTGTTCATCTAAATTAAGTGTGCTCCCTTGTACCCCATCCATAGGTGCAGTAACCATTGTCATGGTCGCTTCTGTTATGATAGCCTCCTGCCTGTGATGCAACTCTTAGGTTGCAGGGGGCATGGCAGATGTATCTCCTAAAGCAGAATAGAGACAAATAAAAAGAGTTAGCGATTAATTCAATCAACATTTCCAGCTTTGGGTGAGCATAACGAATGTTTAGAATAACTTCCTCAGTTTGGCTTACAGGTGGCGGGGTAGCTTCGGAGACATGCTCTGAACTGGATATAACCACGGTTTATAGGATTATAAGCAGGGACCGACTGAGGATCAATCACAGATGTGGATTCAGGCTGAGTTGGCGTAAGAGTTTCAGAACTTACATCATGGCCCTCAAGACCAGAACCTTCTCCAGCCTTCGAGTGCTGAGTGCTAAGTTTCTCCTTTTCATATGCAATTATGATATCGTGGAGAACTTTTCTTTCATCTTCACTCAGCACCCGGTTTTAAAGTTCGAACTCATCGACTAATTCCGCTTGTCATTCAACCTTCTCATCTTCCACCAATTGACCCAAAGCATTGTATAAGTGTGATGGATAGCTATCGAGCCAGATTAGGTCTCGCAGTTTCAGAACATTAGCATTATATGTCACAAGAAGATCTTCGATATCGGCCTCCAACCCTGACTCTGCCATCTTCACTTCATTTTCAATCCTAGCCTTGGCCTCCTGAATCTTAAGTGTTGCCATGTCTCCCTCGTTCCAGAGACCATAGCCTGTTCGCAGCCTCCTGGGCAGCTTTATTTGCATCGTCTTTCTCCTTGATGATTTTGGAAAATTTGGCCTTAAGCTCCTCAAGTTCCTTTAGCGTAGCGTCCATTTCGGTCATAAAAGTGGTGTTTCGATGGCCCATCTCCTCAACCAAGGAAAAATGCATCTATCGCATCCTTTCCATAGAATGATTTGCCTCATCGGCTTTCTTATTGGCCTCTATTTCCGATCTCCTGGAAGACTCGCTCTCATCGTAAAGCACTTGAATAATGCAGTCTTTTTAGCAAGATCAATTTGAAACTTGTCAATCGCCTTCGCTCGTTCGCAAGCCACCACCGATACTTTGTCCACGGTTTTCATCCACTCCCTATATCGGCTGTAGACATCATGGACGTAATCATGCATAGTTTGCTCCACTTCAGCTGGAGTTCTCTTTAAATGTAGAGGGAAGATGAATCCATCAAAAAATAATATTTGGGAAGTCTTTTTTCAACTGGGCGATTTTGATTGCTCCTTCCCTAGTGGGCTTGGTAACGGCTTGTTCAAGATAGTGGGAGTTTCAGCCTTGGTTCTACGATGCTGTGAATTGTACTTGGGAGCTTGAGAAGACAGTTTTTGGCATGGAGGCACAATGGGTTGTTTCCCATGATTGGAGGGTAATGTTTGAGCTCGAGGAGGCGGAGAGCGTGATCGGGATCGATGTCTATATTCTCTATCTCCATCCCTCTCCCTTTCATAACGCTCTTGGCTTGAATAACCGTGATCACGGTCTCTATCGGTTTTCCTTCTGCGGGACTCATATATGAACTGGATGATTGGCGTGCCAAGCGAAGGCTTCCTAATAGATTCTCGCCTATTCATCGTATTTGTAAAATAGGAATAAAAATAGAATCAATGATCTTCAAAAATGAACAACTTATGATTAGAAATCGTGTAGTGCCGTGAAGTGTATATATGCATATGTTAAACTCCTCGACCAATCGGTTATGTCGGCCACGCTTGTAGGAAATGACTCGCTTAAATCTAAGGCACTTTGAAGCCCTTCCAATCCGGTGTCGTGTTGGAGCGACATATAATCCAGAATTGGAATGTTGACGAGCCTTTCAAAAGGATTCTATATTTGCAAGGGTGGAGCCTTCGAAATTCTAACACCGGAGGCTGGCCGAGACATGACTACAAATTTCCATCTCGAAGACTTTTGACGTTTATGTGCAACTGCCTTGCCTTTCCTCCTTCCCTCTAAATCCTGAGAACTGTCCGAGGCCTGACTATGGGTTCGTTTTCAATGGACGTATTTTCTTCATCGACCACCTTAGAAATCACAATCCCGGGCGCTCTGCATTTAGCCCATCTCGTTGAGGCTGCCCTAAGCGATCTTTCAAGTCTTATGCTCTGGTGTTCATCAATTAGCCTAACAATCCTCAAGTTTTTATCTGTCAGCACCGAGTCGATCTCTCTCATCTCGTTCGGCACTTCCTGAAGAATTTGAACTATCTCTTTAAAATGGGCGCCTTGTGGTCGTGGAATTGCACTTTAGAGGAAATAAGATATTAGTTTCAATGTCGGTTACAATTGTCTCGTCAGCCACTAGAGAAATTGCAACACTTACGCCTGACTAACCACCGACTAGCAAACCTTAAAGGGCATCGAATGTAAAACCACTCCGTCTTAAAGTAGCCTAGCTTGGTCCCAGATCCCGTCACCACTTGGAAACTCCTAACTGCCTCTAGGAATGTGAACAAGGATTGTCTCCCTGACTCTTGACATTAAACAAGAATCCGACTTCTTCTGGAGTCGAGGGACGAAAGAGATGCTCTATGAAAACAATGAACAGACTGTTCGGAAGTGCATGTCCATTTGGATGTAACTGTGACGTAGCGATTCGAAAGAATGATAACACTTTTCGAACATACCGGTTGAATGAAGGAAGTGTTCCAGCTGTGCATGATCGTTTGTTAAAAGCAGTGAATCCTTCTGGTGGAGCGCGTAGCTTGTCGTTCGGTCCGGGTAGCAGAACATCGTCTAATAGTAGGCCATGCCTTAAGCATATTCGCCCCAGCATATCTTCGGAGATATTAGACGGCATAGAATCTTAGGGCCTTCTGGCAGCTCGTCCAGAGTTGGACCTATGACTTCGGCTACAATGGCCAGCATCTCTATTGTCGAGGGAAGTGGACTTTAAGCCCCCTACTGTTGCGAACTTCCAGGTTCCATAACTAATCAACTCAGTAAAAGCCATCATTAGATGATAATAAGCCTGTATGTTCCCCAACGTGAAGTGCATGAATGCATTGTGTAGTGCGGTGTTTTATAATGCTTAAAAAATTCTACAGAATTTAGGAAAATGTTTAAACGACAAGATCTCAAGATTCGGCCTGAGCGACCGTCAGCGCTGACCGTCACAACTGTGCCACTTAGACTTTGGAAAATGATCCATGCTAAAGTTTTTTAAGTTTTTCAAATTACAGTTCCATCAAGGAGCTTCGAAGGGCAGTCAAATATGCATTTTAAAAATTAAATCTAGATTATGCAAGGCTGAAGCTCATCGGAATCGAATGTTCGAGTGTGCAAAGATTTAAAATCCATCAAAATTCAAATTTGGATCGTTCCGTAAAAGCTTTAATTTCATATCGATCGAAATTCATTAACTTCGTATCGATTGATTTATGTTGGACTTCGTATCGATCAAGAATATTTAGCTTCGTACCGACCCCATCTAGGAACTTCGTGTTAATCACCTACCATAAATTTCATATTAATTGTTGGTTCCTTGATTTCATATGGGTATCTTTAAATCGATATGAATTTTCACCATGCCAGATCGATACGAAACTCATATTTTCACCTATCGATTCCCGATCGATATGAGTCCCTCGTTTTAGGTTGGTACAAAGTCAAAATCTTCCCCATCCTTTCATCTATACGAAGTTAAAGAAAAGCGCCCTTCCACTTATTCCTTCGTATCCCTCCACGCTCTTTCTTCTCCAAACAGGTCAAACTCCATTTCAAGCCATAACATCGCCAAAGTCGGCCATAGTTGTGAATGGAGTGATGTTAAAGCTCAAGTCTTGTAATTTCTAGTGAGAGATTGTTGGTTAATTACTTAATTTAGGCAGCAAATTCGAAGAATTAAGGAATCGAGTAATTTGGGAACGAAGATAGTTTTTTCTCTCGGCCAGGCAATCGATACGAAGGACTGAAAACAAATGAGCAAGTAAATATTTCTAAGTACAAAGTCGCATGTATATATACAAAAGGCAAATGATGATTCATATCCCAGTGCTAAATGATCGGTGGGAATAGTTTCTCGTGTTATCGATACGAAGGGACGTCTTCGTATCCATGCGCTATCGGTCCAAGACGAAACTGTTCGTACCCACCGACAACCAACCAATACAAAGTGTGTAACGACCCGAAATTTTCTAACCCGAAAATTCCAGATAGTTATGAAAAAGAAGAAAGAGATAGAAGAAGAAGAACAGAAACACCAAACATCTCACAATCGCAGCGGATAAAATATAATAATAAATAATAACAGTCTACAAGAGAATATTATAACTGTCAGTTACAACCTAATACATCAGAGTTACACATTCTATACAGTTGCTGAATGTATACAATTATCATATCTCAGGGTAACAATAATATAATTACAGCGAAAATACTCTATACGCTCCTGCCATCCAACTCGCCTCCTGAGCTCCAGAACGTACCTACCTGAAAATCTGTAATACTCGGTCTGACCCGAGCATTACACCAAAGTAACACCCGGATCAGGCTGGAAACCAACGTGAGTAAATCCAACTAACATGGAAAACCAAAGCAAACAACTTAAATAAAACCTGGGATAACTCAAACCAATTTTACAAGTTCACAATATGTTTTAGACATAACTAATTTCACACATCCATTTCCTAAGTACCAAAGCTTAGATTTAAATAGTCCAATTCCTTTAAAATCACTTCACTCCAGCATATAGATTTCACATATCAATCCATAAAAATATTCGAAGTGGTTTCGGGTATTTCCCAATATCCGATCCCGGCCTCTTCGAGTCTCACATCATCTTATTCCAATTTATCCATACGAAATACACAACATTTCATATTAGAGGTATCAACTTATTCAAGCATCCAATACCATTTAGTCATCAATAAGCAATGCTTAATCACATATAAATTAATTCAATTGATTCTAGTTGAATTTCCAACCCAATTCTCTTAGATTCCTTTCTTCAATATTAATTAATTTCAATTCAATTAATTTGTCATCCCTTCATTTTTCATCTTAATTAATCACCCTGGATTAAACTTCAATCGCATTTAAGTAATTATCTTTATTTAATTTCATGATATTAATTATTCTTGACCAATAAATGAGTAATTTTTAATTACTTCACAAATTAATGAATTATAATCAATTACACTAATGCTTAATTACTCGTATTAATTAATTTCTCATGCGTCACTTTTGATTAATTCATCTTAATTAATCAATCTTTAATTACATCGTTGATTACGCAAATTGATGATTCCCGATTATGTTTTGATTTGTTCTAATCTATATTTATTACATTAATTCAACCCCAGTATTAATCATTCTCGATTAATCTCAATCTGTAGTTAATTATTCTTTTATTTACTTCATTAATAAATTAATTACTTCTTAATTAATTATCTTAATTAATCTCTTGATTAATTTCACAAAGTAATTATATTGTATTAATTACATTAAGTAATTTCTATCAAACCATCCATTAATCAATTACATCCAACAATTATCACCAATTACTTCACCACGTAAGTATACCATTATAAATACATTAGGTTATTATATCCACCAAATTTCACAATTTATCATCCTTAATGGGTTAGTAAAATTAATTACCCTAAATTAATCACATTTATAAACCATTCAAAACCCTCCACCAATGATCCATCATTTGCTATATTCATCAACCAATCCTTTAATTACTTCTCTAAGTAATTAATGTTAATTAATCACTTTGATTACAAATTAATTATAAATTATTTCATTTCTAATTAAATAATTAATTTCGAAATTATAACTAAAATTTTTCCTTATTACTCGATTAACTAATTCCTAATCACCGAATATCAATCCAGACTTACTTAATTATCAATTCTTAGTTACCATTTAATTTAACCCCGAATTAATAACCTTAATCCATATCATAAAATTAAAGCCCTTAATAATGTAATTAATTAATCCATACATTAATTAATCAACTTATTTATTTAACTTTTTATTACCTTACAATTTAATGAATTTCAAATCATTCACAAACACATATAAAATGTCTACTTCCAACATCATTTCGATTTCCATTTCGAATTAAGATTCAAATAGAATACAATCTAATGAAGATCACCCACCTGGATATCTGATTATCACCCACTGCTCCGGTCACGCGCTTGAACCCTGTCTCGCGTCTTCTATTTACTGTGCGGCCCAAACCTAGAATTGCGATCGATCCCAAAGCAATCGAACGCGAAAACCTATCGAGCACCCCCTTCCCCTTGCGCCGCCACACTTCAAGCTTCCAGTCGCGACTCGCTAGAGCTGCCGCTCCTCGCGCGCGCACGCGCCTTCCCACACTACCGAGCTTCGCGCGCCACTCGCCGATCCAACAGCCACATGAGATACCATAGTGTCACGCTCCTCCTCATGCGACCCCTCCGAAACCCTAGCCCTCACGAAACACGACCACCTCCTGACTAATTTGTTGCCCAAAGTCGCGATTTCCTAAAGTCACGAAGAGCCCTTTTTTTTAATTATGGCTATGGATTTCGAATTGAAGAGAGGGGATTTTGAAGAAGATCAGAACTCGGCCATTTGATTTTTTTTATTTTTTTTTAAAGTTTGCGTTCGTTTTCAGCTGAAGAGAAAAGAGAAGGGAACGGGCATGAGATATAGGGTAGGAACGACTTTCTGTGCACGCTTTCTTACTAAAAATATCTCTGACGAATAATGTACCTAGATTTATTTATATTATAAAATTCCCAGAACGCCTCGTTAATTTCCATTTGAAATTTTGAACTATTCTTAGGGAATGCCGCTAGGTGATTATAGGGTTTTACCCACGTTTTGAACACGATGGAATGCATTTCGGAGGCTAGTTTGATCTTATGCGTGAGTTACGGAAGTAAACGATCAAATTTCAATTAAATTGATTAAAATAATTTCTATGTGTTTCGAGTTGCTATGGTCAAATGACAACTCTGATTGCTACGAAAATTGAAATCCGATAATAACTAACTATTACGGATCTAATGGAACTGGTTTCGTCGAATTCCGAGACTGTGCCTCGGGATTCTATTTTTAAATTCAATTTAAACGATATATTATTAAAATTGAACAAATTATCTTTAAATTAAATTTCAACCATTCTATTATTTCTAGTATCATCATTATAAATTTTATAAGCCTTCAAATTATTCTAAACAGGCTTAGAATTTCAGATTCAACAATTTACCCAATTTTGTATTATTAAATTCAATATTTAAACTATATAATTCAATGATTTAATTATGAAGTAAATATTGATATCTTGAATTCGAGTTAAAATTAACCTTTAAATATTTTAAAAATCAATTTATTATCCCAATTTAAATTGTTAGAAATTCCGGATTGTCACATTCCTCCCCCCTTAAAAGAATTTCATCCCCGAAATTACTAGTTAGGAAGAATGGTCCAATACCCCTTTATTTATTTATTATTATTATTTCCCAAAACTCACAATTCAACATCCTACTAATATCTTTTATTAAAGACCCACTATTACCCTATCCAACTTTCCAAACCTTCTATAGTTTCAACCAATACCCCTTTTTGCTCAATCATCTAAATTTCAGTTTAAAACCAAAATTTTGAATAATCAAAATTTTCTCAAATTTTTTTCTAACTCTCTAAATTTTCGAAAATTTTTGCCAGCGTCTCCTTTGCACGGCTAGCTCGGTACTACTAAAAAAGGCCTCTACGGGCTCCTAAATTCCAAAAGAAAACAAAAGCTAAGTGGCTACATTAAAAACCCAATCCAATTTCATCTAGAAATTTAAATACGTACCTTTTTGTCGGGCAATACAAATTTATCTTTTGGAATCAAATCCAATTTTCTTTTTCCCCTTTTTAATACCTGCATATCTTACCAAGCAATAGTATCCAATTGTAACCTTTTTAATCATTTTATACATTTCCTCACATATGTTTCATACCTATTTCAATTAATCTTTCCCATTTCTATATGAATTCAATTCATTTTAAATTTGAGCGTTGAATTTTAACTTTCATTTATAACTGATTCATAGTAGTTTCATCTACTAATTTATTTTAATTTCCAATTTGGAATTGTTTGTCGTTAACAAAATTTTCCCAAAATTTTCAAAAATTTTCTATCTCCCAAAATTTTCGAAATTTTTTGGCAGAGTCTCCTTTGTACGAAGGAGATTTTGCAATTTGACAAGAGATATAAATATATATACATCGACCCACACGGTCGGAAAAAGCAAAAACAGTTCATATTTCCTATTTTATTTGCGTAGGCATACCTTATTTAGCATTTTAAGCAAGCAGCTTATTAATTTAAGCAATTAGCAAAATCCAAACCAGCCAAACGGCCTTCAGGTACCTGTACTTACTCAATTTAAACATATAAGCACTATATATACGAAGTTTATAACATTTCTCTTACTTAAACAACTATAACACTTCAATTCTAAAAGAAATGCATTCAAAATAATTTTCACGAGCAATTTATATGTTTTCAACACGTATTCAATTTCTTTCAATCAAACACATACCATTCCGTTCAATTTTATTGGTTTACAACTTAATTTCTTACATTCAGTTAAGTTTTAATCCAAACAAGTTCATATTCACTTCAAATGATACAAAAATTAATTTTATTTAATCTCTATCAACTCAAAGAATTTTAATTACTTTTATTACGCCGAACGACAACCATTTATGCAATTTCGACGATATTCGTTTAATAGAGTATTCATGTAGTTTGTATTTACTTAAATAAATTTCAACTTATTCTGTATTCAATTCCATTTCATTTCTAATTATTTACGAACCATACATTGCATTTCATTTCATTTCCGCAATTGTTCCATTCAAAACAATTTATTAAACTTGACACAACCGATACTTATAAATTAATGACCATTTTCCCAAATTAATTCAATCCAAGTTTTATTGAATGGGCTTTCACCCTTATTCGAAGCCAAACTTACATAAATTTAAACTTAAGTGAATTTACTTTAGTTTATTCCAACATCAAACTTAAGTTCACTTCTATTTGATCCTCATTTAATTAATTTTCATTAAATTTAGTTAGCCCATCAATTTTAAATTTTAAATTCACCTACTCAATTTATCAAAATAATATCCAACCACATACGTATCTCATTTATACTTCCAATTAATATACCACCAAATTTAAGTTCAGTGTGATAATCTAATTCCAATCAAAATTTTGATTTAGTTTTTATTCAATCAGACTTCATCCATTTATTATTTAACTCAATTAACCCATTTTAAATTTAATTCACTTACTTAATTCGTTATCAAACTTATTTTATTAATACAAGGCTATTCTCAATTTACTTCTATTCACTTGGGTTTGATTATGCACTCAAACCATTTCTATTTTTATTCACTTTCATTTCATATGACAACACTTCTCTTATCTCCAATTTACTTGCAAATTTCAATAAATATTATTCAAATCACACTTGAATTTTTTTTGTAACTCAAACCATCACATTTTTCAATCCAACTCTATTTTATTTTTATTTTACAACATCTCCTCTTATTTAATTCATTATCAAATCTAACTCGAATTCTATATATAATTCTAATTCATTTCCAACTCTGTTATTAATTTACAATCTATTTATTTTTCCCTAAGTTAAATTTTATTAATATACTCAATCAAATAATTATTTAGACAATTAGCTTATTTCCAACCTCTAAATCAATATTCGATTTCATTTACAAAATCACTTCATTAAAATTCCAGTTTGGATTTCCTTTTTATTTCCCAAAAATTCCAATATCTTTATTTTAAAAAAAATTTAGAAATGCTTTTAAATTCACATCATACTTAATAAAATAGCTCTTTATAAAAAATACTTTTTATGACTCGATGTCTCAACCAGTCCATCCTTGTTCTTACAGAAATTTAGTCATACGTTGATTAGGCGTAAGACTGAAAACCTATAAGTACTTGGCAAACCCGTTTTTAACACCCAGTGAAAATACTTGGAAAATAATTTTATTGAAAATATAGAAAACAGTTTTTGAAAATAGAGGAAACATCTTTGGTGAGAATGCTCTGGAAATCATGACCCCCATCCATGGTCGTAGTTAACTCGATGGTTACGTTGCCATCCCGACAAAATCCATAGATAACTGTAAGCCTCTGCGCCCCTAGATTACACCATGGAACCCACGACAGATCGCAGCTACAACTGGGTTTACGTAGCTATCACAGCAAAAAACCATATAACTGTAGGCATCAGCGCCATCGAATTTCACTGCCAAAAATGAAACTTCTCCACTCCACTTGACCATAGATCGCAATCTACCGATGTTGCGTTGCCTTCCCGACAAAATCAAGTGTAGACTGTTGGCACTCATCCTCCACACGATTTCGCTATGGTCCTCATAGTAGATCGCAGCAACATCGAGTTACACTGTCGTCACAGCATAGCCCAAATGCCCCTGTAGGAATCAGCGCCTTCGACTTCCGCTACCCAATAATCCTCAGGAACTAGTTTTGTCCGGACTCCTCACAGGATCAACTTTAGAACCCCTCCCCTTAGGGCTCAAGGCAGCACCACCCAACGGCACTCCTGAGATGTTCATTTCAAGGGAGCGCCTTTTTCCACAGAGCCATCATCAAAACATTTTATACTATACACATAGTATCTTCAAATCATACACCTAGTATGATCTCATACAAAGCTCATTTATACAAAATCGATTATTCCAAAATCGATAATTCCCAAACTAGGCTTTTCAAATTCTCATATTGATTTTACCCAAAAATCAAAAGCCTTTCCAAATCCAAAGGTTCTCAAAACCTTTTCCAAAATCCTCATAAGATCCTTTATATATATATATATATATATTTTAAAACTTTGGATCATTTCAAACTTGTATAAAACCGCTTTTATACTTCAATTCTTATCTCAGTTGGGTATTTAAATCAATAACAGTTTGAACTCCGACCAGTTTATATTTAGAAAATAGCTTGAAAATTTTAAAAATAAATAAGTAGTGGAAAAATAATTATTAATTTGCAAAATAGCTATAAAATAGGTAACTAACCGTAAAATAGCCGAGAAATAGCTAAATAGTTTCAGAAATTTCAAATAATTGCAAAATAGTTGTAAATTAGAAATTAGTTTGTGAAATAGTTGAAAAATAGCTATTAGTTTAGAAAACAGTTGAAAAAAAAAAAGATTAAATAGCTCCAAAAATAATTGTAAAACAAGTATAAAATAATTTAGCTTAAAGAAAGAAAGGTTGTATATATTCAATGGCTTAGTAAAATAAGTTTATATTAAAACAATTTATATTGAAAATAGTCAAGAGCCAACTGTTCACTTCCTCAACAATTCAATTTAAATTTCCAATTAAATTGACCCAATTCCAATACAAATAACTCCAAATTCCATTGGGCTAGATTTATTCCCAATTCAAGTTGAATCAATCTTGATTCCTTCCCCAATTTAAATCAAATTCTATTTGATTTTAATCCTGTTCAATTTTAATTATAATTACATATTATTCCAATCAATTTGAATTATTATCAATTTTAATTTTCAATTTCCAATTCTCAAAATTCCATTTTAAATTATCTTTCTTATATATTTCAAGGTTCAACTAAGAATTCAACAAAATTTTATTTTTAAAAGTTTAATTTATTACTCAATCGATTTTATCTTCCAGTTTGAAGCCGGTTCTTAAACAAGTTTAATTTACAATTTAATTATTCAAATTTATTTTATTTATTCAATACCATTCTCAATTTAAAGATTTTTATTAACAATAGGATGGTATCATCCAATTTATTTCAAATCATCCATTCCTTTCCAATTTCCAGATCTCAAACCCATTTTATTTCACACAACCTACCGATTCAAATTAACCATTTAACTTTCCAAGTTAAATTCCAATTTCATCCTAAAATTTCCAATTCAAGTTGTTTTATTCAAACTTATTTAACTTCACCCAAGTCAAATTCAATTTACTTAATCCAATCAACCTTATTCAATCCTTAAACTTCACAATAATAATCTTCCCACTTAAAAACTTATCACTTTGGGTATCACACTCCATTCCAATTTTCAAACTCAACATTTAGAGTTTATTCCAAATTATCTTTAATATCATGTATATCCATACATATTTACATATTTATTCCTTGGCCCTTCCAGCCATGTTTTAAAAATTTTAAACCACCCTTGGTTTTAAATTCAAATAAATTTTCAAACAATCCATTGTTTGAATCAAATCCCAGTTATCCAAATAATACTTATTTATTATTTTCATTACTTTGAAACAAAATTTCCAAATTTTGGGACCAGATTTAGAATTTCATTTTTAAATCAATTAAATTTAATTTGGTCGTATTTCCATTTCTACTTAATTTAATTCCAATTTAAGTCTTCAATTTGGTTGTATTATATTACTCTTAACTTTTATTACAATAATTTAACAACCAATCGTCTTAATATTTATCAGAATGAATTATTCCTTTATATATTAAAATATATTTTTATATAAAATCATTTAAAACCTTTTTATAAGAAAATAACAAGTACGCGCTCATATATATACACTCAACTTATTCTAGAGTACTTGGACTCTATTAAATGAGTAAATCCCACCAGAGCTAAGGTTCTCGCTTAACCTTTCAGCTCTGATAGCAAATGTAACGACCCGAAATTTTCTAACCCAAAAATTCCAGATAGTTATGAAAAAGAAGAAAGAGATAGAAGAAGAAGAACAGAAACACCAAACATCTCACAATCACAGCGGATAAAATATAATAATAAACAATAATAGTCTATAAGAGAATATTATAACTGTCAGTTACAACCTAATACATAAGAGTTACACATTATATACAGTCACTGAAATATAGAATTATCATATCTCAGGGTAACAATAATATAATTACAGCGAAAATACTCTATACGCTCCTGCCATCCAACTCGCCTCCTGAGGTCCAGAACGTACGTACCTGAAAATCTGTAATACTCGGTCTGACCCGAGCATTACAACAAAGTAACACCCGGGTCAGGCTGGAAATCAGCGTGAGTAAATCCAACTAACATGGAATACTAAAGCAAACAACTTAAATAAAAACCGAGATAACTCAAACCAATTTTACAAGTTCACAATATGTTTTAGACATAACTAATTTCACACATCTATTTCCTAAGTACCAAAGCTTAGATTTAAATAGTCCAATTCCTTTAAAATCACTTCACTCCAGCATATAGATTTCACATATCAATCCATAAAAATATTCGAAGTGGTTTCGGGTATTTCCCAATATCCGATCCCGACCTCTTCGAGTCTCACACCATCTTATTCCAATTTATCCATACGAAATACACAACATTTCATATTAGAGGTATAAACTTATTCAAGCATCAAATACCACTTAGTCATCCATAAGCAATGCTTAATCACATGTAAATGAATTCAGTTGATTCTAATTGAATTTCTAACCACATTCTCTTAGATTCCTTTCTTCAATATTAATTAATTTCAATTCAATTAATTCGTCATCCCTTCATTTTTCATCTTAATTAATCACCCTGGATTAAACTTCAATCGCATTTAAGTAATTATCTTTATTTAATTTCATGATATTAATTATTCTTGACCAATAAATGAGTAATTTTTAATTACTTCACAAATTAATGAATTATAATCAATTACACTAATGCTTAATTACTCGTATTAATTAATTTCTCATGCGTCACTTTTGATTAATTCATCTTAATTAATCAATCTTTAATTACATCGTTGATTACGCAAATTGATGATTCCCGATTATGTTTTGATTTGTTCTAATCTATATTTATTACATTAATTCAACCCCAGTATTAATCATTCTCGATTAATCTCAATCTGTAGTTAATTATTCTTTTATTTACTTCATTAATAAATTAATTACTTCTTAATTAATTATCTTAATTAAACTCTTGATTAATTTCACAAAGTAATTATATTGTATTAATTACATTAAGTAATTTCTATCAAACCATCCATTAATCAATTACATCCAACAATTATCAACAATTACTTCACCACGTAAGTATACCATTATATACATTAGGTTATTATACCCGCCAAATTACACAATTTATCATCCTTAATGGGTTAGTAAAATTAATTACCCTAAATTAATTACATTTATAAACCATTCAAAACCCTCCACCAATGATCCATCATTTGCTATATTCATCAACCAATCCTTTAATTACTTCTCTAAGTAATTAATGTTAATTAATCACTTTGATTACAAATGAATTATAAATTATTTCATTTCTAATTACATAATTAATTTCTAAATTATAACTAAAATTTATCCCTTATTACTCGATTAACTAATTCCTAATCACCGAATATCAATCCAGACTTACTTAATTATCAATTCTTAGTTACCATTTAATTTAACCCCGAATTAATAACATTAATCCAAATCCTAAACTTAAAGCCCATAATAATGTAATTAATTAATCCATACATTAATTAATCAACTTATTTATTTAACTCTTTATTTACCTTACAATTTAATGAATTTCAAATCATTCACAAACACATATAAAATGTCTACTTCCAACATCATTTCGATTTCCATTTCGAATTTAGATTCAAATAGAATACCATCAAATGAAGATCACTCACCTGGATATCTGATTATCACCCACTACTCTGGTCACGCGCTTGAACCCTGTCTCGCGTCTTCTATTTACTATACGGCCCAAACCTAGAATCGCGATCGATCCCAAAGCAATCGAACGCGAAAACCTACCGAGCACCCCCTTCCCCCTGCGCCGCCACACTTCAAGCTTCCAGTCGCGACTTGCTAGAGCTGCCGCTCCTCGCGCGCGCACGCGCCTTCCCACACTACCGAGTTTCGCACGCCACTCGCCGATCCAACAGCCACACGAGATACCATTGAGTCACGCTCCTCCTCACGCGACCCTGCTGAAACCCTAGCCCTCACGAAACACGACCACCTCCTGACTAATTTGCTTCCCAAAGTCTCGATTCCCTACAGACACGAAGAACCTTTTTTTTTAATTATGGCTATGGATTTCGAATTGAAGAGAGGGGATTTTGAAGAAGACCACAACTCGGCCATTTGATTTTTTTTTAAAGTTTGCGTTCGTTTTCTCCTGAAGAAAAAAGAGAAGGGAACAGGCATGAGATATAGGGTAGGAACGACTTTCTATGTATGCTTGCTTACTAAAAATATCTCTGGTGAATAATGTACTTAGATTTATTTATATTATAAAATTCCCAGAACGCCTCGTTAATTGCCATTTAAAATTACGAACTATTCTTAGGGAATGCCGCTACGTGATTATAGGGTTTTACCCGCGTTTCGAACACGATGAAACGCATTTCGGAGGCTAGTTTGATCTTATGCGTGAGTTACGGAAGTAAACGATCAAATTTCAATTAAATCGATTAAAATAATTTCTAAGCGTTTCGAGTTGCCATGGTCAAATGACAACTCTGATTGCTACGAAAATTGAAATACGATGATAACTAACTATTACGGATCCAATGGAACCAGTTTCGTCAAATTCCAAGACTGTGCCTCGGGATGCTATTTTTAAATTCAATTTAAACGATATATTATTAAAATTGAACAAATTACCTTTAAATTAAATTTCAACCATTCTATTATTTCCAGTATCATCATTATAAATTTTATAAGCCTTCAAATTATTCTAAACAGGCTTAGAATTTCAGATTCAACAATTTACCCAATTTCCTATTATTAAATTCAATATTTGAACTATATAATTCAATGATTTAATTATCAAGTAAATATTGATATCTTGATTCAAGTTAAAATTAACCATTAAATATTTTAAAAATCAATTTATTATCCCAATTTAAATTGTTAGAAATTCTAGGTTGTCACAAAGTGCCAATTTCATAACCCTCTACTCAAAGACCTTGAGAGTCATAATCATCGATACTAACAACATCGAGACTCTAAGCAAATTCGTGTCCATTGATGCGAGATGTCCTAAAGGGCCAACCGATTCGCATCGATCGTCGTCGATACAAAAAACCTATTTTCAATTCTTCGAACCGATCCAGGAGAGGATTGATACGAATGGAAACATCAAAATAACCATCTGGCACTTTTACAACTCAAATTTCACATCGATTCAGGAGAGGATCGACACAGAATTCGATATGAGAAAACTGACAATGACCCGTAAGCACGCAAACATTAACGGGAGTCAGGTTAACATACAAGTATTTCGGACTAATATTCATTTTTTTAAAATTCATAGGAAGTGAATGCTCACCTGATGACAATTACAACAACAAATAACAGTTTGTCATCATTCACCACTCGGTTACAACAGTGCACAATACAACAGTTGGTACCCAACAATTCATCATTTATATTACTAAAGATCAATCAAATGTTATATCTTTCGACGAAAAGACAACAACTAATGAACAGATCAGATAGAACTTTTCAGAATGAAGAATGCAGCTTTTCAAATCACGTCATGTCCTCTCAAGACGTACTTTGGGGGGCAAATGTTATCCCACCTTTTAGCAAGGTCGTGATACCGAGGAATTGATCAGAAATCAAAGACAGTTCATCTCGAAAAGCGGTTATATACAGGTTCGTTATGGATGCTGGTACATTTTGCCCGCATTCGGATTGAGCTATAATTAATATGACATGACAAGCAAATCCATGAAAGCCAACGTTTCAAATTTCAAGTCAATCTAAGTTCATATGCTTAAGATATGATCGATGCAAATTGTGCAATAACTTTGTTCGTATCCATGAAGCCGTCAGAGAGAAACCTCCTTCTCATCGATCTTGTTCGAATCCTTCAAATGCACATGGCTTCATATGGATCAAGTGAGCACTAGTTCGTACCATTAAGTGCATGCTACTTGTATCCATTTGTTAACCCGCCTTTTGTCAAGGCCATAAACAAGCGGATTCAACCTAATTAATTTCACGATTGTCGAGGCTGAAATATGATGGATTAAATGAAGTTCACTTGGATATGTCGCCCGATCGAGAAGTAGAGAAGATATAAGGCTTGGTCTGGATGCTCTAGGTCGCTTGGCATTGGTAATATGGTTCGGCACTAAAGGCCGGTCGACCTAAAGGGTTGGCAAACGTCGTTCGACATTTTACCTTGCTCGGCATCGAGAGTCGTTCGGCATTGTATCTCGCTCGGCATCGAGGGTCGTTCGGCATTGTACCTCGCTCGGCATCATGGTTCGTTCGGCATTGTACCTCGCTCGGCATTGGACGTCGCTCGGCATCGTGGGTCGCTCGGCATCGAGGGTCGCTCGGCACTAGACCTCGCCGGACGTTGTACATCGCTCGGCATTGATGTGACGCCTCAGCATTGAAGAGGTATGTGGCTTGGCATTGTGGTGAGACTGGTGTGGCTCGGCATTGAAGAGGCATGTGGCTTGGCATTGTGGTGAGACCGGTGTGGCTCGGCATTGTAGAGGTATGTGACTCGGCATGGTAGAGGTATGTGGCTCGGTGAAAGGCCTTGATGGGCCTATACCACTCAGAAAGCCCAACAGCTCAGGATTGTCTATAAATAGAAGGACAGGAGCACACTGAAAAGGATCTTCTTCGGGCTCTCTGACTTTCTATTTTCTAAGGGTAAGGTTACTCTATCAGTTTGTAATTGTAACCGATTCTTATATCAATAAAAAGGAAACCTCTAGAGTGGACGTAGGCCAGAGTTAGCCGAACCACTATAAAATCTATTGTTCTTTACTGCTTTCACTTTAATTTTGACTGTTCTTCACTTTATTACTCTCTACATATGTTCTATCTGTGAGTTGTGACTGTTATTTGGTGCTTTCATTTGGATTTGGGTGTTAGTGACCAATTTTGGTGCTTTCATTGAGAAGCAAGCACTCGGGGATTTTGGAGCTAGGGACTTGGATTCTGGGAAACAATGGCTAGGCCATCAACAAGAAAGCAAGTGATAGAAAGGAGCAATCAGGGGGGATGTCAAGAGGCTTCCTCTAGAGCTGGAGCAGGTCAAGCATCCATTTGCGTCACCAGATATGAGATGGAAGTAATGTTGAAAGACAAGAGGAGACGATGCAGGCTCTTCTCAGACAATTTGCACAAGTAGGAAATGTAGGAGCTCAGATCCGTGGAGCCGGATCAGAAGCGCTCAACCAGCAAGCAGAGGTAATGGCTCAGCAGGGGGCAGCCCCCAATCAGCAAACGACTATCAACCTGCTGGATCAAGACTTAGGGGCATACCACTAGGAAATGCTAGACGAATCCATGGAGGGATACAAGATGATGCTATACAACCTTACACCAACAGAGTGCAAGAGTACGAGATGAGGAGTGTGTGCCAGAATTCCCTCACGAACTTGAGGGGCAGACGAAGGCAATAGGCAAGGATTATGGCTTGGGGACAGCGACAGATTAGCGGAGATGGTCAGACAAGCTGTGAGAGGTGGATTAGTAAAAAAAGACTTGGAGAACGTGAATGGGAGTCCCTTTACTCCTACTATCAGGCAAGCTAGGATTTCACTGGAATTTGAGCTACCAACGGTGGATATGTATGATAGGAGAATGGATCCCACCGTTAACCTAACGAGGTACATGAGGCATATGGAGGTATTGGACGCATTGGATGAGGTCATGGCTCGATACTTCCCTTTGTATTTAACGGATATCGCAGCTATGCGATTTAGACAACTGGAGAGTGGTTCTATAGGCACATGGACGGAGCTGATTGAAAGGTTTATGAGATAGTTTCGGGTCCATATATTCAGACCCAAGAACATAATGACCTTGACATCGATGAAACAATGGAAGAGAGAGTCACTCAGGAACTCCTTAACTAGATTCAATGTAGTGGTAGCCTCAGTGGATCGACCCGATCCATCAATCGTTTTGATGGCAACAATCTCAAGAATTATGGATAATTCGGATTTCAAGATATCATTGGAACGAGACCCACCGATGGATCTCGGGGAGTTCTATAATGAGGCAGAAAGGTTCCTGAGACAGGAGGATGTGTAAGATGAGAGAGTAGGAAGAGAGGCTGAAGCTTATGCAGCTAGGGGTGGAGGTCCACCCGGGAAGGATCCAAGTAAAGACGATAAAGGAGAAAGGAAAACAAATGGCAACAGTAGCACTTCGAAGAGGCTTCGAAGGGAGTCAAAGTTTTCTTCTTACACAGATTTAACTGAAACTCTAAAAAGGATTTACTTGGATACTCGAGGGCGCATCCAATATCGAAGGCTGGCAAAGAGAGAGCCTTCTGAATACGACCGGGCATCGGGAAAGCATTGCCTATTTCATGAGATGGATGGGCACAACACGAATGACTGCAAGAATTTGAGAGATATCGTGGAGGAGCCTATAAGGAATGGTCACCTGCAATAGTACAAAAGGAATCGAGCTGTGGCAGGGGAGCAGGAGCGGCCACCGCCTACCTCGAACGATGATGGTACTGGATCTGGTCAACGCCGACTTGTTATAAACTGAATGGTTTTACAACTCTGAATAAATAATTATATCCAAAGTAATACGATTAGGTCACTTACACACGTACGTGATCAAGAAAAGTCCCTAGGCGTGCTCTGCGATGATGAAAAACCATATTACTTGGGTCTATGAAATCATGTTTTCCTTTTGGGTTTCTACAAATTCCGGTTTCCTCTTGGTACTTTGGACATTTATTTTTCTTTGGTATGGTTTTGTAGTTTGGATTGAACTCTCGATTTAGTTGGTTTTTTGGTTTTCCATTTTGGTTTGGACGTTTTATTTTCGATATGGATTTCTGTTTTCCTGATTGGATTCGGATCAATGAAATAAACATTTCAGGTTTTACGATTACTGTCCCGAGCGTAGAGATGGGGGAGTGATCACAAGTTACGAGTCCCTTTGCCGAAGAGTGATGGAATGCACTGGAACAGAATATCAATGTCCTTGGCCAGAGTGCCGAGGCCGTGAATATCAAAGTCCTTGGCCGGAGTGCCAAGGCCGATGAACATCAAAGTCCTTGGCCAGAGTGTCAAGGACGGTGAATATCAAATTCCTTGGCTAGAGTGCCGAGGCCGATGAATATCAAAGTCCTTGGCCGGAGTGCCGAGGCCGGTGAATATCAAAGTCCTTGGCCGGAGTGCCGAGGCCGGTGAATATCAAAGTCCTTGGTCGGAGTGCCGAGGCCGGTGAATATCAAAGTCCATGGCCGGTGTGCGGAGGCGGTGAATATCAAAGTACTTGGTCGGAGTGCCGAGGCCGGTGAATATCAAAGTCCTTGGCCGGAGTGCCGAGCCCGGTGAATATCAAAGTCCTTGGCCCAAATGCCGAGGCCGGTGAATATCAAAGTCCTTGGCCGAAGTGTCGAGGCCGTGAATATCAAAGCCCTTGGCCGGAGTGCCAAGGCCAGTGAACGTAAAAGTCCTTGGCCAGAGAGTCGAGGTCGGTGAATATAAAATTCCTCGGCCGAAGTGCTAAGGCTAGAGAACGTACAAGCCCTTGACGGGAGAGTCAAGGTTGGGGCATGATAACATGACCCGGCGAGGTCTACAGATTCAAGATTAAACCCGTAGAGGTCATGGATTTAATAATATGGTTGTGAACAGGATATGGACTTCGGATATCATATTTGAGGCTATTCAAAACACATCTTCCAATAGCAAGGCATGTTTTGAGGGGCAAATGTTAAACCATCTTTTGTCAAGGCCATAAAAAGGCGGATTCAACGTAACTAATTTCACAATTGTTTAGGCTGAAATATGATGAATTCGGTTTAAAAGAATGAAGTTCACTTGGATATGTCGTCCGTTCGAGAAGTGGAAAAGATACACGGCTCGGTCCGGATGCTTTAGGTCGCTTGGCATTGGTAATATGGTTCGGCACTGGAGGCCGGTCGGCCTGAAGGGTTGGCAAACGTCGTTCGGAATTTTACATCACTCGGCATCGAGGGTCATTCGGCATTGTACCTCGCTCGGCATTGAGGGTCATTCGGCATTGTACCTCGCTCGGCATCGAGGGTCGTTCGGTATTATACCTTGCTTGGCATTGGACGTCGCTTGGCATCGTGGGTCGCTCGGCATCGAGGGTTGCTCGACATTGGACCTCGCCCGACATTGTACCTCGTTCGGCATTGGTGTGACGGCTCGGCATTGTAGAGGTATGTGGCTCGGCATTGTGGTGAGACTGGTGTGGCTCGGCATTGAAGAGGTATGTGGCTCGGCATTGTGGTGAGACCGGTGTGGCTCGACATTGTAGAGGTACATGGCTCGGCATGTTAGAGGTATGTGGCTCAGTGGAAGGCATGATGGGCCTATACCATTCAAAAAGCCCAACAGCTCAGGATTTGTCTATGAATAGAAGGGCAGGGGCACAATGAAAAGGATCTTCTTTGGGCTCTTTGACTTTCTATTTTCTAAGGCTAAGGTTATTCTATCATTTTGTAACTGTAACTGATTCTTATATCGATAAAAAGGAAACTTCTGGAGTGGACGTAGGCCGGAGTTAGCCGTACCACTATAAAATATATTGTTCTTTACTACTTTCATTTTAATTTTGACTGTTCTTCGCATTATTATTCTCTACATATATTCTATCTGTGAGTTGTGACTGGTATTTGGTGCTTTCATATGGATTTGGGTGTTATGACCAATTTTGGCGCTAACACTATCCAAACTCACCCACCTCGCATCCATCTGCAGTAACACGTCAGTCCACTACGTATCAATCCACTGTCAAACAGTTTGCTATCGTTCAACACTCAGTTACAACAATTGTAACATCCCGCCTTTCTGTACACTTTAAATCGATGATAAACCACACACATCAAACATAAACCATATAGAAAGGCGGATTGTTATGGGGTAAATAAGAAATATCAGAGAAAGAAAAACAAAATAGAATCTTGGAACGGAACAGTAAAATATAATAATTAAATAAACTGTTCATGAAGCTGTTTACAAAACATTTGATTATGCTAATACACTATAAAATCAGAGTTACATATACCAGAGAATAATAATTACAATGCAGCGGAACAGTATGAATGCAGTGGAATAATATAATAAATAATAGTAATAAAATCTTCGTCTTCGTCCTCCAGAAATAAAGTCTTCATATCCTGTAATACTCAGACTGACCCGAGCGAATTGAAAAGACAAAACACTCGAGTCGGAACTAAAAGATCTTATGTAAGTTAAATCAAATGAAATAAATATGAGTGAAACAACGTCAGAGATGTTTACGGGATTTGACATCTCCTATCCAGTGTCAAACGTGATTGGAGTAGCTTAAAAGATGCTTGGGATTCACATCTCCCAAGGATCCGTTAAACTATTTAACATGTAGTAATATTTCGCTATTATAATAATGTCTATAGTAAAATAAACTTACTTTAAAGTAGCATTAAGGAGTGACCCAATATTCCCCTTAACACAATAATAGTCCCAGTAGTCCACCTAGTGTCAGCACATCTCCAGATCGGGTGACTACCCTAAATACTCCACGGGCTATGGGAGAAACCCAAAATCGTACAAGTCGCGCTAGGGTAGGTGACATGACACAATTAGGCAATGCCAGAGTAGGTATACCAATTACGCTTTCGGGCCGGTGGTAACGCGTAGCGCGCAGCTACCGCCCACCTTGAGCCACACCCCCAAATCAAAAAAATCAAAAGTGGCCACCGAATCAATCCAAAAGTCAGTATAATATCGAGGGGATGTGTCCGACCAAAGATGCTACTTCATAAGCCCGTCAATCGCTCCTGTTTTAGCCACCTATGTCAACTCACGGGAGTCAGGTCCATGTATATACCTCAAAGGAATGCTACCACCATCCTACTTTATTTTGGAATCTACACCTTGTACGCAGTTGTTAAAATGGTTTTCGGAGCTGGCAGAGAGTATGACAACTTCCGATCCCGGTCTCTTTAACAACCAAACGTTATTATAACACCGCGGTCTTTTCAAAATAGTTTATACTTTTAAAACCGGAATATAATATCCATTTCAAAACCATATAAATACGATATCATTTCCGTTTCAAAAACCCATCAATATGATATTGTTTTATTAAAACCCAAATCAATATAATGTCATTTTATTTCGAATATATCCTTTCTAAAATCAAGTACTTTCAAAATAGTAATATTTTGAAACCAAATGCTTGAAATATAACCTTTCAAAACATAATACTTCGAATTTCATAGCTTCTAAACCATAACTTCCAAAACTAAAATGGTTTGGATATTCAAACAGTATACAAAATAAAATAGTTTGAATTTAAAATCACTTTATAAAGTAAAATAATTTCCTCGACTTCACAATTTTATTCACTTTAAATTAAATCTCAATTCATAACTTTCAACTCACTTTTAGTTTCAATAAACCATTTCAATTTTGATATATTTCAAACTTTGAGTATTAAAAAATTTCAAAACTAAAGTTGATAATTACGATTCAACAATTCAATGTTCTATTATTTAGTTTTGAAATATTTGCATAATAAATCCATTGTCCTTAAAAAACTCAAATTACAAATAACTAAATATTTCCTTCAATTTAGTAATATTTGAAATACTCATTTAATTCACCTTGACCCCAAAATCAAGTTATAATAATTATACCTTTTAAAATTTCCAATTTAATAAATTTCGCATCAACCCTTTAGAGTTTAATTCTTAAACAAATTTAATTTCAAATAAATCTCCAATTTATCTCCCATCCTTAATTTATTTAAATCATTATACACTCTATATTAAACTAAAATTTAAATAGTTACTCACATTTATTTTAATAAAAATCAAACTCTATTAGTAAACTTAAATTTGTATTTAACAAACTTATACATAGCTTAAATTCAAGCATTTAACTATATATAAAATAAAATTTATATAATATCAAAGAAATCAATATTCATTAAACCATATATTTCTTTCCAAAACCATAGAAATCATTTTCAAAATGTTTTATATATATAGACTACGGTGTCTGTATATAATTTTCTACCCTATGGTCAAGTGATACGGATATTTATCATTTCAATCCATAATTTGAAATAAAAATACGGTTATATATCATTTCAAATCGCAATTTCGAATGAAATAATAATGCATAACCACTTGCAGTTTATAGCAATATAAATACAACATCCATTCATCCAATATCAATCATCAACCATTTATCACAATCATCATCCAATTAAAATAATAACATCAATATAGCACAGATAATAAATAACAGGTACTTTCTGACAGTTTATATTCAATAATAAATTAAATAACAATTTAACTAACAGTTTATATGCAATAATAAATTAAATGACAATTTAATTCAACAAATTTCAATTTAACTGGAATGATGATAAAAATGTACCAAACAACCATAAATAAAATTCTAATCACATCAGAAATTAATTTAACACATATTAGAAATTTTAGACCTTGTAAGTGGGTTAAAACACCCACCTTTTGAATTTAAATTGAATTTAAATCCAATTTAATCCCAAAATTTGAACAGTCTCCAAATTTGTCCGAAATAGTGCCAAAATGTCTGAAATTCCAATACGAACCTAATGGAGAAAATCGTGTGTGAAACGGACCTCGTATGTGAGAGTTATTGCAATTAGAACATCGAATACTTTAAATTGAAATAAAAATAAAATAAACTAACAAGTTTCACAACTCAGCCACGTTACTATCTTCACCCTGTACTCGCGCAAATACAGTTCACGAAACCCTAGCATAGAATTGCGATCAACCGAACAAGCCGCCGCAGCTCACGAGTTCGGCATCGCATCGGCCACGCCGACCCTGGCACATGCGACCTCGCGTCAGCCTCCCCGATGCTTCGCAACCTCCGCCGCTGCTACACGACGCCCAAAAGCCCACAGCCACCGCCGATATCAATAACCCTAATTGAATTGTTTACGGCGATCTAGCCGTTAACCCATCACGAAACCCACATGGATGTAATCGCCTTAGCTTTCAACATAATACTGCATCTTCGAATCGACGATCAATCGAAGTTGATCACGACTCAATGAATGGCCACGGATTATTCGACAATTTCAGGACGAACAGTGACTTCAATCGAAAAATGAATCACATCTCTGAGATGCGCTCGTCGAGAGCTTTCCGACGATATAAAATATGATTAGTTTGAAGAGTTTGAAATTTGGATTTGGTTTTTGAATTGCAATTGGATCTAGAAGTGGGAATTTTGTTTGTCTTCCATTGAGGAGGAGAGACAACTGAATTGTACATACAAAAATGAGAAAAGAAATAGGCTAGGGTTTATAACTGGATATATATAGGTAGGTCAGAAATAGAGATGAATGGACACGATTGGTTCGGACCGTTGAAACGATAAATGGCCCAAAAAGATCGTTCCTACTCCGGAACGAAATTAGGTCAACCCATATATCAAAATAGATTTTTTTGAATATTTTAAACTCGATGTAACAAGTTTCAAGTTCAAATTCCATCGTATGGAGAAGTTATGCTAAAATGAAGTTACTTCAAATTGATTTCAAGGCGTTTCACGTTCGTGCGATCAAACGACAAGTCCGATCGCTACGAAACTTGAAATTCTACAATAGTTCACCGTTACTGATCCGATGAAACTAGTTTCATCGAAATCCGAGTCAGTGGCCAAAATGGCTATTTTCTAGTTAATTAAATAAATTAATAATTAATTAATTAAATCACTTTTTCAATTTCAATTCCATAAATAACAAATATTATCATTTTTGATTTCTTAAACAATTTCAATACTTCAAACCATTTTGATATCAATTCAAAGTTAATTAATCTACCAATTTCCGTATTCAATTTCAATTTTAATAAATTCATAAATCATCAATTGAAATTCCAAATAAATCCATTTATTTGATTCTAAGTCTTATCATTCAATCCATTATTATCAAATAGATAAAATTAACATTGGCTCATGCTTTATTACATAAATATCTTCAAATTTCATCTAAATTAATATTTACGAAATATTTAAATATTTAATTTTATTTAGTTACAATTAATCCAATTATAAATATTTAAATTCAAATAAATTAATAAATCTTGATTTCCATTCTTTAAATCGACCAATTGTCATATTATAGATAGAATTAACCTTATTTCCAAATATTTATTTAAATTGTACTAACATTGATTTTATCAAATTACAGTTTATTATGTATTATTTCATCAATTAATATACTTTGAAATTATTTCTCAATTTATTAATTACAATAAGTTATAAATCTTACAATTTGTTAAATTAATTGGGTTTGCACCAAATTAGTTACTTATTAACTTGTATTAACATCATTACCTTTATTTTAGTGATTTCATCATTAAATTACAGATTTGTTTATTTTCTTTTCGAGTAAGATTACTAAAACTTATTGAATTAAAAAAAAAATTATTATCAAAAATTACAGGTCGTTACACTCTCCCCCACTCAAAACTTTTCGTCCCCGAAAAGGAAAAAGAAGGAAAAAGAAGAACTAAGAAATCAATATATCTTACTTAAAATATTAAATTTATAAACAAATAAATTTACAAAATTAATTAATTTAAATAAAGTATACCGATTTATAACCATTAAATATTTTTATACTCAAATTAATAAAGTTTGGAAAACATATTCCAAATTTTCTAAGTCCAAAATTTACGAAAAATTTCGGGAGAGACTCCTTTGTACGGAGAGGCTCGGGAGAAAATATAATATCAAATATAATAATATACAACATATATTTTCCAAAATAATATATACCAACACGGGAAAAACAATATAATAACGCTATAAAACCGTAATCCGAGAACGTACCTATTTGTCGGGCAATTAACGCTTACTTATGAAACCAAAAGCAGTAGCAATTGCTTGCATAACCTGTATTTCACTTATATAATCCAAAAAGAGTAAACAATTATATAAAATGAAATATTTAAAGTTGTTTCAGACAATTCAATATAAACAACAACCATTGCAACCATAGCATACAATCATCATACAGAATCAACCAAATTAATTATCCGTTCATATCAAACAAAACAAATAGTTGTTTGGGTTCAAAAAATTTAAATTGTACAGAACGAAAAATAACTACTAAGTGCACCATTTACTCAACAGTCTTAGATGAAACTAAATAGATTATTCATTCACCCAAACAAATTTAAAGCATCTTTGCCCAAACAACTATAAGTCAAACAAACAACAATTTCAAACAATAGATCAAGTTCAGTCTTATTAATTTCATTTCATAATATTTGTTGTTTGATTTCATTTCTTTCATATAATGATTTATCCTTTTTATTTAATTTTATTTCTTGCCAATTTTCTATTTCCATCCATTGATTCAGTGTTTATTTCACTTATTTGCACTTATACTTACATAAATTCATTTTTATTTATTCATATCATATAAATTTTCTTTTTATTGCATTACATTCATTCATTTTTCAATTTCACTTATTTTCATTCATTTATTACTTAATTTCATTTATTCATTTAGTTGTAATACTTACCTTCAATTTATTTAATTAGTATCCTTTCAATTCTACTTAAGTTTTAACAACTACAACAGCCAATTCTTGTTTATTAACGAATTTCATTGAATACTTTCATTATTTCAAATTTTTACTTGTAAAATTTCCAATTACATTTTCTTTTACCATTTTTTTATAGTTGGTAAGTTATATTTATGCTAATGAATGCAATTTAAAATTGTACAAGTTTATCTTAATTCTTTTAAATTAATTAAATGTTCAATAATCCTATCTTCTGTCTTATAGGTTACACCTTTCAAATTTTCTTGTAGTTTCATTCATACTTAGCATTTAATCTCTTATTTTAAATTAGAGGTTCCAATTATTAGTTAGTTACATTTAATTTTACTACAATAATTGAAACTATTAATTAACGGAAACTTAAGAACTAAATCCGGGTTAAATTCCAAATCATTTTAAAATAATAGATAAATATATATCCCTACAACTTATATATATCTAATTATATTTAAAACTATTTGAAATTTACATTTGTTTATCAAAATAGATCTGCAGTAAAACTACTACAGTGGCCTTCCCACTTCGAAACTCGAAAATGAATGTCGATGGTGCGTGCACTCATCACCGAAATTATTTTTCAGCGACAGAGAGGGGAGTACAGAACTCATTTTCTTTCAAAATTTCTTTAAAACAATTCTTTCAAATCATATTGAAGTATTTATATCAGAAAATAATTTTAAATAATATTATTATTATATTCCAAAATCATTTGAAAGAAATTTTCAATACCTCAGAACTTAAGTTCTAAATTCCTAAATTTCATTTATTTTATTTTCAATCTCATTTCAACTATTATTTATAAATTTCATTACATAACAACCAATATTTTGCAACCAAATATATATATATATATATATCATTTATAAAATTTTATTTTATATATATAGAAAATATAATAGGCAAAATTATTTCATTCACCTATATTCAAAACAAATATTGCGTCAGTCTGTCCTATTAAGTGTTTAGAAATCCCTATTGATGTCATACCGTCCTATGCACCAACCAGAATATAAATAAAAAATAGAATAAATTAACACAATATTAAAACCTTTTTATAACACTAACAAATACGCTTTCTCATATATATACACTCAGCGACTCATCACATGGTATTACTACCCTATTGATAAAGAGTCAGGCCCCATAAAGCTAAGGTTTATCGCTAAACCTCGCTCTGATACCAAATGTAACATCTCGCCTTTTTGTATGCTTTAAATCGACGATAAACCACACACGTTAGACTTAAATCATACAGAAGGGCGGATTGTTATGGGGTAAATAATAAAAAGCAAAGAAAGAAAAACAAAATAGAATCTTGCACCGGAACGATAAAATATAATAATTAAATAAACAGTTCATGAAGCTGTTTAAAAAACATTTGATCATACTAATACGCTATAAAATCAGAGTTACACATACCAGAGAATAATAATTACAATGCAATGGAACAATATGAATGCATTGGAATAATATAATAAATAATAGTAATAAAATCTTCGTCTTCGTCCTCCAGAAATAAAGTCTTCATATCCTATAATGCTCAGACTGACCCGAGCAAATTGAAAAGACAAAACACTCGAGTCAGAACTAAAAGATCTTATGCAAGTTAAATCAACTGAAATAAATATGAGTGGAACGGCGTCAGAGATGTTTATGGGATTTATCATCTCCTATCCAGTGTCAAACGTGAGTGTAGTAACTTAAAAGATGTTCGGAATTCACATCTCCTAAGGATCCGTTAAACTATTTACTATGTAGTAATATTTCGCTATTATAATAATGTCCATAGTAAAATAAGCTTACTTTTAAATAGCGTTAAGGAGTGAATCAATATTCCCCTTAACACAATAATAGTCCCAGTAGTCCATCCAGTATCAGTGCATCTCCAGATCGAAAGACTACCACAAATACTCCACGGGCTACGGGAGAAATCCAAAATCGTACAAGGCGTGCTAGGGTAGATGACACGGCACAACTAGGCAATGCCAGGGTAGATATACCAGTTACGCTTTCGGGCCAGTGGTAACGCGTAGCGTGCAGCTACCGCCCACCTCGAGCCACACCCCAAAAAAAAAATCAAAAGTGGCCACCGAATCACTCCAAAAGTCAAAGTATAATATCGAAGGGATGTGTCCGATCAAAGGTGCTACCTCATTATCCCATCAATCACTCCTGTTTTAGCCTCTTTATGCCAAATCACGGGAGTCAGGTCCACGTATATACCTCAAAGGAACGCCACCACCATCCTACTTCTTTCTGGAATCTCCACCACGTACGCAGTTGTTAAAGTGGTTTTCGGAGTTGGCAAAGAGTATGACAGCTTCCGATCCCAATCTCTTTAACAAGCAAACGATATTATAACACCGTGGCCTTTTCAAAATAGTTTATACTTTTAAAACCAGAATCTAATATCCATTTCAAAACCATATAAATAAGATATCATTTCCATTTCAAAAACACATCAATATGATATTGTTTTATTAAAACCCAAATCAATATAATATCATTTTATTTCGAATATATCCTTTCTAAAATCATAGCACTTTCAGAATAATAATATTTTGAAACCAAAGGCTTGAAATATAACCTTTCAAAACATAATACTTCGAATTTCATATCTTCTAAACCATAACTTCCAAAACTTAAATGGTATGGATATTCAAACAATATATAAAATAAAATAGTTTGAATTTAAAATCACTTTATAAAGTAAAATAATTTCCTCGACTTCACAATTTTATTCACTTTAAATTAAATCTTAATTCTTAACTTTCAACTCACTTTCAGTTTCGATAAACCATTTCAATTTCAATATATTTCAAACTTTGAGTATTAAAAAATTTCAAAACAAAACTTGATAATTACGATTCAACAATTCAATGTTCTATTATTTAGTTTTGAAATATTTGCATAATAAATCCATTATCCTTAAAAAAAACTCAAATTACAAATAACTAAATATTTCCTTCAATTTAGTTATACTTGAAATACTCATTTAATTCACCTTGACCCCAAAATCAAGTTATAATAATTATACCTTTTAAAATTTCAGTTTAATAAATTTCACATCAACCCTTTAGAGTTTAATTCTTAAATAAATTTAATTTCAAATAAATCTCGAATTTATCTCACATCCTTAATTTATTTAAATAATTATAAACTATATATTAAAATAAAATTTAAATACTTACTCATACTTATTTTAATAAAAATCAATCCCTATTATTAAAGTTAAAATTTTATTTAACAAACTTATACATAGCTTAAATTCAAGCATTTAACTATATATAAAATAATATTTATATAATATCAAAATAATCAATATTTATTAAACCATATATTTCTTTCCAAAACCACATAAATCATTTTCAAAATATTATATATATATATATAGACGACGGTGTCTGTATACAATTTTCTACCCTATGGTCAAGTGATACGGATATTTATCATTTCAATCCGTAATTTAAAATAAAAATACGGTTATATATCATTTCAAACCGCAATCCCGATTGAAATAAAAATGCATAACCACTTGCAGTTTATAATAATATAAATACAACATCCATTCATCCAATATCAGTCATCAACCATTTATCACAATCATCATCCAATTCAAATAATAACATCAATATAGAACAGATAATAAATAACAATTTAACTGACATTTTATATCAAATAATAAATTAAATAACAATTTAATTCAATAAATTTCAGTTTAACTGGAATGATGACAAAAATGTACCAAACAGCCATAAATAAATTTCTAATCACATCAAAAATTAATTTAAAACACATAAGAAATTTTAGAAGTTGTGAGTGGGTTAAAACACTCACCTATTGAATTTAAATTTAATTTAAATCCAATTTAAACCCAAAATTTAAACAGTCTCCAAATTCATTCAAACCTATGCCAAAATGTCCGGAATTCCAATACAAACCTAGCGGAGAAAATCGCGAGTGAAACGGACCTCGTATGTGAAAGTTATTGAAATTAGAACATTGTATACTTTAAATTGAAATTAAAATAAAATAAACTAACAAGTTTCAAAACTCAGCCACGTCACTATCTTCACCCTGTACTTGCATAAATGCAGTTCACGAAACCCTAGCGTAGAATCATGATCAACCGAACAAGCTGCCGTTGCTCACGAGCTCGGCGCTGCATCGTCCACGCTGACCCTGGCACATGCAACCTCGCCTCGGCCTCCCCGATGCTTCGTGACCTCCGTCTCTGCTACACGACGCCCAAAAGCCCACAACCGCCGCCGTTATCAATAACCCTAATTAAATTGTTTACGGCGATCTAGCCATTAACCCATCACAAAACCCACATGGATGCAATCCCTTCAGCTTTCTCCATAATACTACATCTTTGAATCGACGATCAGTCGAAGTTGATCGTGACTCAGTGAATGGCCGTGGATTGTTCATCAATTTTAGGACAAACAGTGACTCCAATTGAAAAGTGAATCACATTTCTGAGATGCGCTCATCGAGAGCTTTCTGACAGTATAAAATATGATATAGTTTGAAGAGTTTGAAATTTTGATTTGGTTTTGAATTGTAATTGGATCTTGAAGTGGGAATTTGTTTGTCTGCCATTGAGGAGGAGAGATAGCTGAATTGTACGTACAGAAATGAAAAAAGAAATAGGCTTGGGTTTATAACTAGATGTAACATCCCAGAATTTTGACCATATTACTATAATAAGTTTTTAATCTAATTTAAATAAAATACAATTTTTCATTTAAATAAATAAGATTTTGGGCATTATTAGTTATATATGTGTTATAAAGGAAATTGTAATTTCAAACTTAAAATAGACTCTTTTGACAATATTTAAAATAAAACCCGTTTTATTCAATTAAATTAAAGATGTATTAATGACATTTAATATCAGATATATGAATGTAATTAATAATATTAATATTTACAATAGCACAATTCTATTCATATTCAATATAAATATAAAATATATTAATGCAAATATAAGTTACAAATCAAATATTTGGAAGATTTAACTTTAAATAAAAATAAGATTAAGAAGTGTTTCTAACAACAACTTTTGTAATTAAAATAAAATAAAGCTTATAAATATTTAGCTTAAGTATAACATAAAAATATGGATATTAACATAAGTATGAAGACATAAGAAAACAGTAATATCAAGATAAGTATAAAAATAAAACAAGTCAATAAAATACTTTATAGTTAAGTTTAGGATAGAAGTAAGCATATAAAATAAATTGTTAGTTTTGTAACCTTGTAGCCTGAAACCAGATAAGCCCAAAGATGTATATTGTGTTCAAGCAATGAAGATAAAACAAAATCCTGTAAACAAATATCTTTGTTCAAAATACAAGAAGCAGCAAACAATAAATATATGTAAACTAATTTGAAGACAAGCATTTAATTAGCACCACTCTTTGTCAAAAATAATCTTTCAGCCGAAATATTTGCTTCATCTCGGATCTTTAGTACATAAACATAAAAGAAAATTTTGATCATAACCAGGGAAGGCTTATACTAGAAGCTATGCCCTGTACAAAAACTGTTCTTATCTATAAATACCACATCATTCTACCTGTACATATTATTTAGTTCGTTCACAACTTAAAAGAAAAACCTGAGAAAAGCAAAACAAATATAAATAAACATCATACTTTCAAACTCAATCAGATTCAGAGGCAAAGAAAAGCTTTCATAAATTCTAACTGCAGTCTTCCTTTCAACAAATCCCTCTGTTTCAACAGTATATTGGTGAGTAAACTTAATTTTTGAAATTTAGTTATTAATAATTAATACATGGAAAATATTATGTTGATATAACACAGTTCTGTGATGTTTATAATTACTAGATGTACTATTTTATGATGTTCTTCATGTTTTTTCATGATTCTGAGGCAAAGAAACAGAGGATGATTTGTACCTCTCATGTAAACAATTTAAAACTCAAAATTTAACTTATTAAGTTGTATAAACAAAGTATAAAGACCTGGAAATTTGTTTTAATAACAGCATAGTTATAGTAAGTTTAATTTACAGTAAAAAGTGAATAATGGTTAAAATTCGAATAGCTTAAATTGTAAATTTGAATTTATATCTTGAAACAACATACAAAAGTATGATTTTTAAGACAAAAATTATGATTTTTAGTTAACTATTCTTAGAGCAGTTCATTAGTGAACCAAAAGTACTTTTTCATGAAAATCTGATGATTCATCCAATTATTGTTGTTGAAATTTGATGTGAAACTAGAATATTAATTTGTGAACACAAGAAAAATGTTTAAACAAATTTCGAATGCATGGAAATTTGGGGGTGATCGAAAGTAGGGTTTTTGGGTTCGATGTTTTGGGTTCTTTATATTTGATGACTGCGTCGCCATGGATTAGCCAAGCTCTGTGAAGTTTTGGGAAGTGGTAGAGGGGGTTGATGGCGAGGTATGGCCGGAGCCACGTCGTCGCAAGTGGTCGAAATCGAGAGGACGTGGCGATTTCTTCTATCGTGTTTGAGTTGTTGTTCGTATTTTCAAGCATATTTTGATTTCGAGATTAATATGTTAAACTGGGCTTTGATTTCGAACGAGTGGTTGTATTGGGGTTTCCTAGGACGTCGTGGGTCGCCAGAATCGTTGGCGAACCACCGTACACATGCACGGTGGTGTGGGGGTATCTTCTATTTCGAACGTGTGGGTTCGTCGCGTGTTTTGCTCGAGGGAATCGTGTTGTCGCTTCGGGTTGTTCTCTGGGTCAGGGTTTGAGCGCGTGTGTTAATGGGTTACGGCAGTTTTATGTTTTAAGTAAAAAATATATATAACAAAACAGAGAAGAAAGAAAGAGCTGAAGAGAGAAAGAAGGGAGAGGAGAGAGGGAACTCGGGAAGGTACAGGGGGAAGTCGCGAGTTTGCTCGAGTTAGTACAGTAGTTTTCTCAGGCCTTATTCTCTCCGTGTTTTGCCTAATCACTTTAAGTTATCTTGATAAATTAAAACTAGTATTAAGGTGGTTGACGATGTTAACATGTTTAAGTTAAAAATTTGATTTTAAAATTTATAAAAAAAATGAAGGGGATTTTGCAAATATAAGATAATAAATTAATTTAAAGTATAAGTTGATCTAGAATTGTAAATTAATTTTATAATTGTAATTTAATAAGTAGTTTAAGATTTAATTAAATTTATAACTAAAGATTTTAATAATAATCTTGTGTAAACCAATTTGTAATTAAGAATTTAATTAACCATTTAAAGTTAATTAATTAACAAATAAGAGAAATTAGCCGATTAAATAATTAATTAAGGATTCAACGACTAAGTTAATTAGTAATTAATGGTTAATTAAGTAATTAGTAATAATTAAATGAGTAAATGAGTTTTATAAATCAATAATTAAGGTTATTGATTAATAATTAAGAATGAATGAATTAATTATGTGAATAATAAAAAAGTAATCAATAAATAAGTTAATTAATTAGTAATTAAATAAGGAAGAATAAAATGGTTTATCCTTAAGCAAGTAATTAAGTTTAAAATAAATCAAACTAAATGTTGATATGAATTGATGATTCTGTTTGATTGACTCTGATATGTAATTATACCATGTGATGTTCTGTGATATTCTGGATACATCTGTGATGACTGTATATGATTTATCTGTGACAGTTGCTATGTGAATTCAATTGTTGAATTAAACTGTTTAAAATTAATTTAAACAACTTGGCCTTTAAAGTGGCGCTTGGATTTCGATGAGACCGGGATCGGGTATCAATTTGATATTCCGAAAACCACATCGATCCAAATTAATCGTTAGGTCGTGACATCTCAAGTGAAGATCGAGATGGTGTTTTCAGAATGCAAAGATTATTGTCGTTAACTCTGAGGGTGATTCCAAAACAAGTGTTACGAGATAGTGCCTTCGGTTTCGTTCGTACCCGGAATGAACTTGTATGGATTGAATGCTTTCAGCATATCGTCATGCAGACGATGAGCATTCTAAGAGATATGTTCTATAAAGGTAAACGCAGCCTCAAGCCTCATCAACCGGGAATGGCTAAAACAGGGTATGTGCAGCAAGGTTAGGTGGGTCATGCCCAAGCAGGACGAGGTATACCCCTGTCTAAATGTCCCTTTTATTCGGATGTGTGGGCGGTTGGTCTGCAGCCAACTGCGAGGTTATCTTGTTCGGGACTGTTCAATAAGGAATGGTTCCGGCCTTGTGTTGCAGGGGAGTTAGGGTGGCTCCTCAGGACGGTGATCTAGGCCATGTACTATGACGGGCGGTACCCCAGTAGCCCTACCATTGTATGGGATCCAATTTCCAATAAGAGCCGTACGTTTTGATTGTGCCCAACTATGTTGAAATGTGAGATGTAAGCATTTCAGCTATTTCCGTATTTTACTTGAAACCCTAGACACTATTATAATATCATTGAATTTCCTATAAATTGTTTTGGTTAGCGTAAGGTAAAATCTTACCCGTATTTATGTGTGGGAAGTCTTACGTGATACCTTTATTTTCAAATGACTTTCAAAGTTAAAACAATTTTAACCGTTTACTCATACCAGACCCATGTCTGACCCGGAGTTTATATTTTGTTTTTCATAAACTCTTCGGTACTCAAATTTTTATGAGTAGCCAAGTGATAGGTTGTGGAGTATAGAGTCTTCTGGAGGAGTTGAAGCAGAAGACCAAACGTATGTATCTATCTATATAGTTCCGCTGTGTTAGTTAGTGCATGATGTATTTCGGGATGTATGTTTTGACAGATATGTATATGATAGTCCTGTTGTATGATATTGTATAACTCTGATGTATATATAACTATGTAATAGTTATGTTGATGTATTATATTTTGTTTCCATTCCGCTGTGTGATTCTGATGTTGTTATTCTTTTTTTCTGTTCTTTTCTATTTCTATCCCTTTCTTTCTTATTGATGACACGTCGTTCTGGAGTTAGAAAGGCGGGTCGTCACAGCTGGTATCAGAGCGCTAGGTTGAGCGAGTACCTAGGCTCTTGAATAATATTTATCTTGAGAGTGCGTATTTGTATTTTCATATAATTATATACCTATCTAAATTTGTTGAGTTACCTGTCCAGGTGGCCAACATGAGTTCTGGAAGGAGAGGCAGAGTTAGGGCTTGTACTTCGATTGATAATGGTCGAAGTCAAATTGCTAGAGAGGCTGTAAATCCAATACGGCATCAAGTTAGTTTTGCAGCCTTATGTAAAGACTTCAACAGTCTCGGAGGACAACCATTTAAAGGTTCAAAATCGATAATTGAAGTTCAAGCTTGGCTACGCTCTTGTGAGCGCATTTTTAAGAGTATGAGGTTATATGATGATCGGAAGAGGGAAATAGCATCGTGGCAATTGCAGGGAGGCACAACAACATGGTGGGATGCAACAATTGCAAATATTCCTGAAGAGGATATTTCATGGGAAAGATTTAAGGAGTTATTTGAGGAGAAGTTTATGCCAACAGCAGGGAAAACCCAATTGTACCAGGATTTTATGAATTTGAAGCAAGAAGGCATGTCTGTTTCTGAGTATGAGACCAAATTCGACGAACTTTCGTGCTATGGACCAGGACTCATTGATACTCCCCTCAAGAACAATGAAAAGTTTGTGCAAGGATTGAGATCAGAATTTCACGATAAGATGACAGTGCTCTTGAAAGGATCTTTTGTTGATTTAATTGATATGGCTTTGAGATATGAGAATTTGTTGAGCAAGAAATCAGAGGCAACGACAACAGTTTCGAGAGGGAATTTCGTTAACCCAAATAAAAGGAAGTATAATCCACTTTGGAAAAGGCAAGCCAAGGGAAAGAAACTGGGAGGAAGCGATAACGGACACCGCAAGTGTTATAATTGTCAGCAAATTGGACATTTGGCAAATCAGTGTCCTCAGGGATGATCTCGGTAACAGCAACGTCATAGTAGTCCAGGATCAGCAATAGTTCAGAGAGCGTTGTGTTTTAATTGTCACCAGCCCGGTCACATGATCAGGAATTGTCCAATTTTGCAGAGGGCACCTCAAAATAAAGTTTTTGCTCTGGAAGCAGGTCCATCTTCTTCTTCTCAAGGAAAAGGGGTATTGGAAGGTACCTTACTCTTAGATGGCAAATATATTAAAGTTTTGTTTGATTCGGGTGCATCTTTGAGTTTCATTTCTCTGGAATCAGTAGAAAAGTTCTCTCTCAACCCTAGTATGGTTGATCGTCCCATTTTTGTATCTAATCTTATTGGTGGGGCAACCAAACTAGATATGATCTGTAAGGACTTGAAGATTTCTTATTTGTCCCATAGTTTCTCTTGTGACCCTTATGTGTTAAATTTTAAGGGATTAGATCTTATTTTGGGAACGGATTGGCTCGATAAGTATAAAGCAGTCCTGAATTGTAATGAGAGGACAGTTTCGCTGGAAACTGATTTGGGTAGGATTGCCAAAGTGTTGTGCGATTGTTCTGGATTTCACTTGAGTAGTCTTTTGTAAGGAGTTGAGACTTCTCAAGAGAAAGTTGAAGAAATCGACGTGGTTCAAGATTTTTTTGATGTCTTTGAAGAAGTTAAGTGTCTGCCTCCACATTGACAGATTGAATTTCGTATTGATTTGATTCCAGGAGCTGTGCCGGTGATTCAGCCCAGTAGGAGAATGCCTCCTAGAGAGAGAGAGAAGAGTTGATTAAGCATACATAAGATCTTTTGGAGAAGGGTTAGATTAGACCCAGTTTTTCTTGTCGGGGTTCTGCTGCGGTGTTTGTCACCAAATCAGATGGTTCGCTAAGGTTCTGTGTTGATTATAGAGAGTTGAACAAAGTGAGCATTCAAAATAAATATCCTTTTCCTCGTATCGATGATCTCTTTGACCAATTGCATGGAGCTTCTATCTTTTCTCAACTGGATTTAGCTTAGGATTCCATCAATTGAGGGTAGCTGAAGACAGTATTCCCTTGACAGCATTTAGGGGACCGAATTGTTTTTATGAGTGGTTGGTTATGCCTTTCGGGTTAACCAACGCTCCTGTCTATTTTGTTGACCTCATGAACCGAGTCTTTCGGGATGTGTTGAATAAATTTGTTCTGGTATTCATTGATGATATCTTGGTCTACTCCAAATCTGAAGAGGAGCACAAGCATCATTTGAGGATTGTATTGGAGACTCTGAGGAAGCATGTGTTGAAGGCAAAGTTTTCAAAGTGCCATTTCTAGAAATTGGAAGTTAAATATTTAGGGCACATTGTTTCTGGTGAAGGTATTTCTGTAGATCCAGCGAAGGTCGAAACTATTTTGGAATGGAAACAGCCGGAGACGCCAACTAAAGTTCGCTGTTTTCTGGGTTTGGCTGGCTACTACAAAAAATTTATTGAGGACTATTCCAAGATTTCTTCGCATCTGACTAAGCTGACTAGGAAAGGAGCTAAATTTAAGTGGACACCCTAGTGTAAAGAAGCTTTTCAGTAATTGAAGACAAGGCTAACCAATGCACCAGTACTTGCTATTCCGGATGGGAAGAGCAAATTTGAAGTGTATACTGATGCTTGTCTAGTTGGACTGGGAGCATTTCTGATGCAGTATGGCAGACTAATTGCTTATGCTAGTCGGTAATTGAAGCCACATGAGAAGAACTACGCTACGCATGATCTAGAACTGTTAGCCATTGTTTTTGCTTTAAAGATCTGGAGACATTATCTTTTGGGAGAAAAGTTTGAGTTATTCACGGATCACAAACCGTTGAAATATATTTTCTCTAAAAAAGATCTTAATCTGAGACAGCAGCGATGGGTCGAATTTCCGGCATCCTATGATTTGGATATTTTGTATACTCCGGGGAAAGCGAATGTTGTAGCTGATGCTCTTAGTAGAAATGCGGTCTTATCTCTTTTGGAGATCGTTCCATCTCTCCAAGAAAGGATCATTAGTAAGCAAATGGAGGATAAATCTTTTGAGGAAATAATTTTTGGAACTAAGGACGGTCGATATTCCAATTTCAAGATGGACGATCAGGGTGCTTTAAGGATTAATGGTCGTTTGTGTGTGCCTAATATAGATGGACTGAGGCAAGAAGTCTTAGCTGAGTGTCATCGCTCCAAATTGAATACTCATCCGGGAATCTCGAAGATGTATAAAGATATGAGGAGTGTTTTATGGTGGCCGAGCATGAAGATAGATGTAGCTGCTTTCATGAATAGTTATGACATCTGCCAACAAGTGAAGGGAGATCAACAGAAGTCAGCCGGACTATTGCAGCCTTTGGAAATTCCGGATTGGAAGTGGGAGATGATTTCGATGGATTTCATCGACGGTTTGCCTAGAACCAGGAAAGGAAATGAAGGGATATGGGTTTTGTTGATCGTTTTACAAAGAATGCCCATTTCATACCCGTTAAGGCAATGCGTACTGCAGCTTCTCTGGCAGAAATTTTATTGAAGGAGATAGTCAGATTGCATGGTGTTCCTGTCAGTGTAGTAAGTGACCGTGATCCTATTTTCACCAGCAAATTCTGGGAAGCTCTGCAATCAGCTATAGGAACAAGTTTGAGATTAAGTACAGCCTATCATCATCAGACGGACGGACAAATAGAGAGGCTTAATCGTATTCTAGAAGATATGTTGCGGGCCTGTGTATTGGATTTTGGAAGATCGTGGGAAGACCATCTTCATTTAGTGGAATTTTCTTATAATAACAGTTACCAAGCGAGTATTAAGATGGCCCCATATGAAGCTCTGTATGGAAGACCATGTAGATCTCCATCCTGTTGGATTGAATCGAAAGATCGTCTTGTGCTCGGACCCGATCTAATTCGAGAAGCTTCTGTGAAGGTTGAGCTTATCAAGAAAAGAATGAAAGATGCTCAACATCGTCAGAAGAAATATGCAGATAAGAGACAAAGACCATTGGAATTTGAGATCGGAGATCTAGTTTTTATTTAAGTTCCCCAATCAAAGGTGCTATAAGATTTGGAAAGATGGGAAAACTTGCTCCAAGCTATATTGGACCATTCCGAGTGCTGGAAAGAATTGAAGATGTAGCTTACAGGATTGAATTGCCAGAACGGATGTCTGGAATTCACAATGTATTCCATGTGTCTCATTTAAGGAAATTTGTTCATGACCCATCACTGGTGGTAGAACCAGTTGTTCAGGAAGATTTAGAAGTAGAACCCAACTTGACTGTGGTTAGAAATCCCATTCAGATTGTAGATCAAGACGAGAAGCAACTCAGGAACAAAGTGGTGAAACTCGTCAAGGTGCAGTGGAGTGAGGATCCCAGAGATTGTACCTGGGAAACTCTTGATAGTTTTAGGAAAGCTTGACCGAATTTATGTCCGGATAGCTAGTAGTGTTGTTAGAATAGACTGTTTGATTTCTTTGTTTTATATGGATGATATGTATGTTTGGAGTGTTAATATTAAGCTTTTGAATTAAATGTTATTTAAATTTCGGGGACGAAATTCTTTTGCGGGGGGAGAAATGAAACATCCCAAAATTTTGACCATATTATTATAATAAGTTTTTAATCTAATTTAAATAAAATACAAGTTTTTCATTTAAATAAATAAGATTTTGGGCATTATTAGTTATATATGTGTTATAGAGGAAATTGTAATTTCAAACTTAAAATAGACTCTTTTGACAATATTTAAAATAAAACCCGTTTTATTCAATTAAATTAAAGGCTATGTATTAATGACATTAAATATCAGATATATGAATGTAATGAATAATTATAATAATATTTACAATAGCACAATTCTATTCATATTCAATATAAATATAAAATATATTAATGCAAATATAAATTACAAATCAAATATTTGGAAGACTTAACTTTAAATAAAAATAAGATTAAGAAGTGTTTCTAACAACAACTTTTATAATTAAAATAAAATAAAGCTTATAAATATTTAGCTTGAGTATAACATAAAAATACGGATATTAACATAAGTATGAAGACATAAGAAAACAATAATATCAAGGTAAGTATAAAAATAAAACAAGTCAATAAAATACTTGATAGTTAAGTTTAGGATAGAAGTAAGCATATAAAATAAATTGTTAGTTTTGTAACCTTGTAACATGAAACCAGATAAGCCCAAAGATGTATATTGTGTTCAAGCAATGAAGATAAAAGAAAATCCTGTAAACAAATATCTTTGTTCAAAATACAAGAAGCAGCAAACAATAAATATATGTAAACTAATCTGAAAACAAGCATTTAATTAGCACCACTCTTTGTGAAAAATAATCTTTCAGCCGAAATATTTGCTTCATCTCAGATCTTTAGCACATAAACATAAAAGCAAAATTTGATCATAACCAGGGAAGGCTCATACTAGAAGCTATGCCCTGTACAAAAACTGTTCTTATCTATAAATACCACATCATTCCCTGTACATATTATTTAGTTCGTTCACAACTTAAAAGCAAAACCTGAGAAAAGCAAAAGAAATATAAATAAACATCGTACTTTCAAACCCAATCAGATTCAAAGGCAAAGAAAAGCTTTCAGAAATTCTAACTGCAGTCTTCTTTTCAACAAATCCCTCTGTTTCAATAGTATATTGGTGAGTAAACTTAATTTTTGAAATTTAGTTATTAGTAATTGATACATGGAAAATATTATGTTGATATAACACAGTTCTGTGATGTTTGTAATTACTGGATGTACTGTTTTATGATGTTCTTCAAGTTCTTTTCATGATTCTGAGGCAAAGAAACAGAGGATGATTTATACCTCTCATGTAAACAATTTAAAACTCAAAATTTAACTTATTAAGTTGTATAAACAAAGAATAAAGACCTGGAATTTTTTTTTTAATAACAGCATAGTTATAGTAAGTTTAATTTACAGTACAAAGTGAATAATGGTTAAAATTCAAATAGCTTAAATTGTAAATTTGAATTTATATCCTGAAACAACATGCAAAAGTATGATTTTTAAGACAAAAATTATGATTTTTAGTTAACTATTCTTAGAGCAGTTCATTAGTGAACCAAAAGTTCTTTTTCATGAAACTCTGATGATTCATCCAATTATTGTTGTTGAAATTTGACGAGAAGCTAGAATATTAATTTGTGAACACAAATGTTTAAAAAAATTTCGAATGCATGGAAATTTGGGGGTGGTCGAAAGTAGGGTTTTTGGGTTCGATGTTTTGGGTTATGTACATTTGACGACTGCGTCGCCATGGATTCGCCGAGCTCTATGAAATTTTGGGAAGTGGTAGAGGGGGTTGATGGCGAGGTATGGCCGGAGCCACGTCGTCGCAAGTGGTCGAAATCGAGAGGACGTGGCGATTTCTTCTATCGTGTTTGAGTTGTTGTTCGTATTTTCAAGCATATTTTGATTTCGAGATTAATATGTTAAACTGGGCTTTGATTTCGAACGAGTGGTGGTATTGGGGTTTGCTGGGATGCCGTGGATCGCCAAAATCGTTGGCGAACCACCGTGCACGTGCACGGTGGCATGAGGGTATCTTCTATTTCGAATGTGTGGGTTCGTCGCGTGTTTTGCTCGAGGGAATCGTGTTGTCGCTTCGGGTTTTTCTCTGGGTCAGGGTTTGAGCGCGTGTGTGTTAATGGGTTACAACAGTTTTACGTTTTAACTAAAAAATATATATAAGAAACAGAGAAGAAAGAAAGAGCTGAAGAAAGAAAGAAGGGAGAGGAGAGAGGGAACTCGGGAAGGTACAGGGGAAGTCGCGAGTTTGCTCGAGTTAGTACAGTAGTTTTCTCAGGCCTTACTCTCCCTGTGTTTTGCCTAATCACATTAAGTTATCTTGATAAATTAAAACTAGTATTAAGATAGTTGACGATGTTATCATGTTTAAGTTAAAAATTTGATTTTAAAATTTATAAAAAAAGAAGAAGGGGATTTTGCAAATATAAGATAATAAATTAATTTAAAGTATAAGTTGATTTAGAATTGTAAATTAATTTTATAATTGTAATTTAATAAGTAGTTTAAGATTTAATTAAATTTATAATTAAAGATTTTAATAATAATCTTGTGTAAACCAATTTGTAATTATGTAACAGCCCTAGTTTTTAGCTATTTATTTCTTTTAATTTTTTTGTTTTTAGGAATATAATTTATATAAATTGTGTTTACCAATATTGTTTAAATATTTAATTTAGAGAATTAAACTCGTTAATTTAATATGATTTTTGTAACTAAATTTAAGAAGAAGAAAAAAAAAAGGAAATTTTTATAATGTATAATGAAGTGTGTGGTAACTAAATGTTTTGGATATTATCATAATATCTGTTGTTATACCCATTCCCTAAAAATAATGAAAAGGAGAAAATTTGTAACATATTAAAGTAGTTAATTAATTATGTTAATTTGGTAGGTTATGACATGCAAATAATGTTGGTGGAATATTCTCAATTTTGACATATTAATTATGTTAGCAGTGAACATTGTTAAGCAATTTAAAACAATGAAACTTACAATCAATTTATTTGATAAATCTACCTTATTCCTAGTTAGCAATTCAAAACTTGAATAAAGGCACATACGGATATTTTAAAATGGAGTTAATAACAATTAATAGATATTTCAAAAAGAAATTTATGACAATTAATAGAGAAATTAATTGTAAAATTTCAGTAGTTGACCAGAATTAATTTATTGAATAATTAATGCAAATTAATAAAATTGATGAAAGATAAATAAGTTAATTCTTTTGGTTAATGGCATGAGGACACGAGGTTAATCCCCATTTTGTAGGAGAAATCTGCCCGTGTAACCAGTCCGGCTACCAGTGCCTACAAAGCGGACGGATTAATGTGAGACGTCGCAGGATTGATAATTAACAAAAAGGGTTAATTAACTAATTAAGTTAGTAACCAAATTTGAGTATGTAATTAAAGGAGGATAATTAATTGGTAATATGGTAATTAATTGAAATCAATTAAGGAGGGTAATTAAAAGGGATAAGGTAATCAATTGAAATCAATTAAAGGCAATTAAAGGGGAATTAATTGATTAGAAGAATATGGAAATCAATTAGAGGGAATTAACTAATTTAAAAATTAAAAGTTTTGAAGTTTTAACTTTGTTAAAAGATAATTAAATTCGCAATATTAAAGTGAATATGGTATACATGTATATATGAAAACCAATTTAATTTTGTTAAGTAATAATGTTGAAGAATTTAGTAGGTTAATGAACTGTTAAAATTCGCGTTTAAAGGGCGCATAAATTTATGGTATAAGTAACGTAATAAACGTATAAATTAAAAACGTTATTTTTTTTATAAAAGTTGGGTGTTTTGTATTACGTCAGTTTGGCGTAGTTTAAAAATCATATTTAAATATCTATATGGATTAAAAATATCAGTCAGTAGTTTTATAGCAAACGTTACCTTTTTCCACAGCTTTCTATTGGGTTTCAAATTTTGATTCCAAAATCTTTGCCAATTCTTGCCGTTTCATTTAATTCAATCAAATTGGAAATCAAATTTGCCTTCCTTTGCGCGTGACACAAAATTTTATTCTTTTAACATTTTGACATTTGCCTCTTACCATTTGTTTCTTGAGCATGTCACTGTATTCATTTATTCACGCAGCCTTATCCACAAAAATATCAACTCTTCCAATTGCCATTTTTCCTCTCACCTAAATTAAATGCATTCAAAATTTAATCTTGCCTATCTTTGCAAATTTTCGCATACCCATTATATCTCTCTGTTTCCACTGCGTTTGTTTTGCAATAAATAAATTTTTCGAACCATTGATCAAGTAAATATTTATGTAAGCATTTATTACTTTTGCCTTTTCAGTTAAAAGCTTTTTCATTGCTTACCATAAATCACGCAAGAGCTCAAGTTTTGCTTCCTCAATCAAATCTGTTCAAATTTGCAGTAACGCATGCTTTAAATCTAGATTATAACTGGTATAAATCACGCAAGCTATCTAAAAAAAAAAATCCAAAAGAGTGATATCGTTCAAACATAAAACTGGAAAGAGAAATCAACGCATGCATTTATCACAATTTTCGTGTAGCGTTCAAACAAGAAGAACTGGAAATAAATCTCTTGCCTAAACGCATGCACTCAAAAATCAACGCTTGCATTTATTTCTTACGTTTTCAAACCTGCCTATTTATCTCCCCTTTTTATTTCGCAAGTTTATCTATAAATACTTTGCCTCATTCACATAAGTTTTCATATCTCCTTGTTTGTCCCTCTCTGGTACAAGCTTCTATCAGGTAAATAATTTGCATTGTTTATTTCTTTGCTTCTTCCAATTTTCCTTCCTCCTTCTTGTGTTCTCTGATTTCCTTGCTCGGCTACTTCCCCATCATGTCGTGCCATTTATAAATACATATAGAACTTTGTTAGTAGTAGGCTGGAAGAAATGATATAAATTGATTGTAGGAAGCTAGACTATGGAATTAGTGTAGTTATGATGTAGTTAGTGGTATTGTGGATTTGGATAAGTGCAGTTTGAAGAGGAAGGCATAGAAAGAAAAAAAAAAAAGAATTACAATTTAATAATGGAGAAGATAAATTGATAAGGAGAAAATGATATGAAATGTTGTTTAATTCAAATAAAAAATATTGTATGAATAAATCTTGGGTGAATATAATAAAATGACATTTATTTCAATTTTTAATGGTTGAAATAAATTTAAGATGGTTAAAAATAAATTTAACTACTTATTTGAGAATTTGGGTGGATAAATATCAATGGATTGTATTTATTATGGTTAATAAAAGGATATTGGTGATGTATACCAATAATCACCTTTTAATGTTTAATAATAAAAGTAAAAGAAGAAATAATTTGCCTAAACATGATGAACATGTATGTGAAATAAAGTATTATTTAATGAATTCGAATGTAGTTAGTGGCTACATTTGATTAAATCGAATAATTTGAACAGTATTGTGTTTGTTGCCAATATTGTCATTTTATTTAAATAAATATATATGAGAATGAAAATAATTGATCATGATAAATATGATTAAAAATGTGAGAAATAATTTAATAATGTCTAAACATGTATTTGTTTTGTTTGGGTGCATAACATCTTTTTATTCAATCAATTGTATTAAATTTGCAATTTATTCAATTTATTTTATGCATGCGTACGGTTGAAGTATGGGCCTAGGATATGTTGAGACGGTTAGCGGGTTGTAGTAGTCGAGCAAGTTGAACTAAATTTCTTTTATTCTATTCGTTCCAGTTGTTCTGAAATTTTGCTTTGACCGTAATTTTTAAATTCGCATACTTGGTATTTGGATCTTATAGATTTAAGTCAAGGCTTTGCATCCGCCGAAGTTTGATCGTGCTTTCCGTTTTTTTTTCCGAAGTAGATACCGTGTTTGATTTAGATCCACTGCAGCGTTTAAGGTGAGTATTTCTCACCAGACATATGTACATATATTTTGTGAATTATCGCAAGTGTATGTGTAAAAATTTTATTTAAATATTATCTGTCTGTAGTATAACGTAGAATGATGAATCCCATTTAAATTGACACCTCATCAGTTATTATCTGTTGTATTATTTCTGCAGTTATATTATATTATTGTTTATTTACTGCTTAAATCACCACTGCAAGTTCCCTGTTAAATTTAGATTGTTGTGGGCTGAAATGATAGGCCTAAATGATGATTACTGTGCTATTATTATGTTAACTGTTTAACTGTTAACTTAGGATTGCGGGTTTGAAATGATAGAACCCGGGGTTTGTAAATTACGGATTGAAATGATATAAATCCGTATCACTTGACCTAGGCTAGAAAACTATATACAGGCCCGTGGTCCTTATAATATTTTCTGAAATATTTAAAATTATTTTGGAAGTTAAATATTTGATTTAATATCTTTAAAGGATTTTATATTGATTTTGAATGAGTTATAAATGTTAATAAATAAATAAATAAATATTTGAATAAATTTTTGGAATATAACTTATTTTGGAAATTCTGGATTTTTGAAAGGATAAGATTTCAGTTAAGAAATATATATATAAGTTATATTTGGAAATATTTATTAAGTTAAACAATCTACTAAAGCATTTAAATGCTGTCTTTTGAAATTGGACTAGTTTTACCCGTAACTTTAGGTAGCATTTCCTAAGTGCTATAGAATCTGGAATTTGATTGCTTTGAAATTTAAGGAATTTGATAAATTATATTTATGTTTAAGTTTTGGAGACCTTTAAGATATGAGATTTATAACTGGATTTTTCTTAATAAATTTAAGATGAACATTCTAGTGTTAAGTAAATTTTGAAATTATTTAATGGCATAATTTTGGAGTTTTATCTATGGAATTTATGGGAATATTCAAGACGAAATAATAAACACTAATTTGTTGAAAGAAAAAAATATCCAACCTTAGTTTTGAATATTAATACTCCAATTGGATATATATATAGGAATTGAAATGGTCTTGGGAACATGAAGTGATATTTAAATTATGGTTTAAAATAAAGAAATATATTTGTAAAGCTATGTAAATTATCTTCTTTACAAAGTAACCATAAAGTTAAACCATTTATATCCAAACCATTTGTGTTTTGGGAGTTATGTTTTTTTTAAAGAAAAATTTCCAATATATTATGGTTTAAAGGTATAATTCAAATATTTGGTTTCCAGATATTATAAATTTTAAGCAGTATGGTTTTGGAAAAGAATTATATTTGAATATAACGATATCATGTTGTTTTGGGTTTTAAATGATATCGTATTTATAGTTTTGAAATGGAAATGTTTATACTAGTTTTAAAGTATAAATTGTTTTTAAATGACCACGGGTTATAATAACGATGGGTTGGCAAAGAGACCGGGATCGGATATGGACATACTCTCTGTCGATACCGAAAACCACTTTGACCAACCGTGTACGCGGTGGAGATTCCAGAATGAAGTAGGTCGGTGGTGGCGTTTCCTGTAAGGTAAATACGTGGACCCGACTCCCGTGAGTTGGCATAAGGTGGCTAAAACAGGAGCAATTCCAGGCCAATGAGGTCATTCCTCTGATCGGACGCTCCTCTTCGATATTATACTATGATTTTGGATTGATTCGGTGGCCACCTCTATATTTTGATTTTGGGGAGTTAGTCCGAGGTGGGCGGTAACTGCGGCTACGCGTTTCCACCAGCCTGGATAGCAATTGGTATATCTACCCTGGCATTGCCTAGTTGTGCCGTGTCATCTACCATACCGAGCCTTGTACGAGTTTAGATTTCTCCCGTAGCCCGTGTGGTATCCTCTAGTTGCTTCCCGATCAGGAGGAGTTATGATATTGGATGGACTACTGGGACTATTACGTGTTAAGGTGGAAAATGTAAAGCCTTAATGCTATTTAAAAGTATGTTTATTTTATAAATAGACACTATTATAATAGCGCAATATACTACATAGTAAATAGTTTGACGGATCCTTAGAGGATGGGCGGTCCCAAGCATCCTTTAAGTTACTTGCTCTATATTACAGTACACTTGAATTAGCTTACATTATATAAGTATGTATGTCCTGACTCGAGTGTTATGTTTTATTTTTCGCTCGGGTCAGCCTGAGTTGCAGCTTCAATTTCTTCTCCGTAGCTAGGACACTCAGTAGATCATTCGCGCTGCTGGAAGTTGTTTCAGCCTTTATCTTTTCTGGAATTCAAGACTTTGAAGACTCTATCTCTATTTATGTCTTAAAATTTGTATTGAGGATTATAGACAATGTAAGTTCTGTTTTGTTGAAGTTATATCAGTGGCTTCATGAACCACTAAATTTTTAATTTCCGCTGCGAGATTCTGATATCTGTGTATGTGATTCTGTGATCTATTTATTGTATATTCTGAGTTTTGCCAAATTTATTCTACAACGCAGTATTTTGAACAATTCAAGTCCGACAATGTGCGGATGCGAATGGTTGAAAATATTGGGTCGTTACATTTGGTATCAGAGCTTTGGTTCTAGGCAAAACTTAGAATGTATGGTAAATTTGATTTACAGAATCACGTTCATTCGAGATTGAACCACTCTCTTTTCGAATTTTGGAACATTCCCTACGGTTCCAAAGCTCATTCGTATCCCTCACTTTTTCATCTGCTTTAGATTCTGGAGTATCTCATAACTCCACTTCGGATGATCTTTATTGTAAATTGGCGGTCTCGCCATTATTCTAATAAAGGGGTGAAACTCCTTTACCATTAGCATTGATTCACCGGAGATTTATATTTATCCTCGGTTTATATGCTAGTATCTTTGGTTATTCCAAATTCTATCTCTTCGGATCAAATGTAGATTTACCCCAACCACATCGATATGGCTCTTTAAGTCACGGATGACTAGGTCAAGGTTGTCCGCGACTTATATAGACTTACCCAGTTTCCTTATTCTGATCTTCTGATTTCAATTTATCTTGAATTCTATTTGATTTGAGTTCATCAAATTTGAGTCTCTATCCTGGTTTGAGAAGTTTATTCCTATATTTGAAATTAAAATCTAATATTATATATATGAGTATAATTTTCAAAATTTTATAATTAATTTAACTAGTTGTCAAGAGATAATAGTTTTGATTTTATTTATGGTGTTGTAAGCCATGTGTTTGTCTAATAAATAAGTGAATATAAAACAATGGTTATAAATTAATTTGGAAACAGAAATGAATTTAAAACTAAAACTTGAGAATTAAATTTCTGATGATTTCAAACCTTGTGTTTAAATTTTAAAAGGATGTAATAAGTATTTTTGTATAGAAATTTGTTTCCAAAGAAATTTTAAAATTAGTGCTTTTCTCTTTGTCACTGGAAAATAATTTCGGTGATGACTGCAGCATCATCGACATTCATTTTCGAGTTTCGAAGTGAAAAGACCATTCTGTAGTCTGGCTACAGTGTTTCCTTGAGATTTTAATTGATTTGAATTTCTAAAGTATGACTTAATATATATAGATATATAATTTAAATTTGATTTGACATATTAGGTATATATATTTAGTTATCTCTAAATGGTTTGAAGGGAATCAGGAATTTAATTCTTAAAGTTATCTTGAGGAAGGAAAATAAATATAATAACAAAAATTTGAATAAAAAGGTTCCAATTGGAGATAATTAAATTGAAAGTTTTATTTGTATAACACCCAATTTCATTTAATATAACTTACCTTGATTTTCAAAAGTTAACATGTAATTGGATAATATACAATATAAAAGGATTTTATGAGTGGTTATAATAAATATTATACACTTAAATTTTAGTTATAAAAGATTAATGGGGATAAATAAGGAAAAGGAATTTAAGGAATTTTATTCAAATGTCTTAATAATCAAATTTATTTAATATGGATCCGTAAATCTAACCAAGAGATTTTAATAAAAGGTTATTTCCTGAAATGAATATGTTTGTGTAATAAACAAGGTATCTTTGAATAAGGAAAATATATTTGAAAGGGATATTTTTGGAGTAAGGATTATATATCTTCAAATCATAGTTTAATTGATGTCTAAATAAATAGTTAAGACGTATTCTAATATCACTAAATTTTGATAATTGAGAATTGGTTTTCAAATGGAAATTCAAGGGTAACTTATTGAAGGAATATCTTATTTATAAGATAAGTATTTTTAATAAAGTGTTAGGTTATTTGTTAAAATTCAGAGTTAAGTACATAATAAACTGATTAGGAATACTATTATATCTACTATAGCATATTATGAGTGCTGCTGTTTCTAAAAATAAAATGTTTTGGAAATTTTTTTTATAAATGAACTTAGGAATATTTCAACCTTGAAATGAATATTGTTTGGCATTGAATTTAAAAGGTATAAATGAAGATTATTTTAAAGGTATTATGATTTTAGTAGCATGATTTCCAAATGATAATATTTATAAATTTAATGATTTCAAAGCATTATGATTGCAAATTTATTATCTTATTTGTTTTCAAACTATCTTTAAGTGTCCTTGGTTTCCCTGTCTGCTACAGAATGAGGAGGCTATTGCTTATACCAGTCTATTTAGAAATCTTTTATATAATCTTTAAAAATCTTTGTTACTCATCGGGGCCTGAGCACCGCTTACCACCCATAGACCGACGGTCGAACTGAAAAGAGTAAAACCGATTCTAGAAGATCTTCTTCGTGCTTCAAATCCGGAACTATTCGTTTAAAGTTCTTGTTTATCTAGCTTATCTTCCTTTGTTTCTTTTCTTTTGTTCCTTTTCGAGGACGAAAAGTTCTTAAGTGGGGGAGAGTGTAACAGCCCTAGTTTTTAGCTATTTATTTCTTTTAATTTTTTTGTTTTTAGGAATATAATTTATATAAATTGTGTTTACCAATATTGTTTAAATATTTAATTTAGAGAATTAAACTCGTTAATTTAATATGATTTTTGTAACTAAATTTAAGAAGAAGAAAAAAAAAGGAAATTTTTATAATGTATAATGAAGTGTGTGGTAACTAAATGTTTTGGATATTATCATAATATCTGTTGTTATACCCATTCCCTAAAAATAATGAAAAGGAGAAAATTTGTAACATATTAAAGTAGTTAATTAATTATGTTAATTTGGTAGGTTATGACATGCAAATAATGTTGGTGGAATATTCTCAATTTTGACATATTAATTATGTTAGCAGTGAACATTGTTAAGCAATTTAAAACAATGAAACTTACAATCAATTTATTTGATAAATCTACCTTATTCCTAGTTAGCAATTCAAAACTTGAATAAAGGCACATACGGATATTTTAAAATGGAGTTAATAACAATTAATAGATATTTCAAAAAGAAATTTATGACAATTAATAGAGAAATTAATTGTAAAATTTCAGTAGTTGACCAGAATTAATTTATTGAATAATTAATGCAAATTAATAAAATTGATGAAAGATAAATAAGTTAATTCTTTTGGTTAATGGCATGAGGACACGAGGTTAATCCCCATTTTGTAGGAGAAATCTGCCCGTGTAACCAGTCCGGCTACCAGTGCCTACAAAGCGGACGGATTAATGTGAGACGTCGCAGGATTGATAATTAACAAAAAGGGTTAATTAACTAATTAAGTTAGTAACCAAATTTGAGTATGTAATTAAAGGAGGATAATTAATTGGTAATATGGTAATTAATTGAAATCAATTAAGGAGGGTAATTAAAAGGGATAAGGTAATCAATTGAAATCAATTAAAGGCAATTAAAGGGGAATTAATTGATTAGAAGAATATGGAAATCAATTAGAGGGAATTAACTAATTTAAAAATTAAAAGTTTTGAAGTTTTAACTTTGTTAAAAGATAATTAAATTCGCAATATTAAAGTGAATATGGTATACATGTATATATGAAAACCAATTTAATTTTGTTAAGTAATAATGTTGAAGAATTTAGTAGGTTAATGAACTGTTAAAATTCGCGTTTAAAGGGCGCATAAATTTATGGTATAAGTAACGTAATAAACGTATAAATTAAAAACGTTATTTCTTTTATAAAAGTTGGGTGTTTTGTATTACGTCAGTTTGGCGTAGTTTAAAAATCATATTTAAATATCTATATGGATTAAAAATATCAGTCAGTAGTTTTATAGCAAACGTTACCTTTTTCCACAGCTTTCTATTGGGTTTCAAATTTTGATTCCAAAATCTTTGCCAATTCTTGCCGTTTCATTTAATTCAATCAAATTGGAAATCAAATTTGCCTTCCTTTGCGCGTGACACAAAATTTTATTCTTTTAACATTTTGACATTTGCCTCTTACCATTTGTTTCTTGAGCATGTCACTGTATTCATTTATTCACGCAGCCTTATCCACAAAAATATCAACTCTTCCAATTGCCATTTTTCCTCTCACCTAAATTAAATGCATTCAAAATTTAATCTTGCCTATCTTTGCAAATTTTCGCATACCCATTATATCTCTCTGTTTCCACTGCGTTTGTTTTGCAATAAATAAATTTTTCGAACCATTGATCAAGTAAATATTTATGTAAGCATTTATTACTTTTGCCTTTTCAGTTAAAAGCTTTTTCATTGCTTACCATAAATCACGCAAGAGCTCAAGTTTTGCTTCCTCAATCAAATCTGTTCAAATTTGCAGTAACGCATGCTTTAAATCTAGATTATAACTGGTATAAATCACGCAAGCTATCTAAAAAAAAAAAATCCAAAAGAGTGATATCGTTCAAACATAAAACTGGAAAGAGAAATCAACGCATGCATTTATCACAATTTTCGTGTAGCGTTCAAACAAGAAGAACTGGAAATAAATCTCTTGCCTAAACGCATGCACTCAAAAATCAACGCTTGCATTTATTTCTTACGTTTTCAAACCTGCCTATTTATCTCCCCTTTTTATTTCGCAAGTTTATCTATAAATACTTTGCCTCATTCACATAAGTTTTCATATCTCCTTGTTTGTCCCTCTCTGGTACAAGCTTCTATCAGGTAAATAATTTGCATTGTTTATTTCTTTGCTTCTTCCAATTTTCCTTCCTCCTTCTTGTGTTCTCTGATTTCCTTGCTCGGCTACTTCCCCATCATGTCGTGCCATTTATAAATACATATAGAACTTTGTTAGTAGTAGGCTGGAAGAAATGATATAAATTGATTGTAGGAAGCTAGACTATGGAATTAGTGTAGTTATGATGTAGTTAGTGGTATTGTGGATTTGGATAAGTGCAGTTTGAAGAGGAAGGCATAGAAAGAAAAAAAAAAAAAGAATTACAATTTAATAATGGAGAAGATAAATTGATAAGGAGAAAATGATATGAAATGTTGTTTAATTCAAATAAACAATATTGTATGAATAAATCTTGGGTGAATATAATAAAATGACATTTATTTCAATTTTTAATGGTTGAAATAAATTTAAGATGGTTAAAAATAAATTTAACTACTTATTTGAGAATTTGGGTGGATAAATATCAATGGATTGTATTTATTATGGTTAATAAAAGGATATTGGTGATGTATACCAATAATCACCTTTTAATGTTTAATAATAAAAGTAAAAGAAGAAATAATTTGCCTAAACATGATGAACATGTATGTGAAATAAAGTATTATTTAATGAATTCGAATGTAGTTAGTGGCTACATTTGATTAAATCGAATAATTTGAACAGTATTGTGTTTGTTGCCAATATTGTCATTTTATTTAAATAAATATATATGAGAATGAAAATAATTGATCATGATAAATATGATTAAAAATGTGAGAAATAATTTAATAATGTCTAAACATGTATTTGTTTTGTTTGGGTGCATAACATCTTTTTATTCAATCAATTGTATTAAATTTGCAATTTATTCAATTTATTTTATGCATGCGTACGGTTGAAGTATGGGCCTAGGATATGTTGAGACGGTTAGCGGGTTGTAGTAGTCGAGCAAGTTGAACTAAATTTCTTTTATTCTATTCGTTCCAGTTGTTCTGAAATTTTGCTTTGACCGTAATTTTTAAATTCGCATACTTGGTATTTGGATCTTATAGATTTAAGTCAAGGCTTTGCATCCGCCGAAGTTTGATCGTGCTTTCCGTTTTTTTTTCCGAAGTAGATACCGTGTTTGATTTAGATCCACTGCAGCGTTTAAGGTGAGTATTTCTCACCAGACATATGTACATATATTTTGTGAATTATCGCAAGTGTATGTGTAAAAATTTTATTTAAATATTATCTGTCTGTAGTATAACGTAGAATGATGAATCCCATTTAAATTGACACCTCATCAGTTATTATCTGTTGTATTATTTCTGCAGTTATATTATATTATTGTTTATTTACTGCTTAAATCACCACTGCAAGTTCCCTGTTAAATTTAGATTGTTGTGGGCTGAAATGATAGGCCTAAATGATGATTACTGTGCTATTATTATGTTAACTGTTTAACTGTTAACTTAGGATTGCGGGTTTGAAATGATAGAACCCGGGGTTTGTAAATTACGGATTGAAATGATATAAATCCGTATCACTTGACCTAGGCTAGAAAACTATATACAGGCCCGTGGTCCTTATAATATTTTCTGAAATATTTAAAATTATTTTGGAAGTTAAATATTTGATTTAATATCTTTAAAGGATTTTATATTGATTTTGAATGAGTTATAAATGTTAATAAATAAATAAATAAATATTTGAATAAATTTTTGGAATATAACTTATTTTGGAAATTCTGGATTTTTGAAAGGATAAGATTTCAGTTAAGAAATATATATATAAGTTATATTTGGAAATATTTATTAAGTTAAACAATCTACTAAAGCATTTAAATGCTGTCTTTTGAAATTGGACTAGTTTTACCCGTAACTTTAGGTAGCATTTCCTAAGTGCTATAGAATCTGGAATTTGATTGTTTTGAAATTTAAGGAATTTGATAAATTATATTTATGTTTAAGTTTTGGAGACCTTTAAGATATGAGATTTATAACTGGATTTTTCTTAATAAATTTAAGATGAACATTCTAGTGTTAAGTAAATTTTGAAATTATTTAATGGCATAATTTTGGAGTTTTATCTATGGAATTTATGGGAATATTCAAGACGAAATAATAAACACTAATTTGTTGAAAGAAAAAAATATCCAACCTTAGTTTTGAATATTAATACTCCAATTGGATATATATATAGGAATTGAAATGGTCTTGGGAACATGAAGTGATATTTAAATTATGGTTTAAAATAAAGAAATATATTTGTAAAGCTATGTAAATTATCTTCTTTACAAAGTAACCATAAAGTTAAACCATTTATATCCAAACCATTTGTGTTTTGGGAGTTATGTTTTTTTTAAAGAAAAATTTCCAATATATTATGGTTTAAAGGTATAATTCAAATATTTGGTTTCCAGATATTATAAATTTTAAGCAGTATGGTTTTGGAAAAGAATTATATTTGAATATAACGATATCATGTTGTTTTGGGTTTTAAATGATATCGTATTTATAGTTTTGAAATGGAAATGTTTATACTAGTTTTAAAGTATAAATTGTTTTTAAATGACCACGGGTTATAATAACGATGGGTTGGCAAAGAGACCGGGATCGGATATGGACATACTCTCTGTCGATACCGAAAACCACTTTGACCAACCGTGTACGCGGTGGAGATTCCAGAATGAAGTAGGTCGGTGGTGGCGTTTCCTGTAAGGTAAATACGTGGACCCGACTCCCGTGAGTTGGCATAAGGTGGCTAAAACAGGAGCAATTCCAGGCCAATGAGGTCATTCCTCTGATCGGACGCTCCTCTTCGATATTATACTATGATTTTGGATTGATTCGGTGGCCACCTCTATATTTTGATTTTGGGGAGTTAGTCCGAGGTGGGCGGTAACTGCGGCTACGCGTTTCCACCAGCCTGGATAGCAATTGGTATATCTACCCTGGCATTGCCTAGTTGTGCCGTGTCATCTACCATACCGAGCCTTGTACGAGTTTAGATTTCTCCCGTAGCCCGTGTGGTATCCTCTAGTTGCTTCCCGATCAGGAGGAGTTATGATATTGGATGGACTACTGGGACTATTACGTGTTAAGGTGGAAAATGTAAAGCCTTAATGCTATTTAAAAGTATGTTTATTTTATAAATAGACACTATTATAATAGCGCAATATACTACATAGTAAATAGTTTGACGGATCCTTAGAGGATGGGCGGTCCCAAGCATCCTTTAAGTTACTTGCTCTATATTACAGTACACTTGAATTAGCTTACATTATATAAGTATGTATGTCCTGACTCGAGTGTTATGTTTTATTTTTCGCTCGGGTCAGCCTGAGTTGCAGCTTCAATTTCTTCTCCGTAGCTAGGACACTCAGTAGATCATTCGCGCTGCTGGAAGTTGTTTCAGCCTTTATCTTTTCTGGAATTCAAGACTTTGAAGACTCTATCTCTATTTATGTCTTAAAATTTGTATTGAGGATTATAGACAATGTAAGTTCTGTTTTGTTGAAGTTATATCAGTGGCTTCATGAACCACTAAATTTTTAATTTCCGCTGCGAGATTCTGATATCTGTGTATGTGATTCTGTGATCTATTTATTGTATATTCTGAGTTTTGCCAAATTTATTCTACAACGCAGTATTTTGAACAATTCAAGTCCGACAATGTGCGGATGCGAATGGTTGAAAATATTGGGTCGTTACAAATTAAGAATTTAATTAACCATTTAAAGTTAATTAATTAACAAATAAGAGTAATTAACTGATTAAATAATTAATTAAGGATTCAACGATTAAGTTTGGTTAATTAAGTAATTAGTAATAATTAAATGAGTAAATGAGTTTTATAAATAATTAATTAAGGTTATTGATTAATAATTAAGAAAGAATGAATTACTTAAGTGAATAATTAATAAGTAATCAATAAATAAGTTAATTAATTAGTAATTAAATAAGCAAGAATAAAATGGTTTATTCTTAAGCAAGTAATTAAGTTTAAAATAAATCAAACTAAATGTTGATATGAATCGATGATTCTGTTTGATTGACTCTAATATGTAATTATACCCTGTGATGTTCTGTGATATTCTGGATACATCTGTAATGACTGTGTATGATTTATCTGTGATAATTGCTATGTGAATTCAATTGTTGAATTAAACCGTTTAAAATTAATTTAAACAACTTGGCCTTTAAAATGGCGTTTGGATTTCGATGAGACCGGGATAGGGTATCAATTTGATATTCCGAAAACCACATCGATCCAAATTAAACGTTAGGTCGTGACATCTCAAGTGAAGATCGAGATGGTGTTTTCATAATGCAAGGATTATCGTTGTTAACTCTGAGGGTGATTCCAAAACGAGTGTAACGAGATAATGCCTTCGGTTTCGTTCGAACCCGGAACGAACTTGTATGGATTGAATGCTTTCAGCACATCGTCAGGCGGACGATGAGCATTCTAAGAGATATGTTCTATAAAGGTAAACGCAGCCTCAAGCCTCATCAACCGGGAATGGCTAAAACAGGGGATGTGCAGCAGGGTTAGGTGGGTCATGCCCAAGCAGGACGAGGTATACCCCTGTCTAGATGTCGCTTTTATTCGGCTGTGTAGGCGGTTGGTCTGCAGCCAACTGCGGGATTATCTTGTTCGGGACTGTTCAATAAGGAATGGTTCCGGCCTTGGGTTGCAGGGGAGTTAGGGTGGCTCCTCGGTACGGTGATCTAGGCCACGTACTGTGACGGGCGGTACCACAGTAGCCTGGGATCCAATTTCCAATAAGAGCCATACGTTTTGATTGTGCCCAACTATGTTGAAATGTGAGATGTAAGCATTTCAGCTATTTCTGTATTTTACTTGAAAACCCTAGACACTATTATAATATCATTGAATTTCCTATAAATTGTTTTGGTTAGCGTAAGGTAAAAACTTACTCGTATTTATGTGTGGGAAGTCTTACGTGATACCATTATTTTCAAATGATTTTCAAAGTTAAACAATTTTAACCGTTTACTCATACCAGACCCATGTCTGACCCGGAGTTTATATTTTGTTTTTCATAAACTCTTGGGTACTCAAATTTTGATGAGTAGCCAAGTGATAGGTTTTGGAGTATAGAGTTTTCTGGAGGAGTTGGAGCAGAAGACAGACGTATGTATCTATCTATATAGTTCCGCTGTGTTAGTTAGTGTATGATGTATTTCGGGATGTATGTTTTGACAGAAATGTATGTGATAGTCCTTTTGAATGATATTTTATAACTCTGATGTATAATGTAATAGTTATGTTGATGTATTATAATTTGTTTCCATTCCGCTGTGAGATTCTGATGTTCTTATTCTTTCTTTCTATTCTTTTCTATTTCTATCCCTTTCTTTCTTATTGATGACACGTCTTTCTGGAGTTAGAAAGGCGGGTCGTCACACCAGATATATATAGGTAGGTCAGAAATAGTGATGAATGGACACGATTGGTTCGGACAGTTGAACGATAAATGGCCCAAAAAGCCCGTTCTGACTCCGGAACGAAATTGGGTCAACCCATATATCAAAATAGATGTTTTTGAATATTTAAAACTCGATGGAACCGGTTCAAGTTCAAATTCCATCGTATGGAGAAGTTATGCTAAATTAAGTTATTTCAAATTGATTTCAGTTAATTTCAATTTAATTGATTTCAAGGCGTTTCACATTCGTACGATCAAACGACAAGTCCGGTCGCTCCGAAACTTAAAATCCTACAATAATTCACCGTTACGGATCTGATGAAACTAGTTTCATTGAAATCTGAGTTAGTGGCCATAATAGCTATTTTCTAGTTAATTAGATAAATTAATAATTAATTAATTAAATCACTTTTTCAATTTCAATTCCATAAATAACAAATCTTATCATTTTTGATTTCTCAAAAATTTGCAATACTTTAAACCATTTAGATATCAATTCAAAGTTAATTAATCTACAAATTTCCGCATTCAATTTCAATTTTAATAAATTCATAAATCATTAATTGAAATTCCAAATAAATCCATTTATTTGATTCTAAGTCTTATTATTCAATCCATTATTATCAAATAGATAAAATTAACATTGGCTCATGCTTTATTACATAAATATCTTCAAAGTTCATCTAAATTAATATTTACGAAATATTTAAATATTTAATTTCATTTAGTTACAATTAATCCAATTATGAAGATTAAATTCAAATAAATTAATAAATCTTGATTTCCATTCTTTAAGTTGACCAATTGTCATATTATAGATAGAATTAACATTATTTCCAATTATTTCTTTAATTTCTACTAACATCGACTATATCAAATTACAGTTTATTATCATTATTTCATCAATTAATATACTTTGAACTTATTTCCCAATTTATTAATTACAATTAGTTATAAATCATGCAATTGGTTCAATTAATTGGGTTTGCACCAAATTAGTTATTTATTAACTTGTATTAACATTATTACCTTTATTTTAGTGATTTCATCATTAAATTACAGATTTTTTCATTTTCTTTCCGAGTTAGATTACTAAAACTTACTGAATTAACAAAATTTAATTATCGAAAATTACGGATCGTTACAACAATGCACAGTACAACAGTTGGCAGCCAACAATTCATCATTTATATTACAAAAGATCAATCAAATGTTACATCTTTCGATGAAAAGACAACAACTACTCAATAGATCAGATGGAACTTTTCAGTATGGAGATTGCAGCTTTTCAAAGCACGACATGTCCTCACAGGACGTACTTTAGGGGGAAAATGTTATCCCGCCTTTTGGCAAGGTCGTGATACCGAGGAATCTATCGGAAATCAAAGACAATTCATCTCAAAAAGCGGTTAGATACATGTTTGCTATGGATGCTTGTAAATTTTTCCTGAGTCTAGGTCGAGCTACAATTAATATGACATAACAAGCAAAGCTATGAAAGCCAACATTCCAAATTTCAAGTCAATCTAAGTTCATATGCTCAAGATATGATCGATGCAAATCAAGCAATAACCTTGTTCGTATCCATGATGCCATCAGAGCGAAATCTCCTTCGCATCGATCTTGTCCGAATCCATCAAATGCGCATGGCTTCGTATCGATCGGGTGAGCACTAGTTCATATCCATCAAGTGCATGCCACTTCATATCCATCCAAACTCACCCACCTCGCATCCATCTACAGTAACACGTAAGTCTACTTCGTATCGATCCATTGCCAAATATGCTTCATATCGATACAAAATCAACAACCAATAAGCGATATGAAATGGCCTTTGAGCTATCGATGCGAAGAACATGAGTTCGTATCAATACGAAACAATTATAAAGTATCGATGCAAAATAGGGCACGAGGGATCGATACGAAGTTGAGTGCAATATAGCGATACGAAAAGAATATCCTGGGTCGATACGAACAAGACACATTCGAATGAGAGACTCGGTCACTCGGCATAAAAAGTGGATTGATCCAAAAGTTAGCATCACATCATCAGACATCACGTGTCCAGAAGCGATGCGAATAGATCAATGGGAACAGGAAGCAATGCGAATTCAACTGCCATCGAAAAATCAAAATTTACATCGATAGTAACTCAAAATCTACAAGACCAAATGCCACCAAAATTTCACATGAGTTTGCATACAACCTCGGGAATGTTCATGATCGATCTCGACTCGATTGGAAATTTTTTTGCTCGATATTAATTTTATTCATATTGATCACGGATCGAGTTCAATCGACCGGGGGATCGATCATGTGGGCCCACCCATGTAAGAGAAGGGGCCTTCCTAGATCTGACCAAGATATTCATCGACTACGCCTATAAATAGCAGTTTAGGGCATATTAAAAAGGAACTTTTGGCCCTTCTACATCTGGACTCTGCCGAAATAACTATTGTACTCGAATTTACTGTTGTAACCCGTTGTAACCAGCAATCAAAAATCAATAAAAGTCAGGCGTTTCATAGTGGACATATGCCATACGTCGAACCACTCTAAATCTGTGTGTTTCTGTGTGTTTTCTTGTGTATTCATCGGTGTGTTTGTTAGATCTTCCTATTTTTCCATTTATATTCTTCATTTTATCTCTCCAAACACATCCGAAAAGTGTCCTGTCTAATTTTGATACAAACAAATAGTTTGAAAAATTCTTATCGTAAAGAATTCCGAGCTATATTATATTCTATATATTCGTTTAGTCTTTATGGCACGAAATTGCGAACTACCATTACGCAATGCGTCTATTTTTGACTTAATTTTAAATATTCATTTAAACTTTGCCAAAACACTTTTAAATTTTTAGAAAAAAATTTCTAAACCATTTTAAACAGGTTTAAACACTCCGTACGCACCATTTCATCCTATAAAGGAAAGTGATTTCCCTTGTTCTTATCGATGTGTACTAACGTGACTTGCATATATATTCAACAACCATCATTATAATCATATCCAAAATATATATCATCCAATAACATATATAACTGTAGTTTAGGAGTTTCTCACTTTTAGTTATATGTTACTAATTACTTTTTCGAATATTCATCAACCATACATATAAACATCATTAGCATCCAAATAGTTATGTTAAACATTTATAACGACTCATAATGGTTTAATGTTAGAGTTCTCATGCTAATTTTCTATCGAAAAAAGGCTATAACTTTAGTAAATCGTGTTTTGAGCTCTAAACCCTTACTCCTTGTCTCCTAATATGCTCGTCCATTCCATGCCAAAAATGGTGATTGACTAAGCATGGGGACTAAGGTGTAGGACTTTGGATTATTATTGAATTTACCAAAAACTAGACCTGAAAATAGGTCATCATCTCTCAAATTTTTGGATATTCTACTCATTGAATTTGAAAAGATTATCAGCATGAAAGTTGTAGGGAATTCTTTTCTCTATAGTTTTAGAAAACGAATCATCCAATTTGGATTATTTTTGAATGAGATATGGTCAAATGAAGAAGACGCATTCTCAGATTTACAAAAATCACACCTGAAAGTGGGCCAACTTTTAATTAAATTTTGGACATGTTATTCAAAGAATTTGGAAAAGCAGACAAATGGAAAGGTCTTGGAAATTCTTTCTCTACAATTTGATGAAAGGAACACTCGATTTTGATTTGTTATGAGGAAGATAAGATCAAAATAAGTGGGGGTGTTCTCGGACCTAAAAAAACTAGGCTCAAGAATGCTCTAGAAAGAATGGAGTTTTGAGCATAGCTAAACTTAGAATGGAAAGAAGTATTAAACTAGAAAATTGTAGTCACTAGAATTTTACATGATTTGGAGAAAATAAATTCTCATTTTTGATCTGGTTTTAGGGAGATATGGTAGACTGAAGAAGAGGAAAAATTTTGGGTACTTATAGCCAAAGTAAGTGCCCAAAATATCTAGATTTTTCCACACCAACACATCATCACTTCATCACCACACATGTTCCACCCTACCTCATCAATTACAGTCGAAATGACCTCCTCCCATATGCCTACTTGAGTGTGTGTCCTTTGATGTGTAATGGTTGACTTAGAGAAAGCTTAAGAGTTAAGCTTTTAGGAAATATCTTGGACGTTTGTCTTATATATGTTTATATATAAATGTATATGAATAATTGTATGTGTTTAAGTGTGTATGTGCCATGTGTGTGTATATATATGGATGTTCATAAGAGAATAACAACGTTGCGGTGATTTTGAACAAATTCCTTTAGTTAAACTGTGGAAAATCATAAAATCGATTTTCGGTCACATTTTCATTTATACTTTAAATTACATATAAATGTAAAAAAATGAAAATAAATTTATAGTCATTATTAATTAATTAAAATGATCACATTTGAATTATAAAAAAATATAAATAAATACTTACAATTATTTACAAAAATCGCTATTATATTGATAAAGCATAAGAATTTTTCTTATATTTTCAAATCAATTATATATCTTTATAAAACTATTACAATTGATTTATTATCACTTCATTACCAATTAAAAGGAATTATATCACTTGAAAATAATTATATTTATAAATATAATAATTATTAAATCATTATATCCTTATTTAAGTTCATAAATCTATGTTTAAATATAAAAGGAACACCAATGATGTCGTAAACACATTTAATTTCCAAAAAATAAAATAATTAAATTTATTTCATATTCTTGTTCAATTATAAAAATAAGATTCATGCGCGCTTTTTATGATTATAGAGCTCTTTATCGATATAACGGTTCTCGGTTCCTTTTATTCATATTTTTCCAAAGCAAATATTTTTGCGAATATTTTTCCATAAGTTATTTATTATTATTTATCACTTAAAAATTGATTAATTTTTTAAAAATAATCCATCTTTGAATATTTAAAATAAATTAATTATCCTTAATTAAAATGATCAAATTTGTCGTTAGAGTGATATTCAAACGTTTATTCACTACTTATAAACTACACTAACTCTACACAACATTCTATATAACGAGTCTAAAGAATATTTGGAGAAATATTACCCAATCCCCTATCCCAAATGGTATCATAACTTCATTTATTCAGATTTCTCATCACACAGAATTAAATATCACAGAACCATATAGTAAGATGTCATCATCAAATCAATATCATTGGTGAAACACTCATATCATCAAAATCATTATTTTGAAGATGAGAAATGAAATATTTGGAAAGCATACATAAATATATTTATATCTCATACTAATAGTTCATAAGTGATCTTATAATTAAAAAAATATATTCTAATACTAATGCAACTCACAGACACAGATATAATCATAGAATCAGACATGGATGCAAATACAAAATAAAAGCAGTAAAGGAAAGAACCCACCAGGATTTTATACTGGTTCGGGGTTACCCTACATCCAGTCCCGTACAAGCGTATGGATTTCTTTTCAAAATAATCTCCCAGATTACACCCTCAGTTTCAAGGCTATGAGGTACACCCTCATGTATTCGAGTTTAGGGAAACTCTCTTGATTTAACCAGGCTACAAGATCACCAAATTGATTTACGTGGCTACAATCACACCCAATTGATTTCAAGGCTCAGCCCCACCTTTTACTCAACAGTTTGATTTACAAAATATCCTATAACTATGAATAGCACTGAGATCTTTTAGAGAGAGTGGCAGAGAATAAAACAAGAGATAATCAAGTTTGATTCACTTGGTATTTCGGTAGAGTATAGCTTGGGATTCTTCAGAATAAATGTGGAAGATGAAGAGGAAAGAAAACAAGTGAAATCTGATTGAAAATTCGTTTAGAACTACTACTATTTATAGAAGATCAACAACCATATCTATTCATGAAAGGATACAACGAATAGACACTTCTTTTGAAAATTTGAATTTTGAATTTAATGGACACCATATCGACATGGGGGGTAGGGGTATATCGACATGCTCAAGGAAAAATTGATGTTTTGATTTTCTTATTAAAATTGGTTTCTATAATTTATCAAAGTAATTTATAAACTTTGTAAATATATTTGAATATAGTTTAAACATATAAAAGTAATTTTTAATATATATAATCTTAATCTATAAAGTGATTTAAAATCTGAGTATATAAATATTTAAAAGCTAAATATTAAAAAAAAGATAGTTTAAAATTAAGGACAATTTTGAAATCAAAATATTAAAAATGATAAAGATAGTTTTAAGGTTAAAATATTTAAAACCAAGAGAGATGTTTTTTTGAAAAGAAAGTTTTGAAAACATTTTAAAAAAACAAGAGATGTATTTTTGAAATTTTTTTTCATAAAATTAGTGGATATCAAAATAGGACCACTATATGTTCCACTGGATTTTGTCGTGGGTTCCATCCCACTATGGTTCCATCCCTTTAACAGTCTCGAAGTGGATTCCATTCCATGAATAAATTTTGAATAAAGATGTAAGTGCTTTCAAGAAGTTTTAACATAATTCTAGACTCAATACTTATCTTGTGAACTCTTGATATCTTGATACTCACGAGTCTTCAATCTTGATATCTTCTATCTTGAATCTCTATACTATACAGTCTTCATTCTTGGTACCTGCATGGTCATATCCTGTATATGCATATATATCTAAACTATAATGTTAGCATCTATATTTTATAACGAGTCCAAAGGTTGTTGTCATCAAAACCATCATCTTAAGGACTAACACATAGGGCATGCTAACACTTCATGCACTTCTAGGATCATAAGCATGACCACTCTACTTGTAACATCCCCCATTCAGAGGCCCAAAATTAGATACTATTGATGCTAAAGTCATCCGTAGAATTATTTTCCAGTGATAGAATGATATCCGTTATCGAATCATTAACACCGAGAGCAGTTAAAAAAAAATTAACAAACATTTTATTCATTAATTTGCAAATTCATTACATTTCATTTTCATATACCCTATCATTCAGATAAAATATAACAATTATGTTTAGTCTCAAGTGCGACATATGATGATGCCCCCTTGGAGGATCGAAATTTTAACTACTATGATGGTTACATACTCGTCATTACATACATTCAACTAAAATAAAAAGAAGATTGGTGGAAATATATAATCTTCTATATAATAGCTTGCCTCATGCACATCTTTGAAAGCTTATTCATCGAAACCTGAGATATCCCCACTCTCAGCCTACTCAACTTCAAATTGAGCATCCAAGAGTTTGGGAGAAAATTAAAAACTTCCGGTCAGATAAAAATCTGATGTGAATAATATTATACCATCTTGAACCAAAATGGACACATAGCAAGACCACGTCGTTGAGCGAAGTGGGATTCCCTTCATTAGTACCATTAAAATCGTATCATTGTACAACAAAAATGATTAGCACATGATCATAATACAATCATACAATCATACAATAATAGGTAAAATGAATAGTCCATCATTTACTAAGACCAAAAGGTTACACAATCTCATAATTACCCAAATCCCAAAAACTGTCCATGACATAGTTTTCTCAAGGTCATTATGAATCTACAGTAGATTTCTCAAGCTAACTAGAAACATGTAGTAGTATTTTGCAGGCTGACTAGAAACCTATTGAACTAACTCAGGCCAATAACCAAATAATCCATAATCTCTAATCCAACGAGAGGAACTAATATTGGCTTCAATCAAATAGAAAAATACAATGGTAAGCATACTTTAGCTATGAGATCCCTGCTTTGCGAAAACTAAATTTCATTTGTCCTTTGGCATAGGCCTTACATAATAGAATCGTGGACTTGCTAATCGTGGGTTAAGAGGTCGAGCACAAAGAGTGACCCTACACTGGTCTCCACCCTAAAATCTTAAATCCGGTTTTCAAAAATATTAGTGACCCATGTTTTTTGACCAGTTAGGGTATCCTACCATAATTTGGCCTTTACGATCTCTTGGATGAAAATCTATTCACTCAAGAGTTTAAGCTTGGTCATACTCACTATTAAAACAATCCTAACTGGTCATATTTTACCCAAATTCTCAAGGTCACAAAGTTTGGTGATATTATACATACATATAGATATAGCATGTTAACGATTCAATATATGTAATAGTATCCGATCGATATATAAAATTGAACATACAACACCTCATGAATCAATTGAATATATGTTCAATACAATAGCCAATTTATACATAAATTACTTTCCTAAAGTAATTACTTCCTTCTAAAAAACTCTTTCAAAAATAGGCTAATGTGTTTTCCTTCTTTTTTGAAATCTTATAAAGTACTTAACAAAATACTCTTTTTTAAGTAAAATTTAGCTTCAAAATCGAGTGAAAATCTTCCAAGTGTTATAAAATAGCTATCTCCTTCTTTTTAAAAACCCATTGTAACGCGTCCTAAAAATTCATTTATTTTCACATGTTAAAAAAATAGACCCTCTTGCATTAAAAACTCACTCAATCATCGCGTGTTAAACTACAGGTCATTGCTTGATTTAGAGTTATCGCGTTCAAAATAGGCCGAAGCCTTATCTACGTAACTACCGCGTATCAAAATTTGAAAGCAAATAAATCTACATAAGCCTTCGCCGTGCAATAATATACGTGTTCGTGTACGAATATTCACATATCCTTCGTGATAAATTCTTGCCTGCAATATTCATTTATATTCATCTGTGAACCATATGCATGAACAATTCGCATGAACAATATGCACTTACACAGATATGAACTTCTTATTCTTGGCTTCACTTGTAATAATTGGCCTTCGCTTCTAATAATTCCTGGCTTGGCTTTTAACATATTCATGGCTTAGCTTGTAACAATATGTCTTTTGCACCTGTGTTATGAAGTATTTTGTTTGTACGCACTTCATTTTATTTTTCCTTTGCATTTAAATACACATGTGCTTTTATGTGTCGCGACCAAAGTACCATCGCCGACAATTATATTTTCCGTTAGTTTTAGTTTTATAAGCTATCGCATACAATGCACTATCGCGTGCAATCTATATATATTGTGTTCTCCTTAAAAATGAATGTATAAACGTTGTTTGAGCTATCGTTATGATTTTCTAAAGCCATCACTAGGAATTCATTTTCTAACCTCTGAATTTGGAAATGTAGTCAACATGAAAGTTGTAGGAAATTATTTTCTATATAGTTTCAAAAAATAATCATCTAATTTGGATTAGTTTTGAATAGGATATGGTCAAATGAAAAGAGCCATTCTTGGATTTATAAAAATCACACCCAAAAATGGGTCAAGTTCTAACTGAATTTTGGACGTGTTACTTACAGATTTATTAAAAGTGGTAAAAATAAAAGTTCTCAGAAAATTCTTTTCTCTACAATTTGAAGAAAATAAACACTCAATTTTGATTTTTTATGAGTAACATATGATCAAAATAAGATAGGGCATTCTCGGAACAAAAATTCTGGGCCAGAAAATGCGATGAAAAGAAGTGGATTTTGAGCATGGCTAAACTTAAAATGTGAAGAAGTGGCCAACTAGAAAGTTGTACCCACTGAAATTTTGAATGGTTTGGAAAAAGGAATTGCACCATTTTGTTTGAGCTTGAGAAAGTTATGTAAGAATGAAGAAGATAGAAAAAGTGTAGGTATTTATAGCCAAGATTTAGAAAATATCCCACCTCACTTCACTCTTCCTCCATCAGCCATGTGCTCCCTTCACAATCCATCACTTCATATGGCTGCCTATACCATACATCATCACCCCCATGTGTATGTGTCCATGTGCATGTCCTTAGTTGACTTTGTGAAAGTTTAAGTGAGAAGAAAACTTAAAATATCTTAGATATTTTACGTGTAATGTATACATATATATGTATGCATGTATTATGTATGTATACATATGTATATATATGTGCTAATGCATGCATGTGCATGTAATGTGTGCGCACAGGACATATAAAAATGTTGCAATGACTTCGAACAGCTTTCGTTCGTTAAACTATTAAAAATCGAAAAACCGATTTTCGGTCACATTTTCCCTTATATTTAAAAATACATATAAATGTAAACAAAATTTGAAAATAAATTTCTTATCATTTTTAAATAATTAAAATAATCACTATTTTTTTATAAAACCATATGAATTAATATTTACAAAAATCATTATTATATTGATTAAGCGATACGAATTTTCTTATATTTTCAAATCAAGTATATATCTTCATAAAATTACTACAAATGATTTATTATCACTTTATAACTATATTAAATGAATTATAATCATTTAAAAATTATTTGAGTAATTATAATAATTATTAAATCATTTTATCATTAAATCTCAATTTAAATTTAATAAATCAATTATTAAATATAAGGGCATAATTGATGATGTCATAAATTCTTTTATTTTCTCAAAAGAATATATAATTTTATTTCATAAATATGTTTAAAATTATAAGTGTATGTATCCAGCTTCGTACATGACGTTTTAAGATGATAAAGTTGTGTATTGATAAAACGGTTTCCAGCCATTTTACGGTGTTTCTTTTCGAAAGAAATATTTTTGTGAATTTTTTTCCTAAATAAGTTCGTTATTATTATTTATCATTAAAAATTGATTATTTATGATAAATAATCTATATTTGAATATTTAGAATAATTTAAATGTCTTTAATAAAATATTAAAATTTGGGTCGTTACAATTAGAAGCATGGTTTTGGGGATCCTTTTCGGTCATTTACGAGTTTAGATATTGCACTTGCAATTTCAGGGATCATCATCGATCTGTAAGAACATCTCTTATAAATAGCAATCAAATCATCAACAAAGTTAGTGGACGAGGCAATAATTGGCCAAACCACTATAAAGTTTATGTGTCTTATTATTTCTCATCATGGTTTACTTTCTTCACTTAATTCTCTACTTTATTCTCTAGGTGCTTGTGCTATTTTTTGGTACAAATATTTTGGTGCTTTCATTGAGAGAACTTGGATTGACAACTTGAAACGAGAGCTTTGGAAAGGCGAGATACCATCAACTAGGAAAAACTGTTGCCAGAGGAAGACAATAAGGACATGGGCAGCCTAGAGGGATGCCTAGTATCTAACCCCCTTCATTTATATAGCCAGAGATGAGATGGAAATGATGATGATAAAAATGCAGGAGAGAATGATAGCTTGATAGAAAGAGATGATAGAGGGATTCTTCATAAGGATAGGATAACCAAGAAGCAGCAGGAGTTACTGCAAATTTGAGCCACTGGCTAGAAGACAAGGTAAATGCTGCTGGAATTAAAACAGAGCAAGTTGGAGTAACCTTCGAAGAAATGCAATGGATCGACACCGATCCCTGAGCATGAGTCGGTGTCGATCCATGAGGACATAGGGACATGGCTAACTCGAACTTAGACGCAGACGGTACACGTCTAGGAAATGATGTTGAATAACAGAACATGAATCAAAATGCAAATGTGCGATGAAAGGAGTACATATAAGTGTCTCCTCGTTAGAACGGGGGGTTGAACAAAAATGTGGATCAAAGACTCCCGTTAGATGACGATGATAGGATTTCCGAGATAGTTAGATGAGCGATGAAAGATAGACCGCCAGAACAGATTCTAAAGGATGTCAACAGAAATTCTTACACTCCTAACATTAAGTGTCACATCCCAAAAATTTATATAAATTTTAACAAGAATTTAATAGAGATTTATACAAAAATTTAATAAGAGAAGTAAATTTAGTTAAAACAATGACTAAAAAGAAAATTTTCATAAACATGTGAAATTGGCTACAAACGTACACCATTGTGTTTGTAGCGATTTTTTGACTGATTTTTATATATAACACTTCGAAAATGGAGTTCGTATGGAGAAGTTACGGGCATTAGAAGAGTTGAATATAAAAATAATAAATTAGAAATTAAGAATTAAAAATAGCAATAGGTCGACCTAGGGCTAAGAATGGTCAACCCAAGGAATAGTTAGGTTAACCTATGGATGTATAAGCCGTGCATTCCGAAAATTGAGTGATGTGTTTGAACAGCTAGTGTTTGATTACTTCGTTGCTAAGTATTAGATGAGTGGACCTAATCATGGTAAAAATATTCTAACCTAAATCTAACATCACAAACTTGTCTCCAATCCCTATAAATACATAACTAATGAAACCCTAATTCTTTTAAGTCATTCCTTGTAATCGAAATTGTACTTCAACTCCCTCTTCATCCACTTTAATTATTTCTTTCAAAAAAATAATTTTTTTAACAACTATAGAAGAATGCAAGCTTTTGGAATCAACTTGGAGCTAAATTAAGAACATTTCTTAATCAAATTTGAGGGGAAGAGCTTAGGCTATAGATTAATGGGCATAGATCTAATGATTTGATTATTTGAATTAAAGTAAAATCTATTTTAATTGATTAAATTGCCTCGAAACCTAATTTTCCTGTTGAATTGAAATTGAATTGGCAAACTCTAAATCCTAGTTTACCGTTTAATTAAAATTTAATTAGCAAACTGTTAAACTGATATTTATTATTTCCAATCTACCAAACCTAGAATTTCTAGGAATTGGATAATTAATTAAACCGAAAATTAGGGTTAAAATTGCAATTTAGTTAATCTGGAAATTAGGGTTAAAATTGGAAATTATTCGACCGGAAATTAAAGAAAAAAAATTATCTAATAAATAGCACGACAATGGAATTAGAAGAAAGAAATTAAAAAAGGTATGGTCGACTTGGAATAGCCTAGGTCGACCGATAGCACTTAACCGGGAAAGGTCTGGTTCGACCGTGAAATGTAAATTTTGATGATTTGAACCTCAGCCTTAGGTCGAATAAAATGAATGAAAGTTGGATAGTTAATAATCGAAAGATGAACTATTGGGCAATGTTTTATGCATGAGAGAATAGGGAAGCTAGCTCTCTATCAGAGTAATTCACGATGATGTCGTGTTAGAGACCATTTCGAAATTTCGTAAACGGTAAGATGAATCATTGGGCGAATGTCAAGGCTGGACATGAATGCTACGAGGAGATATGGGCGATTCATTTTGCCTTTGACTTAGAAGTGTTATGATCGGGTGGGCGCAACACCAACGAGAACACTATCTAAGGAGGCTGGTCCTAATGAGAGATCCATCTACTACATGTGTTCTTGAACAACATTGTATGGATGGACGCTAACGTTGCACAATAAGTGGCTATAGGAAGACAATCGTTGGATGGGTCCCAGTCCTAACTGGAGTTCATACAGTAGGCACATGCACTGGACAATAAGTGGCTCTATGAAGTCGATTCTTAAATGGGACCCAGTATTAACAATAGTTCACATATGGTGGATACCATAGCTGTACAATAAGAGGCATTTGTCCATTATGATTAAGAGATGGACATGGTTGCATATAATGAGTAACTTTGCGAGTTTGCATTAAGCATTTTCCCTCTCTAGGCATAGTTTGAATTGGAATGAGACAGCAGATCTTGATTTGGTAGATTGCTAGTGTGAGGTTCGACCTGTAGATTTGACCCATGGTGTTAGCTAAGTATCCTTAGATATATAACCTTAGGAATTTATGGACGTAGTATGTGCACTCTATATCACTAGAGTAGATTTAGAATTAGCTGCACTTAACCATCTTATTAGACTTATTGTCATCCACCAAACTTTTGTCTGACCTACCCTTTTCTTTCCTTTTTCCCACCACTATAGGATGGCAGGATAGAAGATGATTGGACATACAACGTGGAGAAAGGAGCTTCATGCTGGAGTTACCACATTATTCATTGTTGTCTTATAGCTATATATTGTACTAAATGTTTGTAAAGATTACATCGTACTTTCAAATGATATGTTTTATGTATATTTTTACTTAGCCATGTTAACCATTTTTTATGATTTGCTTATAGGAGAATATCATGATCTAAGTAAATAGGAAACATTTCTTAAAAATTAAAAGAGAGAGTTTACAATTTTAAAATTTTCTAGATTTGTGGAAATGATAAAATCATTAGTTTTGATTTAAACGTAAAAATGAAAAGCAGACTTTACAATTTTAAAGACTTATTAGTTGTGCATGAACTATTTAAAAACAAAAGGATTTTGAAAAAAAAAGTAAAGTAAAAAATGTTAGGATTATCACTTAACTTAAAAGAAAAGAGTTAAATTGTAGTTAGATGAATGGGATTACATAGCCCATATGAACTATATTGATAATGGAGTTTGGAAAGTTTGAAGTGGTTGAGAAAAAGATAAAAAGTAGTATGGGAACTTGGTAAACTTCTTAAATAACTGTTGAGAGGGAAGAACAAAGTATTTGGTATGACTTCTTGTTGTTGTGAAAGGTGAACACCGTCTTGTGTTTCCTCATTCAAATATGATTTGAGTCATAAAATCTTTCATGTAAGGAAGGTTGAAAAGTATGACTTAAGTAAAATCATTTTAGAATAAGAATAAGTCAAGATGTTTTAATTAAATCAAGAACATCGCCGCTGTAATAAATCTTTCGATTTGAATGTGTTAAAGGGACAAGTAGGGTCTACTTCAATCCTTATTAGAAGCATTAAATAACAAATATGCACTTCTTTGATTTCACCAGGCAATCTTAAATGAAACAATGAGTATAGGTTCGGCATAGGGCAATGTGGTATTGATGGGTACTGTGTATGTGAGGATAGGATACCTATAGGCTACGGATAGTCTAGGTATTGTGTTATCACCTATAGGATACAGGCGGACTAGGTGTACAGAATGGGAAAGTATGTATTACGCACACGTTATTGGGTTTATATTATAGCAGTTGCATTCTATGGATGCCTAGATATCAATCTTGGAATAGTAGGTTAAGTATAACATATTTTGGAATATGGAAAATAAGGGGAAAGCAGTCTGTAAATTAATGAGAATCTTGAAAATAGAAATCGTATGATAAGTAATAATTTTTTTACTTATCTGACTTAAGTAAGTAAAAATGTAAGTTGGTCAATGTGGTAAATTTATTGGGTAACCGATATGGATTAGTGAATTTGTGGAAGTTGTTATAAATAGGAATGTCGATTAAGTAGTGTTTTAATTCATTGGAATGAAGTGTGTAGCAATATAAATTTCTATAGCTATCCAATTTTAATACAAAGGTGTATCATTTAATATGACAAGGTTTACACCCAAAGGAAAGAGATGTACAAAATAGAGATGTGTACAATATTTGTACTGTTTACTTCAATAATAATTGAAAAAAATTCCTTGTAATTCCAAACATAGCACAAATCTTCTTTTAGATAATTTGTGGAAAGTTAAAAAGATTACATTTCCTTTGTGGCAAAAGTGTAGTTCCAATGCATTAGAATGCACAAATCCCTAGTATAAACCAAAGTTTTTGTTGTGATGTCAATTGGATTAAAATGGTAAGGGATCATTGCATATTTAGCTGTCTTAGCCATTCGATGGTTTAAAGGGAGTGATAATAGGTTATGTTTGTAAAGGTCCTATTTGTGATATGAAACTAAGATATAGAAAAAGAAAATTTTTAGAAGCTCAAACTACAAAAGGTATCCTAAATAAGAATTTAGTCAAGATCTTTGCAATGGATGGTTAGTTTAAGAATTTGGGTGTCAGTCAAGAAAAGGGTATTATTATAAGCATATATTGAAAATGCAAAGGCGATTTTAATAGAAAAGAAAGTTGAGAATTTTTTGCTAAGATTGAAGGAAGGGATAAAAGGATTTATCCCCGACATCGCTCGAATTGAAGAAAGGTTATTTTCTTAAGAGAAATTTATGGGAGACTAGCATATAGTACATGGTCTTGCATGTAGCAACCGCACGTGAGTGAAGTAACCCTTAAGTGGATATTATTTTGGTTAAAGTAATATTAGATTATAACTCTAACGAATTTGAGGACTTTTATTGTCAAGAAAAAATGAGAAGATAGACAAAAACTTTCATTTGTAGTATTGGAATGTATCCATGTAGACCATAAACATGATACTTAGGTACCATGATTTTTGAAAGTTTGGGAAAACAGTCCAAGAGCAAAGAGAAATGACTTCAGTTGAGCCGAATTTGGAAAAGAAGTGTTAACTTTTGATTTTTTGGAAATCGCCAATTTGGATACCTTCAAGGAAATGAAAGTATAGCAAAGGGCTAAGTGGTAAGTACCATAGAAAAAAGAAGTACAATCCACAGTCGAGTTATCCAACTTGTTGTCTACGTGCTAAGGTGATTTGGCATACCATTGAAAGAGCTAAGACAATATGTTATGCATTGGAGGTTTTATGGAGCTACCTTTAGCGAGAACATACTTATGCTTAGGTTGTTTAGCGTGGTGCAAGATGACATATTTGAGTTAGTAGCAAAAATTGTTGAAGGTTACCAATGAACACATAATAGAATTGGGAATTTTTGGCTAATGGTGAAAGTTGGTCAGGGTAGTTGGGATCCAGCGGATAAAAGGACAAGGACTTCATCAAATAGGCAAAAAGCAAGTACTAATAGGAGACACATGAGGTAGTCCATGGAGTTGAGACCATGTAGATTCCATGGTGCCGAGTCAATGGTAGAAAACAAGCAAGTAGAAAATCCCCAAAAAGAAATAGGATACGGCTCATTTATTGGGAAGCCATCATTAGGTACTTTTGGAAGTGTCTATATGGTGTAGCTGCTGTAGTCAAGCTAGTTAGAATGGTATAGATTTCGTTTTCATATTTAGGTTCTAGCTGAGGTAGAGACTATTGGATGTAGGAATGGTTGTAACATGTCAATAGGACATTAATGGATGATACATAATAATGGATGAATTTGGGTATATTGTTTGGATTATATTTGTTTACACGTCTAGGACAACATATCCTCTAGGTAGTACATGCACTCACATTATCTATTACTTATTGTTTAGCCACTGGATAGGATACGTACGGATTTTTGGTTATTGTTGTGCTAGTGGATATTACGCATATAAATGTTGCATATAGATGTAATGGATTGCACAAACACGTAGAATTACAAGTTTACTTATTTAGGACATTACATACATTTGGATGCATGATATAGGCATTTTCATAATAGGAGGCCTATTGAATTAGTAGAGTGCCTACTCTTTTGCATTAATATAGGTTCACGTGCACTTCATGTTGCATATATATGTACATATTGCATTAGAAAATTTTCTAAGGACAATGATTGCTAGTGGATGATGGATGAGTAGATGGTCGTAGCTATTGGTTGTTGTGTGTATTAGTTACATTTTTCCATCCTTTAAGATTTCAAGGATGAAATTCATTTAAGGGTGGAGAAGGTAACACCATGGAAATTTACATAAAATTTAACAAGAATTCAATAGAGATTTATATGGAATTAAATAAGAGAAGTAAATTTAATTAAAATAAGGACTAAAAAGAAAGTTTTCATAAATGTTCGAATTTGGCTATGAAAGCTACACCATTGCATTGGTAGCAATTTTCTAGATGATTTTCATATGTAACACTTCAAAAACGGTGTTCATATAGAGAAGCTACAGAAAAGAATTGAAAATAAAAATAAAAAATTAAGATTTAATAATAAGCAATTGCTCGACTTAGGGCTAAGATAGGTCTACCCAGGGAATAGTTAGATCAGCCCAAGGAGCAGTTAGGTCGACCTGTAGCTGTGAAAAATCGTGCACTTCAAATATTGCATGATGTTTTTAAACAGCTAGTGTCTGATTACTTCGTTGCTAAGAATTAGATCAGCGGACCTGATCAATGCAAAAATATTCTAACCTAGATCTAATTTCCCAAACTTGTCTCCAATTCCTATAAATACACAACTAATGAAACCTTAATTCTTTCAAGTTATTAGCTATAACCAAAATTCTGCTTCAACCCACTCTTCCTTCACTTCAGTTATTTCTTTAAAAAAAAATTGTTAACTGATCTAGAAGAAGGCAATCTTTTGGAATCAACTCGAAGCTAATAGAAAAACATTTCTTAATCGAATTAATGGGGAGGAGCTTAGGCTATAGGTGAGTGGGAAAAGATCTAATAATTTGACCATTTGAATTAAAGTTAAATCTATCTTAATTGATTAGATGGCCTAAAAACCATAATTTACATGTTGAATTGATATTGAATTGGCAAACTTAAACCCTAATTTACACATTGAATTGGCAAGTTGTAAACCCTATAATCTAAACTTGAATTAGATCTTGTAACTGTTAAACTGACACTTGTTATTTCTAATCTACAACTTCTAGAATTGCTAGGAATTGGATAATTAGTTAAACCTAAAATTAGGGTTAAAACTGCAATTTAGTTAATCTTGAAATTAGGGTTAAAATTGGAATTCAATCGACCAGAAGTAAATAAAAAAAATTATCAAATAAATCACACGAAAAAAAAAGTAGAAGAACGAAATTAAAAAGGATACGATCGACCCTGGAACCTTGGTCGACCAATGGCAGTTGACCTGAGAAAGGTTTGGGTCGATTGTCAAATGTAAATTTTGATGATTTGAACCTCGGCCTTAGGCTCAATAAAATGAATGAAAGTTGGATAGTTATTGAACAGGAAGATGAACTGTTGGGTTGCGTTGTATGCATGATGGAATATGAAAGCTAGTTCCCTATCAAAGTAGTTGGGAGAATCTAGTTTGTGATGATTTCAAGATAGAGACGATCCAAAAGTTCCGTAAACGGTAAGATGAATCGTTAGGCAGATACCGAGGTTGGACATAGATAGCTATGAAGAGATGTTTGTGATTCATTTCATGTTAGACTCAGAAGTGTTACGATTGGGTAGGCAAGCATTGACGGGGAACACTATCTGAGGACTTCAGTCCTAACGGCAGATCCAGATACTGCATGTGCTCCTATGGAATGTGGTACGGGTGGATGCCGACGCTGGACAATAAGTAGCTATAGGAAGACGATTGTTAGAAGAGGCATGGTCCTAACAGGAGTTCACATACAATGGGCACCGACGTTGGAAAATAAGTGGGTATAGGAAGTCGATTATTAGGTGGGCCCAGTACTAAGGGGTGTTCACATATAGTGGATAGCTAAGCAATAGAATAAGAGGCATTTTGCCACTACGATCGAGAGATGGACACGGATGCATACGATGAATCACTTTGCAGGTTTGCATTATAGTGTTCTACCTCTCTGGATGTAATGTGAGTGGGAAGATCTTAATTTGGCCTATTTCTAGTAGAGGTTTGACCTATAGATTTAACCCATTGTGTTAGACAAGTATCCTTAGTATGACCTTAGGAATGCACGGACACGATATATGCACTCTATATCACTTAGAGTAGATTTAGAATCAATTGTACTTAATCATCTTATTAGTCTTATTCTCATTCATCAAACTTTTGTCTGACCTACCCCCTTCTTCCTTTTCCTCACTACCATAGAATGATAGGTTAACAATGAATAAGAAATGTTTCAAATGTATTCGAATGAATTCCAATGATTTCGAAGAGATATTAAAGAAGTTTCAAGAAAATAAAAGTCCAGAACCCACTTATGTCACTGGAAAATAATTTCAGTGATGAATGCATGCATCATCGACATTGATCTTCGAGTTTCTGAGTGGGGGAGAGGCCACTCTAGTAACTTTGCTATGCGAGTGGTTTTGGGAAACCAAATTTTTGATTTTAGATTTCGAAGTATGGTTTGATGTTCGATATATATATATATATATATATATATATATATATATATATATATATATATATATTTGAAATGATATAAAGTAAACCGGTGTTCAGTCCTCGAGATTCAGATTTTTTTTAGTATAACCCTATCTTTAGAATTGGTTTACTGATTTGTTGGTGATTTCCAACCCTTAGATTGAAAATGTGATTTCTTCGACTATTTTGAAGGTTCAAGCACTTCCAAATCAAGGTTAACTTTTCAAAGCTAAGAAATTGTGAAAGGTATATGGTATTTGATAAAGAATATAAGTTTAGTTTTGTATAATTAAAGTATAAAGTAATACGATTTATGTAAGTTTGAAATTGTTTGTTGAGTGAAATAAATAAGACTATTTTGAATTATACTGGTATGAAATATAGATTTGAAATGTTTTTAATAAAGTATATATATAGAATAATAATCTTTCCAATAGTAAATTGGATTTTTCATATAGAAATAAATAGTTTGAAGGTTTAAAAAAGAAATGTTTTTAAACTTAGTAACCATTTTAGATATTTTGATGATTGAAATGGTTTGGAAATGATTTTATCTTTATTTTGATAATGAATGTGAATCTGAAATGATAATTGATTTTGATAAAGGAATATTTGAAGTTTATATTTGCATGAAAGGATATTTGGTTTACTTGTAATTTGAATTTAATTAAAAATGATGGATTTATGAAATGAATATTTCAAAACTAAGTAATAATGAAGTAAAATTAGAGATATATGAAATTATAAAATTTAGTTTCGGAATATGGTATATTTAAGCTTTGAATTATATTAGAGATTGAATAGTTTATTTTGTGGATCAAATCTTTATTTGAAATTTGATAATATTTTAAATGGTTTTGTTGGATAACTAAATTGAATCGAAATTGATGGTTTGAATTGAATTAAAATTTGGAAATTTTAGATTGGGTTTAATTGAAAAAATTTGTGAATGTAAAGAATTAAAGGAATGTTTATGATTTCAAATGTATGATTTCGAAAGGATATGATTTTCAAAGCGTAATGATTTCAAGTATGTTGGTTTCGAAAGATTTATAACTTTGAAAATATTATGATTTTTGAAAGTGAATATATGTTTGAAATGGAAATGAATTTGTTTGACCTAAATTTTTCTTGATTTGGAAATTAGGATTATTTTCTAAATCTATTGCTTTAAGAAACTTTGAAACTGAATATATGAAATTAGGAAGAAATGATCTGGTGAAATCATATATGATTTTGAAACCGAATTGATATTGAAATGGTTTGAAATTGAGAACCTTGTTTATTTAAATAATTTGATTTGGGAGTTATCGAACTTATATAAATGGATTTGTATAAGTATGAAATTGATTTATATAAGTATGAAGTGATTTGAAACTGTTGATTTGAAAGGGTACTCAATTTGTGAAGAGAAATCTTATGTAATCGAAGTCCGTATAAATATGATTTGATGTACTATTGATTTGGAAAGTATTTGATTTGGAAATGAAATCTTATATATAATGGACTTTATATAAGTATGATATTTGAAAGTGATTTTGAAAGGTACTATATGATACATATTTTTGAAGTAAAGATATGGAAAGTGCCTTCTGCTCGATATCCGCTTAGTGGCCACACTGTGGATTCATTCTATCGATATTATTCTCTCTGATTTGGGTTTTCTAGATATGATACTTGAGTGTCCATCAAATTCCATGGCGATCTCCATGGTCTTACGAGCGCGGTTGCATAGCGTAATTCACAGAGGATGCGAGAGCCTAAGGTTACAGATGTTTCCTGGGGGATCCAGGCGTAGCCATTGTGTATATGTGATCTATTGGGTCGCTTGGTAGCGTAAACTACAGGGGCTGCGAGAGCCTAAGGGTACGGATGTTTCCTGAGGGATCCAGGCGTAACCATTGTGTATTTGCGCTACTACCGGTCTTCATGGCGCAACCGTAGGGCTGCAGTAGTCAGCCTATGGTACGGATGTTTCCTGGGGGATCCAGGTGTAACCATTGTGTATCCGCGATCCATGATCGACGTGTTTGGTTTGGATTGTACTTTCCATATCTGTTATTTTAAAAGGTTTTCCACTATTTTTACTAGGTGTTGAAACAAGTCTACCAAGTACCTGGAGAATTCTAGCTTTGCACCTGATCAACGCATAGCCAGATTCTACAGGAACGAAAGTAAACTTGTTAAGACATCGAGTTATAAAAGTATGTTCATAAAGTATTATATAAAGGATATTTTGATCATTTATAATTTAAAAATGTTAAAAATGTTATAAATATACAATTTTTAAATTGAAACGTATATGGTTTTAAAATAATGTCCATCCTTGTCTTTCAACCTACTTTCCTTTCTAACTATTTCTACCTTCTTCCTCTTCGAGGGTCCTTTCCGCAATTGTGGAAAGAGTCGGTTCTTTGGCTTATCGTCTGGATTTGCCGAGAAGCTGTTTGGAGTGCATGATGTATTCCATATCTCACATTTTCTCTAGTATCTTCATAACCTATCTCTTTTGTTCAGCCTTCTGCTCTTGATGGTTGGGATATTGAGCCTAATCTGACCGTTGAGAGTAAGCCACCTCATATTGTCGACAGAGGCACAAAGCCGCTAAGAAGGAAATCTGTTAGTTTGATCGAAGTACGATGGGGTACTGATGATCGAGATTGTACCCGGGAAACGGAGGAGAGCATTTGTGCTTCGAATCCGAAATTGTTTTTCCTGGTACTATTTGTTGTCTATCTTGTTTTTCCTTATTTTTCTTCTTCTGTAACAACCCTAGATTTTTGCTTATATTTTTAAATTGACTTTATTTTTATTTTAAGTTATTTTAATTTTTTTTATTTCAAACATTTAATTTTTAAATATAAATGACAATTATTAAGTGATTTATAGTTCAAACTGGTGTAATTTGAATATTTTACTGTAAGTGAATTTCTAGTCAAACCGTTCAAACTTTGACTTTTAAACTTCAAACTTAAATTATTTTAAATTATTAAATTTTATCTTTTATTATGAAAGTACATAAAATAACTTGAACATTTCTTTTTGTTTCGTTGAAAACGGACTTAAAATGTAAAAGTTATGTACATTTCTATTTTGAGTGTAATTTGATTTATTTAACAATTTTGTCTATTATAAATTATATAAATCTTATTTTCTTTGTCATATTTTATTTTAATATGTAATTTTATGTATATATTTGTATTATAATAATTTTAAAATGAAGTAAACAATTTTCCAAAGTCAATGGTGATTTATTGTAATTTCTGGACACTGTTTTGGATTTTTAAGCAATTTCTTTAAATCTTTTTCTATTTTCTTTAAACTTAATTTTTTTTCTATGTGTTAATATGTTATTTTAAGTATATTTTGTCTTTTAAATATTTTTAAAGTGATGTTATAATTTTTCCAAAGTTTATTGTGTTGATTTCTTTTTTTTTTAAAGGTTGTTTTCTTATTTTCTTCTATTTCTTCATTAAAATTATATTTAAATTTAATTTTTTTATATTTATTTTGTGAATTTACTTTTATTTTATATTATTATTTATGTTTAAAAATATATTACAAGCTCATATGAATTTTCTAAAATTTATTTCATTTAATTTCAAATTTTCTAGACTAGTTTACTATTTTTAGCTATTTTCCTTAATTTAACTTTATATAATTAATAAATATTATATATTTTTTTTATTTTGATAAATTTTCGAAATTTTATTTGGGATTATTATTATTTCCAGAAATATCAAGTTATATAAACGAATTTAAGGAATTTGAAAGGTTTAAAACTTTTGGAATTCCTAAGTCTTTTCATCTCCCGACCTTTCATTTTCCCAACTCTTCTCTTAATTGTTTTGGCCATGTAATCTATTCATTTCAGCTGCATTTTTTTTGCACTTTCACGAAAATCATTTCTCTTTCTCTCAAAAAAAAAATCACGGCAATTCTCCTTGTGAATCTTTGGTAAAAAATTCTATCTTCTTCTTGTCTTTTATTGATTTTCTACTTGAATTTGCACATGCTCTCCACCTTCATAGCTGTATTCCCCCTCCTCCAAGCTGTGGCCGACCACCACCACCACTTTTTTCTGACCATCACACATCCTAACACCTCTCCTCCTCAGGCCAAGACAAGCCATGGTGAAGATCATCACAAAAGTCCATCTAAACTAGCACTATCCATCACCTGTACCAAACCTTGTCTAGGATTGCCATCTCCTTCTTCCTCCACCTTTGGCCGCCACAACCTCCACCACCACCACCTCTGACCTGACGTCCACCCTCTTCCACATCACTCCGTAGCCATGTATTTAAGATCTATATCTGAAGCATAGGTGGTAGAAAGCAAGTGCAAAAACATTGGAATTGTTTTATGCATTTATTCTTAACATTGTTTATTTATTTTGAGTTGAAAACTTATGTTATATTTATTTCTTTTGTCTCATGTATTCAAGGCAATTAACCTTGTATCTCTCTCACTCAAATCATTATGGTGCCTTCATGCTTTCTAGGTCTTTGTTTTTGTGTCTAAATCTGTTATCTCCAACTTATAGAGGTGAGTATTTCTCACCAGACATTATGTACTTATATAAGTAGTAAATTGACACCCTGTGAATCTGTAGAACTATATGATCATATTATAACTGCTTATATTATTATCATATGATATCCATACCTATTATTACACCTATTATATTATATGTTACTTTTATTTCATGCTATTCTATTTATTTTATCTGTTCATCACACTGCAAGTTCCCTTTAGATTAGAATCACTATGGGTTGAAATGATACATACTCGAACGGACTTTAGAATAAGGGAATATTGTTATGGGCTGAAATGATAGGCCTGAACGATTTTCAATTTATTTCATTTACTTGGGACTGCGGGTTTGAAATGATAAAACCTAGATTTTTCTTTGTAAATTACGGGTTGAAATGATATATTACTCGTATCACTTTACTAGCGTAGAAAATTATATACATGCCCGTAGTTAAGATATGTTTTTCTAAAAATTTTAAAATACTTTAGAAATTTAATTATTATAATATTTTGATTTAAAATTAAATAAAAATATGATTTTTGTAAATATTATCGATTTTCTGAATAATTGTAAGTGAAATGAATTAATGAAAAAGTTAGAAAATTTTGAATGTAAGTTACTTTGGAAATTTTGATTTAATTTTTAATGGAAATTAAATTAACTTTGGACATATGATAAATTTATGATATTTTGAATTTAATTGAATTTAAAGTGATTTTATATCATATTAATGATTCTTAATAAAATTGAAATGTGAAATGAATGAATATTTAAGTTGAAATTTTGAAATATAACTAAAATTGGAAATTTATGAAATTGACTTAAAAGTGAAAATTTAGTTAAGTAAATAAAAATAAAACTATGTTATATTTAAGAATTTGAACTTAAGTGTTAAGTTGAAATTTAATGCAATGAATTTAAATTTGAATGTTGAAATTTAATAAGTGAATTATTAATAAATATTGATTTTTGAAAGGAAACTTAACTTTATAAAATCATGAATTTAAGGAAAATTAAATGATGCTTATAAATGTGAAAATGTATGATTTTGTAAGTTAAAAATGATTTAAATAAAAAAAAATAGTGTTTGTGAAATTCTATTGAATATTTGAAGTTAATTAACAGCATTTTTAAATGCTGTCTTTTGTTAAATTGAATTTGTTTTGAATGTTACTTTCTGTAGCATTTTCCAAATGCTGCGAAACTTGATTTTTCATTGTTTTAATAAATTTAAGTGCATAAATGAACATTGAAAAGTTTAAAATTTTGGAATTTAATAATTTAATTATTAAATGTAATAACTTCATTTTTATGAATTAAAATGAAGTAAATTGTTTTGAAATATAACTATTTGGTATATTGAAATGATTTGAAATGTGGTTTTGAAAAGATATGATATTTTGATATATTAAAATGATTTGAAATGGAGTTTTGAAAGATATGACATTTTGATATTAAAATGATTTGAAAAGAAGTTCTGAAAGATATGATATTTTGGAAATGAAGCTTTGAAAGGCTATGATCTTTTGATATATTAAAATGATTTGAAAGGAAGTTTTGAAAGGATATGATAATTTAATATATTGAAATGGTTAGAAATGACTTGATATTTATTTTGAAAATATTTGAATTGAAAGATATGGTATGATGATATATTGAAATGGTTTGGAAATGATTTAATCTTTATTTTGATAAAGATTTAGGTTGAAATGATATTTTATTTTGAAGTATAAAATATTGTTTTAAAGTTATAACTACGGGTTATAATAACGATTGGTTGTTAAAGAGACCGGGATCGGATATTGTCTTATAGCTGGCCAATACCGAAAACCACTTTAACAACTGTGTATGAGGTGGAGACTCCATAATGAAGTACGATGGTGGCGACATTCTTGAGGTATATTACGTGGACCCAACTCCTGTGAGTTGGCATAAATGACTAAAACAGGAGCTATACCGGGCTACACGAAGGGTCGCACCCTTTCATCTAGCATGCTCCATCGGAAACCATTCTATTACTTTAGTGATTCGATATGTGGCGCCACTTTGATTCGGGGGTATTGTTCGAGGTGGGCGGAAGTTGCTGGCTTGCCGTCACCACCGGTCCGGGAGTGCAAACGGTGTATCCACCCTGGCATTGCCTCGCGTGCCGTGTCATCTCCTTATAGCGAGCCCACTACGATTTTGGTTTTAAAGATCCGACCGCGTTAAAGTTCACCATCCCCTTAACGCTATTTTCTATATGATTATACTTTACTCATTAGACACTACTGTATATAGCTCAATATACTACATAGTAAATAGTTTACCGGATCCTTAGAGGATGGGCGGTCCCAAGCATTCTCTATGTTACTTGTACCTTTGCTACAGTTCACTTGAGTTGGTTTACATTGTATAAGTATGTATGTCCTGACTCGAGTGTTTGTATTTTTATTTACGCTCGGGTCATCCTGAGTATTCACAGATTTGGATTTCCACTTTCTGGAGATTTGAAATCGCTGGAGATTATATGCTTGTCTAGTTTTATCTCTTCTGTCTGTTGGTCCTTTCCAGCTATTGTATTAGTAGATTTGTATGTATTGAGGCTTCTTTTGTACTTTATTTCTTCTGTTGTATCTTATGTAACTCTGATATATTTATATAGTAGCTTCATGAACTACTATCTCTTTTACTTCCGCTGCATTATTATTGCTCTGTGTCTGTGATCTGTGATTTTTATTTACTGTATATTCTGAGATTTGCCAAATTTTTATTTACAACACGGTATTTTGAGCAATTCAATTCCGACATGAGTGTCTACCTATACACTTATAATGGATGCGAATGGTTGAAATACCTGGTTATTACATCTTCGTTCTTTTCGAGGACGAAAAGATTTGAGTGGGGGAGAGTGTAACATCCCAATATTTTATAATTATGATTATTTTAATTATTTATTTTAATTATTTAAATTGAAACTCCTGATTTAAAAAATTTATTTTATTTATTAAAATGAATAAATTTTGTTATTTTAAAAGTATATTTTGATTTTGTGTGAATTATAATTTCAAACCTGAATAAATAAGATATTTCAAGAAAAGTGAATTTTTGGTCAATCTGGTCAAACTTTGACTTTTAAATTTAAAATTTAAATATTTTAATTTTTTAATTTTATATTTTAGTATGAAAATAAATTTAATTTCAAGAATACTGCTTTTCGTTTCGTTGAAACCCGATTTATACTGTGAAAGTTATGCTTATCACAATATTGTATGTAAATTGATTTATTTAGTAAAATTGTCTATTTTAATTTATATAAATAATATTTTTAGTTGTCAAATTATGTTCTAATATGATTTATATGACATGTTAGGTATATATTTTATTTTAAAAAATATTTCAAAGTAATGTTACAATTTTTCCCAAGTTTATTGAATTATTTTCAATTTTTAAAGCCTAATTTCCAATTTTTAGCTATTTTCTTAATTTAATTATATTTATTTAAAATTTATTTATTTATTTTTATACATTCATTATATTTTTGTGTTTTTATCTTTATTTATATTTATTTTACATGTATTTAAAATTTCAAAAAGAATTCTGGAAATTTGAAAGGTTTTTGACCTTTAATATGCATGTCTTTTCATATTCAAACTTACCTTTTCACTTCAATCACCACATCCATTCAATTGCTGACCATACCACCTTTTTTCATATGACTTCTTCTCGGTTTCTCGCATGAAAAGAACTTTCTCAAACTCTCAAAAAGTTTGGCCTTCACCTGAAGAAAAATTTTCGTAAAACTTTCATTTCTTTTTACATTTTCTACTTGATTTTGTTGATCTTTGCACATGCATTCATCTCTTATGTTCGGCCCCTCCTTACTCTAGCACTTTGGCCGCCTCCACCACCACCTACACAAGCCATCATCCCCTCATTCCAATGACCTTCCATGGCCGAGACCCTCCATGTTGATGATCCACCAAAATTTTGAAGAAAACTCCAATTTAAAACTCCATAGCCGAACTCCCCTTGTCTCCACCACTCCAATCATGCTTTGGCCGACCCATACACCAACACCACCAGCCACAACCTGAGCCTAGGACCTCTGTAACACCTGTAGTTGACCTTTCCAGATCCGACCTTGTCCATCCATGCTTGGCCAAGACCTTAAATGGCGACAAAACCGACTTGTGTTGCCTTGTTTTGTAAATTCATGCACACATACCCTTTATCTCCTTTATATTGTCATGGCCAACCCCTGTTGGACCTCAGCCTGATCCAAATACATCCCATTACATTGTTTTTCTAGTCCATAGCTGAAGCATAATTCGTTGAATGCAAGTGCAAATGCATTAGCTTTGTCTTACATGTTTATCTCTAGCATTGTTTTGTAATAGTTTGGTTTGTAATTCATGTTTGTATTTGTTTTGTTTGATATTGAACAAGGCAATTAGCTTTGGCTCTCCCACTCTCAAATCATTGTCGTGCTTTCATGCCTTCGCGAATCTCTATTTGTGTACTTTGGTTGTCGTCTTCAGCTTATACAAGTGAGTAATTCTCACCAAACAAATTTATACTTATATGACTAGTAAACCGATCACAATTGAATCTATAAACCCATATCATTATGTTATATCTGCAATGCTATGATCATATGATGTTCCCCCATGCTTAAACACCTGTTATAACATATTCTACTGTTATATTATGCTATTCTGTTATTTATATCAGTTTATCATACTGCAAGTTCCCATTAGATTAGAATCACTATGGGTTGAAATGATACATACCCGAACGGACTTTAGAATAGGGAAAAACCGTTATGGGCTGAAATGATAGGCCTAAACTATTTTTAATTATTTCATTTACTTCGGACTGCGGGTTTCAAATGATAAAACCCGGGTTTTCTCTGTAAATTACGGATTGAAATGATATATTATCCGTATCACTTTACCTATGTTAGAAAATGATATATAGACCCGTGGTTAAAATATATAAAATATATTTTTCTAAATTTTTTAAAGTATTTTAGAAATGTAAATATTATAATATTTTGATTTAAAACTTAATTAAAAATGATTTTTGTAAAGTATTATTGATTTTCTAAAAATTTATAAGTGAAATAAATTATTACTAAAGTTAGAAATTTAAAATATAAGTTATCTTGCAAATTTTGATTTGGTTATAAATGGAATTTAAATTAAGTAGGAAAATATGATAAATAAATATACAATTTGATTTAAAATGAATTTAAAATGATTTCTATAAAGTATTAATGATTTTTGAATAAAGTTAAATTGTTAAATGAATGAATATTAAGTTGAATTTTGAAATATATCTTAAATTGGAAATTTGTGAATTTAGTTTAAAGGTGAATTTTAAGTTAAGTAAATAAAGAGGAAAAAATAAGTTATATTTGGAAATTTAAACTTAAGTGTTATGTTAAATAAAATTTAATTTAAAGAAATGAAATTGAATGTGTGAATTTAATATGTGAATTATTGTTAAATATTGATTTTGAATGAAAATTTAACCTTATAAAATCATGAATATAAGGGTATTTAAATGATTGTTTTAAAAGTGAAATATATGGTTTTATAAGTTTAAAATGATTTAAATTAAATTTAATTGTTTGTGAAAATATATTGAATATTTGGAATTTAATTAACAACATTTTGAAATGTTATTATTTCTAATGTAAAGGATATTACAGCATTTGTAAATGCTGTAATTGAAAGAAATGAACTAAATGGCTAAAATGAACTAAGAGCGTTTACAGCACTTTGTAAGTGCTGTAGTTGCTGGACTTAACTAAAGTTTTAATTGAAATCTAAACCTATTACATCATTTTACATGTTTTCTTTTGCTAATTGAATTATTTTTAAACATAACTTTCCATAGCATTTTCTAAGTGCTGCGAAAGTTGAATTTTCACTGTTTGAATAAATTTAAGTGAATAAATGAACTTTAAAAGGGCTAAAATTTGGGAATTAAATATTTGATTTTAAATATAATGACTTCAAATTTTAATGGTCTAAATGAAGTAATTTGATTTGAAATATAAAGCATTTTGAAATGTGACTTGGAAGGATATGTAAATTAAATAAAATGAATGTGGTTTTGGAAAGATATGATATTTTGATATTTGAAATGAATTTGAAATTATATTGAATTTTGAAATTGATATTTGATTTAGAAGTATAAAATAACATTTTTGAATTTTAACCACAGGATGTATTTAATTTATAGTTTAACGGATCCTTAGAGGATGGGCGGTCCCAGGCATCCTTTAACTTACCTGTATCTTTATTACAGTTCACTTGAGTTGGTTTACATTTTATTTTATAATTATATATATGTCCTGACTCGAGTGTTTTGTGTTTTACTTTATGCTCAGGTCAGCCTGAGTATTTACAGCTTAGCTTTGGATTTCTTTTCTAGAGCTAGGAACCGCTGGAGATTATGCTTGTCTAGTTATATATCTATTCCTTTTCAGTTTCAGTTGTTCAATTTCGCCTCTGGTACTTATAAACTTCTATGTATTTGAGATTTCTATTGTATATGTTTTCAGACTGATATTATGTATTTGTTTGAGAGTTGGTTATAGTAGCTTCATGAACTACTATGGTATTTTAATTTCCGCTGTGAGTTATTCTGATATTTCTGTGTCTATGATTTTGTGATTGAATTTATTTTTCTCCAAATTTATTTACAACGCAGTATTTGAGCAATTCAAGTCCGACATGTGTGTCTGCGAATGGCTGAAAATATCGGGTTGTTACACTAAAGGAAAGAGAAAGGTTGATGATGGCTTTAGAGAACCAAAGTGGTAGAGAAAGAAACAAAAGTTCTCTTCTTACATAAAATTGAACGAAACCTAGAAAGTATTTACCTTGATACCGTGGATTAAATTCTCTATTAAAAATCGATAAGGAGAGAACCCACCAATCAACAAAGAAAATCAGGAAAGTACTGCCAATTCCATGAACTGGACGGGCATGAGACAAATGATTATAGACATCTTCGAGACTTGACTGAGAAGCGGGTTAGGAATAACTAGCTAATAGTATGTGAGGAGGCAAGTTACAACGATGCAGCAAGAACAACCATCGTCTGCAGTGAATCCTAGCGGCCTCAGATCTAGGCCGAGCATAGTTATCCAATGATCAGGAGGGCAGGGTGCAAGGTTCGATTCGTACACTTTGCCTTCCATTTTTAATAAATGATGTGGTATTACAGTCAAGCCACTTGCTGATGTATGGGACCTTGATTGGTCTCTAGGCAAACATTAAGTTGGATGCTAGGCTTTACGGTCTGAATGGATGTCGTGATGCATGATTGATGCTTGAACTAAAATTATTTGAATTCTTGATTTTGAAAATCTCTCTAACGTGATAATCGATATTGATTATGAAACACCAATGGAGATTGGTTATCCTCTATACTGATTCATAAACTGACTAGTCATGGTGCTTCTATTCGGAGAGACATGGTGATGACCACAAGGTGCACATCTTATTGCCGAAGAGTGAGTAGATTGTGCTTGTGTGAGAGCAAGTTCCCTCACTGGAAAGTGGATTACCCATTCTTAGACGTGGAGTTCCCTCGACGTAGAGCGAGCAAATTGGACTCGGTAAGGATGCAGGGAGATTAAACCCTTATTTGGATGCTAAGCGATCTAAAGAGATTATGGATTGAAATAACGATCCCGAGAGATCAAGGATTGGGTTAATGGTCCAAAGAGATCAGTGATTGAATTAAAGATCCAAAGAGATCCTAAATTGAAATAATGATTCGAAGAAATCATGGACTGGAATAACGATCTAGAGAGATCGAGATTTCAACCAACAATCCAAAGTGGTTATAGATTCAACCAATAGCACAAAAAGGTCTAGGATTTGATTAACGATCTAGAGAGATTAAGGATTAAACCAACAACCCTGAGTGATCAAGAATTGAATTGGTCATCGAGTAAATGGCCCAGAGATCTCAAAAACTAGACTTTGGTTTTGAAAACCGATTGAACTTGAAACAATTTGATAGTAATTATCGTAAACCGCTAATTTTGGTATATGATTACCAACTACCAAAAGAACATAGAATGGTCCTGATTTGCAATACCCTTACAATATAATAGTTCTGGGAGATCATGAAATGTTGATTGTCTATGGCTAATGCTCGAGCAAGGACTAGAGTGCTTAACTATAATAGCCTGGAATGATCTTTTATTTACAAGTGAATCTGATGGAACTGGACAATTCATCTCGATTTGAACGGTTAATAGCCAAGAATTTAGCTACTCATGAATAATCGATTTCAATATTTGTCCTTGAGCAAAGCATGCCTTCTATTCACAAGGAAAGCTTTGGTAGGGAAATGTTATTCAGCATTGTGACCAAGCCATATTTGGATGAGTTAGAACAATCGAACGGAAAAATTACCAAGCAAGCATCCAAAGCAATGACTGCCAAACTCGGATATCAAATGAAATCAAGAGGTAAAACCTTTCGCATGCCAAAAAACTTCCTAAAGTAGCGTATACACCACATTGCTCCAAGATCAAGAGTCGTGATTTAAGATAAGTGAAAGATCTGTACTAATCCATAAACATGGATCATTACCGATCCCCAAACTTTGCTTAAATCTAACAACAATTGATGTCATATGAACGAAGGATGCTGATAAGCTAGTACATGTCACATGAGGTGGTTACTCTACAATATAGAAACCAAGCACAGGATGGACAAATCAGATGCTATCAACCAACATTCAAACCAAGACATTTACTCAAAACCAAGCTTTCGATGATGCTAATCAAGCAACGAAGATGGAGATGCTAGCAAGTCAAACAACCATGATAGTCAAATGCAATTCCTGAAGGTAAAAGCATGAACGTGTACCGATCCCTAAGTGGGGTTCGATACCAACCCCTAATTATTTGGAATCTGTCTATGTTTTCCTTGGTACAACTTCCTTAGACGTGGAGAATATGGGTTAAATCATGGCTGAGAGGATTTTGACAGCCTATAGTTGTAAATAGAGTAGTAGAGGCATGGATTTGCGGATCTTTTTCGGTCGTTTATGAATTTAGATGTTGCTATAGCAATTTAAGGAATCATCACTGATCCGTAAAAGCAACTCTTGCAAACGGTAATTAAATCATTAACAAAGTTAAGTGGATGTAGGCACGATTAGCCGAACCACTATAAAGTTTGTGTGTATTTTTATTTCTCATTTTAATTTACTTTCTTCACTTATTTTTCTACTTTCATTCTCTGGGTGTTTGTGTCGTTTTTTGGTATGAATAACTATTTTAGTATAAAATAAGTTTGGTATGGATCCTATTTTTATATAAGTTTGTGGTGGGACTGAGAATGTTGGATGTATGGTATGTTTGTTGATATGGAGTTATATTTGTATAAGTTTGAAGTTTTGACATTTAAGCAAATAACATAGGGCGTAATCTTCACACTGTTAGAAATATTTTAGGCACACACACACACACATATATATACATATAATACTATATAAATAGCGTATAATTAATAGTGTATTAATGGCGTAGTAAATAGGTTATAGGTTATTAACTACTATTAAATATGCCTAACGAAAGATATTGATAGTTACGGCGAAATTAGTGTTTTACTTATAAGGCCTTAATAGGGAATGCGGTGAGGTATATGACATTATGATAAGTGATTGTAGATTATAACTAAGTTATAAGAATGCGAGGTCAGTCAAAAGCACATGGATGTCTGCCCAGCTAATCTGGCTATCAGCAGTGTGAATTTGGGGCTGATGTGAGACATCACCTTAATAAGTACCCATGGAGGATGTGAGGTTGGGCCTAAATTATGTAGGGTAAACTTGCTTGGATAATATGGCTACCAATACCTACGAATAGTGAGAGGAATGTGAGACGTAATGGTTTGGGTTATAGGTCATAATACGTAGGATCTGCTTTGTGGTCGAAGGTAGTGAGTGGCTGATTGAGGGCTCACCTCCTTCCTATTTAGAAAATATTAAATGGTTAGGGTTAGACGTTAGGCAAGGTAGTGGATATCTCAAGAATGGTGTGCTTCGGGTTTAAGGTTTTCTGTAGTTATTATAGGTACCTCTCCGTAAAGTAGTATTAAGTGGTCTAATGAGATTTCATGTGATTTTCGCTAAATAGTATCGGAGGGGAGTCCACTTTAAGATAGGTAGTAAATGACGGGGACCTACCCAAGGTGGTATTAAATGGTCAGTATTTGCCTAGTTTCCATTGATAGATACTAAGTGACTTGGGTACTATCTCTTACATTGTTAGGACATTATTGATGCTAGATGTGTAGGATTAGGAACGACCTTTAGCCTACATTTGAAGATGGGTTATTGGGTTGAAAGAATATGGGTTATAGAATTGGACTGGAAAATCCTTAGGGCTTGTAGTTGGCAAAACTTAAAATATAGCTAGGATGGGTAAAACATATTCTTATTTAAGTTATACTGTCCAAGTACTACTATAGAAAGGCTTGAGATTTTTATTCACCAGCCATCGTTGTTCTGACTCCCTTCTCATTACAGCACATGTTAGAGAAGGCAATACAGATTACGAAAGCGAAGGCGAAGGCCATGAGGGGACTTGTGGCAATTATCTATTCATCTACTTATGTTATTTTTGTATTTTGATGCACCCACTTAAAATTGTTGATATATTTTGAGATATTAAACTACCAACATTTGGTTTTGTTATAAGGTATTATGTTGCATCTTTATGACAATTGAATTTTAAATATAATGGGTATTGTTTTGATATTATACTTTATCCTTCCACTGTGAGATTTTAAATGCATAGATAGATAGCTCTGTGTTTTATTATTTGTATCAATTTTGCAAACCAACAGCAAGCTTTGGAATTGGTCTAAGGTTCGATGGGCCTTTTCTGGATCGAAAATTCGGCCATTTCGAGGTGGGTTGTTACATTTGGTGTCATAGCTTAGGTTACATGGTCAATGGGGTAGGTATACGTATGAGTGGCGTACTTGTTGTTGTTGAAAGTAATTTAAAAAACATAACTATATATAAATATGTGTGTATATATATTTATTTCGAACATATGCCTAATTCGATAAATTCCAACCATATAAGTGGTTACTATCAGATTCTGAAAGGATAGGCAAGGCGACTATGAGTTGGAAAAAATAAAATTGAAATTTATGCTCCTACCCCAATTACCCCTTGGGGCGGAGGTTGTATTTTAAGGAGTGGACCAAGAAGAGCACGAACACGACATATAGAGGCACCGAGAAACTGAATGGTACTAGACTCCTTTGTTGGTCCTAGATTACTTATGATTTTAGATTTCGATGGATTGAAAATTGATGACATATATTTCATCCAAACAGATTGGAGATAAGAACCTATATATAGAAAGCATCCAGAAGTAAGATATGATAGGAGTGAAGCAAAATGTGAAGAAGGATTGGAACAAGTTTCCAAAAGAAGTTGTACATTAATCACCATAAGGAGATAATCAAATTTTTATGAAGTTGTGTAGGGATGAAGGAAAGTTCAATAGAGAGTATAAAAAAGTAAATTTCTAAATCCAACCCCATTGGATAGAATTCGGTAAAAGGTATTCGAAAAATTCCATAAATGTTTTGAGTGTGTTTTTCAAAGGATTTATTGGGAAGTTGTTGATTTGAAAAAGGAAACTTGGAAATATATCATTTTAAAAAAATATTTGAGCCAAAAGTTTTCGACTAAAAGGATTTTGGTAAAAAAAGATTTTTCATTTTCAAAATTCTTAGTTTAAATTGGTTGAGTCAAAATGTTTTCAGTTTGAATATTTTCAATGAAGGATTTTTTAAAATAAATGTAAAATGGAGTGCATGTAGGACTCGACGATTTTGTCTATTTCATAATTTGGAAGTTCCTTTATTCAAATTCTTTCTAAAAGAGGGGATAAATGGAAACAGAACTTGATTAAAATGAGATAGTGAGTATAGAAGGATAAGAATGCACAATAATGCAGGTAGCAGGAGCATTTCCATGTAAGGAAATGCAAAGACTAACAGCTGAAATAGAATTGTATATAAAGAAAAGCCCAAATAGCTAAAGCAATAGGTGAACACACTATAATGAGTCAGTATTAGAAAATTTAGATAGTAATAGCATTATGAATTTATATAAAATAGGATAAGTAATCTAGTTAGAAATAATATAGGAGAGAAGTAATAGGAATACGATAGGAAAATAATAAGATAGGAGTTTATCCGTGTCTACTCCATTTTCATTATTTAAAGTTATAGAACATGTTTTCGAAAGGAAAAAAGATTAACCGTTATGATGATTAAGTTTTTCAATTTTTGGGTTAAAAATCCTACTTTCAGAGAAGTAAGTCTTCAAGGTAGAAAGTCTTTGAGAAGGGAAATTATTTTACTGAGCAATTTTTGAATTTTTGAGTGGAAAAAAGGGTTTCTATGTTTATATTTTCAAAGAAAAAGGTTTTGGATTAGGTACTTCATGATTGTGGAATTTTATTTTCGTAAAGAATGATGAGGACTAAACCATATTTTTTTATATAGAGTAGATAGGGATCACTACCTGGATAAGATAACATAACGGTTTTAGGATATGAATAAAAAATGAATAATATGTACAACTTGTTCTGGAAATTCGAAATCAGCTGATATCTCGCCTTTTGGCAAGGCCGTGACACTAATAAGTTGACTGGAAATCAAAGACGGTTCATCTTGAAAAACAGTTATAGACAGGTTCGTATGGATGCTGGTGAATTTTACCTAAGTCTGGATCGAGCTACAATTGGCATGGCACGACAAGCAAAGCTACAGAAGCCAACATTTCAATTTTCAAGTCGATTGGAGTTCGTATGCTCAAGTTATGGGTCGATCAAATTCTGGAAGAAGAGCGTTCTGTTCGTATCCCTCTATTCACATCGGTCCATTCCACAGCCATCGATAGACAAGCTTCTCTTCGTATCCATCCAAGAAAACCTGCTTCATATCCATCAAACTCACCCACTTTGCATCCATCTGCAGCAACATATGAGTCCATTTCATGTTGATCCACTTCAAAACATTTCATGTGAGTCCATTTCAGTTAATACGAACCCAACCAATAAGCAATATGAAATGACCTCTAAGTTATCGGTATGAAGAACATAAGTTCGTATCGATACGAAGCAATTATAAAAGATCGATACGAAGTAGGGTGCGAGGGATCGATACGAAGTTGAGTGCAATAAAACGATGAGAAAGGAATTTCCTAGGTCGATACGAACAACGCACATTCAAGTAGAAGACTCGATCGCTCAGCATAAAAAGTGGATCGATCAAAAACGTTAGCACTATGTCATCAGGCATCACATGTCCAGAAGCGATGCGAACAGAAGCAATGTGAATTCGACAACCTTCAACAAATTCAAACTTGCATCGATCATAACTCAAAATTTACAAGTCCAAATGCTACCAAATTTTCGTAGGAGCTTGCATACAACCTTAGGAATGTTCTTGATCAATCTTGACTCGATTGGGAAAAATACTGATGATCATGGACCGAGTCCAAACGACCGAGGATTTCTCACATGGGCCCGCCCATGTGAGAGAAGAGGTCTTCCGAGATCTGAGCGAGATATTTGCTGCCTACGCCTATAAATAGAAGTGCAGGACCTACTGAAAAAGGACTTTTGGCTCTTCAACATCCAGACTCTCCCGAAATCACTATTGTACTCGAATTCTACTGTTGTAACTCACTGTAACCAACGAGCAAAAATCAATAAAAGTCAGTCATTTCATAGTGGACGTAGGCCATACATCGAACCACTCTATATTTGTGTGTTTCTATGCATTTTTCTTGTTTATCGATTGGTGTGTTTGTTAAATCTTCCTCATTTTCCATTTATATTCTTCATTTTATCTCTTCAAACACGTCCGAAGAGTTTTGTACCCAATTTTGGTGCAAACACTTTGGTGCTTTCACTGAGAAAACCCGGTTTTTCTCCTGCTTTGGGACTTAGAGTACTCTGTACCGCTTTATGGACTTAGAGATTTTTCTCCAATCGTTTATACTCTGGTCCGCACTCCGGGGATTCAAAGTACTCTAGTCTGTGCTCTAAGGACTTAAAGATTTTTTTAAATGTTTATACTCTAGTCCTCACTCTGGGGGATCAGATTACTCTAGTCTCGCTTTGGGGACGTAGAGATTTTTTAAATCTTTTATACTCTAGTCCGCACTCCGAGGACTCAGAGTACTCTAGTCCACGCTCCGGGGACTTAGAGATTTTTTTAAATCGTTTATACTCTGGTCCACACTTCGGAGACTCAGAGTACTCTAGTCCACGCTGTGGAGACTTAGAGATTTTTATTAAGTCGTTCAAACCCTAGTCCGTGCTCTGGGGACTCAGAGTACTCTAGTCCACTTCAAAAACATAGAGATTTTTGCCAAGTCGTTTATACTCTAGTCCGCACTTTGGGGACTCAGAGTACTCTAGTCCGCTTCAGAACTTTGAAATTTTTGTTGAGAGCAGTCGTATTTCCACCTGTTTAATTTGTATTTCATTTACTGTATAGAGGCCAATGTTGTCAAATGAAAGATCGAACCATGTTTTCTCATGGAATAGGACTCTGCCCCCAGTATTAAGGATGAAACTTGAAAAATGGACGGTCGATTCTCGTCTTCTTGGTAATTATATGTAATATCTCGGAATTTTTGACAATATCAATTTAATATCTGCATTAAAATTAAATTGATATTGATAATTTTGTCAATAATAATTCAAATTGACTTAATAATCTTCTTCAATAAATATTTAATTGGTTATTTTATCTTTTAAAGATAATAAATTGGTTTCTATTTATAATATAAATATATAGTTCATATTGTAAATAGATTAGCATTGTGTTAATTTTAATAAATAAAGCATATTCTCTAATTCTAATATTTTAGTAATTTGAAAATTATCTTTTCAAAGTTATTAAATAAAAAAAATCTTGGTTTAAATTTAATGAATGAATTTTGATTTAAAAATTATAATACATATATATATATATTAATAATTTGGAAATTTTGATTTGATTTAAATTTAAGTTTTTCAAAACTATTTAATAAATAAGTATATGATTTTAATTTGTTAAGATAGATGTTTTGATTTTGGCTTAAGTTTTAAATTTAAATTTGAATGAATTAAAAAAAAGGTTTGTTTTGTTTCTTTTTAAAATATAGCTTAAATAAAATAAGTAATTTATTAATAAAGAAATAATTTCTTTTATAATTATTTTAATTTAATAATGAGATATTTCTGAAAATAATATTAATAATGCATTGTTTTACAATTGGATTTTGAATAAAAATAGCATTTGTTATTTCAAATTCAATTTATATATATAACTTGATTTTAAATATTAGATTTTTGAATTTGATTTAAATTTGAATATAAATCCGAAGTATAGATTTTTAATTGTTTTAATTTTTATATGCATAGGTTTTATTTATAAGCATAATTTGTTTTTGTTTCTTTTATAAATTTATATACATATTAAATACTAATTAACAAATTAATTTGGCATAGCTATTATATTAACATTTAAATTAAAATACAAATTACTTTACAAAGACATCTGTTGATTTCTTAAAGCCTCATTTAACATGTTATAAGATAAACATATTAAATTGACAAATGTTGAAATTTTATACAAGTGTCACGTTTTGTTTTAATTTTCTTATATTTAATAAAATCTGAAAACTTGCCTATATAAGTAATCATCTTTCATTCCTATCCCTTTTTCTCATTTCCTAATCAAAGACATTTCAATTTATTTAATTCTTAAACCTGAAAGTCACTCCACTATAAACAAATATGAGCATAATCTATACCACTTCCAAAATCAGTTGACAAATGCAAATCAAAACTCCTCATTTATCAAATCTGAAACCACTTTCCTGTAAACAACTCTTCAAACAAATCATGTTCAAAACAAATCTGTTTGCAAAACCCTTCAGATCAAAAATTCTAAATCCTAGTAATCATCTTCAAAATGAAAACCATGCACTTGCCATTTTCAAAACTCCTCATATCCAAAGCATCTGTACATCTTCTAAAGAAAAACTGCATTATCATTTTTCTGCAATCTGGTATTTGGTCTGCATGCCACCTGAAAGCAAAAGGCAAACCTGCTATTTTCAAACAAAAAGCATCTGCGTTTTCTTAGATTTGGAAATCAAGTTCACCTGCAAATGTCTTCAGCACAAAAGCATTTCAGTTTTATTTAAAGAATTCAAAGTATCAAAAGGGGCAACTGCAGATTTAAAGGTTTCAAAAGCATTTTTATATGGAGCTCTATCCTGCATCTCTAAAAAAATAGGTGAGTAACTTTTTAAATCTAAAAGTTTAAAAATAGGTTGCATGCTAGTATACTGAAATGAAATAGTATTGATTGTGTTTATAAGTAAATGTTGATGTGAAAATGTATTGTGTGCACGCTGTTTTTATTGCCTGTTCTGTTTTGTTTTCCAGGCACAAAATTTTATTTAAATCCTTATCTTTTAATTAGTTTTCTGATAGAATGCAATTTATAAATCAAGTTGTTTGATTTATCTTAGGTTAATCTTTAAAAATATTTGAGTAAGTCAAAAAAATTAGCTTGTTGTCTCTGAAAACCAAAACAACTCTGTGCATGTTTAAATTAAAAAATACTCTAACCTTTTAAATTGTAAATACAGTGTTTTAAATTGAATACTAAAATCAAATTATGATTTTTAAAGCAAAAAGTATAATTTTTAGTAAAGAGGTTAAGGATCAGTTAAGAGATGAACTGAATATGAACTATTTGGTTTCTCTGGTCATCTATGTATTTTGAGGACTTGGGTTTCTTCATGTTGATGGAGGAGAGTTAGGAGTTGCTAAGAAAAATGGGTAATGGTGATAAAATTCATCAGAGAGGTTGCGGCGGTGAAAATTATTTTGGAACCCTAGTTAAACTAGGTCAGGTTGATCAATCAATATGTCTTCTACAATGGATCGAGTGATTCAAGTTTTTGGGAGATGGAAGCTTAGACATATACAAGTTCATGGACAGAATTGTTGTTCATCTGATGGTCGGAGGATGAACGGAGAAGGATTTCTAGGTTTGGGGTTGGTGATGTTTCAGCTGTTCTAGGTTTAGTATTTGTGCTCAAATTTGATTTCTGGGAGTTTGTCACAAATTGATGATCGTGGAGGAATGCTGTATTGACTTCTGATAAGTTGCGATCATCTCTGATGATTAGTGGTGGCCGGAGCCACCGTGCATATGCACGGTGATGAGTTGTGTCTGATGATGTTTTGGTTAAGTTTGGTAACAAGGGAAGTTGCTCGAGTTGCTCGAAGTGATTGGGTAGTTGGCTCGGGGAAGATGGGTTGTAAACTCGAAGCAACATTGGGGTGTCTCGGGTTAAAGAGTTGTTACAGGTTTTAAACAAAATCTGTACCCTGTCTGTTTAAATTTTTTGAATCTGAAGCATTTAAATGTAAAGAAAGGTTTTAAACCTAGTTTTAAATTCAAGTTTGAATATTAGATCCGAGTTTAGTTTTAAATCCCAGTTTTTAATGAATAATAATATAAAGTTTTTTAACTTAAACTTGTTAAACTACTTTATAAAGGTAAGTAGTTTGAAATTTTAAAAACTGAAGCTTTTTTAAATATGAGCAAGTTTAAAGTTAAATTTAAATCTGGAAAAAAATTTAATATGAACTTCTGTTTTTGAAATTAAAATAAGTTTTTAGATTTGAAAGATATAATCAAAGTGTAAGTTTAAATTATTGAATTTTGAAATGAATTTAGTTTCAAACTCTTATGAATTTCTTTTATTAGACAAGCACTTGTTTGCCTTGTAATTTAAAAAAAGTTTTAAATTGTTTAACTTTGTTAAGTTAAATTATATTCATTTTAAATCTCGTATTTGAAATGAAATTTAAAAGTAAGTTCAAAAGTAAATTGATTTAAAATAAATTTATTAATAACACTTTAGTCATAATTAAAAAATGTTTTATCTTAAGATTTAATTAAGATTAATGATTTGAAGTTAATTTGATTAATGGGGTAATTAAGGAATAATTAATTCATTTAGTTAATTAATTGATTAGGGATTAATAAATATTGATTAAGGGCTAATCAATTTGTAATTAAAGATTTAATTAGATTATTAATTAATGATTAAAAATTTATTAAAAAAATAAGTTATAATCAAGGTTAATTAATCATGTAATTAAGGATTAATTAAGTTACAGTTAACACTTAATTAATTAAATGATTAGAATTTAATTAATGGATTATTAAAGATAAATCAAATTGTAATTAATTGAATTTAATGTGATAATTTAAATTAATTAATTAAGTTTAATTAATTTTGAATACTAGATGATTTGATGATAATTACTTAATATAATTAAAGGACTGAAATTACTTAGTGAAGAAATTAGTTGGTAATTATAGGATGTAACTAATGGAAGATGTTTTAAGAATGAAAGTAATTTGGAAATATAATTACTTAGTAATTAATCAAGGGATTAATTTAAAATTTTATTAAGGAATAATTAATTTGTTTTAATGAAGTAATTAATTTAGTTAATTACTGAATATGGTTAATCTAGACGAATGATTAATAATTATGGGTTAATTACTTAAGGTAATTAATTTAAGCGGATAATTAATTAAATATGATTATGGACCATTAATTTATATAATTAATGATGTAAATAAAGTTGATTAATTATGGTTAATTAATCAATGATAAGTGATTAGATGTAATTAATTAATGTTATTAATTAAGGATTAATGTAATTTATTACAATTAATTAATTGAAGTAATTAAAGCTTAATTACCATTTTTGGTTAAGGATAATTGATTTGAGAAATTAATTAAGGACAATTACTTGAATGTAATTAAAGAATAACTAATCAAGGGTGATTAATTAAGGTGATAAATTTGAATGATTAATTAATTGATTGTACTCAATTAAATGGTTAAGTAAGCAAGATTTATATTGATGAAGTAATTAATTTAATTTATTTTAAATTAATTAAAGATGAAGTAATTAATTTAATTCACTTTAAATTAATTAAAGATGGAGGTAATTAATTTAATTCATTTTAAATTAATTATAGTATGATGAAGTAAATCTTTGCTTATCTATGAATGGATGATATTGATTGCCTTGAATGGTTGTGATATCAGAAATGAGATAAGTGACGTTGTGTATGAATGCTTTGCTTGCATTGTGATATGGATTATCTATTTTAATGATAGTATGGATTATCCTGTTTATAATGATTATGTGGATCATCTGTTTATAATGATAATGTTGATTATCAATTGTGATTTGTGAGTTATCTATCCGTGTGTATATAGATAATTGAATTGTTTCAAACTTTAAAACAACTTGGCCGTAAAAGACACGTTTTGGATTTCGATGAGACCGGGATCGGGTTTCTATATTTGGGTATCCGAAAACCACACCGATCCAAATTAACGTTAGGTCGTGAATCTCAAATGAAGACGAAGATTCAGAGTGCAAGGGTTATCGTTGTTAACTCCGAGGGTGATTCCAAAATGAGTGTAACGAGATAATGCCTTCGGTTTCGTTCGAACCCGGAACGAACTTGTATGGATTGAATGCTTTCAGAACATCGTCAGGTGGACGGTGAGCATTCTAAGCGATGTGTTCTATAAAGGTAATCGTAGCCTCAAGCCTCATCAACCGGAATGGCTAAAACAGGGGAGGTGCGGCAAGGTTATGTAACAACCCTGTATTTTCTGATTATTGTAATTGTATATTTTAATTATTTAAATTTAAATTCCTAATCTAAAAACTTTATTTAATTTATTAAAATGAATATATTTTGTTAATAGAAATATAAATGTTGATTTTGATGTGGATTAGAATTTCAATCATGCATATATTGAATATTTCCAGAAAAGTGAATTTTGGTCAATCTGGTCAAACTTTGACTTTTAAATTTAAATTTTAAAAGTTTTAAAATTTTAATTTTACCTTTTGTTATGAAAGTAAATAAAATTTCAAGAACAATGCTTTTCGTTTCGTTGAAATCCGAATAATATTGTGGAAGTTATGCTTTTTACAAAATTGGGTGTAAATTATTTTATTTAACAATATTGTTTATTTTAAATTAAATAAATATTTTTTTTTACTTGTCATATCTTATTCTAAATTCTATTATATGTTATGTTACGTATATTTTTACCTTTTAAATATTTTTAAAGTGATGTTTGAATTTTTCCAAAGCTTATTGAATTTATTTTATATTTTTAAAGCCTAGTTTCCATTTTTCTTTTATTTTCTTTATTTAAATTATATTTAATTAAAATTTATTTATTCATTTTTATGTATGCATTTTATTTTTATTTTTTTATCTTTATTTATAAATATGTTTCATGTACATACAATTTTTCCAAAGTTCATTTCATTTATCTTCAAATTTTCAAGCCTAGTTTACATTTTCTTTGCTATTTTCTTAATTTAATTATATTTAATTAATATTTATTTATTTATATTTATTTATTTGTTATATTTTCGTATTTTAACTGAATTTATATATGTTTTTCAGTTATATAAAAATTTAAAAAGAAATTCCAAGAGTCCAAAAAACCTTTCATTTTCTAGTGACTTTTCAACTACTCGTCTCTTCATTTCCCTTTGCCTTTTCACTTCCTTTCTTTTAGCCGTTCAGTTCTTTGCTGTAGCCGTGTATAATCCTCTTCAATTCACGTGAGAAACATTTTTCTTCTCATCCTCAAAACTCACGGCAATTTTATTCTGAATTTTTTTTGCTAATGGCATCATATTGCTCAATTTCCTTCTTCATTTTCTATGATTTTGCGCTTTGCTCCTCTTCTAGCTTGCTTGGCCTAGCCCTTCTCCAGCAACTCCACCATCACCACCACCATCTACAGCAGCTCCTCCTCCTCCTTCTCTGACCAAGACATTAGCCTTGACCTTCCACTTGAAGCCATCAACTAAAAACAATGTAAACTTCAACAAAACAATGCTAGCCAAGCATGTACTTCACTATTGCCTTCATAGTTGCTTTTGGCCACCCCTTAGCCACCACCACCTTCATCTACTTCACCTTTGGCTGCCCCTTTCACTGCTATCCAGATCTGAACTAACATGAAGACCCCATGGCCGAGCCTATATGTGGTCATAGCCGAGTCAAAATGCACCAAAAAACTTCACATATTTGCCTTGAACCCATGTATGCTTCATGTTGTAACTCTTCCACTACCTTCATCCACTTGTAACCTAACCTTTATGGTTGCCATACTTGAACCAAACCAGAGCCTAGTGTGGTGAGATCAAGATCATTTGATCATGTGACAAGCTTATGTTGTCGTGTGCAAGTCTTTTGCTTCTAAGGTTTGGTCATCTATCTTGTTTTGCAACTGTTCTGCAAACTAAAGTTGTTGATTATATTTGTATGTCGATATCTATATTTGTGCTTATGTATGTTATATTTTGTGTTGTTTACAATGGTCTCCATCTATTCAAATCATATCGTGCTTTTCGTGCCTTTGGAATCGCTCTTGTGTGTGTTGTTTGTCTCTAGCTTTGATAAAGGTGAGTCTTTCTCACTCTGACATTTATACTTATGAAATAGTGAATTGATGACAAGTGTTTAGTAATATAAAATGTTATGCAAGTTAATGATGATCATATGATATGCTATTCCATGTTATTACCATGTTAAAACTGTTAATTATCACCTGACATGTGATATATGACATTATATTGTGACACTGACATTGTTTATATTGTTTATGCATATATTCACACTGCAAGTTCCCTGCTAGAATAGAATCACTATGGGTTGAAATGATACATACCCAAACGGACTTTAGATTAGGGAAAAATCGTTATGGGTTGAAATGATAGGCCTGAGCGATTTTTATTGTATTTTATTTGACTTGGGATTGCGGGTTTGAAATGATAGAACCCGGGTTTTCTTTGTAAACTGCGGATTGAAATGATATATATCCGTATCACTTGACCTAGGTTAGAAAATTATATACAGAGCCCGTGGTATTTTTTTAAATGATATTTATTAAAATATGTATTTTTAAAAGTATGAAATTTTGATTTAAAAATATATATTTTATGGTTTTAAGAAAATTAAATATTAAATCTTGAAATTGTGAATTTGAGTACGTAAATGTGAAATAATTGAGATTTTAGACTTTAAATTTTATTTTAAAATGTAAATAAGTAATGGAAATTAAATTTAAAGTTTTAAAATTATATATGAAGTAAAATTTTAAGTTTTATTTAATTTATATGTTAATAAACAGTGAATTTTGACTTAATAAATGAATGGAGTTTTTAAATTGAATATTTGATCTAAAAATTTTGTTGTGTTAAATCATATGTTAAAATGATTTTAAATGGGAAATTTTGAAGTCTAGAAATATGATTTTTAAGTTATAATAAAAATTTGGAGTTTTTTTTTTTTTGAAAAGCTAAAAATGAAATCTGGAATTCTTAACATTTTCAAAATGTTGTAGTCTTTTGACAGCATTTTTAAATGCTATTGTTTTGAATCTAACAATGTTTGAAATAACTAAATATCTATTACGACATTTTATAAATGCCGTTATTCTTGAACTAAACCATTTTTGGAAGCTATAAGCTACGATAGCACTTTATAAATGGTGTCGTTGCTATAATTTGACAATGTTTGAAATGTTATAGTTTTTAACACTGTTTGAGTTATATTTTAAAGTGTTAAATGATTTAAATTTTGGAAATTGATTAATTGTGAAATTTAAGAAGTTTTGAATATATTTTAATATTTAAATTTGAATTTTTAAGGAATTTAAATTTGAATTTGAATTTAAGTAAGGATTACTTGGTTATGTGTTAAATGGAATGAAATGTAATGAGATAAATGAATTTTTGAATGGAATTTTTAATGTATTTTGTAATGATACTTGAAATAACAAATCAATGACTTATTTGATTTAAAAATGATATTTAATTTTGAGTATTTGAATTTGAATTCAAATAATGATTTGATAATAAGGTTTGGAAATGATTTGATCTTTATTTTGATAAAGAATATGAATTAGAATGATATGTACTTTTGATAAATGAATATTTGAAGTTTATATTGGTATGAAAGGATATTTAGTTTAATTGTAAATTGAGTTTATTTAAATAATATTGGATTTACGAAATGAATATTTCAAAACTAACTAATAATGAAACTAGATTTGAGATAAATGAAATTATAAAATTTAGTTTTGAAATGCGGGATATTAAAGCTTTGAAATTTATTAAAAATTGAATAGTTTAATTTGTGGATCAAATCTATATTTGAAAATGATATGATTTGAAATGGTTATTGGGAAATTTAATTGAAACTGATGGTTTGAATTGAATTAAGTTGGAAATTGAAAATTTGGGATTAATTGAATGAATTGTAAAATGTAAAGAATTAAATGAATATCCCATGATTTCAAATGTATGATTTTGAAATGTTATGATTTTCAAAGTGTAATTGTTTCAAGTATTTTTGGTTTCGAAAGAGTTATACTTTGAAAATATTATGATTTTGAAATGAATATATGTTTGAAATGTTTTTGGTTTTGAAGTATAAACTATTTTGATTGAATAAATAGTTTTGAAATAAAAAATGGTTTTTGTTTCGAAGTTTAAACTATTTTGAAAGAAATATAGTTTTGAAATGAAATGATTTGATCCTTTTGAAATATAAACTATTTTGAAATGACCACGGCGGTATAATAACGTTTGGTTGTTAAAGAGACCGGGATCGGAAGTTGTCATACTCTCTGCCAACTCCGAAAACCACTTTAACGACCGTGTACGCGGTGGAGGTTCCAAAATGAAGTAGGATGGTGGCGACGTTCTTGAGGTATATTACGTGGACCCAACTCCCGTGAGTTGGCATAAGGTGGCTAAAACAGGAGCGATCTCGGGCCAAAGGAGGAAGCACCTCTGGTCGGACACATTCCTTCGATACTATACTCTTACTGGTGATTGATTAGATGGCCATCCTCTGATTTTGATATGGGAGTGTGTTCCGAGGTGGGCGTATGTGGCTGCTGCGTTACCACCAGCTCGTGTGCGTAATTGGTATATCTACCCTGGCATTGCCTTGTGTGCCGTGTCACCTACCATACCGAGCCTTTACTACGAGTTTGTTTTTCTCCCGTAGCCCGTGTGGTATCCTCTGACAGTCACCCAGAGTGGAGATGGCATGATATTGGATGGACTACTAGGACTATTATGTGTGAAGGGTGATATGGGTAGCCCGGAACGCTATTTAAAAGTATGCTTATTTTACTGTAGACATTATTATAGTAGCGCAATATTACTACATAGTAAATAGTTTAACGGATCCTTAAAGGATGGGCGATCCCAAGCATCCTTTAAGTTACTGATGCATTTTGTTACTGTTCACTTGAGTTTATTTACAGTTCATAAGTATTTATGTCCTGACTCGAGTGTTTTGTATTTTGCTTTACGCACGAGTCAGATTGAGTGAGTTAGCATTCAAGATTCACCTTTGGAGTTGGAGCTTTGCTTGAAGATCCAGCCATCTATTTGTTTTTAGTATCCAGTGTTTTCAGTGATGTATTCTGATTTGTACCTGATGTATCTTGTTACTTTTTGTTGTATCATGTTTAACTCTGATGTATCTTATTTTTATATAGTAGCTTCATGAACTACTATTTCTTTTAAATTCCGCTGCATTATTAAATACTCTGTGTCTGTGATCTGTGATTATGTATTTACTGTATATTCTGAGATTTGCCAAATTTTAATTACAACGCGGTATTTTGAGCAATTCAAGTCCGACATGTGCGGATGTGAATGGTTGAAAATATCGGGTCGTTACAGTTGGTATCAGAGCTTTGGTAGCTCTAGGCAAAACTCAGTATATAGGGTAAATGTATTTACAGAATCACTTTCATTCGAGTTTAAACCTCTTCCTTTTTGACTCGATTCCTTTGATTTTGGAACGTTCCCTGCGGTTTCAAAATCCATTTCGTGTCCCTCACTATTCATCTTCATTTGATTCTGGAGTATCCCATGACTCCACTTTGAATGATCTTTATAATGAGTCGGCGGTCTCGCCAACCTCAAATTTATTTGTAAAGGGGGAAACTCCTTTACAACAGCATCGAGTCACCAGAGATTCTATATCCTCGGTTTAGATGCTAGTATCTCTTATAATTTTGAACTCTACATCTTGAGATCGAATGTCGATTTACCCAAGAAATCCACATCGATCTTATTCTTTAAGTCACGGTTGACCTGGTTAAGGTTGCCCACGATTTATATAAACTCATCCATCTCCCTATTCTGTTATTTGATCATCTCATCTTTGTTTCTAACTTATCTTCAAAACATTTTGAATTGTACTTGTAAATCTGTATTTAATGTTTGTTTTATATTGTGTTGTTTGAGTTGTTGATGTTGATTTGGGTTTCTAATCGATTCGTCTGATCAACACCATCGATAAGATTTCCAAAACACTTGAACAGAGCAAACTGACACAATATGTTTTAAAATTGAGTAATGAAATAAATTTTGTGAAATAAATTTTGTAACTATATTATAAATATTTATATGGATTTTATTTGAATTGGTTGTTAAGAAATAATATTTGATTTTATATATCATTTTCTATTGTTCCATATATCTAATTTAACTATAAAACATGGTTCTAAATTTATTTGGAAATTTAAATTGAATGTAAAACAAGAATTTGAGAATTTAATTTCCGATGGTTTTCAAACTTTGTGTTTAAAGTTTTAAAGGATATACTATTTAAAGTATTTTTGAATAGAAGTTTGTTTCCAAAGAATTTTTTTAAAGTTTAAAACTAGTGCTCTTCTCTTTGTCGCTGGAAAATAACTTCGGTGATGACTGCAGCATCATCGACGTTCATTTTCAAGTTTTGAAGTGAAGAGACCATTCTGTAGTCTTGCTACAGTTTTGTTTTTGGAAATTTAATTGATTTGAATTTATAAAATAAGACTGGATTCATAACATATTCTGATATATGATTTAAAGTTGAATATATATATATAGTATATGTGCATTTAGTTATCTCTAAATAGTTTGAAATTTATCGAAAATTTAATTCCTAAATTGTATCTTGAAAGATAATTTTAAGTGTAATTTCAAGATTTGGATAAATATTCAAGCTTGAAATGATTAAATTAGAAAGTTTTATTTGTATAATACATATTCACTACAATATAACTTACCTTAAATTTTAGCAGTTGAATATGTAATTGGACAATATATAATATGAAAGATTTTATAAATAAAATTTTAGTGGTTATAACAAATGTTATACACTTAAATTTTTGTTATAAAAAGATTAACAGTGGTAGATAAAGAAAAAGGGCAATGGAATAATTTACAATATAAATGATGATAAAGGAACTAAGAATAAAATTAAGGCAGTTGCAATGAGTGTGAGTATATTTAACATAGGTGATAAAATATATTGAGAGGAATAAATTTAATTTTAATTAGTAGTGAAGAAGAATTAAATTTTATTTGGCACATTTTGAGTATAATAAAAGATTTTTCAAATACATGATTTTAGGGATTTGTTAATTTAAGATAATTGGATGATAAGATAATGAAATTAGAGATGCTTAAAATTTATTTGACTTATGTAAAATTAATTTTCAGTTTAAGTTGAAATTTTATGGTTTCAAATTTATTATTTTATTTTGTTTTTCAAACTATCTTTTGGTTGTCCTAATTTCCCTTATCTTGCTACAGAATGGGAGGCTATTTCATATACCTGTCTGTTTAGAAATCTTTCTCTAATCTTTAATAATCTTTGGTACTCATCTTTGAATCTAAGCACTGCTTGCCATCCACAGACCGTTAGTCAAACGGGAAGGGTGAATCAGATTCTAAAAGATTTTTTTCCATGCTTGTGTTCTTGAATTCTGGAAGATCTTGGAAAGATCATCTCCACATTGTTAAACTTACCTATAGCAACAGTTATCAGGTATAATTTTAATCTTCTTGTCATCTTGTCTTAATACTGTTTCATTCTATCTTTTTCTGTGCTTTCACGTACCTCATTCCTTTTCGGGGACGAAAAGTTTTGAGTGGGGGAGAGTGTAACAACCCTGTATTTTCTGATTATTGTAATTGTATATTTTAATTATTTAAATTTAAATTCCTAATTTAAAAACTTTATTTTATTTATTAAAATGAATATATTTTGTTAATTGAAATATAAATGTTGATTTTGATGTGGATTAGAATTTCAATCATGCATATATTGAATATTTCCAGAAAAGTAAATTTTGGTCAATCTGGTCAAACTTTGACTTTTAAATTTAAATTTTAAAAGTTTTAAAATTTTAATTTTACCTTTTGTTATGAAAGTAAATAAAATTTCAAGAACAATGCTTTTCGTTTCGTTGAAATCCGAATAATATTGTGGAAGTTATGCTTTTTACAAAATTGGGTGTAAATTGTTTTATTTAACAATATTGTTTATTTTAAATTAAATAAATATTTTTTTTTTACTTGTCATATCTTATTCTAAATTCTATTATATGTTATGTTACATATATTTTTACCTTTTAAATATTTTTAAAGTGATGTTTGAATTTTTCCAAAGCTTATTGAATTTATTTTCTATTTTTAAAGCCTAGTTTCCATTTTTCTTTTATTTTCTTTATTTAAATTATATTTAATTAAAATTTATTTATTCATTTTTACGTATGCATTTTATTTTTATGTTTTTATCTTTATTTATAAATATGTTTCATGTACATACAATTTTTCCAAAGTTCATTTCATTTATCTTCAAATTTTCAAGCCTGGTTTACATTTTCTTTGCTATTTTCTTAATTTAATTATATTTAATTAATATTTATTTATTTATATTTATTTATTTGTTATATTTTCGTATTTTAACTGAATTTATATATGTTTTTCAGTTATATAAAAATTTAAAAAGAAATACCAAGAGTCCAAAAAACCTTTCATTTTCTAGTGACTTTTCAACTACTCGTCTCTTCATTTCCCTTTGCCTTTTCACTTCCTTTCTTTTAGCCGTTCAGTTCTTTGCTGTAGCCGTGTATAATCCTCTTCAATTCATGTGAGAAACATTTTTCTTCTCATCCTCAAAACTCACGGCAATTTTATTCTAAAAAAAAATTTGCTAATGGCATCATATTGCTCAATTTCCTTCTTCATTTTCTATGATTTTGTGCTTTGCTCCTCTTCTAGCTTGCTTGGCCTAGCCCTTCTCCAGCAACTCCACCATCACCACCACCATCTACAGCAGCTCCTCCTCCTCCTTCTCTGACCAAGACATTAGCCTTGACCTTCCACTTGAAGCCATCACCTAAAAACAATGTAAACTTCAACAAAACAATGTTAGCCAAGCATGTACTTCACTATTGCCTTCATAGTTGCTTTTGGCCACCCCTTAGCCACCACCACCTTCATCTACTTCACCTTTGGCTGCCCTTTTCACTGCTTTCCAGATCTGAACTAACACGAAGACCCCATGGCCGAGCCTATATGTGGTCATAGCCGAGTCAAAATGCACCAAAAAACTTCACATATTTGCCTTGAACCCATGTATGCTTCATGTTGTAACTCTTCCACTACCTTCATCCACTTGTAACCTAACCTTTATGGTTTCCATACTTGACCCAAACCAGAGCCTAGTGTGGTGAGATCAAGATCATTTGATCATGTGACAAGCTTATGTTGTCGTGTGCAAGTCTTTTGCTTCTAAGGTTTGGTCATCTATCTTGTTTTGCAACTGTTCTGCAAACTAAAGTTGTTGATTATATTTGTATGTCGATATCTATATTCGTGCCTTTGGAATCGCTCTTGTGTGTGTTGTTTGTCTCTAGCTTTGATAAAGGTGAGTCTTTCTCACTCTGACATTTATACTTATGAAATAGTGAATTGATGACAAGTGTTTAGCAATATAAAATGTTATACAAGTTAATGATGATCATATGATATGCTATTCCATGTTATTACCATGTTAAAACTGTTAATTATCACCTGACATGTGATATATGACATTATATTGTGACACTGACATTGTTTATATTGTTTATGCATATATTCACACTGCAAGTTCCCTGCTAGAATAGAATCACTATGGGTTGAAATGATACATACCCAAACGGACTTTAGATTAGGGAAAAATCGTTATGGGCTGAAATGATAGGCCTGAGCGATTTTTATTGTATTTTATTTGACTTGGGATTGCGGGTTTGAAATGATAGAACCCGGGTTTTCTTTGTAAACTGCGGATTGAAATGATATATATCCGTATCACTTGACCTAGGTTAGAAAATTATATACAGACCCTGTGGTATATTTTTAAATGATATTTATTAAAATATATATTTTTAAAAGTATGAAATTTTGATTTAAAAATATATATTTATGGTTTTAAGAAAATTAAATATTATGTCTTGAAACTGTGAATTTGAGTACGTAAATGTGAAATAATTGAGATTTTAGACTTTAAATTTTATTTTAAAATGTAAATAAGTAATGGAAATTAAATTTAAAGTTTAAAAATTATATATGAAGTGAAATTTTAAGTTTTATTTAATTTATATGTTAATAAACAGTGAATTTTGACTTAATAAATGAATGGAGTTTTTAAATTGAATATTTGATCTAAAAATTTTGTTTGTGTTAAATCAGATGTTAAAATGATTTTAAATGGGAAATTTTAAAGTCTAGAAATATGATTTTTAAGTTATAATAAAAATTTGGAGTTTTTTTTTTTTTGAAAAGCTAAAAATGAAATCTGGAATTCTTAACATTTTCAAAATGTTGTAGTCTTTTGACAGCATTTTTAAATGCTATTGTTTTGAATCTAACAATGTTTGAAATAACTAAATATCTATTACGACATTTTATAAATGCCGTTATTCTTGAACTAAACCATTTTTGGAAGCTATAAGCTACGATAGCACTTTATAAATGTTGTCGTTGCTATAATTTGACAATGTTTGAAATGTTATAGTTTTTAACACTGTTTGAGTTATATTTTAAAGTGTTAAATGATTTAAATTTTGGAAATTGATTAATTGTGAAATTTAAGAAGTTTTGAATATATTTTAATATTTAAATTTGAATTTTTAAGGAATTTAAATTTGAATTTGAATTTAAGTAAGGATTACTTGGTTATGTGTTAAATGGAATGAAATGTAATGAGATAAATGAATTTTTGAATGGAATTTTTAATGTATTTTGTAATGATACTTGAAATAACAAATCAATGACTTATTTGATTTAAAAATGATACTTAATTTTGAGTATTTGAATTTGAATTCAAATAATGATTTGATAATAAGGTTTGGAAATGATTTGATCTTTATTTTGATAAAGAATATGAATTAGAATGATATGTACTTTTGATAAATGAATATTTGAAGTTTATATTGGTATGAAAGGATATTTAGTTTAATTGTAAATTGAGTTTATTTAAATAATATTGGATTTATGAAATGAATATTTCAAAACTAACTAATAATGAAACTAGATTTGAGATATATGAAATTATAAAATTTAGTTTGAAATGCGGGATATTAAAGCTTTGAAATTTATTAAAAATTGAATAGTTTAATTTGTGGATCAAATCTATATTTGAAAATGATATGATTTGAAATGGTTATTGGGAAATTTAATTGAAATTGATGGTTTGAATTGAATTAAGTTGGAAATTGAAAATTTGGGATTAATTGAATGAATTGTAAAATGTAAAGAATTAAATGAATATCCCATGATTTCAAATGTATGATTTTGAAATGTTATGATTTTCAAAGTGTAATTGTTTCAAGTATTTTTTGTTTCGAAAGAGTTATACTTTAAAAATATTATGATTTTGAAATGAATATATGTTTGAAATTTTTTGGTTTTGAAGTATAAACTATTTTGATTGAATAAATAGTTTTGAAATAAAAATGGTTTTGGTTTCGAAGTATAAACTATTTTGAAAGAAATATAGTTTTGAAATGAAATGATTTGATCCTTTTGAAATATAAACTATTTTGAAATGACCACGGCGTTATAATAATGTTTGGTTGTTAAAGAGACCGGGATCGGAAGTTGTCATACTCTCTGCCAACTCCGAAAACCACTTTAACAACCGTGTACGCGGTGGAGGTTCCAGAATGAAGTAGGATGGTGGCGACGTTCTTGAGGTATATTACGTGGACCCAACTCCCGTGAGTTGGCATATGGTGGCTAAAACAGGAGCGATGTCGGGCCAAAGGAGGTAGAACCTCTGGTCGGACACATTCCTTCGATACTATACTCTTACTGGTGATTGATTAGATGGCCATCCTCTGATTTTGATATGGGAGTGTGTTCCGAGGTGGGCGTATGTGGCTGCTGCGTTACCACCAGCTCGTGTGCGTAATTGGTATATCTACCCTGGCAATGCCTTGTGTGCCGTGTCACCTACCATACCGAGCCTTTACTACGAGTTTTTTTTTCTCCCGTAGCCCGTGTGGTATCCTCTGACAGTCACCCAGAGTGGAGATGGCATGATATTGGATGGACTACTGGGACTATTATGGGTGAAGGGTGATATGGGTAGCCCGGAACGCTATTTAAAAGTATGTTTATTTTACTGTAGACATTATTATAGTAGCGCAATATTACTACATAGTAAATAGTTTAACGGATCCTTAAAGGATGGGCGATCCCAAGCATCTTTTAAGTTACTGATGCATTTTGTTACTGTTCACTTGAGTTTATTTACAGTTCATAAGTATTTATGTCCTGACTCGAGTGTTTTGTATTTTGCTTTACGCACGAGTCAGATTGAGTGAGTTAGCATTCAAGATTCACCTTTGGAGTTGGAGCTTTGCTTGAAGATCCAGCCATCTATTTGTTTTCAGTATCCAGTGTTTTCAGTGATGTATTCTGATTTGTACCTGATGTATCTTGTTACTTTTTGTTGTATCATGTTTAACTCTGATGTATCTTATTTTTATATAGTAGCTTCATGAACTACTATTTCTTTTAAATTCCGCTGCATTATTAAATACTCTGTGTCTGTGACCTGTGATTATGTATTTACTGTATATTCTGAGATTTGCCAAATTTTATTTACAACGCGGTATTTTGAGCAATTCAAGTCTGACATGTGCAGATGCGAATGGTTGAAAATATCGGGTCGTTACAGGTTAAGTGGGTCATGCCCAACTACGGGGTTGTCTTGTTCGGATCTGTTCAGTAAGGAATGGTTCCGGCCTTGTGTTACAGGGGATTAGGAGTGATCTTCGGTACGTTGATATAGGCCACGTACTGTGATAGGCGGTACCCCGGTAGCCCTGCCATTGTATGGAATCCAAAATCCAATAAGTGCCCTCGGTTTTGATTGTGTTACCCACTTTTGTGGCTAGTTGCTGGAATTTAATGAATGTAACTGTTGAATATGCGATTATATGATCTTTTGTTTGATAATAATAAACATATAAATATATATTCGTGTAAATGTATTTAGTAATGTACTATTTCATTTTTCACAGATTAAATAAATATTTGCTGAATAAAATTAAATAACACATAATTTGAATTCAAACAGAAATTTTATTCAAACAAATATTTATTACAATTTTGAATAGTACAAATTCAAGCTCTCACTATACACTATACAACTTTGATACAAATTCAATCACATCACAATTTTACATTTACAGTTGACCTCACTACATATCACTCACACTCTTATTTTATCTTCAACTTCACTTCAAACTGAATCCAGCATCTGAGCAATCTCCAAAAATAAATATTGACGCAGTAAAATTGAAAAGGAAATATTTTTGCAGTATAAAATAAAATGTGAATTTTTTAAAATAATATTTGCCTCAGTTATTTGGGTTGTTCGTCATCATTTAACTTTGAATCCATCATACACGAATAGCTTGTGACATACACAATGTCTCACTTTATATGCCACAAGGCCGTGCACACCAATATATATACACTTGATTGATTTATAGGTCAGGTGAGCACAGGTCAAACCCAAATGAAAAGTCGGGTTCAACTCAAATGCAACACAAATAAAGTAACAACTTTCAGCACAAGGTCAAATCCGAGCTACAAGCTCGACTAACAGGTTCAACCTCTTCATCAAGCAACAACCACACTACAACTATATCATGAAACCAAAGCAAACTCAGGTGGACAATACGACCAAGTATGGAGGTGACTCAAAATAGAGAGTACAATATGAATCAGCATGGTACACTGCAAGTGCAACAGATGTATGGGGTAACGCAAAGCAAGGCTAAGGTACAATGCCACCAACATAACAAGCAAACAACCGCCACCAAAAACTAAAGAAGGGTCGGGCTAATAAATGCAACTCGAGCTTCAGTCAGTACACTATCAAATAAAAAGTGGAAAATGCATGTACATCGATGCACGCATTCATGAACACACATATATGGTCTGAAACTCAAAGACCCAGCAATCTAGTGACACAGCAATGCTTGAAGACTACAGCAAAAACAGAGTCAACACAAATGCAACACCAATGCAGTGAAACCATGGCATGAACCAAATAAAAAGCATATACCTGTTCAATATCCTGCATTCATGGACCATACTGAGCAGTTCAAGACTATACCAAACTATATGCAAGAACAATGCTCAATGCACAGCAATACAATGAGACCAATAGTATGCAAGTTGCCTGAAGAATAAAGAAGTGACAAGTATCAAATCGAATCAAAGCCAGTGCTATCAGAAGTCAAGGCCGAAGACAATATTAAGTCTTGGAATCACATAAACAAGTTAATGCCGAAGTGTCAAAATATGATAATAACAAAATCAATTTGAAGCTGTGAACAACTGATCGTACTTAATATGATGAACAAAGTCAGAGACCATAATCAAGCAACAACATGTACAGGTCAGTGAACAAAGTCAAGCCAAGTCGAGATGAACAATGTAAGTATCGAAATCATGGAAGCATACCGAAGTCAATGAGAAATTCACGAAACCAAACTATGACCGAAGTCAAATGCAACCAAGCCATGGTGACCACGAAATTCAACGGTGCCAGGATAGCTAAGTAAACAAACCAAGTCAAAATCAACACCGTGATTATTCAAGTAAACAGAAGAAGTCATAGAAATCATCAGCATCAAAGTGAAATCGAACGGCCGATCAAACAAAATTGACAAATTCAAATATATTTGTAAGAACGAAAATCAAGGGTTACGAACCCATATAAAAACCCTAAGATCATCATCGGCAAATCAATCGAGTTCTAGTACGAAAACATTAAAGCACAAAAGCATAAATTACATACCGAAGCAAAGATAGAACTCGATCAACGAAGCAGCCAAAGTGAGCAACAAGGAAAAGATCGATCAAAGCTACTCACGAATTATCCACGCAATCGATCAACATAAAGTTGTCTCTTCGTGAAACCCTAATTTGAAATAAAGGGAATGAAGCCCTAATTTTTAATCAGGAGGAACGAGAGAAAAAAAGCCGCCATTAACATAAAAGGGAGAACGGGCCAAATAATAAAAAAAAAGGCCTGCTATTTTTAATTTTATATGGGCTTTGTGTTTTAAAATTAGGGTTACTTTATTTTAAATTGTTTTTAATTGCATTTTCATTTTTAAACCATTTAAATTTCTAGTCGTGTGACTAGGGGACAAACTACGTGGCGTAGTTTGAGAATTCACAAATCAATGGCTGAGTTGTGGCAAGGTTTTGAGCATAGAGTTAGGTTTAGTCGATAGCGGGTGTCGCGAGTTTACGTGTGTAAGCATCTGACTAACTAATTTCTAGTAGAAACCTTGGGGGCAGCACGTAGGCAGGGTTTTGCCGAAGCTGGGTAAATTCTGTGTTGTTCTATTTCTGTTATTTATATTCTGCGATATCTGTGCTGCTATTATTCTGCTGTGAACTGTGTTGAAATCTGAATTGAATATTTTATAAGCTTCCACAATAAATTTTTATAATTGATAGTATCACCCAATTCACCCCCCCTCTAGGGTGAAATCGATACTACAAGTGGTATCAGATCTAGGAACAAAAGCTGTTTTTGTTTTAAAAAATTAATTTTACAAAAACCAATTTTTGTTTTAAAAAATTTGAATTTTTAAAATGGCTACGTTTGTTGAGGGTCATTCCAATATTATTCCTCCTATTTTTGATGGAACGGATTTTGAATTGGAAATTGACAATGAAATTTTATTTAAAATCTGTTAATATTAAATGTTGGAATATTACTGAAAATAGGTGTGATATAAATGACCAAAAAATTATCTCGATTAATGCTCTTGCTATGCATATATTATATTCTCATATTAATCAAAATAATTTTAATTTCATCTCTCATTGTGAAAATGCACAGGAAATCTGGAATACTTTCGATGCAATATATGGTGCAAAAGTCAACAGCAATGAGAAATCCTCCACAACCAACTCAGTTAAAGAAATGAGCTCAACAGGATTTGTAAAAAGCAATTGTGATGAGGATGATGATGATGGAGTAGCTGAGCTGGCGTTAATAATGAATAAATTCAAAAGATGGAACCACAAATACGGAAATCCAACTCTAAATCAAAAATTAAAAAGTAGAATAACCAAAGCACTAGACAACTCGCAAGAACACGGGATCATTTGCAACAAACCCTTTGATATCAAGCCCGATTATCCCCGATTTCAACTCAACAAAGAAAAGAAATCAAAAAGGTGTTTTGCAGCCATGTGGAATAAAAGCGATAGCAGTGAGAGTGAGAAAGCAGATATGTGCCTTCAGGGAAATATAACTGATAGCGACGATGACGAGCCAAGCGAGGTATCAAAACTTACTCACTCTGAATTACTTATTTATTTCCACGAAGTAAATGGTTGTTTTGAACGACTTAGGGAAAAATATGCTAAACTTGAATCACAAAAAGACACTTTAATAGAATTAAATGAACAACTTGACCAATTAGTTAAAACCTATCAAAGTAGAATCCCTAAGTATGATAAGTGTCCAACATTTGAAGAAGAAATTAAAAAATCAGAAATTAATATAAAATCACTTGAAAATGAAATTGTGATTTTAAAAGAGAATGAAAATACTAGAAAATAGAATTCTATTAAAAAGTGCACACAATTGTTAAATGAAAATGAATCTCTCAAAACACAAGTCCAACAATTGTCAACGACTTCAGATAAATTTTCAAAAAGTGAAAAATCATTGAATATGCTATTGGGAAAGCAAACTGTTAATACGGTTAGAAAAGGACTTGGATATAATCAATCTAAAATTGTTGAAAACAAGATTAATCAAGAAAATTCAATGTGCACAATTTGTAGAAAATATGGACACAATCACAATAATTGTTGGTATAGACCCAAACATGTGAAAACTATACCGATTTGGGTTCCAAAAGGCACAAATATAAAATATCTCAAAGTTAAACAAATTTGGGTGCCGAAAGGAACATATATAAATAGTTTTGGTTCTCCATAAAATTATTTTTCAAAATATTATGCCACTAACAACCATGGACCTATAAAAACAGATATGTCACAAAAATCTTTCATCGTGTAGGTGTGGTGGCAGGCTAAGGAACAACAATAGTGCTACTTGGATTCTAGCTGTTCCGAGAGCACACCGAGCAACAAAGAAAAGTTCCTTAGCCTAGTATAAAGGTGACAGAATCACAACGGACACAACAACGAAAAATATCGTAAAGGTAAAACATGTAAAGGTATATTTATTTGAACGATATATTAAATGTGATATTCTGCACCATATTCTGAATTAAATCAGCCAATAATGAAGATGATGAAATAATGATGATTTTGATTCTGACTTATTCAAAATTATTGGCCAATTATATTCTTATTGTTGATTCATGGGTTTTGATTCATGACACAAGCTTCATAGATCATAAGACGAACTACAAAGAGAATACTATACAAAGGCGACAAAAAGAGAATAAAAGTAAATTGTGCATTACAAAAGAGACAAGACTACAATCCAGAGATTAGTATTAATATTTTATTATATTGAGTCTTAGAATATTGTTAAAATCATTCCTCAAGAATCATCATTCATATTCAAATAAACTTGCTTGCATATTTTAATCAAAATCAAGTTTACAAAAAAAATGCATGAAGCGAGGATCGATCCCGGATCACTAGTTTGGAAGGCAAGTACTCTAACCAACTGAGCTACTACTGTTTTTGTTTAACAACAGGTCGGCTGACCGACCAGGATCTTCGGTCGACCGACCCTATAGTCAGTGCACAGGTACTCTATGTTTTTGTACACGATTTCAAACTCAGCTGACCGGCCAGTTTTTCCGGTCGACCGACCTGCATATAACGGCTAGTTTTCTGAAGAGTTGCGATTGTTTCATGAAGAGATACGTCCCTCAATTCAAGAGATACGGACACAACTTTTGATTGAAACTCTTCATGAAAGATTGTAACTATTCTACAACTATATAAACATGCTCAAATCACTTCTACAATCATCGATTCTTGTTTATAATTCTGAAATCTATTCTCTATTCATTTCTGCAAATAAAAGCATTCATTCTCATCTAATATCACTAGAATCCTTGATTTAAATCATAAATTTTGATTCTACATGATTATCTTCCTTCTAAATCTTCACACACATATATACTCTTGAGGATCTTATTATAGGAAAGTTGTACTATCAAAAGACAATCAGCGTTATTCAGAACACATTCGTCAACAAACTATTTGTATTGAAGTTAAAGTCCTCTTCGGCTGTTGAGGCGGAAAAATTCCTATTCGGCTGCTTAGGTGTCGTATACCTATTCCTCCGGGTGAAGTGAGGGGTTTAGTTTAAATCCAAAGGGTATTCTGGGACTGGACGTAGAACGGGAAGTTCCAACCAGTATAAAAATTCCTGGTGTGCTTACTTTAATTTTTATTTTACTGCTATTATCAGTTTCCACATTTATATACCATATTACACGATCCTTAGTACTACACGTACACTTTCATTTGGTATCGGAGCAAGGTCATCCTATAACCGTCACAAAGTTATTTGATATTTATTTCTAGTAATATGGCAACGACACAAACTAACGATTTTGGCACTAACACTAATAATAATTTCACAGAGGGTCAATCAACTTCACGACCTCCATTTTTTAATGGTATAAATTATAATTATTGGTCAACTAGAATGAGAATCTATATACAATCTAGTGGATTTGATATCTGGAATATTATACAAAGAGAGTACATAACTCCTACTGGAGAATACTCAACTTGGAGTAACACACAAAAACTAGATGCTACATCAAATGCAAAGGCTATGAATATTTTATTTTGTGCATTAGATAGAAATGAATTCAATAGAGTTAGCATGTGCACTTCAGGTTATGAAATTTGGAGAACACTTAAGATAACACATGAAGGTACAAACAAAGTTAAATTAAGCAAAATCTCTATGTTGAAAAATCAATTTGAAAATTTCAAAATGAGGCCAAATGAATCTATAAATGACATGTACTCTAGATTTCAGGATATTTATCATGCTTTATTATCACTAGAACAAAAGTTTACTGATTTTGATGTTGTTACAAAAATCTTGTATTCTTTAACGGACGAATGGGAAAGAAAAGTCTTAGCCATTGAAGAAGCAAGTGATTTGTCAACATTAAAACCAGAAGAATTGATAGGTAATCTAATGTCCTACGAAGTAAATTTGCAGGCAAAAAGAAATGGAGCACAAGAAAAGAAAATTGTGGCTTTTGAAGCAGAAAAAGATGATTCCGACTCAGATAATGAAGATATAGCAATGATCGCTAAAAATTTCGAAAAGTTTTTGAAATTCAACAGAAATAAATTCAAGGGAAACAAAAATAATTCCAACAACATTTATAATAGCAGCAAACCATCATCTTCAGCAATGGAATGTTATGAACGTCATAAGAAAGGTCACATAAAGAAGGATTGTCCAAAACGCAAAAAGAGCAATTTTAAGAAGGACAAAACCAAACGAAGAGCTTTTTCTGTCACTTGGGACGACACTGACTCATCATCCTCTTCAGAGAGTGAAAGTGATAATGAACAAGCAAATGTGTGCTTCATGGCTTCATCAGACGATGTAAGTAATTTTACTTTTGAAGATTTAATTGAAATAAATTCTGAATTAGTAAATGTAACAAAGCAACTTAAAAAGAAAAATAAGGAGTTGCAAAGAAAATTAGATAGAACAGTCTTAGAAGTAGATATGCTGAAAGATGAGAAGAAAATATTAGAAGAAGAACTTGAAAGTTCTCAACAATCAAATTCTAACTTATCCTCTCAAATTTCGTCAATATCTGAAGAACTAGAAATTCAAAAGTATAAAAATGATGATTTACTTTTCAAAAATAATAGTTTAAACTCTAAGATTAAGGATTTAGAGTTAGAAAAATCTAGTCTTAAAATAAAATTTGATGATATATTTAAAAATGTATCTAATTTTAATAAAAGGAGAGAAAATTTATCCAGGATTATTGAAAATTCTCAACCTGCTTCAAATAAGAAGGGATTAGGTTATGTTAAGAATTTAAAAACTCACAATGATAAAAGTGGTTTAGGATATAATAAAACTGATCGTAGAAATAGCACTAGATATGCTTTCATGTATAGTAAAAATGATAGTGCTAGTACTAAATTTCGAGTAAAGCCTAAATCCAATTCTTATAGAAATTCAAATACTACTATGACTTATAATGTTGATAATTTCTTTAGAAGTACAAAATCATTAACATGAAATATGAATAAAAATTATCTAAGTATATGGGTTCCTGTTAACTGGAAAAATAGAGAAAAATACATTGATGATTATTTTGATATGGTAGTTAATAATGAAAATTATATTTATAAAGGTTCAACCACCCAAATGGGTATGGTTTCCTAAAATTTAGGAAATTATAAGAAGCCAGGGTATCGCATGCTTTAAATGTTAATTTTTCTGATACCTTACATTATAAGTAGTAGTTATTTTGTTTTATATTGTTCAATGTTAACACTTATGTGAAATATAATTTATATCATCAGTTAAACTCTCCTTTTTGTCGATAACAAAGGGGAGAAATATATAAAAGCTAACAAGTTTTTGCAGAAAAGTCGCCATATATTCAGGGGGAGAATTACAATATATACTACTTCGTCACATAAGTATTGTCATCAATCAAAAAGGAGGAGAATGTTGATTCATGGGTTTTGATTCATGACACAAGCTTCAGAGATCATAAGACGAACTACAAAGAGAATACTATACAAATGCGACAAAAAGAGAATAAAAGTAAATTGTGCACTACAAAAGAGACAAGACTACAATCCAGAGATTAGTATTAATATTTTATTATATTGAGTCTTAGAATATTGTTAAAATCATTCCTCAAGAATCATCATTCATATTCAAATAAACTTGCTTGCATATTTTAATCAAAATCAAGTTTACAAAAAAATGCATGAAGCGGGGATCAAACCCGGATCACTAGTTTGGAAGGCAAGTACTCTAACCAACTGAGCTACTACTGTTTTTGTTTAACAACAGGTCGGCTGACCGACCAGGATCTTCGGTCGACCGACCCTGTAGTCAGTGCACAGGTACTCTATGTTTTTGTACACGATTTCAAACTCAGCTGACCGGCCAGCTTTTTCGGTCGACCGACCTGCATATAACGGCTAGTTTTCTGAAGAGTTGCGATTGTTTCATGAAGAGATACGTCCCTCAATTCAAGAGATACGGACATAACTTTTGATTGAAACTCTTCATGAAAGATTGTAACTATTCTACAACTATATAAACATGTTCAAATCACTTCTACAATCATCGATTCATGTTTATAATTCTGAAATCTATTCTCTATTCATTTCTGCAAATAAAAGCATTCATTCTTATTTAATATCACTAGAATCCTTGATTTAAATCATAAATTTCGATTCTAAGTAATTATCTTCCTTTAAAATCTTCACACACATATATACTCTTGAGGATTTGATTATAGGAAAGTTGTACTATCAAAAGACAATCAGTGTTATTCAGAACACATTCGTCAACAAACTATTTGTATTGAAGTTAAAGTCCTCTTCGGCTGTTGAGGCGGAAAAATTCCTGTTCGGCTGCTCAGGTGCCGTATACCTATTCCTCCGGGTGAAGTGGGGGGTTTAGTTTAAATCCAGAGGGTATTCTGGGACTGGACGTAGAATGGGAAGTTCGAACCGGTATAAAAATTCCTGGTGTGCTTACTTTAATTTTTATTTTACTGCTATTATTAGTTTCCGCATTTATATACCATATAACACGATCCTTAGTACTACACGTACACTTTCACTTATGCCAAAAACACTACAAAAATCTCTAGATTCTTTGATTTACTTCATATATATCATTTTGGTTTAAAAATAGTGTTTTGTTAGATAACAATACATTTGGTTATAATTCGGCTAACCCTATATTCACGGTTTTCTGATTATCTACATGGCTTCAATTCAAATTCAAAAGAATGTCATTTAAAATGCTGTTAAAATTGAGTTTGAAATTTTTGTTGCACACTTCATGGTCTATCAAATTCAATTAATGATAGTTTGACTGAAAGAGAAATTCAGATGAAGTTTACACTGGTATCTAGTTGATAGAAAAATTACTAGAGGAACGTGATTTTTGTTGAGAAATTTAGTAACTGCATCGTTTTTCAAAGAAAATATCTGCATATTTTTCATTTCAAATAATTTTCAAATAGCAGAAAATTTTCTTATAACACCCCCTCGAGAAAATCATTTTTGACCATATTTTCAGATTAGTCATTTTGAAAAATTGATTTCATAATTATTTTTGAATTTGATTTTAAATGACTATTTTGACTAATCTGACCCCTAATAATTATCGGAAAGATAAATAGTGATTGAAAAAGTGATGAGTGTTGATATTTATCATATATTATGACTCGAGACGGTATAATTAGTAAATTTCTTTAGAAATTTAAACAAGAGCTATAAAACTTTTGTTGGTAAAAATTCCATGACCATCTCTATTTCTATCATATTTCTAACGACCATCACTCATCAAAATTCAATATAGTTTGTCGATATGTAGTACTTTAAACAGGAATCATTCGTTTTTCATTTTATATTTCATTTTCAAAAAAACAAAAAGAAAATCAAAAAAAATACCAAAGTATTCACTCTCATTTAAAAGTCCTCACGGTTATGCATGGTGAGTTACTTGGAATTTGTTATGTGCTTCCATGCTCATTTAAAATTCCTCACGGTTATGCATGTATGGAATGCAAATCAAAAGTTGATTTTTAAAAATAAACAAGTTGGTTCTAATCCCATTTAAAAGTCCTCACAGTTATGCGTGGTTAGAAGATACTTGAATTCATTTTTTTTAAATAAAATTGGAATACTACTAATCTCATTTAAAAGTCCTAACGGTTATGCATGGTTAGTAGATATTCAAATTCCCGATATAAATATACCACAAATAGATAAAACTGTATGGTTTTATATGATGTCATCATTCCCATCATCCTAAAAGTGGAATATGCGCCTAACAAAATATTTATGATTTTTGTTTGATTTTTTATTGAAATTTAATATTTATATTCAATTGAGTTTTAATGTTGGATTAATATCGATCACTTTATCTCTATTTTCTCTAACACTGTTACTCTTTCGCTGATAACAAAAGGGGGAGAAAAGTTAAGATTTTGGTCAAATAAAATCAAGCAAAGGTCAAATATTTTCCATTTGCATCTAGGCTCATTTGCATGTTTTTAATTGTATGCATATATGTAGGGGGATTTGTGTAAAGAGGAAGCGTTTAAATAGGGGAGCAATTAGAGCATATCCATGATCAAATACATTTAATATATTCAAAATCTTAAATATATGTTTGTTATCATCAAAAGGGGGAGATTGTTGAATATGCGATTATATGATTTTTTGTTTGATGATAATAAACATATAAATATATATATTCGTGTAAATGTATTTGGTAATGTACTATTTCATTTTTCACAAATTAAATAAATATTTGCTGAATAAAATTAAATAACACAGAATTCGAATTCAAACAGAAATTTTATTCAAACAAATATTTATTACAATTTTGAATAGTACAAATTCAAGCTCTCACTATACACTATACAACTTTGATACAAATTCAATTACATCACAATTTTACATTTATAGTTGACCTCACTACATATCACTAACACTCGTATTTTATCTTCAACTTCACTTCAAACTAAATCTAGCAACTGAGCAATCTGCAAAAATAAATATTGACGCAGTAAAATTGAAAAGGAAATATTTTTGCAGTATAAAATAAAATGTGAATTTTTGAAAATAATAATTGCCTCAGTTATTTGGGTTGTTCATCGTCATTTAACTTTGAATCCATCATACATGAACAGCTTGTGACATACACAGTGTATCACTGTATATGCCACAAGGCCGTGCACACCAATATACATACACTTGATTGATTTACAGGGACAGGTGAGCACAGGTCAAACCCAAATGAAAAGCCGGGTTCAACTCAAATGCAACACAAATAAAGTCACAATTTTCAGCACAAGGTAAAATCCGAGCTACAAGCTCGACTAACAGGTTCAACCACTTCATCAGGCAACAACCACACTACAACTATATCATGAAACCAAAGCAAACTCAGGTGGACAGTACGACCAAGTATGGAAGTGACTCAAAACAAAGATTACAATATGAATCAACATGGTACACTGCAAGTGCAACAGATGTATTGGGTAACGCACAAGCAAGGCTAAGGCACAATGCCACCAACATAACAAGCAAACAAATGCCACCAAAAACCAAACAAGGGTCATGCTAATAAATGCAACTCGAGCTTCAGTCAGTGCACTATCAAATAAACTGTGGCAAATGCCTGTACATCGATGCACACATTCATGAACACACATATATGGTCTGAAACTCAAAGACCCAGCAATCTAGTGACACAGCAATGCTTGAAGACTACAGCAAAAACAGAGTCAACACAAATGCAACACCAATGCAGTGAAACCATGGCATGAACCAAATAAAAAGCATATACCTGTTTAATATCTTGCATTCATGGACCACACTGCACAGTTCAAGACTATACCAAACTATATGCAAGAACAATGCTCAATGTACAGCAATACAATGAGACCAATAGTATGCAAGTTGCCTGAAGAATAAAGAAGTGACAAGTATCAAATCGAATCAAAGCCAGTGCTATCAGAAGTCAAGTCCGAAGACAATATTAAGTCTTGGAATCACATAAACAAGTTAACGCCGAAGTGTCAAAATATGATAATAACAAAATCAATTTGAAGCCGTGAACAACTGATCGTACTTAATATGATGAACATAGTCAGAGACCATAATCAAGCAACAACATGTACAGGTCAGTGAACAAAGTCAAGCCAAGTCGAGATGAACAATGTAAGTATCGAAATCGTGGAAGCATACGAAGTCAATGAGAAATTCACGAAACCAACTATGACCGAAGTCAAATGCAACCAAGCCATGGTGACCATGAAATTCAACGGTGCCATGATAGCCAAGTAAACAAACCAAGTCAAAATCAACACCATGATTATTCAAGTAAACAGAAGAAGTCAAAGAAATCATCAACATCAAAGTGAAATCGAACGGCCGATCAAACAAAATTGACAAATTCAAATATATTTGTAAGTACGAAAATCAAGGGTTACGAACCCATATAAAAACCCTAAGATCATCATCGGCAAATCAATCGAGTTCAAGTACGAAAATATTAAAGCACAAAAACATAAATTTCATAACAAAGCAAAGATAGAACTCAATCAACGAAGCAGCCAAAGTGAGCAACAAGGAAAAGATCGATCAAAGCTACTCACGAATTATCCACGTAATCGATCAACATAAAGTCGGCTCTTCGCAAAACCCTAATTTGGAATAAAGGGAACAATGCCCTAATGTTTAATCAGGAGGACGAGAGAAAAAAAGCCGCCATTAACATAAAAGGGAGAACAGGCCAAATAATATAAAAAAAAGGGCCGGCTATTTTTAAGTTTATAAGGGCTTTGTGTTTTAAAATAAGGGTTATTTTATTTTAAATTGTTTTTAATTGTATTTTTATTTTTAAACCGTTTAATTCTAGTCGTGTGACTAGGGGACACACTACGTGGCGTAGTTTGAGAATTCGCAACTCAGTGGCTGAGTTGTGGCAGGGTTTTGAGTTTAGAGTTAGGTTTAGTCGATAGCGGGTGTCGCGAGTTTACGTGTGTAAGCGTCTGACTAACTAATTTCTAGTAGAAACCTTGGGGGCAGCATGTAGGCAGGGTTTTGCCGAAGCTGGGTAAATTCTGTGTTGTTCTATTTTTGTTATTTATATTCTGCGATATCTGTGCTGCTATTATTCAGTTGTGAACTGTGTTGAAATCTGAATTGAATATTTTATAAGCTTCCGCAATAAATTTTTATAATTGATAGTATCACCCTATTCACCCCCTCTAGGGTGAAATCGATCCTGCGGTAACAATTTCGGCTATTTCATATTTACTTGAAAACCCTAGACAATATTATAATATCACTGGATTTCCTATCAAATGCTTTGGTTTGCGTAAGGTAAAAACTTTTCCATATTTATGTGTGGGAAGTCTTACGTGATACCTTTCTTTTCAAAAGGTTTTTAAAAGTTAAGCAATCTTAATCTGTTACTCACACCAGACCCATGTCTGACCCGGAGTTTATCTTTTGTTTTTCTTAAACTCTTGGGTACTTAAATTTTTATGAGTAGCCAAGGGATTCAGGTTAGATTTGACGAATTTTCGAGGAGCAAACGGAGTAGGAGGCTTCTGCGTGTAGATATATAGTGTTCCGCTGTGTTGGTTTCTCTGAGTAGTTTCTTGTATTGTATTGAGTTGTATAACTAGGCAGGTATTTATAACTGTCTAGTATGTGATGTGTAATCTGTGTAACTTTGATAATGATTGTAAACTATATAATATTTATGTTAATAATATAATTTATTCGTTCCGTTGTTAAGATTCTGTGTTGTTTCTTCTATCTCTTCTTTCTTTTCTCTTTCTATCCCTTTCTTTCTTCAAGATGATACGATTTTCTATGGTGGGAAAGTTGGGTCGTCTCATTATAGCTCTTCCAATCAAATCAAGGAAGGAGGTATATGATAGATGGTTGGATCACATCCATGTTGGTGTTGGATAATCAAGTCTTACACAATTTGCTTCGTATCTCTTTCTAGAAAACTAGGATAATGGATTACTGAGCAGACAAAGTAAGTTGCATATGTTTCAAGGTGCAGTCGTGTCCATGTATTAAGAGCGTTGGTTAATGATAGGAAGTTCACCACAGCTACTTGAAGTCGGGATTTCGAACAACCTTTTGTGTTCTGGGTAGGATTTGATGTGTAGATGATCAAATCACGTCCACTGTAGATAGATCCCGGCGTCACTGAGATCATGGAGAGGCATCAGTATTTTATTGAACTTTGTTCTATGACTCGATTTGAGTGGATGATCGGGCCATATTAATTCCAACCTTGCTTGGGTCTCCAAGTCAAACGCGGAGGTCGATGAATGGATGGTCGATCATGTTGGCTTTGTATTAGGCTCCGACTGTGATGAGATTTTCAATCTCTAGTCCTTGGCCCCAAATCAAAGGCATATGGTTGGTGATGAGCAATCGAATCATGCTCGTCTTGACGAAACTCCACAAATCCGATCAAGGTCTGCATGGATTGGTTGGCGGCTAACCCTGAGTACTTTGTCACCTGCATCATTTTGGAAGAAGTTTAGTTCAATTTGGTCATAATTCAAAGCACAATTGAAATTAACATAATCCAAAAAAGATTGGTATGAATCTCATTGATAAGGGGAGCAGCATCATGTGCTCGCTATTCAACTCTACCCCAAGCCCCTTCTTGTAGGATGTCGACTGCCAACAGTCCAATTAATAATTAGAGTTCTTTATTAATGGGTATTCGAAGTTCTTGGCTCTCCCTTCTACAAGGCTTGCATGTACTATTGAAGCTTTCAAAGAGCATATGAGTCGAATTCTGAGGTCTTTGTTTTGTCTACTGGAATCGGAGTCCTTAGCCAACGGGACTGCATTATTATTTTTCCTAGTCTGCTCCACTCCTCCTCACTTTGGTTCTGATTCATTTTGTAACAGAAATCATCTATGATCATAAGAGGCTCCCCAGCTAACTATCTACTAAAATATATCTGGAGGTCGACTCTCCTCAAACGAGATTAGTATGATATTATTGTTAGCATTTGGAATAAATTGCTTAGAGCACAACATCGATCTGCTTGGAGTAACTAAATTCGAAGTGCTGGGTCAGTGAAGAATGGTGCTTGAAGTCATCTTGGCATTTGCCTAGAGTCATATCATCTATGTTCTCCAACCTTTGGAGTATCGTTTGAGTAGCGGTTGCTTGTTCGTTCCCATGGTTCCATTCAAAAGCTGCCGCTTGATCCTCTATGCCCTGGTAGGTCATAGGATCTAAGGGAAGTGGCTAGAATGTTCCTTTATTAAGTTGAGTTTCGTATCCAAAATGCGGGGGCACTGCGCCGCGGCACGGGTTTGGGGGCACTGAGCCGTTTTTAAATTTAGATCGTACCCGAAAAAGTTTTTTTGAAAATAGGGATCATATAAGAGACTGGTGTAACTTAAGTTTGGATTGCCCTATGCATATGGTTCGGTATATTTGATACTGGGTCGGCATGCTTGTAAAGCATAAGAATAGAAGGTGGTTCGGTGTTGGAGTGTAGGCATGGTGGATCGGCTAAGAGTGGCTCAGCCGAGGTGGTTTGGTATTGGAGTGTAGGCATGGTGGACCGGCCAAGAGGGACTCGGCCAAGGCAGTACAGTGTTGGAGTGTATGCATGGTGGATAGGCCAAGAGTGGCTCGATCAAGGCGGTTCGGTTTTGGAGTGTAGGCATGGTGGATCGGCCGAGAGTGGCTCGACGAAGGCAGTTCGGTACTGTAGTGTAGGCATGGTGGATCGGCCAAGAGCGGCTCGACCAAGGCGGTTCGATGTTGGAGTGTAGGCATGATGGATCAGCCAAGAGTGGCTCGGACAAGGTGGTTCGACCAAGGTGGATCGACCAAGAGTGGCTTGTCCAAGGCGGTTAGGCCAAGGTGGAATGGCCTAAGTGATATGACGTGTACAATTCGACAGCTTGAGTCTATTCTCGTTGGCTCGGTCCGTATTCCTCCTTGTATATCACACGGTCATCGAGAGAACGCTAAGGGTGGTCGGCCTTTCATCGTTGGTTCGAGGACGTTAGCAGATTACCAATATGGCAACATGGTTGGCTTTCCTTCACTTCGGGTTACATCCCTAGCTGCTCCGAGTTATAGGAGATTTCACATCGAGTCATGCACAAGGGATTCATGGTTCGGACAGCCTGGTTTGGTGACTACTGGTTTGGTTATTGATGGTCGATATGCACAGGTCGGCATTTGCTCAGTATATATACTAAAGCGATCGATTGTCAACTTTTGAGTGGGGGATCAGCTATCTGCATGTAGTGAGGGGTCGGCTATCTGCATTGAGTGAGGGGTTTGCCTTTATATAACTCAGTGCAAACTTCAACATTCAATCCCAAAAACTTGCATACATCAGTAAATCCAATCCTATGACTCATAGCTTACTTTAGATCTCTTTCAAATCTGAGTAGAATAGGAAGTTTGCTGGTAAACAACTGGATCTATCTCGCGAATATGGAAATCCACTAGTAGACAATGAGATCCAATCAAGCTAAGAATTCAATTCTCGGTGAAAGCAACAAAATATTAGCACCAAAATTGGTCACTAACACATGTAGAATTTCATGGACATCAGAGAATTAATGGAATCTAGAGAACAAAGCATAAAAGTAAATTGACACAAAGATTTTATAGTCATTCGGCAGTCTCGGCCTATGTCCACTTCAAATTTCATTCATTCTTCATTTGATTATAATTACATTAGTTGTTTGATTGGCAAGAATCCATTCATATAAGTTTATAAGAAAATAGCCATGGCAGATTATTTGGAGTAGGAAGAAGAAGATGATGAAGTCCCTCAAAAAGAGAGAGCCACAGCTTTCAAAAACGGCCCCTACCCTTGTATTTATAGACGAAGGTAGCCTTTAGCCTAACTGACATCTTCAAGCTTGGACCTCTTTGGCCACTTGGCCCCACCATAAGAAAAGCTCAGCCCAACACACTATGCCGAGCTCACTTATATACTCTTCAACTTATCAAACATCTATCCTGACACCTATTCCACCAAGCTAACCTTCATTATTCTGACATCATGTATCACCTATCTGTTGATCTTATTTACCCTGGGCTGGATATAACTGTTCAGATATAATGCTTTGGTCGTATTATTGTCGTCTTATGACCATCTTTCTCATCAATAGTCAAGTATGGTCCTTGTAATCACCTTTGTGTACTTAGGCCAAAAGTCCGGATAACAAGATCCCTCAAGTCTTATGCTCTGGTTTCGATCAATTAGCCCAATAATCTTCAAATTTTTATATGTCTGCACTGAGTCGATCTCTTTCATTTCACCAGGCACCTCTTGAAGAATCTATACTATTTCTTTAAATTGGGAACCTTTGGGTCATGGTATTGCGGCTGTAAAGGAAAGAAAATATTAGATTCAATGTCGATTGTAATTATCCCGTTAGCTACTAGAGAAATTACGGCACTTACATTTTACTAACCACCGACTTGCAAACTTTGGAGGGTACCAAACGCTGAACCACTCCGTCTTAAATAGCTAAGCCTAGTCTAGGATCCAGTCACCACTTGGAAATTCCTGACCGCCTCTAGGAAAGTGAATGAGGGGTTACCCCCCTCCCCCCCGACTCTTGACATTGAACAAGTATCTGACTTCTTCTAGAGTCGGGGGCCGAAAGAGAAGCTCCATAAAAACAATGAATAGACAATTCATCAATGCATATCCATTCGGATGCAATTGTGATGGAGCAATCCACAAGTAAGCCAATACTTCTCCAAGAAACTGGTTAAATGGGGGAAGTGTCCCAGCTGTGCATGAATGTTAGTTGAAAGCAGTATACTCTTCCAGAGGAGCACGCGAGCTATCATTTGTCCCTTGAAGTAGAACATCATTCGGCGATAGCCCGTGGCATAAGCTAATCCTCCCCAACATGTATTCAGAAACATTAGATGGCACCGAATCTTATGGGTTCAAAATGAATGTCGCTCCCAGTAGCTCATCCGGAGCTGGGCTTAAGATTTCGGCTTCGATTTCCGGCAATACTATTATTGAAGAGGGTGGACTCTGAATCTTCGATTGCTGCGAACTTCCGGGTTCCTTAGCTAATCAACTCATCAAAAATCATCGTTAGATGACAATAGTCCTGTGTGTTCCCCAATGTGAAGTGCATGAATGTGTTATGCAATTTAGTATTTTATGGTACTTAAGAGTGTTCTATAAAAATTAACAAGGTGTTTAGACGATGAGACTTCAAAATCCAATCGGGATGACCGTCATCGCTAAACATCACAACCGTGCCATCTGACTTTAAAAATTATGTTCAAGTTAAAGTTCGTCAAAGTGGCTAACTTACAGTTCCATCGACAAGCTTCAAAAGGCAGTTAAATTTGTAGCGAAACAGTTAGGTTCAAAAATGCACGACAGAAGCTCGTCAGAGTCAAAAGTTCAAATATGCATGAAGTTTCGTATCCATCCAAGTTCAAACTTGGATCATTCCTTACAAAGCACTTAATTTCATATCGGTCAAATCATTTCATATCGATCAAATCATTTCTTATCGGTCAAGAACCTTTATTTCATATTGGTCAGAAACATTTATTTCGCATCGATCAGAAAAGATCAACTATGCATCAGTCGAGTGCATCAACTTCGAATCAATCAAGAAATCTCACTTCGCATGGATCGAACACCTCAGCTTTGTATCGATCAAAGAGGCACCAACTTCATACCGATCAAGATTTATTAGTTTCGTATCCATATTGATTTGGAGCAATCGATACGAAGTTTAGGGACCCAGAATCGATACAAAATTAGAGGCAGGTGATTGAAATAAAGATGATCGATACGAAGTTCCCAGCTATGGATCGATACCAAATAAAGCATCTTCTTCCCAATTCGTCAATACGAAATTAAGGCCAAACAATTGTCCACCAGCTCCTTAGTATCCCTCCTTACTCCTTCTCCATTCAACGCAAGCGACCATCAACCTTCTATCAAACTCTGGCATTGCTCCAACCAACCTCCGGTGTCAATGTCGTCGAAGACCGACCATGAATGTGAATGGACTGGCATTCGAACTCGAGTCTAGTCATTTTAGAGTGGGATTGATTGGTTATCACCTAATTTAAACAATCAGTTTAAAGGAATGAAGGGTTACTCAATTTGGGATGAAGGCAGTTCTTGTATCTCGAGTGCTCTATCGATACGAAGGCAGAAGATAGAAGAATGAACAAATGAAAGAATTTTCTACAAAAAGCGTTTATATATGGTTCGGCCCAAGAAAAGTGTTGATTCGTATCCCAGTACAAATCAACCGATCAAAGGGGCCTACACCATAACTGATACGAAGTGACTTGTTCGTATCCATTGGTCATCGATTCAGGAACCTCCGTCGTATAAATCCATGGCTAATCTGAGATGAAGCTTTTCGTATCCATCAGGCTATCGATACGAAACATAAAGCATTGACTTATTTGAACCATTCAAACCCATCAAAAATGCATCGTTACGAATTATTTTAAAGGTCCAACTAATTCGCGTCGATCGCTATCGATACGAAAACAAATTCTCAAATTCCTCGAATCGATCCATGAGAGAATTCATACGAAGTGAGACTCCAATGCAACCAACAAGCATTGTTACAACTCGAATTTCACATCGATTTAGGAGAGGATAGATACGAAATTCGATATGAAAAAACTGACAACGGCTCATAGACGTGTGGTGTTAACGAGAGTCAGGTTAACATATGTGCATGCATGTCGGCCTAATATCCAATTCTCAAAACTCACAGGAGTTGAATTCTCACTGGTCACAATTACAACAACGAACAACAGTTTGCAATCATTCAATACTCGGTTAAAATAGTGCATAGTACAACAATCGACAGTCATCGGTTCGTTATTTGCACTAATGAAGATCAATCGAAAGCTACATCTTTCGATGAGAAGACAACAACTGTTCAACAAGTTGAGTGGAACTTTTCAGAATGAAGATTATAGCTTTTCAAAGCACGGTGTGTCCTTGCAAGACATACTTTGGGGGAAACTGTTATCCCGCCTTTTGACAAGGCCGTGACACCAAGAAGTTGACCGGAAATCGAGGACAGTTTATCTAGAAAAACGGTTATACACAGGTTCGCTATGGATGGTGGTGAATTTTACTAAAGTCCGGATCAAGCTACAATTGGCATGGCACGAGAAGCAAAACTACAGAAGCCAACATTTCAAATTTCACGTCGATTGGAGTTCGTATGCTCAAGTTATGGATCGATCAAATTTTGGGAGAAGAGTGTTCTATTCGTATTCTTTGTTCGCATCAGTCCATTTCGCATCCATCGGCAGACAAGCTTCTCTTCGTATCCATCCAAGCAAACCCGCTTCGTATTCATCCAAACTCACCCACTTCGCATCCATCTACAGCAACACATGAGTCCATTTCATGTCGATCCACTGCCAAACATGCTTCGTATCGATCGGCCATAGATTAATACAAAATCAGTCGATACGAACCCAACCAATAAGCGATGCGAAATGGCCTCTGAGTTATCGGTATGAAGAACATAAGTTTGTATCGATATGAAGCAATTATAATGGATTAATACAAAGTAGTGTGCGAGGGATCGATACGAAGTTGAGTGCAATAAAGCGATGCGAAAGGAATATCCTGGGTCGATGCAAATAATGCACAATCAAGTAGAAGACTCGGTTGCTCGGCATAAAAAGTGGATCGTTCCAAAAAGTTAGCGCCATGTCATCAGGCATCATGTGTCCGAAAGCGATGCGAACAGATTGATGCGAATAGAAGTGATGCAAATTTAGCAGCCTTCAATAAATTCAAATTTGCATCAATCGTAACTCAAAATTTACAAGTCCAAATGCTACCAAATTTATACAGGAGCTTGCATACAACCTCAGGAATGTTCATGATCAATCTCGACTCGATTGGGCAAAATCTTAATCAATACGAGTTCATTCGTATCGATCACAGACCAAGTCCAAACGACCGGTGATCGATCACATGGGCCCGCCCACTTGAGAGAAAAGGTCTTCCAAGATCTAAGCAAGATATTTGCCTCCTACGCCTATAAGTAGCAGCCTAGGATCTATTGAAAAAGGACTTTTGGCCCTTCGACGTCTAGACTCTGCCAAAATCACTACTGTACTCGAATTATATTGTTGTAACTCACTGTAACCAGCAAGCAAAAATCAATAAAAGTCAGCCATTTCATAGTGAACGTAGGCCATATGCCAAACCACACTATATCTATGTGTTTCTGTGCATTTTTCTTATTTTATTGATTGGTGTGTTTGTTAAATCTTCCTCATTTTCCATTTATATTCTTCATTTTATCTCTTCAAAAACATTTGAAGAGCGTAGTGCCCAATTTTGGTACAAACACCAGCCCTAAATATTTAATTGTAGAATGCTGGTAAAGTTGTAAAGATATTCCAGATCTATAACTGGATTGTAAATTAGGTTGCCCTAGTTGACTTAGAATGTGAATTTCTATATTTTGATTTATTTGGAGAAGATTCTATGTAACTTTCATAAATAATCCAATTCCAAAATATGTATAAAGGCGTGTTCATTTGAATTAACAAAGGATATACCAAAAAGGGAAAGAGATGTGTAAGATATAGATTTTATTTTTCATACTTTACATTGTCGATTTCAATAAAAGAAAAAATTCTTTGTAATTTCAACTGAAGCAATGATATCACTTTTGGTTAATTTATGGAAAATTATAACGGTGATCCTTTTGGAAGGATAGCTTTGATAAATTAATTTATGGAAAGAATATTCTAGTTGAGAAATTAGTAATTAGAAATAAGAAATACACACACATGTATAACCATGCTCAACATTCAAAAATAAAAGTATGTAAATAGCGTAATTTACGATGATATTCATATTAGTTTTCAACAGCATAGTAATTATAGGACTAGGATTTGTGGACATTAATTACAGATTTAATGGACAAAAATTTTGTAATAGGACCGCAGCGTCTCTAGCATAGATTTCTATCAAGGAGATGGCTCAACTTCATGGAATTCCTGTTGGCATTGACAGTGATAGGAACCCCTTATTTACTAGCAAATTTGGGAGGAGTTTGCAGATAGTTTTCAGAACTTCATTGAATCTTAGCACTGTGCACCACGCATAGTCCGTCTAACAAACTAGAAAGGTAAATAGTATCTTGGAAGATTTGTTAAGAGCTTTCATCATGGACTTTGGAGGCAATTGGGAGCAACACTTATTTTTAGTCAAATTCGTGTATAATAATAGTCACTAAGTGACGACTGGAATGACACCCTTAAAAATGCTTTATGGTAGGCCATGCAGGTCGCCCAATTATTGGTGGGAAACCACTGATAAATTTTTACTTAAACCAACTTAGTTCGCGGGACTTTGAAAAAGGTAGAATTGGTTAGGAAGCAAATGACTGCTGCACAAGGACTTCAAAAAAGGTAGAATTGGGTTTGAAAGAAATCGAAGGCACTTAATATACTGCATCCACTTTGGAATTACCCTCGGGATTAGTAGTAGTAGCCCTTGCACTTCAAAGAGCACCATCTTCAATCATTATCAAGATGTCTTTCACTTGAACGTACATGTTGGTTCGTAGTGGTTTTCGAATATATAAAACCGATCCCGATCTCACCGTGCCAACAACCGATAATTTCTAGTTGACTCATTCCCGGTTCATTTGGATGTAAGTATTAAAGTCCTAATCGAAAACTCGAATTTTACATTCGTACTTTCTATGTCAAATTAGGCCAAATCTAATAGTCATTTATTAACGGTCATGATTGGAAACAATGAAGCGGATTGACGAGAATCGCGCCATAAAGGCATCACATTCGTGCACGTTTTTCAAGAAAAGGGAATTTCCGAGCTTCATGCTGTTGTGGCCGTGGGTGGAGCTGGGCAAGGTCGTCGATACAGTATGGTTTGATCGTCGTCTAATACGACGTAGTGGCACGATAATTAGGGCAAAAATGGCGGCATATGGGTTTGATCGCGTGAAGTAACCTGGACGAGGAAGAAGCTACAATCGCGGCCCAGATCTGAAGTGAAGGAAATGAATGGCCTGGATGAGTTCTAGGATAAAAAATATAAACTGAAATTGATTTATATTAAATTCGTATAATGTCTAAAACGTCATATCTTTCTCAAACAAGGTCCTTTTTAACGAAACGAATTGCGTTGGAATCGTATTTATAAGCAATACACGATGGAGCTGGTTTGGGTTTGATTGGAGCTAGTGTGAATTTTGGGTAAAATTAATTGCGCGTTTAATTTTATTCGGGATAAAACACTGATACTACTATTGGACGCAATGTGAGTACAACTCACTCTTTCTGACTCACTGATATTTTTATGTTAGTGAGAATAAATGTTATTTATGATGATTGATGATTGTTTGGATGACAAATGATAAATTAATTGGTATTTGGATATACACCTTCCTAGTGGAGCAGATGACCCTATACGTTCCCGTGTAAGAGCGGATGACCCTTTGTACGCGCGTCTGCCTCGAAGCGGACATTGTACACATATTATAATATGTATATTTGTTGTAGGTGACAGGCTGGAGGGATCCAACTGGATTCCTCAACAGTATTGATTTATTTACAGATATTGATATATATGCTGTTATCATATTATATATGATGTTCTCGATGCCATGATTGATGTATTTAGAGCTGTTGCAACATTGGGCCATATTTTGGGAATTTAAAAATGTTAAAGCGATGATTTCCAAATTTAAAAGGATTTTAAAGTGATTTTTGAAAACATACGTTTTATTCACTTTTGAATTATTGAGTAAATAGATTTATTTTAAATAAATAAATGTTATAATTTTTATGTTATAAAAATTATAATGTTTTGGGAAAATAATCAAAATATGATTTTTGTGAAATATGGAGTTAATGATTTTGTGAAATGGTTTAAATTGAGGTTTTTGACTAATAAATGGTTTATAAAGAAGATTTGTGAAATTGAATTTTTATAAATCTGAATAATTGAATTATAAAGGAGTTTTTATAATTGTTAAAATGATGTTATAAATGAATTTTATAAAAGAATAGAATTTACGATTTGTGAAGTTATAAAATAAATGAATTTGTAAATAGATGTTGCATATAAATGGAATTGGTCAATATAGGAATTTTATAAGTTGATTTTTATAAAATATGAATAGAATTTTTAAAAATTGTTTATAAATCCGAAATCAATTGATTTTGACAAGTTAAATATAGAAGTTTATTAAATGAACTATACTCACGATTTTGGACAGTGGGTAATCCTTTAGTTTAAATGTGCAATAATAATGAATTTGGTAAAGGGGTATATTTACGATTTTGGACATCGAATTATCTTTCGAAATAAATGTGTAGAAGTGTTGGAATATGTAGAGATTTATATTCATGATTTTGGACAGTGAATAATATATTAAATAAAATGGTTATTTTTGGAAAGTGAATATTATTTAATGGAATAAAATGATTAAAAGATGTTTTAAAATGTGTTAAGTATCAAATACAAATATTTCAATATTCATTATTGAAATAGACGTTTCGAGAAACAAGGAAATGATGGACGATAACACTATTGTTATAGTAAATGATTTTCGAAAGGAAATGTTTTTGTATAGTATTGGGATTTATATATCTATCTTATTTTTGAATCCCTATACTATTGATTTTGGGTTGTCGTAACGATGTTTTACGCAACATTCATTTTGACCCAATAAATGTGTTTAAAGAGAATGTTTTCCTTAAAGAATAAAATATATACTTAATCGTGATTTAGGTATATTGAATATTTTCCAAATGTTGAAAATAAATTGATTTGAATTACTTATTATTAAATAAGTATTTGGAAATATTTTCCAAGATTGAAATTTTGAAATGGTTTGAGAATATATCCTTTTAAAGATAAATTGAAGTGAATATTTAGCAAGTGAATTAATTAATAAAGATTAATTAAAAAGGCCTAGTGATTGCATATGGTGCTAAATATTTGTTTGTTTGCTTTGATAATTAAATAACCGACTATCAAATTGGCCAAAATTTTAGTTCCTCGACTTGATGTGGGAATTATTTAGTCGTACACTTAGTATGTTGCCTTGTGCGTAGGCTTGATTATCGTTTGTGTTAAGGATGTTGATTCGTATAGTGCGGAGTATTACTCTAATCTATCAAGCTTCCTTCTTCGCCCGAAGGATAGAAAATTGATAGTTGGAGACGTGATAAGTCTACGAGACTTAGTTTCTATGTGAGGTTGAGAAACGCTTTTGCGTTGTTGTTGCGAATAGACCAGGATAGGATTTATTTGAAAACCACTTTGGACCAACGTATATGCGACAATTGTGCAGGTTGCTTATTGATGATATTGATATTACGGATTTTCATAGTGGGGGACTACTTGTTGATCGTTTGGGGTTAAAATCCTAATATACGTCCAATAGCAATGATCTCCTCATTATGGAATATCCAATGCAAGACTATTCGCTACTAATCCTAGGGATTTCTTGACAGGATGTGGTAGGAAAGTACCTTCGATTTGTCCTGTTCCTGGACAATTTGTATGGATGTTTGTCTGACATTGCATTTCTATAGATTACGTACATTGGTTTTTACAAACGTACATCAGCGGTGGCGGAGAAGGCAACTTCTCTTAGTTTAAAACCCTCCTTGAGACGTATGAGCTTAAGGGTTGTATTTTGGTGGAAGTCGATTAGTAATCAACAGAAATGGCCACGTGGCATTTAAAGTGATATGATATGTGATTGTGAAAGGTAATCGTTACCTCTGGCCTCATTAACCGGAAATGACCCAAACAAGGTTAGATGCAGCAGGGCTAAGTGGGTCATTCCCATAGGATATGATCATCCACTTCTAGATATATCTTTACCCGCTATGACGTCGTGTATCTGATTATAGTGGTTTATATGCTTAGAGGGCCCTCGGTAAAGGTCGGTAACGACCAGAGGATGACATATTAGGTACCATCCAGTTATAGAGGTGGGCCGGTCTTGTGTTGGCAGAGAAACTTTGTGATGGTTTCTCGATACATTCTTCTAGAGATGTACTACCGGAAGGTAGTCCCTTCACCTGGTCATTTATATGGAAATCCAAACTCCATTATGTGTTTTCCATTTTGATTGTATTACCCAATTGGGCTATATGCTGGAATTTGATCAATGTAACAATTTCTGCAATAATTAATATTATTTGTATATAGTAGACACTACTATAATACAAGAGGATTTGATATGATATGTTTTAGTTATCGTAAGGTAAAAACATGTCCGTGTTTATGTGTGGACTTGTCTTACGAGATACTTTTATTTTGAAAACTAAGGAAAAGTTTGGTAATTTAATAAATTCACTTGAGTGTGTTTCTCACGCTGGTTTCCAAACTGATCCGGGAGTTCTTCCCTTTCAGCGCTCGAGTGAGACCGAGTATATTTACAGGTTTAGATTGGTGCATTTGGAGCTTCAGCAGGAGAGCTGGAGATCTTCATTTCATATACGTGTGTCTATTTTGATTATTGATTATCCGCTATGCTTAGTTGTTTTGTGAGGATAGGTTATTATAACTGTTCAAGTAACTATTGTTGATTGTTGAACTCTGATTGATGTGTGTGTGTGTATATATATATATATAGTTTCTGTTTTGTAAAGATCATTGATATGATATTATATATTTTCTGCTACGATGTGAGATTCTGTATGGTTCTATTTTGCTTCTATCTTCTCTCTTTCTTCTCTTCTCTTCTTCTCTCTTCTTGTAACAACCCTGTATTTTGTGATTGTTTTCATTGTATATTTTGATTATTTTAAATTGAAATTCCTGATTTAAAAACTTTATTTTATTTATGGATAAAACTTTATTTTATTTATTAAAATGTTGTTATTTTAAATATTAATTTTTATTTGTATGTGAATTATAATTTCAAACCGGAATATATTTAATATTTCCAGAAAATGTGAATTTTGGTCAATCGGGTCAAATTTTGACTTTTAAATTTAAAATTTCAATATTTTAAAATTTTAATGTTATCTTTTATTATGAAAATAAATTAAATTTAAAGAATACTGCTTTTCGTTTCGTTGAAATCTGATTTATATTGTGAAAGTTATGTTTTTTACAATATTGTGTGTAAAATTGATTTATTTATCAAAATTATTTATTTTAGTTTATATAAATAATTTTTTTTATCATATATTGTGTATATATGTGTTATATGATATGTTATGTAATTATTTTATTTTAAAACATTTTTATAAGTGTGTTTATAATTTTCCAATGTTAAGTGTACATTGTTTATATTTTCAAATGCTAGTTTCAATATATTAGCTATTTCTTAATTATTTTCTCTTTTTCCTTAAATTATATTTTCTTTTTCTTTTTCATTTTATTTTGTTCAGTTTTTATTTTTATTTTACTGAAGTTTATTTAGTTATTTTTAATTTAAAGGAAATAGAAAACAAAGAGATACAAACCTTTCACTTTCTAGTCTTTTCATCTCCTTGTCTCTTCATTTTCTTTTTTGCCTTTTCAATTCACCTTATGACCGTCCATTTTTTTTCTATTGCCATGAATATCATTGCCAATTTATGTGAAAACACTTTATTGTCCACAAACAAAACTCACGGCTTCAAAAAAAAAACAAAGAAATGCTAATGGCTTCACCCTTTTCATTGTATTTTCACCTTCCTCTTCTTCAAGCTTTGCTCAGCCTCTACTCCTCTCCAACTCCACGACCATCACCTCCTCCATCTCTAGCTGCAACATCAGCCTTTCCTCTGACCTTGACCTGGGCCGCACCTCCATATGATGCTTGTACCAAAACTATGCACAAAAACTCCACCAAACAAGTGCTAGCCGAGCCTATACTTCACATCACCTTCCTATTTCACTTCAGCCACCCCCTTAGCCACCGCCACCACTTTCGACATGACCTTTGGCCACTGCTGCACCATCACTCTCCACTGTCCAGACCTGTACAAGCTTGGGCCAAGCCCAAGCAATGACATAGGCCGAGCCTAGATGGTGAACCAAACTCCCTTATGCCTTGATCTTTGACATTTCATGCCTTGTAACTCCAACCACTTCACATTTTTGTGCTTGCCATGCCTTTGTGACGCCAAACCAGATCCTTTTCCACCTAAAAAATGTGTGGCCGAGCCCTAAGCATGTATGGACGAGCATAGATGGAGTTGTGGTCAAGCAAAAATGGTTGAAAAGCTTGGTAATGTCATTTGTTGCTTCTACTTTCCTATTGTTTCATTTAATCTTTGTATTATATATATATATATATATATGTTTATGTTGCTTTGTTTAATTGTTATATGAAATATCATATCTTAGCTCTCTCTCATTTGAATCAAAGTCAGGCCAAATTGTGCTTGTTGTGCATTTGGAATCGTGCTTGTGTGTTGTTTCGGTCTTCAGCTTGAAAAAGCGAGTCTTTCTCACTCTGACATATTTACTTATGAAATGATGAATCGATGACAAGTGTTTAGTAATTAAAAATGTTTATGCAAGTAAATGATGATTTTATGATGTGCTATGCCATGTTATTACCATGTTAAACTGTTAATTATCACCCGACATCTGATATATGGCATTATATTTTGACATTGACATTATTTATATTGTTTATGCATATGTTCACACTGCAAGTTCCTTGTTAGAATAGAATCACTATGGGTTGAAATGATACATACCCGAACTGCAACGACCCGTAAATTTTCAATAATTAATTTGGTAACATAAAAAAAATTAGTTAAATTTAGAAGAAACAAAAATTTTAATCGAAATGTTAAGAATGGAATGTAGCAATAGTTACCAAAAAACTAAATTTTGATTACTGAAGTGAAATCACATTTTAAATGAAATAGGGAAAATTGTTGCCCCTGGATATAAAATTTGAAATAAAGTAGATTAAGGGAAGTGTTGTATAAATAAAAGAAATTTGAAACTTGTTAACGAATTTATAACGAGAATAAAATATAAAAATGTTGATGTAAGATAATAAATATATTAATTCAATGCCATCCCAATTAATTGAAACAGATTTGTAAGGCTTTATTTGATTGTAATTTGTAAGTACGGAAATAGATTCAAAGTGATATAAATTGTTGGAATGATAAGTAATAAAGTGCAAATTAGATATAATCAATGTTAGTATAAATTTAAGGAATAATTGGGAACCACATTTATGAAATAATAACGAGAATGCAAGATAAACAATGCTAATTAAAATTTATAATTAATGGATCTAATGAAATGACAACATTAATAGTAATGAAAGCTTATTAATGTAAGAAACGAAGACAAACGTTAAGAGTTATAAATGTTATAATAAACCTTAGTGTATTTAAAAGTTTATGGTAATGTCTATTATAACAAATTGATTTACTAAGTCAAAATAGGAAATCAATCAATTTATTTGGGACTAATTAACTGATATTCATTTAAAGTAAATGGGTTTACTATTAGAAATTAAAATTAGATACTATGGTAAATTGGAATTTAGATGAAATTGGAAATAATGTCAACTCTATTTATAGTACGATAATTGGTTGATTTAAAGATGGAAAACAAGATTTACTAATTTAATTGAATTATAAAATTCAATAATTTAATTTATTGAAATGAATGAAATTTAACATTTAATTATTACGTTAATAGAAATTTAGATGAATTCTGAGAATATTAAGGTTATAGAATTGAATCCAATGCTAATTTCATCCGTTGGATAATAATGAAATGAATAGTAGAATGAAAAATAATTTAATAGAATTTTCGGAAATTTAATTTATAATTTGAATATAATAAAATTAAATTTTTTGACATTGCAATTGATAGATTTATCAACTTTAAATTGACATATAAACTTGTTTAAATTTATTGTAGATTATTAAGAAATATAAAAGTGATAAATTTGTCAATTATAGAATTGAAATTTAAAATTGGATTTAATTAATTAATTACAAATTCATTTAATTTGTGTAAAAATAGTCATTTTGGACACTGACTCGGATTTTGATGAAACAAGTTCCATCGGATCCATAACGGTGAATTCTTATAGGATTTCAAGTTTCGTATCGATCGGACTTGTCGTTTGATCGTACGAACGTGAAACGCCTTCAAATCAATTAAATTGAAATCAATTGAAATCGATTAAATTGAAATCAATTGAGATCAATTTGAAATTATTGATTTTAGCACAAATTCTTCATACGATGGAATTTGGACTTGAAACTTTTTCCATCACGTTTAAAATATTTAAAAACATCTATTTTGATATATGGGTTGACCCAATTTCATTCCGGGGTCAGAACGGGCTTTTTGTGCCACTTCGTCGTTAGCACGTACATCTATCTTATCTGATCCATTCTAATTTCTGACCTATCTATATAAACCCTGTTATAAACCCTAGCAGCCTCTGTTCCTCATTTCTATACATTCTATTCCTCCTCTTCCTCAATGGCAGACAAAATTCTATATTTTTAGATCCAATTGCAAATCAAATCCAAAGCAAAATTTTCAAAGTCCTCAGAAAAATTTGGAAAAAATATATATCGAAGCTCTCGAAGAGCGTAATCTTCTGGTGTATTTTGTTTTTCGATTCGAGTCTCCGGGTATCGAGAATTTAGGGAATAACTTTCGGCCATTCGTAAGTGGTCGATGGATTGGACGGTGGATTGTCGTTCGTTTGTCGATCAGGTTGCACAGAAGTGTATAGGGAGGCAAGGCAAGTGGATCTAACGGTTTCAACCGTGCTCTAGGGTATGGAATTCATCAAATTCTGGCCATCTTGCCGTGCGTTTGGAGGCACTATGGGGGGAGGACGGTGGCGCCGGAGCTCGTCGCAGGTAGCGCGTGTGGATAGTGGAGGGAGGCGCCGCTTCTGGTGGTGGTTGATCGGAGAATCGTTGTACGTAGGGGAAGTGGTTTTGGCAGCTGTGGGTTTTGCGTGCGTGAGCTAGGTTTCGGTGAGCTGTAGCGTGGATTGCGCACGCGCATAGATGTGGGTGACGTGGCCTTAGAAAGGTAGGTGCAGAGTGTTTGTTTAAATTTATGTTTATTTTAAATTCAATTATTCAAATCTTAATAGCTTTAGTAATTGGCTGTAGTTACACCTGATTTCGAGTGAGTTGTGGGTTGATTCCTTTTGCATACGTAGTCCGTTTCACGCACGGTTTTCTCCGCTAGGTTCGTATTGGAATTCCGAAGATTCTGGCGCCAGTTTGGATGGATTCTGAGACTATCCAATTTTTGGGTTTAAATTGAATTTAAATTTAATTTAAATTCAAAAGGAGAGTGTTTTAACCCACTCACAACTTCTAAAATTTCTTATGTTTATTAAATTAATTGTTGATGTGATTAGAAATTTATTTATGACTGTTTGGCATATTTTTAATCATCATCTCAGTTAAATTGCATTTATTTAATTAAATCGTTGTTCAATTTTTCATTGCATATAAACTGCCAGTTAAATTGTTATTTATTTATTTTTGCATATAAACTACCAGTTAAACAGTTATTTAATTTATTATTGAATATAAACTGTTAGTTAATACCTGTTGTTTATTATTCATTATATATTGATGCTATTGTTTGAATTGGATGGTCATTGTGATAAATGGTTGATGGTTGATATTGGATGAAGGGATGCTGTATTTTATATTGTTATAAACTGCAAGTTATTATGCATTTTCATTTGATTCGAGATTGTGGTTTGAAATGATATATAACCATATTTTATTTTTAAATTACGGATTGAAATGATAAATATATGTATCACTTGACCATAGGGTAGAAAATTATATACAGACACCGCGGTATATATATATATATATATATATATATAATATTTTGAAATGATTTTCTATGGTTTTGGAAAGGAATATACGGTTTAATAAATATTAAATTTTGATGTTATATAAATATTATCATTATATATTTATAGATAAATCCTCGAATTCAAGCTATGTATAAAACTGATTAATAAAAAATGAGTTTAATAATGGAGTTTGATTGTTTTATATTCAATGGTTTAGTACCTATTTGATATATTATATATATATAGTTTCTAATTGACTTAAATGAAATTTAAGTTGGGAGATAAATATGAAATTGGTTTAAATTGAATTATTTAAGAATTGTGCTTGAATAAATTTTGATCTGGAATTTAAATAAAAATGGAGATTTTAAGTGGATATGATTCTTATAACTTGATTTGGTTTAAAGTAATTTAAATGAATATAAAGTTGAGATAAATGAATTTATCAAGTTAAATAAATTGAAAGAATATCCAGTTGTTTGAAGTTAAAAGTTTTACTTGAACTATATGTGATTTATTAAGTAAATGTTTCAAATCTAAATAATAGCAATTGAATTTGATATATGGAATTATCAATGAATTCATTTTGAAATGGTGGAATATTTAAAGCTTTGAAATATATGAAAATTTGATATGGTTTTTTGGAGGTTCAAATTTGAATTTGGAATTTATTTATGAAATTAAAAAAGCTATTTTATTATATAAAGTAATTTAATATTCAAACCATTTAAGTAATTGAAGTTATGTTTCAAAGCTATGGGTTTTCAAGGTATATAGATTTGAAAGTGCTATGTTTTTAGAAAAAGGGTATATTTGAAATAAAAACGATATCATATTGATTTGGTTTTAAAACGAAAATGATATCGTATTTTAATGGTTTTAAAATGAAATATTTATTCTGGTTTTGAAGTATAATTATTTTAAATTGACCGCGGTGTTATAATAACCTTTGGTTGTTGAAGAGATCGGGATCGGAAGTTGTGATACTCTCTGCCAACCCCGAAAACCACTTTAACAACCGTGTACGCGGTGGAGATTCCAAAATGATGTAGGATGGTGGAGGCGTGTCCTTTGAGGTAAATACATGGACCCGACTACCGTGAGTTGGCATAAGGTGGCTAAAACATAAGCGATTCTCGGGCCAATGAGGTAGCACCTTTGATTGGACACATCCCTTCGATATTATACTTTGACTTTTGGATTGATTCGGTGGCCACTTTTGATTTTTTTTATTTGGGGGTGTGGCTCGAGGTGGGCGGTAGCTGCGCGCTACGCGTTACCACCAGCCCGGATGGGTAATTGGTATATCTACCCTGGCATTACCTAGTTGTGCCGTGTCACCTACCCTATCGCGTCTTGTACAAGTTTGGTTTTCTCCCATAGCCCGTGTGGTATCCTATGGTGGCTTCCCGATCAGGAGGGACTATGTTATTGGATGGACGACTGGGACTATTACGTGTTAAGGGGAATATTGGGTCACTCCTTAACGCTATTTAAAAGTATATTTATTTTACTGTAGACATTACTACAATAGTGAAATATTACTACATAGTAAATAGTTTAACGGATCCTTAGGAGATGTGAATCTCGAGCATCTCTTGAGTTACTGCACTCACGTTAGACACTGGATAGGAGATGTCAAACCCCATAAACATCCCCGACGCCGTTACACTCATATTTATTTCAGTTGATTTAACTTACATAAGACCTTTTAGTTCTAACTCGAGTGTTTTGTCTTTTCAATTCGCTCGGGTCAGCCTAAGCATTTTATGATTTAAAGACCTTACTTCTGGAGGATGAAGACGAAGATTTTATTACTATTACCTATTATATTATTCCACTACACTATTGTATTCTGCTACATTATTGATGTTCTATGGAATGTATAACTGTGATATATATTGTAGGTATAATTAAATATTTTGAAAAACATCTTCATGAACTGTATATTTGATTATTATATTTTTCCTTCCGCTGTGAGATTCTGTTTTGTTTTTATTTCTTTCTTGGTTTTCTTATTTACCTCATAACAATCCACACTTTTGTATGTTTTAAGTCCGACATGTGTGTCTGCCATTGCACTTGGAAGATGCAGCAGGATAGAGGGTTCTTGCTTCCTGGTTTGGTAGCGAACGGTTGACTCTTACTCCTACATGTCCCCGTGGGGGTTGGTGGTGTAGTCGAGAGGCTGGCCGTAAAGTCAGAACACAGGTACCAATGTATGCTACAGTGGGCGTTACCCCGCTGGCATGGCCCGTTACATCTGGTATCAGAGCTTTAGTTTAGCGATAAACCTTAGCTTTGTGGGGTTTGACTATTTATTAATAGGGTAGTAATACCCTATGATGAGTCGCTGAGTGTACATATATGAGAGAGCATACTTGTTAGTGTTATAAAAGGGTTTTAATATTGTGTTATTTTGTTCCATTTTGTCTTTATAAATTCTGGTTGGTCCATGGGACGCTATGACATCAATAGGGATTTCTAAACACTTAATAGGACACATCGACATAATATTTGGTTTTAATATAGGTGAATGAAATAATTTTGCCTATTATATTATATATATATAGTAAATTTTTATAAAGGTTATATTTGGTTGTATTATATTAGTTGTTAGGTAATGGAATTCATAAATAATAGTGAAATAAGATTAAAAACAAAATAAATGAAATTGGAAATTTTAGAACTTAAGTTCCGGGGTTTTAAAAATTTCTTTCATTTGATTTTGGAATATAATAATAATATTATTTAGAAGTATTTTCTGATATAAATATTTCTATATAATTGAAAGAATTATTTTAAAGAAATTTTGGCAAGAAATAAGTTCTGTACTCCCCTCTCTGTCGCTAGAAAATAATTTCGGTGATGAGTGCATGCATCATCGATATTCATTTTCGAGTTTGGAAGTGGGAAGGCCACTGTAGTAGTTTTACCACAGATTTATTTTGATAAACCAATATAAATATTTAATTGTTTTAAATATAATTGGATATATAAATACGTTTATATGTTATTTTAAAATGATTTGTAATTTAACCCGATATTTAATTCTTAAGTTTCGTTAATTGATAGTTTCAATTAAGGGTAGTGAAATGGAATGTATCTGATTAATAAATGGAGCCTTTATTTAAAAATAAGAGATTTAGTTCTAGGTTATGAATGAAATTAAATGAAATTTGAAATTATAGGCTAGGAAATAAAGGATATAATTATTGAACATTAAATTAATTAAAAGAAATGGGATAAACTTGTATTATTTTCAATTACATTCTTAAAAGCATATATATATATATAACTTACCCATAAAGGTTACAATGTTTAATAAGAAATTGTAATAGAATATTATACAAGTAAATCTGAAATAATGAAAGTATTCAATGAAACTCCTTGACAAATAAGAATTTGGTATTAGAGTTGTTATGAACTTAAGTATAATTGAAAGGCTATTAATTAAAATAGAAAGGTAAGTATTATGAATGGAATCTAGTAATAAAGTAAATAAATAAAATTAAGTAGTATATATGAAAGATAATAAACTTAAGTAAATGATTGAAGCTATTTATTAATAAAATAAGCAGAAAGATGAATACTGCAAATAAATGAAGATAAAAAGGGATAAACCATTATATGTATCAAAAGGAAATCAAACAACAATAGTATGAAATGAAATTAACAAGAATAAACTTAGTTTATTGTTTGGATTTGTTGTTTGTTTGGTTTATGGTTGTTTGGGTAAGGATCTTTAAAATTGTTTGGATGAATGAATAATCTATTTAGTTTCACCTAAGACTGTTGCGTGAAGGGTACACTTAGTAGTCTATTTTTCATTCCGTACAAATTTAAGTTTGAACCCGAACAATTACTTGTTTTGTTTGATTTGAATGATTGATTTGTGTTGATTTCTTTGGGATGGTTGTATACCTGGTTGCAAGTGATTGTTGTATGTATTGATCGTTGGTTGGTGGTTGGAACAACCTTAAATATTTCATTTTACATAGTTATTAACTCTTTTTGGATTATATAAGTGAAATACAGGTTATGGAAGCAATTGCCACTACTTTTGGTTTCATAATTTAAGCGTTATTGCCCGATAAATAGGTACGTTTTCGGATTATGGTTTATAGCGTTGTTATCTTATTTTTTCCGTGTTGGGATATATATTATTTTGGAAAATATATGTTGTATATTGTTATATTTGAAATTATATTTTCTCCCGAGCCTCCCCGTACAAAGGAGACTCTGTTGAAATTTTCCGTAAATTTTGGACTTAGAAATTTTTTGAAAATGTTTTCCAAACTTTATTAATTTGAGTATAAAAGATTTAACGGTTATAAATTGGTATATTTTATTTAAATTAATTGACTTTATAAATTTATTCGTTATAAATTTAATATTTTAAATAAGATATATTGTTTTCTTAATTCTTCTTTTCCTTTCCTTTTCCTTTTCGGAGACGAAAAGTTTTGAGTGGGGGAGAGTGTAACGACCCGTAATTCTTCAATAATTAATTTGGTTATTTAAAAGAAATTGGTTAAATTTAGAAGAAATAGAAAATTTAATCGAAGTAAATGTTAAGAATGGAATGTAGCAATAGTTATCGAAAAACTAAATTTTGATTACTGAAGTGAAATCACATTTTAAATGAAATAGGGAAAATTGTTGCCTCTGGACATAAAATTTGAAATAAAGTTGTGACGCCCCACCTCTATACCCACGCTAGCCAAGGACACTACGATCTAATGCCGTCAACTAGCAAGGAGAATAAGGCTGTTGAGGAGCGACCATCAATGTAATTGCTTTGTGCGAGCACCAATATGTCAAAAAGTACAAGGAAGTCCAGCATACCGATACAAACTCAAAGCTACTACACAGTGGCTATAGATATTCTTCGGAAACAAACATAGATATAAACATAACAATAATCAGTCACAGATATCCATATTAGAAAGGCGGAAAAATATATGAATATAACACATGAACGTGTACATCAGAGTAGTGGTCAAACAAGATCCGCAATATCACAAAAGAATGGTTACAAGTGCTAGACAAAAGAATATGTATACATCAAGGGGTCTATCTCTTAAAGGTATACAACAAAAACTTCTAGTCTAAGCTGTTAGCCAAAAGTCAGGGTGATAACCCCAGAAGAGGAGTCAAGTAGAAGCACCTGCAACATCTCGGTCAGACCCGAGTATTATTTAATAAGAAAATAATAAACGGTTCACTTTAGCTATAAATATCAGATGTAATGATATACAATAAGAGATATGACATAAACATATAAAAACCGTAATTCCGTACTATGATAAGTATGTAATTAAAAATCAACAAGAGATTAATCAATATCACAAGAATCTTCTCAAAGATCAAAAGGAATGTCATACTCCTTATTTCATTCACCAAGCCACAAATATTGACAACATATAAATGCCAACCATAAAATTGGTGGAATTCAAATTCTAGAAATCATCAATAGAAATCCAGGAATCACAAAAAGGGGGAGGCCTATCACAAAACGGGAGCATGAAAACTCACCAACACGTGTATAACAAAACGGGACGCTATCCCATGGTCGCTAACCATAGAGCCGGTGCAATGACGTAGTACAACGGTACTCCCTAGGAACCAGAAACTCGTAAAATTTAGGAACAACGACGTAGTACAACGGTACTCCCGAAGATCCGAAATCCATAAAAACGTGGATCGCTAGCCCACAAAAATTGGGTCGAAACCCCAAGAAATAAATAGGTCGTTAGCCTATAATAAAATTGAGACAAAACTCAATAAAACGAGGTACCATCCCCTTCGTGGACAAAGAAACATAGCATAGCGCTAGTCTAAAACACAAAAATGATCCTCAATGATCATCAAGAAAGTGTCAATTACTCTAAGCTAGTAAATATATGAGCTTAGCTTCATGTCCCATAACCACTAGCTTAACTTAAATATTTACGAACAAATTGTAGATCTCCACTCGAAAATTGTCACAAGAGGTCCAATCGAATAAGTCCAAGAATTAACGAACGAAGTAAACGCAAGCGTTTCATACCACTTGTTTTACTGAGCCGTTTAATTAGATTTCTCATACGAGTGAGTTAAAGGTTTGTATATACTAATAGGTTAGAAAACGGTTTAAGAAACGAGCTTTGTAACAAAATAGTGTTCAAATCGTTTTGGTGAAAGAGTTTTGATTTTTACTACTAGTATTGAAACCTTTATATTTTTAAAGTGACAAATCATAAAAATGATTGTAGAAACAATCAATCACAAAAATTCACACTCGAAGATGTGAATTTATCCAAATAAATCGATATCAAATCCATCAAAGTGGATATTTCCCAAAATTCCAAAATAGAAGTCATCAAAGTCGAATAATTGATAGCATCAACTAGGAATCAAACGAACCGATAAAAATTGGAATCCGAGCAATAATATGCAAAAATAGTCATAATAGACAAATTGGAGTAGGTCAGTCGACTGGCGTACTGAGTTCAATCGACCGATCACAGTCCCTGAAAATCTGTGGGATACTGGTCAGTCAACTGAACTCAGAGAGTCAGTCGACCGACTGCAGGGAAACAGAGCCCCATGACTCTGCAGATGGCCCTCAGAATGCATAATAGCTACAGCCAGTCGACTGACTGGAAATGTCGGTCGACTGAATGGAGTCTAGGAAATTTTCCGGTCTATATGATTGCTGTGAAATCTCCTCTAATTTGCGACCAAACGAGCAATGGCGCTAGGGATTTATGCCAAATGGCAATACAACCCTATAGGCTCTTCGATGCATCACCAAAAACAAGTTCAAACAACCAAGTTATGATTTTTGAAGATTTGAACTCAAAACACTAAAATTTGGAATATTCACAAAACCAATCCAAACTAAAATCAAATACACATGAATAAGTGTTAGGAATTCATAGCCAACAATCGAAGATAATCATAGGCTTAGATGTGAGATTAAAATCTCACCTTTTCACAAAAATAAGGAAGGAGAAGCTTGAAAGAAAAGGAAGAATCGACCACACTTCAACACAACCCAAATGAGCTTGAATCTAAGCTCAAAAGAAGAACATTCCCAAAGTTAGGTTTTGGAATTTCTGAAATTGAAAGGAGAATTGTAACGACCATAGATTTTAATTTAATTTAAATTGATAATTTAAATGAATTTTTGAATTAAAATTGTAAAATTGATTATAAATGGCAGCGAGTTACCCCGATTCAAATAGAAAATATATATAAAGTCATATGGATTTGAATATTTGTATATATGTGAATATATATGTATACATTGGATTTGAAATAAAAATTTAAATAAATGGTTTTAAAAATAAATAGAAATAGAAATGAGAATATTTACATATGATGAATTATAAATTATGAAGTAAATAAAATTAGACGGATTTCAAATAACATAGGGACTATAGAAATTTATTTACATTGTAAAGCAATGTACAAAGCAAGGAAATAAATATAACAACTTTAAAATATGAAAACAAATGCAGTATAAGTATGTTCAAAACTGAAATATAAGTATGTAAACGAATTAGTTAAGAAACAAACATCATTAGAACAACTATTATAATATGTACATGAAGTAAAATAAAATAGAAATCTATCAAACATAAATAAAGTAAAATAAGTGAACATATCTATGAAGCTACAGTACAAAGTAAATAAATTAAACAAAACCAAGTATAATGAACAAAACAAAGTGTGAAAGCTTGTATAGTCTGCTAATAGTATTTTCATATTATGTACAAGCTGAAGGGAACAATAAGTACTAAGGCATGTAATGCCATTACCTTTAGTACACAAAATTTTATTTTCCCAGTCAAAACAAATACATGCAAGTGTAGGCAAGCATGGGAACGAAGTACTGATACATTTAATGCTTAAATCTTTAGCATGCCATAATGTATTTTCAGCCACCCTATTAATAAAAATAAAAATGAATGAACCTGTTGTACTAACTACAGCTTGCAAACTTCACATATACATCCACTCCTCATTTTAATTCATTATTGGCTAAAGAAAATGCTGAGTAAAAAAAAAATTGAAATGAGCAATAACTTGAAGCAAAATTTTCAATGATTCAGATCTGAAGCACTTCAGATCATCAAACTCTAGCTTGCAAAAGCATTTCCACTTTCAAGTTCAAATTTTAATCTCTGTAATCATCTTCCCTCAAAACCAAAACCCTGTAAACAATTTTCTATAAGCTGTAACCAGATTCCATCTTCAAACTAAAAGCTTGGAATCAAGTTGAATCATCATGTTCCTGTCTTAGCATTCCAGTTTCTAAAGTTTCAAACAAGGCAAAGCTTCAGAAATCAAATATAGATGCAAGTTTTCAAATCCCAGTTTTTATTCAAGCCTTCCTGTTCTCAAAATATAATCTCTCTGCATTTTTCTAAGGTGAGTAACTTCTTGTTAAAAAGTTTAAGTTTTTTTTTTTATATATAACTGATTGCTTGATTTATGTTTGATATGAGTATATATATATGGAAGAGATACCTGTATGATTGAATGCATGCTAAAAACAAGGCCTGTAGAACACCTCTGTTTCAATTTCAAGCTCAGGATTTACTCAAAGAAAACCTTTTCTGCTTGATCCATTGGAAATTAGGACTTAGTATCTTAACAAGTTATGTTTGTTTGATTATAAAGTAAAATTTTAAACTTGAATTTTAAGTTAAATGAATTAGAGTCTGCTCTAAAACTTAAGAACAGTTAAGGGTTGAAAATAAGTGATGATTTCGAACATCTTAAAAATATAAATTCAGGTTTATAACTTGAATTCTCATCTGAAATTAGGATTTTTAAAACTAAATTCACATTTTTTTGTTAAGTATTGAATGAGAAATTTTGAGTTGAACAAAAATGGGTTATGTTCGTTTCTTGGGTGATCAAGTGGACCGGCATGCTCGGGGTTTCGCGTGGGGGTGAAGGAGCCTCCGGAGGTGTGGGGAAAAATAGCTGGAGTTGCTCCAGTTCGACGTGGAAGCGGCGGTAGGGTATGGAAAATTTTTAACCTAGTTTTAGAGTGGGGTTGGTTTTTCGATTCATTCGTCTTCGATCGAGCATCGAGATGCTCGAGTTTTGGGGTAATGGTGGCTGTCGAGTTGATGAAGACAGGGCTGGAGTTTCAGAAGTGCCGGTGGTCTGAAGTGCCTGGACGACATAGGTTTGGCGATCGAGTTATTCCAGATAGGGTTCGTCAAAATCCTCGTTTTTGATTTTGGGGTTCGATGTGGTCTCTGGGTGGTCGATTTGGTTGAGGTGGTCGGCGAAGACTTGCGAGTGACAACGGTGATGGTCGGAGAGGTGGCGAACGCTGGTGCATATACACACGTATCAACGTGTATCAGTGAGGAGTTTGGGAAGAAGATAATGTACTCGGTTTGGGCTTGTTTGGTTGGCTACAGGTTGATAACCTGTCTTGTTCGCGTGTGGGTTGTTTCTCAGTGGGTTTTCTCGGGTTGGGTTTAAGCTGTTAAGCTAAATCAAATTTAGTTTTTAAATTATTTTACAACTAGTCTGAGTATTTGTAAATTTAACAGTTAAGAATTAGGCTTAATTAGTATTTTAATTGGTTTGACTTTAATTTACATTTAGCTTTAAGTTGGTAACTAATTAATTTATAGTTATGGAGGAAGACTTTCAAAATGAAAGATAAATGATTTTTAAAGATAAATGACATTGCAAGGTAATTAAGAATGTCAACAAATTGATAATTGAAATTAGCTAAGTGGATTGAGATTTATAAATTAGTAATTTAAGATTGAGTAATAAATAAGTAAGTGTTTAATTAATTGGTAATTAAGAATTTTAAAGAAAATTAATTAAAGTTAATATATTATCTATAGTAGTGTATAATATACCTTGGAATTGTAGAAATTGAAATTCTAGATTTTGAAATAAAATTAAGTTTTATAAATTTAACGTTAGATAAGTTAAATGATTAAATATTCTTTTAATATGTGAGTTTAAAAGGAATGACTTATTTATTTAATTTATAAATTAATAATTTAGGTTAATTCATAAGTAGAGATAAATCAATGGATTATTAAAGATAAATTGATTTTAACTAATAATAATTTATCTAAGATTTATTTCTTAAGAATGGTAATTAAAAAGAATTATTAATAGTTAATAAGGGTCATTAACTAAGATTATTTCAATAATTAATTAATGTGATTAGATTTAACAATTAATTAGATCAATTTATTAATGATAACCATTTTTAAAATTGTGTAAGTGTAATTACTTTATGGTAAGTAATTAAAGAGTAAATTTCTTGAATTAATTAATTAATAAGTTAATTAATTATATAAATGGGTTCAAAAGTTAATTTAATTAATATGATTGATTAAGAATAATTTAATTAATTAAAGTATTGATACATTAATTTATATCAAATGATTTGGAATTAATAAATCAAAAACTGGATAATTAATTCATAAGTAATTAATTAATTAAATTGGAAATAACTTGAATAAATTAGGATTAAACGATTTATTAATCCTGTTTAGGAATGATTATCAAATGCCTGACCTTACTTATGAATAATTGTATTGTATGAGTTGCCTTGAATTGATTATCCTATCTGATCTGTGACACTTTGTTCTGTGAGTGTGCCATGTATAATTTATTCATTTATTTACATCTGCATATTATCTGTGAATTGTGAATGGAAGATAAGAATTATATCGCTTATCAACTATATTTCTATGTTCTGATCTGTGATGATTAAAATGATGTTACACTAGTGTGTTAAACCCCTGGACCACACTTATACACACACACAAATATGGATTTCACGAGGAAATCGATTAAGTCACAGATTTTTGAAATAGTTTTAAATTTGAATATTTGAATTCAAATGTTTTGGAAATGGGTTGGGTTTAAAGTGAAAAGCTTTTGAAATGGAATTTCATAGATGAAATTTATTTTGAATAACTCGATAAAATATGAAGTTGAATAATTTGATTTGAACTTAAATTAAAGATTTGAAATTGAATTCTATGATTTAAAACTAGGGATTACAAATGTTATACCAGTTATATATGGGTTAAACTATTTTAAAAAGTAAAGGATTTGGGAATGTGAATGGAATTCAAGGGCTTTAACTCGTGTAAATATAATTGGATTTTTTTTTGGAAACGAAAACTGTTTGTTTTCAAATAATAAAAGCTTTCACATAAGATATGAACGTCCAATTTGTGTTAAAAAGAATTTCAAGTTTGAAAATGAAGATAATTTCCAAGTTATGAAAACAATTTGAAAGCTATAAGTTGAATCTTTGATTTAAAGATTCAACAAGTTAATCGAATTTTGAAAGCTATAAGTTGAATCTTTGAATTAAAGATTCAACAAGTTAATCGAATTTTGAAAGCCATAAGTTGAATCTTTGATTTAAAGATTCAACAAGTTAATCGAATTTTGAAAGCTATAAGTTGAATCTTTGATTTAAAGATTCAACAAGTTAATCGAATTTTGAAAGCTATAAGTTGAATCTTTGATTTAAAGATTCAACAAGTTAATCGAATTTTGAAAGCTATAAGTCGAATCTTTGATTTAAAGATTCAACAAGTTAATCGAATTTTGAAAGCTATAAGTTGAATCTTTGATTTAAAGATTCAACAAGTTAATCGAATTTTGAAAGTTATGAGTTAAATCTTTGATTTGAAGATTTAAGGAGTTAATCCAATTGAAATGGAAATTATTTTGAAATCTATGAATTGATCTTTGTGAAATAAATCTTTTTGTAATATAAAGATTTGAAATGGTAATTGGTTTAAACCATTTGAAAAGAAAAGTTTTGGGTTATAAGTTGTGACTTAATTGAAATCCCAATATCCATATATTTCTTGTAAATATTACGCTCACTGTTCGGTTTAGCCGGGAGAGGACCTTTGTGTCATATATCCCATTCCGAATATGTGATATGTCGTTATGGATAGCATTTGAGGACCGGTGGTGAAGACCGGATATTTTCGAAAACGTAAGGACAACTCGTCGAATGCCTTTGCATCGAATGGTCCCCGGTATAGAGAATCCATATGTGATGGGAAGTCCGAACGTGATTAGTGAATATCCGGATTGCAAGGACTTCTTTGTAAGAGCCTTCGGTTCTGTTCGAGCCCGGAACGGACTTGTATGGATTGTATGTCTGACATTACAAATTGAGATATAAAGCCGATTTCTTTCAAATATATTTCTGTTGGTGGTGGAGAATTTATTCTCTTAGCTTAACACCCTTCTCTGAGACGTACGAGCTCAGAGGTTATGTAGTTGAATGTTATCAGCGATATATTCCCAATTTGGTAATGTGACATGCTGAGTGTTGCTGTGAAATGATCATTGTGTTGATTATTTATGATAGGATCATTTGCTTGATCGTCTATCTTGGTGATCATTTCTATGATCATTTGTTGACCCAAAGCACGGCTTTTGTATAAAGTGTGTTTTTGTGGACGAAACTTCGTCGAGCCTCACACCCCGGAATGGTCAAAACAGGAAAGATGCGGCAAGGTTATGAGGGGTAGCGCCCTTTAGGATATGTGCATTTCCTTCTGGAAAAGGGTGGTATCATGGTATGGAGCCCAGATACTTACTCATGTTGAAAACACTTTATGATTGTGTGAATTGATTGCGAGCGCTCGGTTGAAAGGTCCCAAAGGACCGGGGGATGGCATATTCGGTCAGTTGTTACTCAGTTAGGGGTAACCCGGCCTTGTGTTGGTAGACATCCGGTTTGGTTCTCGGGGACGTCCTTCCAGAGGCGTTCTCATGTGGCAATGGGAAGTTCCTTGGCCTGATCATTCTTTGGAAATCCAAAGAAACAATACGAGACTTGTACGGTTTTAGTTGTAGAACCTGCCATTTAATATGGTAGCTATAGTAGGCATAATATAATGGTACCTATGCTGGCTAAGATTTATATTCTACTTTCGAAATGAATTTTTTCTACACTATGCACTAGCAATAATATCAAATGTTTCTTTTTAATACGTATCAAGCATCTTTGACTAACATAAGAAGAAATCTCCTCCAAGTCTGCGTTTGCATTGTGTGTGTGGCAGGAGGTCTTATGGTAGTCTCATTTTAAAAAGCATTGCGAATTGACTTTGAAAATATTTTGTTGAATGTTTTAAAAGATAAACTGTGTTTGTTGCTCACACCAGTCCCACGACTGATCCGAAGTTTATTGTTTCTTTCCTAAAATCTGGGTGCTCATTATTTTCTACACGAGCAGTCTAGAGTTGGGTTTTTCAGATAGCTAGGTTCAGTAGATTATCTGGAGTTAGTTCAGCATTTGGATCGCACCAGTTTTGCTTATGCTAGGTGATTGGTTATTGGGAGTTCGAGCTATTGCTGGATTGGTTCTTAGAGATGGAGTTGCAGTTCTCGGAGTTCTCTTTTGAAGACTATCTTAGAGTTATATTGTTCCGCTGCTATTTATTGTATCATATCTCTGATGTATATTGATATCTATTGGACCATCTGTTGTATCAGATATTGTATCAAAGCTGTATATCAATGTATTATTCTTTTATTCCGCTGTGTTGTTTACTTAATGATTGTTATAAGCTCCGGTGAATCGGATTTGATCGGTCGAATCTATGGCATTCGAATACGATTTGAAGTATGGATGTCGATTTTTGAGCGGGCAAAATTCGTCTCGTTACATTTGGTATCAGAGCTAAGGTTGAACTTTAGCTCAGGAGTATAGCACATTAAGTGGCTCATTAGAGATAGGGTGAAGTATACCCTAGATTGAGTATATCCCTAAGATATCTGTTTGAATGCCTCAGTAAATTCTCTTACTATTCACTGATAGTAAGTATGAGTGCAAGAAGAGAATGAGATAGGGGACATGGCAATACGGCTATAATTTGTCAATGCTCTGTAACAACAGTGGAAACAATCTTTCTCTATCAAATTTTCTTTGATTCCTTTTCAAATTCTTTTGATTTCTTCGTGACAGCTACAGAAAGAAGTTCGGTGCGTTGATGCTCTACGAATCGTTGTAGAAAATTCTTGCTTCGTGTTTCATCGGGTTTTTATCGGCTTTTCGATTTAAACCTTAATGAATATAAATTGGAAATTTTAAATGAATTGGAAATTTTAAATTGATTTAAATTGATTAATAGAATATGAAGGATAAATTGAATTGTATCGATAAAACGATTTCGTTTAAAACCAAATTTTGAAATTCTGTTGTAATTTCTTGGGTTGATCGAAGTCCGAAGAGGGACAAATTGGAATGTATTCTGAGATATTCCGACTTGAGTTTGGAATTCATATCTTAAGTTTGAGGAATTATAGGAGATCGAATCTGTCTATCTCTGTGTTGTTTTTGTGCCTGCGAATTTCGAGGACGAAATTCTTTTAAGGGGGAAGTTTGTAACGACCATAGATTTTAATTTAATTTAAATTGATAATTTAAATGAATTTTTGAATTAAAATTGTAAAATTGATTATAAATGGCAGCGAGTTACCCCGATTCAAATAGAAAATATATATAAAGTCATATGGATTTGAATATTTGTATATATGTGAATATATATGTATACATTGGATTTGAAATAAAAATTTAAATAAATGGTTTTAAAAATAAATAGAAATAGAAATGAGAATATTTACATATAATGAATTATAAATTATGAAGTAAATAAAATTAGACGAATTTCAAATAACATAGGGACTATAGAAATTTATTTACATTGTAAAGCAATGTACAAAGCAAGGAAATAAATATAACAACTTTAAAATATGAAAACAAATGCAGTATAAGTATGTTCAAAACTGAAATATAAGTATGTAAACGAATTAGTTAAGAAACAAACATCATTAGAACAACTATTATAATATGTACATGAAGTAAAATAAAATAGAAATCTATCAAACATAAATAAAGTAAAATAAGTGAACATATCTATGAAGCTACAGTACAAAGTAAATAAATTAAACAAAACCAAGTATAATGAACAAAACAAAGTGTGAAAGCTTGTATAGTCTGCTAATAGTATTTTCATATTATGTACAAGCTGAAGGGAAAAATAAGTACTAAGGCATGTAATGCCATTACCTTTAGTACACAAAATTTTATATTCCCAGTCAAAACAAATACATGCAAGTGTAGGCAAGCATGGGAACGAAGTACTGATACATTTAATGCTTAAATCTTTAGCATGCCATAATGTATTTTCAGCCACCCTATTAATAAAAATAAAAATGAATGAACCTTTTGTACTAACTACAGCTTGCAAACTTCACATATACATCCACTCCTCATTTTAATTCATTCTTGGCTAAAGAAAAAGCTGAGTAAAAAAAAATTTGAAATGAGCAATAACTTGAAGCAAAATTTTCAATGATTCAGATCTGAAGCACTTCAGATCATCAAACTCTAGCTTGCAAAAGCATTTCCACTTTCAAGTTCAAATCTTAATCTCTGTAATCATCTTCCCTCAAAACCAAAACCCTGTAAACATTTTTCTGTAAGCTGTAACCAGATTCCATCTTCAAACTACAAGCTTGGAATCAAGTTGAATCATCATGTTCCTGTCTTAGCATTCCAGTTTCTAAAGTTTCAAACAAGGCAAAGCTTCAGAAATCAAATATAGATGCAAGTTTTCAAATCCCATTTTTTATTCAAGCCTTCCTGTTCTCAAAATATAATCTCTCTGCATTTTTCTAAGGTGAGTAACTTCTTGTTAAAAAGTTTAAGTTTTTTTTTTATATATAACTGATTGCTTGATTTATGTTTGATATGAGTATATATATATGGAAGAGATACCTGTATGATTGAATGCATGCTGAAAACAAGGCCTGTAGAACACCTCTGTTTCAATTTCAAGCTCAGGATTTACTCAAAGAAAACCTTTTCTGCTTGATCCATTGGAAATTAGGACTTAGTATCTTAACAAGTTATGTTTGTTTGATTATAAAGTAAAATTTTAAACTTGAATTTTAAGTTAAATGAATTAGAGTCTACTCTAAAACTTAAGAACAGTTAAGGGTTGAAAATAAGTGATGATTTCGAACATCTTAAAAATATAAATTCAGGTTTATAACTTGAATTCTCATCTGAAATTAGGATTTTTAAAACTAAATTCACATTTTTTTGTTAAGTATTGAATGAGAAATTTTGAGTTGAACAAAAATGGGTTATGTTCGTTTCTTGGGTGATCAAGTGGACCGGCATGCTCGGGGTTTCGCGTGGGGGTGAAGGAGCCTCCGGAGGTGTGGGGAAAAATAGCTGGAGTTGCTCCAGTTCGACGTGGAAGAGGCGGTAGGGTATTGAAAATTTTTAACCTAGTTTTAGCGTGGGGTTGGTTTTTCGATTCATTCGTCTTCGATCGAGCATCGAGCTGCTCGAGTTTTGGGGTAATGGTGGCTGTCGAGTTGATGAAGACACGGCTGGAGTTTCAGAAGTGCCGGTGGTCTGAAGTGCCTGGACGACATAGGTTTGGCGATCGAGTTATTCCAGATAGGGTTCGTCAAAATCCTCGTTTTTGATTTTGGGGTTCGATGTGGTCTCTGGGTGGTCGATTTGGTCGAGGTGGTCGGCGAAGACTTGCGAGTGACAACGGTGATGGTCGGAGAGGTGGCGAACGCTGGTGCATATACACATGTATCAACGTGTATCAATGAGGAGTTTGGGAAGAAGATAATGTACTCGGTTTGGGCTGTTTGGTTGGCTACAGGTTGATAACCTGTCTTGTTCGCGTGTGGGTTGTTTCTCAGTGGGTTTTCTCGGGTTGGGTTTAAGCTGTTAAGCTAAATCAAATTTAGTTTTTAAATTATTTTACAACTAGTCTGAGTATTTGTAAATTTAACAGTTAAGTATTAGGCTTAATTAGTATTTTAATTGGTTTGACTTTAATTTACATTTAGCTTTAAGTTGGTAACTAATTAATTTATAGTTATGGAGGAAGACTTTCAAAATGAAAGATAAATGATTTTTAAAGATAAATGATATTGCAAGGTAATTAAGAATGTCAACAAATTGATAATTGAAATTAGCTAAGTGGATTGAGATTTATAAATTAGTAATTTAAGATTGAGTAATAAATAAGTAAGTGTTTAATTAATTGGTAATTAAGAATTTTAAAGAAAATTAATTAAAGTTAATATATTATCTATAGTAGTGTATAATATACCTTGGAATTCTAGAAATTGAAATTCTAGATTTTGAAATAAAATTAAGTTTTATAAATTTAACGATAGATAAGTTAAATGATTAAATATTCTTTTAATATGTGAGTTTAAAAGGAATGACTTATTTATTTAATTTATAAATTAATAATTTAGGTTAATTCATAAGTAGAGATAAATCAATGGATTATTAAAGATAAATTGATTTTAACTAATAATAATTTATCTAAGATTTATTTCTTAAGAATGGTAATTAAAAAGAATTATTAATAGTTAATAAGGGTCATTAACTAAGATTATTTCAATAATTAATTAATGTGATTAAATTTAACAATTAATTAGATCAATTTATTAATGATAACCATTTTTAAAATTGTGTAAGTGTAATTACTTTATGGTAAGTAATTAAAGAGTAAATTTCTTGAAATAATTAATTAAGAAGTTAATTAATTTTATAAATGGGTTCAAAAGTTAATTTAATTAATATGATTGATTAAGAATAATTTAATTAATTAAAGTATTGATAAATTAATTTATATCAAATGATTTGGAATTAATAAACCAGAAACTGGATAATTAATTCATAAGTAATTAATTAATTAAATTGGAAATAACTTGAATAAATTAGGATTAAACGATTTATTAATCCTGTTTAGGAATGATTATCAAATGCCTGACCTTACTTATGAATAATTGTATTGTATGAGTTGCCTTGAATTGATTATCCTATCTGATCTGTGACACTTTGTTCTGTGAGTGTGCCATGTATAATTTATTCATTTATTTACATCTGCATATTATCTGTGAATTGTGAATGGAAGATAAGCATTATATCGCTTATCAACTATATTTCTATGTTTTGATCTGTGATGATTGAAATGATGTTGCACTAGTGTGTTAAACCCCTGGACCACACTTATACACACACACAAATATGGATTTCACGAGGAAATCGATTAAGTCACAGATTTTTGAAATAGTTTTAAATTTGAATATTTGAATTCAAATGTTTTGGAAATGGGTTGGGTTTAAAGTGAAAAGCTTTTGAAATGGAATTTCATAGATGAAATTTATTTTGAATAACTCGATAAAATATGAAGTTGAATAATTTGATTTGAACTTAAATTAATGATTTGAAATTGAATTCTATGATTTAAAACTAGGGATTAAAAATGTTATACCAGTTATATATGGGTTAAACTATTTTAAAAAGTAAAGGATTTGGGAATGTGAATGGAATTCAAGGGCTTTAACTCGTGTAAATATAATTGGATTTTTTTTTGAAACGAAAACTGTTTGTTTTCAAATAATAAAAGCTTTCACATAAGATATGAACGTCCAATTTGTGTTAAAAAGAATTTCAAGTTTGAAAATGAAGATAATTTCCAAGTTATGAAAACAATTTGAAAGCTATAAGTTGAATCTTTGATTTAAAGATTCAACAAGTTAATCGAATTTTGAAAGCTATAAGTTGAATCTTTGAATTAAAAATTCAACAAGTTAATCGAATTTTGAAAGCCATAAGTTGAATCTTTGATTTAAAGATTCAACAAGTTAATCGAATTTTGAAAGCTATAAGTTGAATCTTTGATTTAAAGATTCAACAAGTTAATCGAATTTTGAAAGCTATAAGTTGAATCTTTGATTTAAAGATTCAACAAGTTAATCGAATTTTGAAAGCTATAAGTTGAATCTTTGATTTAAAGATTCAACAAGTTAATCGAATTTTGAAAGCTATGAGTTAAATCTTTGATTTGAAGATTTAAGGAGTTAATCCAATTGAAATGGAAATTATTTTGAAATCTATGAATTGATCTTTGTGAAATAAATCTTTTTGTAATATAAAGATTTGAAATGGTAATTGGTTTAAACCATTTGAAAAGAAAAGTTTTGGGTTTTAAGTTGTGACTTAATTGAAATCCCAATATCCATATATTTCTTGTAAATATTACGCTCACTGTTCGGTTTAGCCGGGAGAGGACCTTTGTGTCATATATCCCATTCCGAATATGTGATATGTCGTTATGGATAGCATTTGAAGACCGGTGGTGAAGACCGGATATTTTCGAAAACGTAAGGACAACTCGTCGAATGTCTTCGCATCGAATGGTCCCCGGTATAGAGACTCCATATGTGATGGGAAGTCCGAACGTGATTAGTGAATATCCGGATTGCAAGGACTTCTTTGTAAGTGCCTTCGGTTCTGTTCGAGCCCGGAACAGACTTGTATGGATTGTATGTCTGACATTACAAATTGAGATATAAAGCCGATTTCTTTCAAATATATTTCTGTTGGTGGCGGAGAATTTATTCTCTTAGCTTAACACCCTTCTCTGAGACGTACGAGCTCAGAGGTTATGTAGTTGAATGTTATAAGCGATATATTCCCAATTTGGTAATGTTACATGCTGAGTGTTGCTGTGAAATGATCATTGTGTTGATTATTTATGATAGGATCATTTGCTTGATCGTCTATCTTGGTGATCATTTCTATGATCATTTGTTGACCCAAAGCACGGCTTTTGTATAAAGTGTGTTTTTGTGGACGAAACTTCGTCGAGCCTCACACCCCGGAATGGTCAAAACAGGAAAGATGCGGCAAGGTTATGAGGGGTAGCGCCCTTTAGGATATGTGCATTTCCTTCTGGAAAAGGGTGGTATCATGGTATGGAGCCCAGATACTTACTCATGTTGAAAACACTTTATGATTGTGTGAATTGATTGCGAGCGCTCGGTTGAAAGGTCCCAAAGGACCGGGGGATGGCATATTCGGTCAGTTGTTACTCAGTTAGGTGAAACCCGGCCTTGTGTTGGTAGACATCCGGTTTGGTTCTCGGGGACGTCCTTCCAGAGGCGTTCTCATGTGGCAATGGGAAGTTCCTTGGCCTGATCATTCGTTGGAAATCCAAAGAAACAATACGAGACTTGTACGGTTTTAGTTGTAGAACCTGCCATTTAATATGGTAGCTATAGTAGGCATAATATAATGGTACCTATGCTGGCTAAGATTTATATTCTACTTTCGAAATGAATTTTTTCTACACTATGCACTAGCAATAATATCAAATGTTTCTTTTTAATACGCATCAAGCATCTTTGACTAACATAAGAAGAAATCTCCTCCAAGTCTGCGTTTGCATTGTGTGTGTGGCAGGAGGTCTTATGGTAGTCTCATTTTAAAAAGCATTGCGAATTGACTTTGAAAATCTTTTGTTCAATGTTTTAAAAGATAAACTGTGTTTGTTGCTCACACCAGTCCCACGACTGATCCGAAGTTTATTGTTTCTTTCCTAAACTCTGGGTGCTCATTATTTTCTACACGAGCAGTCTAGAGTTGGGTTTTTCAGATAGCTAGGTTCAGTAGATTATCTGGAGTTAGTTCTATATTTGGATTGCACCAGTTTTGCTTATGCTAGGTGATTGGTTATTGGGAGTTCGAGCTATTGCTGGATTGGTTCTTAGAGATGGAGTTGCAGTTCTCGGAGTTCTCTTTTGAAGACTATCTTAGAGTTATATTGTTCCGCTGCTATTTATTGTATCATATCTCTGATGTATATTGATATCTATTGGACCATCTGTTGTATCAGATATTGTATCAAAGCTGTATATCAATGTATTATTCTTTTATTCCGCTGTGTTGTTTACTTAATGATTGTTATAAGCTCCGGCGAATCGGATTTGAACGGTCGAATCTATGGCATTCGAATACGATTTGAAGTATGGATGTCGATTTTTGAGCGGGCAAAATTCGTCTCGTTACAAGAATGAGTTGGAGCAGAAGAAGATGATGCTTACCAATAGCTTCTCTTTGGATTTGGAACTAGAACTTGATTTGCAAATGGAAACTAGGGCTTGGAGTTTTAATTTTCCATTCCTCTCTCCATTTTTGCTAAAGCTTGAATATTAGGAAATAGAAATGAAGTAATGAAGAGTAGAGGGGTGAAGCTTGGGTCTAATGGGCTGAAACAAAAACCAAAGCGCTAGGTGAAAAAGTAGCAAAATTCTACTAACTCCAAACATATCAAAGTTTATACTCAAAAAGATCGCAAACGTCATTTTGAACTCAATGAGAGTGGTCTCGAGTCCTAATTTGACTGTTTGCAAAATGTAGCTTTTCGGACTAATATCCGACTAACGATGAAATATTTAAATAAAATATTTAAATACTCGATCGTAAAATATGCGGGTTGTTACAGACTCCCCTCCTTAAAGAAATTGCGTCCTCGCAATCTTAAGAAATAAATGAATCAAAAAGTAACAACCATAAAAGCATATCAACTCAAAAGAAGAAATTTGGAATAAGAAGTTCACCTCAAAGAGCACGAGAAAGTAAGTCTGGATGGGTTCGCTCGATGAATTCTCTAGATTACCAAGAACAATCCTTAGGATTTGAGGACCATTGAACTTTCACAAGAGGAACATCTTTATTTCGAAGGCGTTTGACCTCCGAAGCGATAATACGAATAGGACGTTGCTCATAAGTTAAATAGGCGAAACTTCAATTTCTTCCACAACACCGGGCTCAAGAATAGAATCGGAATCTCGAAGGCATTTCCGTAATTGAGAAACGTGAAATACGTCATGAATAGCAGAAAATTGAGCCGGTAATAAGAGGCGATAAGCCACGGAACCAATACGTTCGGTGATGGGAAATGGACCAATAAACCGAGGTGCTAACTTTCTCGATTGACTGAAACGTATAACACCCTTCGTAGGTGAAACACAAATAAACACAAGATCTCCCACAGAAAATTCTAATTTCCTTCTCCGTTTATCAGCATAGGATTTTTGTCTACTTTGGGCTTCTTTCATCCTATGACGAATGAGATCAATCTTTTCTGTGGAATCATGAATAAAGTCTTGACCTAAAAGCAGCTTCTCACCGGCCTCAAGCCAACAAGAAGGAGATCAGCATGGCCTTCCGTGGAGTGCCTCAAAAGGTGCCATACCAATACTAGATTGGAAGCTATTATTATAGAAAAACTCAAAAAGAGAAATATGATCTTCCCAGCTTCCACCAAAATCAAGAACACATGCGCGAAGAAGATCTTCAAGAGTTTGATTCACACGCTCGGTTTGTCCATCGGACGGAGGATGATAAGCGGTGCTAAAATTAAGCTTCGTTCCCAAAGCTTTTTGAAGACTCTTCCAAAATCCACTAGTAAATAATGGATCACGATCACTAACAATAGAAGTAGGAACTCCATGTAATTTAACAATCTCTTTAATAAAGAGTTTGGCCAAAAGAGGAACGGTCACACTTCCAAATTGGAATTTCTAAAGGTTGCAATAACCCATCGGGCCTTTGATGTTTGACCTTGACAAGTTGGCAAGTCATGCAACACTTAACAAAGTTAGCAATATCAGATTTCATTCCCTCCCAATAATAAAGTCTCTTCATATCCGCGTACATTTTACTACTACCGGGAAGAATGGTAAATTTAGTACGATGAGAGTTTTCTAAAATGTCTTTACGAAGATTACTAATATTTGGCACGTTAAGTCTACCAAATTTTCGAATACTGCCACGAGAATCAATATCAAAGTCTTTCAAACCTTCAATATCAATTTTATCCCTAAAATTGTGGCTAAGAAGAGCCAATTCGGGATCTAGCTTTTGAGCTTCAAGAATGCGGTCTAAAAGAGAAGGATGAGCCTCAAGGCTACACAAAACAAGAGATGAACATAAATCGGAAACATGATCTCGAATCTCACAAGTGGATAAAACTCCGAGATCATTCCATTCGGATATCATCATAGAAACAACCGCTTGTTGCTTGCGACTAAGTGCATCGGCAACATGATTTCCCTTTCCGGGAGTATAAAGAATATCAAGATCATAAGATGCAAGGAACTCGAGCCAATGTTGTTGACGCAAATTAAGTTCCTTTTGAGAAAATAGATACTTCAAATATTTATGATTGTTATAGAGATAAACTTCTCTCCCAAAAGATAATGACGCCAAATACGATGGGCGAAAAAAAATAGCTGCAAGCTCTAAATCATGAGTGGCACATCTAGTCTCTGCAGGCTTTAATTGCCTAGAAGCACAAGCAATAACACGTTCCCTCTGCATAAGAACGACACCCAAACCAATGTGACTAGCATCGGTATAAACAATAAAATCTTGATTTCCTTCGGGAATCACAAGAATAGGAGCATTGGAAAGGAGTTCTTTTAACTTTTGAAAAGAAGCTTCACATTTGTCCGACCAGATGTATTTAACAACTTTCTTTGTTAAGCTAGTAAGAGGCACGACTATTTTTGAAAAGTCTTTTATAAAACGATGATAATAGCCCGCCAATCCAAGGAAGCTACTGATTTCCGTCACACTCTCCGGTCTCTTTCAATTTTGAATCGCTTCAATCTTTGAAGGATCCACGGAAATCCCGGATTCGAAAATAATATGACCGAGAAACTTCACACGAGATTGCCAAAAGTGGCATTTAGAAAATTTTGCTTTTAATTGGTTACTCCTAAGAGTTTCCAACATAATCCGAAGATGCTTTTCATGCTCCTCCTTGGTTTTCGAATGCACAAGAATATCATCAATGAAGATGAGAACAAATCGATCAAGGAAATCTTTGAAAACTCGATTCATAAGGTCAACGAAATAAGCTGAAGCATTCGTAAAACCAAATGGAATAACAAGCCATTCATAAGATCCATAACGAGTATGGAATGATGTCAAAGGAATGTTATCCTCTACGATACGAAGCTGATGAAAACCGGTTGCCAAGTCCAATTGTGAAAAGACTCTAGCACCACTAAGTTGATCGAATAGATCATCAATCCAAGGTAGAGGATATCGATTTTTGATAGTAAGATCACTAAGCTTGCGGTAGTCAATGCAAAGCCTAAGTGTACCATCGGATTTCTTCACAAAAATAGCCGAAACTCCCCAAGGCGAGGAACTAGAGCGAATAAATTGCTTCGTCTCCAATTCGGATAATTGTTTGTGCTTCTCCTCATTTTCTTTATTGGACATACGGTAGGGAGGACGAGTGATAGGTTGAGCTCCACGAATGAGATTAATTTTGAACTCAATTGCTCGCTTGGGTGGTAGTCCTAAAAAGGGCTCAAATATGTCAGAGAATTCACGAACAACGTGAATAAGAGAAATGACATCTTCCTCATCATCATTTTCATCTTTATGAGGATTTAAATAATATAAAGATGCTGCCAAGCTGGAATCCGAATCTTTAAGATTAATAGAAATCTGCTTAACAGATTGAGGATGTCGAAGATTAATAGCCCGCTCAGGACAAAGGATTTGAGCGTCATAGCGGTTAAGCCAATCCATTCCCAAAATCATTCTGAAGCCTAAGTAACGCATAACATGCAAATCGGCTCGGAAAGAAAAATCACACAAAATAATTTCGACATCTTTGCACAATAAACTGATTGTTGCGGATCCACCAACCGGATTTGCAATTCTCAAAGAAGTCATTAAACACATAACATCCAAAGAAAGAGTATCAACAAGTTCTTTTGAAATAAAAGAGTGGGACGCACTCGTATCAAAAAGAACTCGAATAGGATGATCACGAAATAAAATAATGCCATCAAGGATAGAGTGAGAAATACCATGACCACAAGAAGTGTTGCTAGGGGCTTGTGCAACATTAAGCTTTCCCTCCTTCTTGCCTTGAAGTCTGGGACATGTAGAAATAAAATGACCCGAACTTTTGCAATAGCGAAAAAAGAGAGGTTACGGGCATTTATTGGCATAATGGTCTTTAGAACCACAATTGAAGCATTGCCCACTATTAGAGGAGGAAGTCTTTGTTGCAGGAGTTGCTTGCCTTCCTTTCTTGTTAGGATACGGGCCTTTGGACTTAATAGGCCTTTTCTTGTTGTTGTTGAAGTTTGGTTTGGCACCCATAACTTCAACATCACTCTCCATATCCGCCTCTTCAAGTCGAAGAGCGATATCAACGAGTTGATCGAAAGAAACTTCTAACTTTAGAAGTAAAGGATTCTTGAGATTTTTGTTCAGGCCATAGACAAATCTTTGGTTCTTCTTCAATGGGGTGTTTATGTATTCGACCCAGTATTTAGAAAGTGACTCGAAGGATGCGGCATAATCTGCCGTAGAGGATTCACCTTGAACAAGGTCAATGAAACGACGAGCCAATGTCACTTTCTCAGTTTCTGGCACAAACTTTAATTCGAATCGTTCTAGGAATTTCTCCCAAGTAAGATCCGCTTCATTTATTTCAGAGATCAGAAGATCATACCAATTTAATGCTATTTCTTAGAGCATACTAGAGGCCACCTGAACACGGTGAAGATCAATAAGATTCATGCGAGAAAAGATTCGATCGCACGTTCTCAGCCATGTCTGGACTTCAATAATAGTTTCAGAACCTTTGAATGGCCTTCCACCCAAATTGGTATAATTGTTGCACAAATGTGCAAATCCAGACTTAGGGTGGTAGGTTGCGGATTAGAATCGGCTGCTTGAGCATTCTTTATAAGATCAAGAAGCTGCTGGGCAAACATAAATACTCCATCTTCGGGAGTAGCACTAGACTAACTGACGCTGGGACGGCCAGGCCTAACCATTTCTCTTCATCAAGAAAGAAATAAGAAGAAGAAAAAGGTTATTAACAAAATGAATATCAAACAATAATGATTGGTAAAATAAGGAATCACAAAAGAAAATAGGATAGGATGGTTCGAAGACCCACATAAAATCCTAAGGCACGACTCCTAAGATGGACTTAGGACGATGATCCTTGTTAAATTATTCTACATTGTTCCGAAGTTTTTCTCTGATACCAAATTGTGACGCCCCACCTCTATACCCACGCTAGCCAAGGACACTACGGTGTAATGCCATCAACTAGCAAGGAGAATAAGGCCGTTGAGGAGCGACCATCCGTGTAATTGTTTTGTGCGAGAACCAATATGTCAGAAAGTACAAGGAAGTCCGACATACCGATACAAACTCAAAGCTACTACACAGTGGCTATAGATATTCTTCGGAAACAAACATAGAAATAAACATAACACAAATCAGTCACAGATATCCATATCACAAAGGCGGAAAAAGATATGAATATAACACATGAACGTGTACATCAGAGAAGTGGTCAAACAAGATCCACAATATCACAAAAGAATGGTTACAAGTGCTAGACAAAAGTATATGTATACATCAAGGAGTCTATCTCTCAAAGGTATACAACAAAAACTTCTAATCTAAGCAGTTAGCCAAAAGTCAGGGTGATAACCCCAGAAGAGGAGTCCAGTAGAAGCACCTGCAACATCTCGGTCTGACCCGAGTATTATTTAATAAGAAAATAATAAACGGGTCAGTCTAGCTATAAATATCAGATGTAATGATACAGAATAAGAGATATGACATAAACGTATAAAAACTGTGACGACCCGACTTTTTTCTCCCGGAAAAGTCGTATCATCATGAAGAAAGAAAGGGATAGAAAAGAGAAAAGAAAGAGAAGAAAGAAGAACACAACATCAGAATCTCAACAGCGGAATGAATAAATTATATTAATAACATAAAATATTACATAGTTTACAACCACTATCAGAGTACACAGATATACAACACATACTAGACAGTTATAAATACCTGTCTAGTATTTACAATATAATATAATCTCAGAGACAAAACAATACTAACACAGAGAACACACAGCGGAACACTATATATCTAACGCAGAAGCCTCCTGCTCCATTACTCCTCCAATATTCGTCAAAGCTAACCTGAATCCCTTGGCTACTCATAAAAATTTGAGTACCCAAGAGTTTAAGAAAACAAAGAATAAACTCTGGGTCAGACATGGGTCTGGTGTGAGTAACAGGTTATAGTTGCTTAATTTTGAAAAATCTTTGAAAAGAAAAGGTATCATGTAAGACTTCCCACACATAAACATGGAAAAGTTTTTACCCTACGCTAACCAAAACATTTGATAGGAAATCCAGTGATATTATAATAGTGTCTAGGGTTTTCAAGTTAATAAGAAATAGCCGAAATTGTTACATTATTAAATCCAGCTACTAGCCACAAAAGTGGGTAATACAATCAAAACCGTTGGCACTTATTGGATTTTGGATTCCATACAATGGCAGGGCTACTGGGGTACCGCCCGTCACAGTACGTGGCCTAGATCACCGTACCGAGGAGTACTCCCACTCCCCTGCAACACAAAGCCGGACCCATTCCTTACTGAACAGTTCCGAACAAGACAACCATGTCGTTGGTGTACATCCAACTGCCCACACAGCCGAAATAAAAAGGGACCTCTGGACAGGGATCAATCTTGCTCTCCAGTGGGTGCTACCCACGAAGCCTTGCTGCAACTCCCATGTTTTAGCCATTCCCGGTTGATGAGGCTTGAGGCTACGATTACCTTTAGAGAACACATCTCTTAGAATGCTCATCGTCCACCTGACGATGTTCTGAAAGCATTCAATCCATACAAGTTCGTTCCGGGTTCGAACGAAACCGAAGGCATTATCTGGTTACACTCATTTTGGAATCACCCTCAGAGTTAACGAAGATAACCCTTGCACTCTAAATCACCATCTCGAACCTATAAGTACTATTCTGTTAAACTCATTACGGAATCACCCACAGAGTTATACTGACGTATAGCTTTTACACCTCGAGTCTTCACTCGCTCCACTTGGATTAACGACCTATCGTTAATTTGGATCGATGTGGTTTTCGGATGTCCAAATATGGAAACCCGATCCCGGTCTCATCGATATCCAAAGCGTGTCTTTTAAGGCCAAGTTGTTTTAATGGTTTAAAACAATTCAATTATCTATATATACAAATAGATAAATCACAGGTTCACAACAGATAATCAACGTTATCATCATATCAGATAAACCATATTATCATTATCCAAAAAGATAATCTATATCAACATCACAATGCAACCAATGCATCCAAATTACTCAACATTATCTATCTCATATCTGAGATTCTAACCATCCAAAGTAAACAACATCATCCATCTATATAAGCAATGATTAACCATACCAAATATAATTAATTTAAAATGAACTAAATTAATTACATCATTCCATTAATTTAAAGTAAATTAAATTAATTACTTTACCAATATCATCCTTGCTTATCATTATTAATTAATATCAATCAAATTATTAATCATCATCCAATGATTCATTTTAATTATCATCCCTGATTAATTAACCCTTAATTACATTCAAGTAATTATCTACTAATTAATTTCTCAAATTAATTATACTTAACCAAATACAGTAATTAACCTTTAATTACTTCCTTAATTAATTACCTAAATTAATTACCTTTAATCACTTATTATTGATTAATTAGTCTTAATTAATCAATCTTAATTACATCATTAATTATAATAATTAATGATCTTCTAATTACATTTTCAAATTAAATTAATTATATTAAGTAATTAATCTTTATTTAAATCATAACTGTTAATCACCCTTGATTAACTCCATTCTGTAATTATCTACCCTTAATTACTTCACAAAATAAATTAATTGCTCATTAATTAATTATCCCTAATTAATCCTTTGATTAATTCACAAAGTAATTATATTCAAATAACTTCATTATCAAATCACTTCCAATTAATTACATATAGTAATTACCCATTAATTACTTCTCCAAGTAATTCCTCTTCATTAAATTATATTAGGTAATTATCCTTCACAAATCATCAAATGTTTAATTTTAAATTAATTAAAATGAATTAATTAACTTAAGCTAATCAAATTTACTCAATTAATTGCAATAAGTAATTAATTCCTTAATTACTTCCATAAGTAATTATACTTAATAACTTACACAATTGATTGTCTTTAAATTAATTAATCCAATTAATAATTAAAATTAATCACATTAATTAATTATTAAATAATTCTTAGTTAATGATCTTCATTAACTATTAAACAATTCACTAATTATTTTCTATAATAATTAACTTATTTTAATCATTATTAATTACAAATTAATTAATCATTAATTAACCCATTAATTAATCCCTAATTAATTAAATAATTAAGTGTTAATTAAAACTTAATTAATCCATTATTTGATTAATTAATTATTAATCATTAATTAAAAACTAATTTTATTTAATTAATTATTCTTAATTACAAGTTAATTATTCAAAGAATAAATAATCCTAAACCCTTATGATTAAACCTTAAATACTTTAAGTAATTATTTATTTCATTAATTTATTAAATAAATTAATTATTCATTTAATTACCCTAATAATTAAATGAAATACAAACATTAAATTGTTATTTAACTTTACAAGTTTAAATACAATCCAAAACCCTTAATTGATAATAATTCCTTAATTATAAAAGAAATTTACAAAAGTTAAAATAAATTTCTTTTTAAAATTAAACCATTTAAATTTTTACATTAACATTCAAATTTGGTTTAAACACTTAAATTTATAAACCTTAAATTTATTTTTAAAACCAAAGATTCAAATTCAGATTTGAATCCAATTTAAACTTTTTTTAAACATTACTTTACATTTAAATTTCAATTTAAATTCTAATTTCTTCAAAAACATTCTTACACAGTAAACACCTTTTAAAGTTAAAACAAGTTTAAGTATAAAAGCTTATTTATTTCCAGCCATGATTCAAACCAAAACTTGAATTTACAATTTAAAGTTAGATTTAAAATTTAATTAAATTCTTTACTTAGTATTTTTGAAATTCAGTTTAAAATTCGAAACACGACAAATTCTAAACCGCAACAAATTAGCTCGAGTAACTCGAAATCACTCGAGTAACTCAAGAATCATCATTTTTTTCATTTTGCAATTTATTTAAAATAAGAAACAACTCAGGTTTTCACAAACCTGTAACAATTGAACCCACCCGAGCCAAATCAGCATCTACTCCGAGTCTCTAACGCTAATGCTTCGAGATCATCAACCTAAAACTTCGAGCAACCTATAAATTCACCAGTAACAAACACGAGACAAACACTGGAAAACCATCTTCCCCAAAATACTGATACGCCATTAACCACCGTACACCTGCACACCCACGGCCATCACCTCCGGCCTCTCGCAACCCTCTACGCAAGTCACAAATCCTCTCCAAACACCAAATCAACTCTCAATTCAACTACAAAAGTCCTAAATCAAAATCAAGCACTCGAACTCGAACAGGAACAAAAGTCGCAACCTGGAAATTGCTTCACCCACCAAGCTCCGACCATCAGAGAAACACCACCTCCGGCCATAGACTCCTCCACACCACAGCTACCATCACCTCAAATCAGGTAAAGCTCGGTTACTTAATTTGATCACAGTGATCAAATTCCTTAAGCACAGAAAAACTAGGGTTATAAAATTCAAACCCAAATCACTACTATCTTATTGCTTTAATCCATCATCTATTATTTTTCCTATAAACTACACACATCACTCCATCAACAAAAGAAACACAGGCAGCTCCATACCCTTAGTTTGGCAGAACTAACCCCAATTTTGTTTTCAGGTTAAACCAAAAATACTTAGTTGAATGCAAACAAAAAATTTAGATTATAGTTTTAAAAATCAAGTCAATAATCAAGTAACTTGTTTATAAACTTAAATAAATAAATCTGAACATTTAAATATGGTTTACAGAAATTTTCTTGCTCTGCAGTATTTTTTTATTTTTATTTATACAGAGTCATCTCAGTTTATCCTTATTATTATTTTTATAAGATTAAACTCTATCTTATATTACATAACATACTAAGCTTAAAACCTTAAACTATAACATTAATTTTATCATTAAGTCATGGTTATGACATAACTACAATCTGGAAACTAGAACAGGCAAAAAAAGTTACAGTGCAACATGCATTCAACATATAACAGAAAATATCATCAAATTCAACCAATCCAAACATGATTATCACAAGATAAATCAAACAACTATATTCACTAAGTTTTATAAAAAAAATGTTACTCACCTGGTATAGGAGCGGAGCACATGAGCTTCAGATTTCATTTTAAAAACTGCAGGTGCTTTAAAACTCATCTTGCGTTTTCTTATTGAAGACTTGAACTTCAGATTGTTCGAATACTTTAAAAACTTTTTAGTCTTGATTTTACTACATTGCTTAAGCTTTCTAATTTTCAGCTACATGCATGCTTGTTTCCTGGTGAACACATGCAGGCTTGATGAAGTTCAAAACAGAGAGGCAGTGACCTCCAGATGCATGCAGGTTTGTAATTTTTTTTTTAGAGACAGAAAAGAATTTGCAGGTTTTTCACAAATTTGCAAATTGATTGCAGGTTTACATGCATTTCAGGTTGATGTCGCTTTAAAACAGAAATGGAACTACAGGTTTGTGAATTTGCAGAATTGAATTACAAATTTGAATTTATTTTGGTTAGAGGTAATTGGTTTTCAGATTTGTTTGGGAGGGTTTTAGAATGTAGATGAATTCAGATTTGTGTTTTGAAGGGATTTAAAGATTTTGCTTTGAAAAATAATAATAAAGATTACAGATTTTCTGAAGTTTGAAGAAGAATAGGAAAAGGAAAGATAAGGCAAAGAAGAAATGTTTATATAAACAAAAATTTTGATTTAATTAAAAATAAAAGAAAAAGAAATTTAAATGAGACACTTTTCTCTATTCTTAACATTTGTCACCATAGTTTATTTTATAACTAATACATGTTAATAAGGTGTCTTAAGAGACCTACACATGTATTTTAAGTATTTAAATTTTAATTTAAAATTGTTTATAAAACTTTAATTCCTTTTATAAGAACTTTTAAATCTTATTTTTTTCTCTTGTATATACGTAAATGAGTTTATCCCTTTTCTTTTATAGAAAAAAAGCAAAACAATTTTATAAATAAAAGCATATTCAAATACTTTTAATTATTTATTCCTTAAAACATTAAATTTAAACTTTAAATTAATTTATCAAATCAAATTTTAATAATCAAGTTATATATGGATGCATATATAATTCTATTAAAATTAAAAACAACAATTTTGTTCCTTACAAAATCTATTTATGTTCAAAAGAATTTAAGTATTATAATTTTTATTTAAAAATAACAAATTAAACAATATTAAATAATTTATTTAAGAGATTATAAATTTCCTTTATCACTCAATATATTAAATTCATAAGTAAATTGTGTTTTAAATTCTTATATAAAATTTTCAAGCAATACTTTAAAAAGAAAATAAAACAAAGCTTTGATGTTAATCAAATTTAAGTTCATATTTAAGTTAATTAAAAATATAAATTTAAACAGATAAGATTTTCCTTAATATAAACCATATAATTATTTATTTGAATTGCTTTGAAAAGTTATATGTTAAATTTAAATCAAATTTTCAATTTATCAAATATAAATTAGTGCTAGAAAATTAATTCATTTACTAAATTCAAAATCAAATTTTATCAACTTACAATATATACAAATATATATATATTATAAACAGAAAACAATTTATTTATTTAAAAAGATAAAATCTTTCAATTTAAATATTTATTAAAACCAGATTATTAAATCAAATTCCAAATTTGATATCAAAATTATTAAATCAAATTAAATTTGTAACACAGATTATTAAATTTATATTGCCCAAATTTCCGGGATATCACATTCCTTCCCCCTTAAAAGAATTTCGTCCCCGAAATTTAAAAGCAAAGGTAATTTAATAATCTATCTTAAGATTTTTATTTTAAAACACAAGCACATATTATCAAACATACGCTAACAACCATAGCAACCAATTCAAACAAAACAAATCTAATTATCTAGAAAAATTCTGGAAAAATTTTTCACGAGTTTCCCCGGTATAAATATCGGGATACTCGCTCTATAGAATCTAAACAATCAATATTATTAAGCTATAGAGCTCCTATCCGACTATATCTACCAACAAAACAATATGTCAGACTACAGACGAGTCTGAATCAACAACCATATCCTCCTGAACTGCTGGTTCCACAACCAGAGATTAATCATACACGTACTCCCTCAGAGATACGTGAAACACATCGAATCCCAGTTATCCAAACTGACAATTCAACTTTGAAAATCAAACACTAATCTTCACAAAAATACAGGAAAGATCCAAAACACCTCGAAGCTGACTTACCCAATCTTACTCAATCTTAAAGCCCCTCAGATTAAAGAAAACTTTCCCCAAAACTAATCTCCGACTTCGGAATCCAAATTTCTTCGTCTCTTATCCACCAAACACTCTTGACGATCCTGGGCTGCCTTCAACTCTCTTGATCAGCTCAACCTTTGCTGATGTCCCTACAAACAAACTGGACCAAAACAACCCTACAAAATGATCTCCTCAAGATCAATCCGAAACCAAGAACACCAACACTACACCACAAATATCAGAAGACTAACTTTCTTCTCCTATCCGGAAAAGATAAAACAAAAGCATTCCCAAACTGCTTCCGCCGCACAACTCTGATCTGAAGTAGAAGAAAAACTCGAGCACAAACTCGATAACACATCATAGAAATATGGTTCAACGGATCCATAAAAGAAAACTCAGATGCCCCATCTGATCCAAAGCTACTTCACTAAACCTACGGTATCATTCCTAGAATCCAGTCGATAAGAAAACTCAACCTCCAAATATGGACAAACTTCCCATAGCTCAAGAGAACACTCAAACTATCGCAAGTCACTTTTGCGATCAACCAGTCCAATATCCAAAGAAAAACCGTTCTCTCTTTACCAATCAGAACATCTAGCCAATTCATCGAAGAAATGAAATCCACTCTGCTGCTTCTGAATTCCATCTTCAGAAACTGCTAACCAGAAGATCTTCTCGCTGTCACATAGAATACTTACAACTGCATTGCTGACACCGACGCCAAAGACTTCCTAATTCAAAACTCTTCGAGAAACTCAGGCCTCAAAACTGGACAGAAACATCCTGCTGAATCCAGCCACATCACTGAAAAAGACTCACCTCCTTAACATGTTCCAAAGAAATCATCTTCAGGAACATCCATAGCCACTGCGTCTCATCATGCAGCTACCACTCCCTGAGATATCAAGATATCATTATTTCCTTCTGCCCAACCGACAGATCCAAATTCAACTCATCCCACTCAAAGATAGACTCCAAACCTTAACAGGATACCTTCAGAGATCTATGAAATCCTATACTCTGCACAACTTACTCGAGACGGTATTAGGTCTACAGTCTTGACAAATACACTTCCAACCTCAAAATTCAAACTCTAACCAAAAGTAGTAGTTGTGTTACACACCCACTACTTTATCTACCTTTATAACCTATATTGGAAAACCCGAACAGGTAACCCAACAAATAGGTAGAAGTAAATATATATATATATATATATATATATAATAAAAATACAAATACGCTCTCTCAAGATAGACACCACTCCAGAGCCTAGGTATTCACTCAACCTCATGCTCTGATACCAACTGTGACGATCCGACTTTTTTCTCCCGGAAAAGTCGTATCATCGTGAAGAAAGAAAGGGATAGAAAAGAGAAAAGAAAGAGAAGAAAGAAGAACACAACATCAGAATCTCAACAGCGGAACGAATAAATTATATTAATAACATAAAATATTACATAGTTTACAACCACTATCAGAGTACACAGATATACAACACATACTAGACAGTTATAAACACCTGTCTAGTATTTACAACATAATACAATCTCAGAGACAAAACAATACTAACACAGAGAACACACAGCGGAACACTATATATCTAACGCAGAAGCCTCCTGCTCCATTACTCCTCCAATATTCGTCAAAACTAACCTGAATCCCTTGGCTACTAGTAAAAATTGGAGTACCCAAGAGTTTAAGAAAACAATGAATAAACTCTGTGTCAGAATGGGTCTGGTGTGAGTAACAGGTTAAAGTTTCTTAATTTTGAAAACCTTTGAAAAGAAAGGTATCACGTAATACTTCCCACACATAAACATGGAAAAGTTTTTACCTTACGCTAACCAAAACATTTGATAGGAAATCCAGTGATATTATAATAGTGTCGAGGGTTTTCAAGTAAATAAGAAAGAGCCGAAATTGTTACATTATTAAATTCCAGCTACTAGCCACAAAAGTGGGTAATACAATCAAAACCGTTGGCACTTATTGGATTTTGGATTCCATACAATGGCAGGGCTACTGGGGTACCGCCCATCACAGTATGTGGCCTAGATCACCGTACCGAGGAGTACTCCCACTCCCGTGCAACACAAAGCCGGACCCATTCCTTACTGAACAGTTCCGAACAAGACAACCCCGCAATTGGTGTACATCCAACTTCCCACACAGCCGAAATAAAAAGGGACCTCTAGACAGGGATGAATCTTGCTCTCCAGTGGGTGCTACCCACGAAGCCTTGCTGCACCTCCCATGTTTTAGCCATTCCCGGTTGATGAGGCTTGAGGCTACGATTACGTTTAGAGAACACATCTCTTAGAATGCTCATCGTCCACCTGACGATGTTCTGAAAGCATTCAATCCATACAAGTTCGTTCCGGGTTGGAACGAAACCGAAGGCATTATCTCGTTACAGTCATTTTGGAATCACCCTTAGAGTTAACGACGATAACCCTTACACTCTAAATCACCATCTCGAATCTATAAGTACTATTCCGTCAAATTCATTGCGAAATCACCCATAGAGTTATACTGACGTATAGCCCTTATACCTCAAGTCTTCACTCGCTCCACTTGGATTAACGACCTATCGTTAATTTGGATAGATGTGGTTTTCGGATATCCAAATATGGAAACCCGATCCCGGTCTCATCGAAATCCAGAGCGTGTCTTTTAAGGCCAAGTTGTTTTAAAGATTTAAAACAATTCAATTATCAATATATACAAATAGATAAATCACAGGTTCACAACAGATAATCAACATTCTCATCATATCAGATAAACCATATTATCATTATCCAAAAAGATAATCTATATCAACGTCACAATGCAACCAATGCTTCCAAATTACTCAACATTATCTATCTCATATCTGAGATTCTAACCATCCAAAGTAAACAACATCATCCATCTATATAAGCAATGATTAACCATACCAAATATAATTACTTTAAAATGAATTAAATTAATTACATCATTCCATTAATTTAAAGTAAATTAAATTAATTACTTTACCAATATCATCCTTGTTTATCATTATTAATTAATTATCAATCAAATTATTAATCATCATCCAATGATTCATTTTAATTAATCACCCTGATTAATTAACCCTTAATTACATTCAAGTAATTATCTACTAATTAATTTCTCAAATTAATTATACTTAACCAAATACAGTATAATTACTTCTTTAATTAATTACCTAAATTAATTACCTTTAATCACTTATTATTGATTAATTAGTCTTAATTAATCAATCTTAATTACATCATTAATTATAATAATTAATGATCTTCTAATTACATTTTCAAATTAAATTAATTACATTAAGTAATTAATCTTTATTTAAATCATAACTGTTAATCACCCTTGATTAACTCCATTCTGTAATTATCTACCCTTAATTACTTCACAAAATAAATTAATTACTCATTAATTAATTATCCCTAATTAACCCTTTGATTGATTCACAAAGTAATTATATTTAAATAACTTCATTATCAAATCACTTCCAATTAATTACATATAGTAATTACCCATTAATTACTTCTCCAAGTAATTCCCCTTCATTAAATTACATTAAGTAATTATCCTTCACAAATCATCAAATGATTAATTTTAAATTAATTAAAATGAATTAATTAACTTAAGCTAATCAAATTAACTCAATTAATTGCAATAAGTAATTAATTCCTTAATTACTTCCATAAGTAATTATACTTAATAACTAACATAATTGATTGTCTTTAAACTAATTAATCCAATTAATAATTAAAATTAATCACATTAATTAATTATTAAATAATTCTTAGTTAATGATCTTCATTAACTATTAAACAATTCACTAATTATTTTTTAAAATAATTAACTTATTTTAATCATTATTAATTACAAATTAATTAATCATTAATTAACCCATTAATTAATCCCTAATTAATTAAATAATTAAGTGTTAATTAAAACTTAATTAATCCATTACTTGATTAATTAATTATTAATCATAATTAAAAACTAATTTTATTTAATTAATTATTCTTAATTACAAGTTAATTATTCAAAGAATAAATAATCCTAAACCCTTAAGATTAAACCTTAATTACTTTAAGTAATTATTTATTTCATTAATTTATTAAATAAATTAATTATGCATTTAATTACCCTAATAAACAAATGAAATACAAACATTAAATTGTTATTTAACTTTACAAGTTTAAATTCAATCCAAAACCCTTAATTGATAATAATTCCTTAATTATAAAAGAAATTTTACAAAAGTTAAAATAAATTTCTTTTTAAAATTAAACCATTTAAATTTTTACATTAACATTCAAATTTGGTTTAAACACTTAAATTTATAAACCTTAAATTTATTTTTAAAACCAAAGATTCAAATTCAGATTTGAATCCAATTTAAACTTTGTTTAAACATTACTTTATATTTAAATTTCAATTTAAATTCTAATTTCTTCAAAAACATTCTTAAACAGTAAACTCCTTTTAAAGTTAAAACAAGTTTAAGTATAGAAGCTTATTTATTTCCAGTCATGATTCAAACCAAAACTTGAATTTACAATTTAAAGTAAGATTTAAAATTTAATTAAATTCTTTACTTAGTATTTTTGAAATCCAGTTTAACATTCAAAACACGACAAATTCTAAACCGCAACAAATTAGCTCAGCAACTCGAAATCACTCGAGTAACTCGAGAATCATCATTTTTTTTCATTTTGCAATTTATTTAAAATAAGAAACAACTCAGGTTTTCACAAACCTATAACAATTGAACCTACCCGAGCCAAATCAGCATCTACTCCGAGTCTCTAACCCCAATGCTTCGAGACCATCAACCTAAAACTTCGAGCAACCCACAAATTCACCCGTAACAAACATGAGACAAACACTGGAAAACCATCTTCTCCAAAATACTGATACGCCATTAACCATCGTACACCTGCACACCCACGGCCATCATCTCCGGCCTCTCGCAACCCTCTACGCAAGTCACAAATCCTCTCCAAACACCAAATCAACTCTCAATTCAACTACAAAAGTCCTAAATCAAAATCAAGAACTCGAACTCGAACAGGAACAAAAGGCGCAACCTGGAAATTGCTTCACCCACCAAGCTCCGACCATCAGAGAAACACCACCTCCGGCCATAGACTCCTCCACACCCCAGCTACCATCACCTCAAATCAGGTAAAGCTCGGTTACTTAATTTGATCATAGTGATCAAATTCCTTAAACACAGAAAAACTAGGGTTATAAAATTCAAACCCAATCACTACTGTCTTATTGCTTTAATCCATCATCTATTATTTTTCCTATAAACTACACACATCACTCCATTAACAAAAGAAACACAGGCAGCTCCATACCCTTAGTTTGGCAGAACCAACCCCAATTTTGTTTTCAGGTTAAACCAAAAATACTTAGTTGAATGCAAACAAAAAATTTAGATTATAGTTTTAAAAATCAAGTCAATAATCAAGTAAATTATTTATAAACTTAAATAAATAAATCTGAACATTTAAATATGGTTTACAGAAATTTTCTTGCTCTGCAGTATTTTTTTTTATACAGAGTCATCTCAGTTTATCCTTATTTTTTTTATAAGATTAAACTTTATCTTATATTACATGACATAATAAGCTTAAAATCTTAAACTATAACATTAATTTTATCATGATGTCATGGTTATGACATAACTACAATCTGGAAACTAGAACAGGCAAAACAAGTTACAGTGCAACATGCATTCAACATATAACAGAAAATATCATCAAATTCAACCAATCCAAACATGATTATCACAAGATAAATCAAACAACTATATTCACTAAGTTTTATAAAAAAAATGTTACTCACCTGGTATAGGAGCGGAGCACATGAGCTTCAGATTTCATTTTAAAAACTGCAGGTGCTTTAAAACTCATCTTGCGTTTTCTTATTGAAGACTTGAACTTCAGATTGTTCGAATACTTTAAAAACTTTTTAGTCTTGATTTTACTACATTGCTTAAGCTCTCTAATTTTCAGCTACATGCATGCTTGTTTCCAGGTGAACACATGCAGGCTTGATGAAGTTCACAAAAGAGAGGCAGTGACCTCCAGAGCATGCAGGTTTGTATTTTTTTTTATATTTTTAGAGACAGAAAAGAATTTGCAGGTTTTTCACAAATTTGCAAATTGATTGCAGGTTTACATGCATTTCAGGTTGATGTTGCTTCAAAACACAAATGTAACTGTAGGTTTGTGAATTTGTAGAATTGAATTGCAAATTTGAATTTATTTTTGTTAGAGGTAATTGGTTTCCAGATTTTTTTGAGAGGTTTTAGAATGTAGATGAATTCAGATTTGTGTTTTGAAGGGATTTAAAGATTTTGCTTTGAAAAATAATAATGAAGATTACAGATTTTCTTAAGTTTATTGTAACGACCCAGAATTTTTAGAAATTAAAATATGAATATTTAATTAATTTTAAATATTAATAAGTGAATTTATAAGTCAAATAAATTTTTATTTGAATTTTTGGATTTAATTGAATAATTAAATCGATAATTTAATACGTTAAATTATGGAAATAATTGAAAATTGGATTAAATATGATTGAAAATGATTTGTAAAATTTTATTTTATCATATGGGAGTTAGAACGATATTTTAGAACTTTTAAAATCGAATTAAAAATTAATTTGTGAAAATTGAATATTTTAATATTTAATAATCGACTGTAAAATAGCCAATTTTTGAACAGTCTCAGAATTGAACGAAACCAGTTCCATTGGATCCGTAATAGTTAGTTATTACCGGATTTCAATTTTCGTGTCAATCGGAGTTATCGTTTGATCGTGGCAGCTCGAAACGCATCGAATTATTTTTAGTTTAAATTTGGCGAGTGAAAATAGCCATTTTTCAAAAAGTCTCGGATTTCGACGAAACTAGTTTCATCGGATCCGTAATGTGATATTATTGTAAGGTTTCAAATTTCAAGTCAATTGGATTTACCGTTTGTCCGGTACAAATTAAAACGCCTAGAAATCGATTTAAATCGGTTTAATTTAAATTGAACGTTTTTAGCTATAACTCGCACAGATGTCCGAATTAGGTTTCGAAACCTGTTCCATTGTGTCCGGAACGCGGGATAAACCCTAGGAATGTCAGTTTCGGCGCCTAAATCGGAGTTCGGAATTTCCGGATGAATAGTGTCGTTCAAAACTCTATAAATACACACCCACACCCTTCATAAATTAAAAAAAATATATCTCTAAACCTAACTCTAGCCGCCACTTTAATAACCAATGGCCAGAAATCACTCTCACTTCTTCATCAATCTCTCTCAATCCGTAAATAATTACGCGAAGTGTTCAACACGGAAGTCGAAGAGCTCGACGAGAGCTTCGATTCCATACGGAGATGATCGGAAACGGCGCGACGTGGAGGGAGCAAGGAGGGGCCGTTCTCTTCAGGCCACGCACGCAAAACGAGGCTAATTTGACAGCCGAGCTTCAGGTGGTTGAGGCCAGAGGTAGAGGAAGTTGAGAGCTTTCGCGTGGCGGTGGTTTGATCGGGTTTCATCGAGTATTGACGGAGTATAATTAAACCCTAATCTAAGCAAGTGGGTTTTGTTGTGCGGCCTCAACCTGTAGAGGAGTAACGTGGGAGAAGATGAGGGGATGGAGGGCTGTGATCAGGTTGGAGATGGATCCTGTGGCTGAAAATGGTTATAGTTTAAAATTGATTAAAAGTTGTGTGATTTATGTTTATAAAATTCGAGTAAACTTCAAATATTCATAACTTTTTCATACGAGGTCGAAAAAATGCAAACTCAGCTGCGTTGGAATCGTATGGACGAGCACTACGCGATGGAGTTGGTTTGGAGTCGTTTGGAGTTAGTGAGAATTTTGGGTAAAATTAAACGTCCGTTTAATTTTATTCGAAATAAATCGCTAAAACGGAATTTAAAATCAAGGTGAGAACTTCTCACTCAATCGAATCAGTTTCGATTTTATTTTAAATAGTTAGATTTAAAATATTTGAATGCATGTTTGAATGTTGATTGATATCTATTGATTGTTAAAATAGACATTATACGCCGTTAGTAAGCGGATGTTATTTAATAAAAACATATACCGCGAATATTTCATAAACAGTGAAATTGGTATTATATATAATATCAATATATATATATTGGCATATGTATATATTGCACTTGATTGATTTCCCGTATTTTTTAGCGGATGAGACCCTATTACGCCGTTATTAAGCGGATAATATTTATTAAAAACATATACCGCGATAATTTCGTACTGGAGCGAAATTGGTATTGTGCTAATGTTTTTGGATGCAGGAAAACAGGTTGGAGGGATCCAACTGGATTCCTCAACAGTTTTTATTTAATTTCAGATATTTTGATATTTGATGGATTTTCATATTGATATATGATATCGTTGTAGTCGTGATTGACTATTTGGTGTGTAACATCATTGGACCCAGATTTTGGGATTTTAAAATGATTTTTAAAGTGATTTTTGAAGTATAAAATAATTTTGGATTTGATCCATTATAAATAAATAAACGTTATAATTTTTAAAGTTATAAAATTATGGTTTTTGTGAAATACAGTTAAAAGCTGATTTTTGAGAATACGATGCTAATGATTTTATAAAATAGTTTAATCGGGATTTTAGAATTTATTGTGAAAAGTTTAAATATAGGATTTATAAAATTTAATTATTTTATGAATCAAAATGGTGAAATAATAAAAGAGATTAAAGACGTTTTAAAAGAATAATATAAATTGAATTATATTAAGAGATTTATAAATGGATATTTATAAATTGAAATATTGACATTATAAAACGAGTTTTTATAAGTGTTTGAATGAAGTGAAAATAAATTTCATTAAGGAATGAAATTTATAGAATTATAAACGGTGAAGTTATAAATGAAATTTTATAAGCAGTAGGTTTATAAAATTTATAAAGTTATTAAAGAATATATTTTGGATAAATAATTAAATCTTATAAGTTATAAGATTTATAATTATGAAGTTTAAAAAGAACGACTTTTGTAAAATAATCGTTTTATAAGTATTTAACTTATAATATGAACTTTTAGTTTATAATTGAGTTATAAACTGGAATAGATTAATAAAAGAATTTATAAAAAGGAAGTTTTTATAAATAAATAGAAATGGAATTTATAAACGTTGTTTTATAAATTCACAAATGACTTATTTTGACAAGAAAATTTGTTGAAACCTGTAAATGGAGTTATATTCACATTTTTGAATAGTGAATAATCCTTTGAATTAAAATGAATAAAAGGATGAAATTGTTAACGTAGTATATTCACATTTTTGAATAGTGAATAATCCTTTAAATTAAAATGAATAAAAGGATGAAATTGTTAATGAAGTATATTCACGTTTTTGAATAGTGAATAATACGTTAAAGAAAATGTTTAGAAGTGATGTTTTAAATAGAATTAAAACGATCTAATGATGTTTTTAAACATGTTGAGATTCGAAACCATAGATTTCAACATTTATTGTTGAAATAGATGTTTCGAGAAATAAAAGGGAATGGTGGACTATAACACTGTTGTTATAGTAAATAATTTCCGAAAGGAAATGTTTTGTATAGTATTGGGATTTATATATCTATTTTTAATTTCGAATCCCTATACTAGTGATTTTGGGACGTCGTAACGATGTTTTACGCAACATTCGTTTTGGCCCAAGTAAATATGTTTAAGAGAATGATTTCCTTAAAGAATGAAATATATACTTAATTTCGATTGAAGTATAGTGAATATTTTCTAAGTGTTGAAATTAAATAAAATTTGTGAATTATTCATGAATAAGTAAGTAGGGAAATGTTTTCCAATATAAAGTGAATATCTTAAGAATTTATCTTTTTGAAGATAAATTGAAATGAATAATCGAAATCGAATATTCATAGATATTTTGGATTATAAATTCACTAAGGAATTTATAAAGGAAAGGAGAATTTGTTTAAAAATAAATGTTGATTTATTTTTGAAGTATGAAATAATATATCTTGTAAAGATATTTTGAAAAATAAAAATTTGGGAAATTATTTGGAATCTAGTGATGTTGTGCATATCCAGTGATAGTTCAATAACCGACTATCAATATTTCCCTTTGAATGGGTATTTGATGTGATTTGTTTGAATGTGAATGCCACACTTATTTTTGAATAAGCGCTCACTATTCGGGTTAACCGGGAAAGGACCATGGGGTCGTATAACCCATTCCGAATATGTGATACGTCGTTGTGAATTGCATTGAAGATCGGTGTTGAAGACCGAGTATTTGCGAAAACGATAGGATGACCTATCGATTGTCTCTGCACTGGGTAGCTCCTGGTATAGAGATTCCTTAAGTGATGGGAAATTCGATCGGGATTGTGAATACCCGGATTGCAAGGGCTTCGTAAGAAGTGCCTTCGGTTTTGTTCGAGCCCGGAATAGACTTGTATGGATTGTATGTCTGACATTACAAGTTGAGATATAAAGCCGATTTCTTTCAAATATATTTATGTTGGTGGCGGAGAATTTATTCTTTTAGCTTAACACCCTTCTCTGAGACGTACGTGCTCAGAGGTTATGTAGTTGAATGTTATCAGCGATATATTCCCAATTTGGTAATGTGACATGCTGAGTGATGCTGAAATGATCATTGTGTTGATTATTTGTGATAGGATCATTTATTTGATCGTCTATCCTTGTGATCATTGTGTTGATCATTTGTTGACCCAAAGCATGGCTTTTGTATAAAGTATGTTTTTGTGGACGTGAATTCGTCGAGCCTCACACCCCGTGAATGGTCAAAACAGGAAAGATGCGGCAAGGTTATGAGGGGTAGCGCCCTTTAGGATGTGTCCATTTCCTTCTGGAAAAGGGTGGTATCAAGGTATGGAGCCCAGATACTTACTCATGTTGAAAACACTTTGTTATGATTGTGTGAATTGATTACGAGCGCTCGGTGAAAAGGTCCGAAAGGACCGGGGGATGGCATATTCGGTCAGTTGTTACTCAGTTAGGGGTAACCCGGCCTTGTGTTGGTAGAGATCCGGTTTGGTTCTCGGGGATGTCCATCCAGAGGCATTCTCATGTGGCAATGGGAAGTTCCTTGGCCTGATCATTCGTTGGAAATCCAATTCCCAATACGAAACTTGTACGGTATTAGTTGTAGAACCTATCATTCACTTATGGTGGTCACCACTGTTTGGATGGTAGCTATAGTAGGCATAGTTCGAAATGTCTATGTTGGCTAAGATTTATATTCTACTTTAGAAATGAATTTTTCCTACACTATACACTAATAATAATATCAAATGTTATTTTAAATCCGTATCAAGCATCTTTGACTATCATAAGGAGAAATCTCCTCCGATTCTGCGTTTGCATTGTGTGTGTGTGCGGGAGGCCTTATGGTAGTCTCATTTTTAAAAGCATTGCGAATTGAATTTAAAAATATCTCTCTATTTTGATTTTTAAAGATAAATAAACTGTTTTGAGTTCTCACACCAGTCACATGACTGACTTGGAGTTTATTGTTTTCCTTCCTAAACTCTGGGTGCCCACCAATTTCCACACGGGCAGTCAAGAGTTAAGGTTTATCAGGATATTCTGGATATTCTGGAGTTGTTGGAGGCAAGATGGATGGCATGGCGTATTACTACTATATAGTATTTCTTTTTCCGCTGCACTGTTTGATGTTGTTGATGTTGTATACTCTGATGATATGATGTAATGAAATGTATGTAATGTAATAACTGATATAGTTCTTTGTTTAAAGATTATTCATTTATTATTATATGTTGTTCCGCTGCGAATTGTGAGATTCTGATGTTGTTCAGTTGTTTTCCATTCCGTTCTATGTTCTCTATTTTTCTATTTTCTTTCCTCCCTATTTTCTATCTTCTTCTCTCTTCTTCTTTCTTTTTCTTTTCTTAAATTCTTTTTAAAACCCATAACATTCCGGTTTTTGACCTTCGATTTCTCGGCAGTCACCATGGTTCTGTCGAGTATTACTCATTAGAGATAGAGTCAGCAGTACTCTAGAATGAGTTCGAGTGTAATAATAGCTATGAGAGCGTATTTGTTAGTGAATATGAAATTGTTTTATATTGTGATGATTGGTTTATTGAGTGGTATATGAACTTTCGTCAGCGTGGTCCGCAAGACTATGCCGAAGGGGTTTCTAAACACTTAAATAGAACAATTCGACGCAGTATTGTTTAAAATTGGGTAAATGAAATAATTTTACTTGAGTATATTTTATATATAAAGGAATAATTTTTCAGAATTATTAAAGTGTATATAAGTTGATTGTTTAGTTGTTTGAATAATCTAAATTAAAGAATAATTGTATAAGCAAAAGAATTATAAGAATTGAATTATAATTAAAGTGATTTACAATTGTGAAATAAACTTATATATATAAGAAGTGAAACTATATGGATATATTATGAATATGAGTTGTAATAAAAGTGAATTTAAAGTTAAATGGAATATAACTTAAGAGGTGTTGAATGAAGTGATGAATGTGAACTTGAGTTATATAAATGAAATTCAACTGTTGTAATTGAATTGAATGATTGGATTGAATGATTAATCAATTAAATGTAAATTTAAGTTGATATGAAATAATGAATGTAAGTGTTAATTCATTAAAATCTAATGTTATTGAAAGTTGAATAATTGAATGAAGATCAATTTAATTAAACCAATTGAAAGTGATGGTGTTGAAACTAAATTGAATGAATATAAGCAAAGTAATTTGGTTGTAAGTAATAAACATTGATTGTTTATAATTCATTATGAGTTAATGGAATTGGAAGTTAAAGTAATTGAAATTCAAATTGAAAGTAAATAAATTTGAATAGAATTGAATGTGAATTGGATTTAAATTAGTAAATGATAACTAATTGAATTGAGAATGAAAGTTGATAAAATCCAATGTAAATAAATCAAATATGATTTAGAGTGAAAACCATTTCATTGTATATTAATGAGAATATGGATGTTAGTTGGTTGATGGTTGAATATATATTGCATTTGTTGTTTAGTTGCATTTGCTATGTTGACATATATAGTTATTATGTTGCTATATGTTGTATATTGAGATTATTGTCTATATGCATGATTCTCATGTTGTTTGTTGAGTGATTAGTAGGTGCGGATCGCGTTTGCTTCGCATTTGGAGCTCGCTTTCGCGCTATATTACCCATATATGCTCGCTAATAAAATATAAGGTACATATCTCGGATTAAATATCGCACTTTTATACTTTTTTCCCTTCAGGATGCCTCATTACTTGATGAGATGTATATTTGTGATATATATACTGTCATTTTTTTTTCGGATCGAGCCGCGCAAATGAGACTATGGCGAATTTTTCCGAAAATTTAAGGCGTTAGAAAAAATTTGGGAAAATTTTGAAAACTATAACTTTGATTTTGGAATTGAAAGATAAATGATATAGTTTGGTTTTGAAAGGATAACTAAGTATGATTTGAAAACTTAGTAAAGTATTGTAAAAAGTTTAACTATGGATTTTGGGAAAGTTAATAAATTCTATAACTTTTCTTACTAATAATTTCGAGGACGAAATTCTTTTAAGTGGGAAAGATTTTAACGACCCAGAATTTTTAGAAATTAAAATATGAATATTTAAGTAATTTTAAATATTAATAAGTGAATTTATAAGTCAAATAAATTTTTATTTGAATTTTTGGATTTAATTGAATAATTAAATCGATAATTTAATAAGTTAAATTATGGAAATAATTGAAAATTGGATTAAATATGATTGAAAATGATTTGTAAAATTTTATTTTATCATATGGGAGTTAGAACGATATTTTAGAACTTTTAAAATCGAATTAAAAATTAATTTGTGAAAATTGAATATTTTAATATTTAATAATCGACTGTAAAATAGCCAATTTTTGAACAGCCTCAGAATTGAACGAAACCAGTTCCATTGGATCCGTAATAGTTAGTTATTACCGGATTTCAATTTTCGTGTCAATCGGAGTTATCGTTTGATCGTGGCAGCTCGAAACGCATCGAATTATTTTTAATTTAAATTTGGCGAGTGAAAATAGCCATTTTTCAAAAAATCTCGGATTTCGACGAAACCAGTGTCATCGGATCCGTAATGTGATATTATTGTAAGGTTTCAAATTTCAAGTCAATTGGATTTACCGTTTGTCCGGTACAATTAAAACGCCTAGAAATCGATTTAAATCGGTTTAATTTAAATTGAACGTTTTTAGCTATAACTCGCACAGATGTCCGAATTAGCTTCCGAAACCTGTTCCATTGTGTCCGAAACGCGGGATAAACCCTAGGAATGTCAGATTCAGTGCCTAAATCGGAGTTCGGAATTTCCGGATGAATAGTGTCGTTCAAAACTCTATAAATACACACCCACACCCTTCATAAATTAAAAAAAAATATCTCTAAACCTAACCCTAGCCGCCACTTTAATAACCAATGGCCAGAAATCACTCTCACTTCTTCATCAATCTCTCTCAATCCGTAAAGAATTACGCGAAGTGTTCAACACGGAAGTCGAAGAGCTCGACGAGAGCTTCGATTCCATACGGAGATGATCGGAAACGGCGCGACGTGGAGGGAGCAAAGGGGGGCCGTTCTCTTCAGGCCATGCACGAAAAACGAGGCTAATTTGACAGCCGAGCTTCAGGTGGTTGAGGCCAGAGGTAGAGGAAGTTGAGAGCTTTCGCGTGGCGGTGGTTTGATCGGGTTTCATCGAGTATTGACGGAGTATAATTAAACCCTAATCTAAGCAAGTGGGTTTTGTTGTGCGGCCTCAACCTGTAGAGGAGTAACGTGGGAGAAGATGAGGGGATGGAGGGCTGTGATCAGGTTGGAGATGGATCCTGTGGCTGAAAATGGTTATAGTTTAAAATTGATTAAAAGTTGTGTGATTTATGTTTATAAAATTCGAGTAAACTTCAAATATTCATAACTTTTTCATACGAGGTCGAAAAAATGCAAACTCAGCTGCGTTGGAATCGTATGGACGAGCACTACGCGATGGAGTTGGTTTGGAGTTGTTTGGAGTTAGTGAGAATTTTGGGTAAAATTAAACGTCCGTTTAATTTTATTCGAAATAAATCGCTAAAACGGAATTTAAAATCAAGGTGAGAACTTCTCACTCAATCGAATCAGTTTCGATTTTATTTTAAATAGTTAGATTTAAAATATTTGAATGCATGTTTGAATGTTGATTGATATCTATTGATTGTTAAAATAGACATTATACGCCGTTAGTAAGCGGATGTTATTTAATAAAAACATATACCGCGAATATTTCATAAACAGTGAAATTGGTATTATATATAATATCAATATATATATATATTGGCATATGTATATATTGCAGTTGATTGATTTCCCGTATTTTTTAGCGGATGAGACCCTATTACGCCGTTATTAAGCGGATAATATTTATTAAAAACATATACCGCGATAATTTCGTACTGGAGCGAAATTGGTATTGTGCTAATGTTTTTGGATGCAGGAAAACAGGTTGGAGGGATCCAACTGGATTCCTCAACAGTTTTTATTTAATTTCAGATATTTTGATATTTGATGGATTTTCATATTGATATATGATATCGTTGTAGTCGTGATTGACTATTTGGTGTGTAACATCATTGGACCCAGATTTTGGGATTTTAAAATGATTTTTAAAGTGATTTTTGAAGTATAAAATAATTTTGGATTTGATCCATTATAAATAAATAAACGTTATAATTTTTAAAGTTATAAAATTATGGTTTTTGTGAAATACAGTTAAAAGCTGATTTTTGAGAATACGATGCTAATGATTTTATAAAATAGTTTAATCGGGATTTTAGAATTTATTGTGAAAAGTTTAAATATAGGATTTATAAAATTTAATTATTTTATGAATCAAAATGGTGAAATAATAAAAGAGATTAAAGACGTTTTAAAAGAATAATATAAATTGAATTATATTAAGAGATTTATAAATGGATATTTATAAATTGAAATATTGACATTATAAAACGAGTTTTTATAAGTGTTTGAATGAAGTGAAAATGAATTTCATTAAGGAATGAAATTTATAGAATTATAAACGGTGAAGTTATAAATGAAATTTTATAAGCAGTAGGTTTATAAAATTTATAAAGTTATTAAAGAATATATTTTGGATAAATAATTAAATCTTATAAGTTATAAGATTTATAATTATGAAGTTTAAAAAGAACGACTTTTGTAAAATAATCGTTTTATAAGTATTTAACTTATAATATGAACTTTTAGTTTATAATTGAGTTATAAACTGGAATAGATTAATAAAAGAATTTATAAAAAGGAAGTTTTTATAAATAAATAGAAATGGAATTTATAAACGTTGTTTTATAAATTCACAAATGACTTATTTTGACAAGAAAATTTGTTGGAACCTGTAAATGGAGTTATATTCACATTTTTGAATAGTGAATAATCCTTTGAATTAAAATGAATAAAAGGATGAAATTGTAAATGTAGTATATTCACATTTTTGAATAGTGAATAATCCTTTAAATTAAAATGAATAAAAGGATGAAATTGTTAATGAAGTATATTCACGTTTTTGAATAGTGAATAATACGTTAAAGAAAATGTTTAGAAGTGATGTTTTAAATAGAATTAAAACGATCTAATGATGTTTTTAAACATGTTGAGATTCGAAACCATAGATTTCAACATTTATTGTTGAAATAGATGTTTCGAGAAATAAAAGGGAATGGTGGACTATAACACTGTTGTTATAGTAAATAATTTCCGAAAGGAAATGTTTTGTATAGTATTGGGATTTATATATCTATTTTTAATTTCGAATCCCTATACTAGTGATTTTGGGACGTCGTAACGATGTTTTACGCAACATTCGTTTTGGCCCAAGTAAATATGTTTAAGAGAATGATTTCCTTAAAGAATGAAATATATACTTAATTTCGATTGAAGTATAGTGAATATTTTCTAAGTGTTGAAATTAAATAAAATTTGTGAATTACTCATGAATAAGTAAGTAGGGAAATGTTTTCCAATATAAAGTGAATATCTTAAGAATTTATCTTTTTGAAGATAAATTGAAATGAATAATCGAAATCGAATATTCATAGATATGTTGGATTATAAATTCACTAAGGAATTTATAAAGGAAAGGAGAATTTGTTTAAAAATAAATGTTGATTTATTTTTGAAGTATGAAATAATATATCTTGTAAAGATATTTTGAAAAATAAAAATTTGGGAAATTATTTGGAATCTAGTGATGTTGTGCATATCCAGTGATAGTTCAATAACCGACTATCAATATTTCCCTTTGAATGGGTATTTGATGTGATTTGTTTGAATGTGAATGCCACACTTATTTTTGAATAAGCGCTCACTGTTCGGGTTAACCGGGAAAGGACCATGGGGTCGTATAACCCATTCCGAATATGTGATACGTCGTTGTGAATTGCATTGAAGATCGGTGTTGAAGACCGAGTATTTGCGAAAACGATAGGATGACCTATCGATTGTCTCTGCACTGGGTAGCTCCTGGTATAGAGATTCCTTAAGTGATGGTAAATTCGATCGGGATTGTGAATACCCGGATTGCAAGGGCTTCGTAAGAAGTGCCTTCGGTTTTGTTCGAGCCCGGAACAGACTTGTATGGATTGTATGTCTGACATTACAAGTTGAGATATAAAGCCGATTTCTTTCAAATATATTTATGTTGGTGGCGGAGAATTTATTCTTTTAGCTTAACACCCTTCTCTGAGACGTACGTGCTCAGAGGTTATGTAGTTGAATGTTATCAGCGATATATTCCCAATTTGGTAATGTGACATGCTGAGTGATGCTGAAATGATCATTGTGTTGATTATTTGTGATAGGATCATTTATTTGATCGTCTATCCTTGTGATCATTGTGTTGATCATTTGTTGACCCAAAGCATGGCTTTTGTATAAAGTATGTTTTTGTGGACGTGAATTCGTCGAGCCTCACACCCCGTGAATGGTCAAAACAGGAAAGATGCGGCAAGGTTATGAGGGGTAGCGCCCTTTAGGATGTGTCCATTTCCTTCTGGAAAAGGGTGGTATCATGGTATGGAGCCCAGATACTTACTCATGTTGAAAACACTTTGTTATGATTGTGTGAATTGATTACGAGCGCTCGGTGAAAAGGTCCGAAAGGACCGGGGGATGGCATATTCGGTCAGTTGTTACTCAGTTAGGGGTAACCCGGCCTTGTGTTGGTAGAGATCCGGTTTGGTTCTCGGGGATGTCCATCCAGAGGCATTCTCATGTGGCAATGGGAAGTTCCTTGGCCTGATCATTCGTTGGAAATCCAATTCCCAATACGAAACTTGTACGGTATTAGTTGTAGAACCTATCATTCACTTATGGTGGTCACCACTGTTTGGATGGTAGCTATAGTAGGCATAGTTCGAAATGTCTATGTTGGCTAAGATTTATATTCTACTTTCGAAATGAATTTTCCTACACTATACACTAATAATAATATCAAATGTTATTTTAAATGCGTATCAAGCATCTTTGACTATCATAAGGAGAAATCTCCTCCGATTCTGCGTTTGCATTGTGTGTGTGTGCGGGAGGCCTTATGGTAGTCTCATTTTTAAAAGCATTGCGAATTGAATTTAAAAATATCTCTCTATTTTGATTTTTAAAGATAAATAAACTGTTTTGAGTTCTCACACCAGTCACATGACTGACTTGGAGTTTATTGTTTTCCTTCCTAAACTCTGGGTGCCCACCAATTTCCACACGGGCAGTCAAGAGTTAAGGTTTATCAGGATATTCTGGATATTCTGGAGTTGCTGGAGGCAAGATGGATGGCATGGCGTATTACTACTATATAGTATTTCTTTTTCCGCTGCACTGTTTGATGTTGTTGATGTTGTATACTCTGATGATATGATGTAATGAAATGTATGTAATGTAATAACTGATATAGTTCTTTGTTTAAAGATTATTCATTTATTATTATATGTTGTTCCGCTGCGAATTGTGAGATTCTGATGTTGTTCAGTTGTTTTCCATTCCGTTCTATGTTCTCTATTTTTCTATTTTCTTTCCTCCCTATTTTCTATCTTCTTCTCTCTTCTTCTTTCTTTTTCTTTTCTTAAATTCTTTTTAAAACCCATAACATTCCGGTTTGTGACCTTCGATTTCTCGGCAGTCGATAAAGTGAGTATCGGTGTTGAATTTTCGAAAGTCGAAAATTTTCGGGGCGTTACATTTGAAGAAGAATAGGAAAAAGAAAGATAAGGCAAAGAAGAAATGTTTATATAAACAAAAATTTTGATTTAATTTAAAATAAAAGAAAAAGAAATTTAAATGAGACACTTGTCTCTATTCTTAACATTTGTACTATAGTTTATTTTATAACTAACACATGTTAATAAGGTGTCTTAAGAGACCTACACATGTATTTTAAGTATTTAAATTTTAATTTAAAATTGTTTATACAAGTTTAGTTCCTTTAATAAGAACTTTTAAATCTTATTTTAATCTCTTGTGTATATGTAAATGAGTTTATCCCTTTTCTTTTATAGAAAAAAAAAACAAAACAATTTTATAAATAAAAGCCTATTCAAATACTTTTAAATATTTATTCCTTAAAACATTAAATTCAAACTTTAAATTAATTTATCAGATCAAATTTTAATAATCAAGTTATATATGGATGCATATATAATTCTATTAAAATTAAAAACAACAATTTTATTCCTTACAAAATCTATTTATGTTCAAAAGAATTTAAGTATTATAATTTTTATTTAAAAATAAAAAATTAAACAATATTAAATAATTTATAAAAGAGATTATAAATTTCCTTTATCACTCAATATATTAAATTCATAAGTAAATTGTATTTTAAATTCTTATATAAAATTTTCAAGCAATACTTTAAAAAGAAAATAAAACAAAGCTTTGATGTTAATCAAATTTAAGTTCATATTTAAGTTAATTAAAAATATAAATTTAAACAGATAAGATTTTCCTTAATATAAACCATATAATTATTTATTTGAATTGCTTTGAAAAATTATATGTTAAATTTAAATAAAATTTCCAATTTATCAAATCTAAATTAGAGCTAGAAAATTAATTCATTCACTAAATTCAAAATCAAATTTTATCAACTTACAATATATACAAATATATATATTATAAACAGAAAACAATTTATTTATTTAAAAAGATAAAATCTTTCAATTTAAATGTTTATTAAAACATGATTATTAAATCAAATTCCAAATTTGATATCAAAATTATTAAATCAAATTAAATTTATAACACAGATTATTAAATTTATATTGCCCAAATTTCCGGGATATCACAAAAACCATAATTCCATACTATGATAAGTATGTAATTAAAAATCAACAAGAGATTAATCAATATCACAAGAATCTTCTCAAAGATCAAAAGGAATGTCATACTCCTTATTTCATTCACCAAGCCACAAATATTGACAACATATAAATGCCAACCATAAAATTGGTGAAATTCAAATTCTAGAAATCATCAATAGAAATCCAAGAATCACAAAAAGGGGGAGGCCTATCACAAAACGGGAGCACGAAAACTCACTAACACGTGTATCACAAAACGGGACGCTATCCCATGGTCGCTAACCATAGAGCCGGTACAACGACGTAGTACAACGGTACGCCCGAGGAACCAGAAACTCATAAAATTTAGGAACAACGACGTAGTATAACGGTACGCCCGAAGATCCGAAATCCATAAAAACATGGGTCGCTAGCCCACAAAAATTGGGTCGAAACCCCAAGAAATAAATAGGTCATTAGCCTATAATAAAATTGAGACAAAAATCAATAAAATGAGGTACCGTCCCCTTCGTGGACAAAGAAACATAGCATAGCGCTAGTCTAAAACACAAAAATGATCCTCAATGATCATCAAGAAAGTGTCAATTACTCTAAGCTAGAAAATATATGAGCTTAGCTTCATGTACCATAACCACTAGCTTAACTTAAATATTCACGAACAAATTGTAGATCTCCACTCGAAAATTGTCACAAGAGGTCCAATCGAATAAGTCCAAGAATTAACCAACGAAGTTAACGCAAGCGTTTCATACCACTTGTTTTACTAAGCCGTTTAATTAGATTTCTCATACGAGTGAGGTAAAGGTTTGTATATAATAATAGATTAGAAAACGGTTTAAGAAACGTGCTTTGTAATAAAATAGTGTTCAAATCGTTTTGATGAAAGAGTTTTGATTTTTACTACTAGTATGAAACCATTATATTTTTAAAGTGACAAATCACAAAAATGATTGTAGAAACAATCAATCACAAAAATTCACATTCGAAGACGTGAATTTATTCCAAATAAATCAATATCAAATCCATCAAAATGGATATTTCCCAAAATTCCAAAAAAGAAGTCATCAAAGTCGAATAATTGATAGCATCAACTAGGAATCAAAGGAACCGATAAAAATTGGAATCCGAGCAATAATATGCAAAAATAGTCATAATAGACAAATTGGAGTATGTCAGTCGACTGGCTCACTGAGTTCAGTCGACCGATCACAGTCCTTGAAAATCTATGGGATACTGATCAGTCGACTGAACTCAGAGAGTCAGTTGACTGACTGCAGGGAAACAGAGCCCCATGGCTCTACAGATGGCCCTCGGAATGCATAATAGCTACAGCCAGTCGACTGACTAGAAATGTCAGTCAACTGACTGGAGCCTAGGCAATTTTCCGGTCTATATGATTGCTATGCAATCTCCTCCAATTTGCGACCTAACGATCAATGGCGCTAGGGATTTATGCCAAACGGCAACCCGGCCCTATAGGCTCTTCGATGCATCACCAAAAACAAGTCCAAACAACCAAGTTATGAATTTTGAAGAAGTGAACTCAAAACATTAAAATTTGGAATATTCACAAAACCAATCCAAATCAAAATCAAATACACATGAATAAGTGTTAGGAATTCATACACAACAATCAAAGATAATCATAGGCTTAGATGTGAGATAAAAATCACACCTTTTCACAAAGATAAGAAAGGAGAAGCTTGAAAGCAAAGGAAGAATCAACCACACTTCAACACAACCCAAATGAGCTTGAATCTAAGCTCAAAAGAAGAACATTCCCAAAGTTAGGTTTAGGATTTTTTGAAATTGAAAGGAGAATGAGTTGGAGAAGAATAAGATGATGCTTACCAATAGCTTCTCTTTGGATTTGGAACTAGAACTTGATTTGCAAATGGAAACTAGGGATTGTAGTTTTAATTTCCCATTCCTCTCTCCATTGTCGCTAAAGCTTGAATATTAGGAAATAGAAATGAAGTAATTAAGAGAAGAGGGGTCAAGCTTGGGTCTAATGGGCTGAAACCAAAACCAAAGCCCTAGGTGAAAAAGTAGCAAAATTATACTAACTCCAAGCATATCAATGTTTATACCAAAAAGATCGCAAACGTCATTTTGAACTCAATGGGGGTGGTCTCGAGTCCTAATTTGACTGTTTGCAAAAAGTAGCTTTTCGGACTAATATTCGACTAACGACGAAATATTTAAATAAAATATTTAAATACTCGATCGTAAAATATGCGGGTTGTGACAAAAGTAGATTAAGGGAAGTGTTGTATCAATAAAAGAAATTTGAAACTTGTTAACGAATTTATGACGAGAATAAAATATAAAAATGTTGATGTAAGATAATGAATATATTAATTCAGTGCCATCCCGATTAATTGAAACATATTTATATAGCTTTATTTGATTGTAATTTGTAAGTAGGGAAATAGATTCAAAGTTATATAAATTGTTTGAATGATAAGTAAAGTGCAAATTTGATATAATCAATGTTAGTATAAATTTAAGGAATAATTGGGAACCACATTTATGAAATAATAACGAGAAAGCAAGATAAACAATGCTAATTTAAATTTATAATTAATGGATCTAATGAAATGACAACATTTATTGTAAGTAATGAAAGCTTATTTATGTAAGAAACGAAGACAAACATTAAGAATTATAAATGTTATAATAAACCTTAGTATATTGTAAAGTTTATGGTAACGTCTATTATAACAAATTGGTTTACTAAATCAAAATAGGAAATCAATCAATTTATTGGGGACTGATTAACTGATATTCATTTAAAATAAATGGGTTTACTGTTAGAAATTGAAATTAGATACTACGATAAACGGGAATTTAGATGAAATTGGAAATAATGTCAACTCTACTTATAATATGACAATTGGTTGATTTAAAGATGGAAACCAAGATTTACTAATTTAATTGAATTATAAAATTCCATAATTTAATTTATTGCAAATGAATGAAATTTAACATTTAATTATTACGTTAATAGAAATTTAGATGAATTCTGAGAATATTAAGGTTATAGATTTGAATCCAATGCTAATTTCATCCGTTGGATAATAATGAAATGAATAGTAGAATGAAAAATAATTTAATACAATTTTTGAAAATTTAATTTATAATTTGAATATAATGAAATTAAAAATTTTGACACTGCAATTGATAGATTTATCAACTTTAAATTGACATCTAAACTTATTTAAATTTATTGTAGATGATTAAGAAATATAAAAGTGATAAATTTGTCAATTATAGAATTAATATTTCAAATTGGATTTAATTAATTAATTTAAATTTATTTAATTAGTGTAAAAATAGCCAGTTTGGCCACTGACTCGGATTTCGACCAAACAAGTTCCATCGGATCCGTGACAGTGAATTATTATAGGATTTCAAGTTTCATATCGATCGGACTTGTCGTTTGATCGTACGATCGAGAAACGCCTTGAAATCAATTAAATTGAAATCAATTGAAATCAATTTGAAATTATTGATTTTAGCATAACATCTTCATACGATAGAATTTGGACTAGAAACTTTTTCCATCGCGTTCAAAATATTTTAAAACATCTACTTTGATACATGGGTTGACCCAATTTCGTTCCAGAGTCAGAACAGGCTTTTTGGGCCATTTCGTCGTTAGCGCGTACATCTATTTTATCTGATCCATTCTAATTTCTGACCTACCTATATAAACCCCGTTATAAACCCTAGCAGCCTCTGTTCCTCATTTCTATACATTCTATTCCTCCTCTTCCTCAATGGTAGACAAAATTCTATATTTTCAGATCCAATTGCAAATCAAATCCAAAGCAAAATTTCAAAGTCCTCAGAAAAATTTGGAAAAAATATATATCGATGCTCTCAAAGAGGTAATCTTCTGATGTGTTTTGTTTTTCGATTCGAGTCTCCGGGTATCTAGAATTTAGTGAATAACTTTCGGTCGTTCATAAGTGGTCGATGGATTGGACGGTGGTTGTCGTTGGTTTGTCGATCAGGTTGCGCAGAAGTGTAGAGGGAGGCAACGCAAGTGGATCTAGCGATTTCAACCGTGCTCTAGGGTTTGGAATTCGTCAAATTTTAGCCATCTTGCCGTGGTTTGGAGGCGCGGTGGGGGGAGGACGGTGGCGTTGGAGCTCACCACAGGTAGCGCATGCGGATAGTGGTGGGAGGCGCCGCTTCTGGTGGTGGTTGATCGGAGAATCGTTGTATGTGGGGGAAGCAGTTTTTGGCGGCTGTGGGTTTTGCGTGCATGAGCTAGGGTTCGGTAAGCGCTAGCGTGGGTTGTGTACGCGTACAGATGTGGCTGACGTGGCCTTAGAAAGGTAGGGTAGATGTTTGTTTAAATTTATTTTTACTTTAAATTCAATTTTACATACGTAGTCCGTTTCACGCGTGGTTTTCTCTGCTAGGTTTGTATTGGAATTCCAAAGATTTTGGCGCATGTTTGGATGGATTCTGAAACTATCCAATTTTTGGGTTTAAATTGAATTTAAATTCAAAATGTGAGTGTTTTAACCAACTCACAACTTCGAAAATTTTTTATGTTTGTTAAATTAATTGTTGATGTGATTAGAAATTTATTTATGACTGTTTGGCATATTTTTAATCATCATCTCAGTTAAATTGCATTTATTTAATTAAATCTTTATTTAATTTTTCATTGCATATAAACTGCCAGTTAAATTGTTATTTATTTATTTTTGCATATAAACTGCCAGTTAAACAGTTAATTAATTTATTATTGAATATAAACTGCTAGTTAATACCTATTGTTTATTATTCGTTCTATATTGATGATATTGTTTGAATTGGATGGTGATTGTGATAAATTGTTGATGGTTGATATTGGATGAATGGATGCTGTATTTTATATTGTTACAAACTGCAAGTTATTATGCATTTTCATTTCATTCGGGATTGCGGTTTGAAATGATATATAACCGTATTTTATTTTTAAATTACGGATTGAAATGATAAATATCTGTATCACTTGACCATAGGGTAGAAAATTATATACAGACACCGCGGTTATATATATATATATATATAATATTTTGAAATGATTTTCTATGGTTTTGGAAAGAAATATACGGTTTAATAAATATTAAATTTTGATGTTATATAAATATTATTTTATATATGTATATATAGTTAAATCCTTGAATTTAAACTATGTATAAAATTGATAAATAAAAAATGAGTTTAATAATGGGGTTTGATTGTATTATATTCTATGGTTTAGTACCTATTTGAGATATTGTATATATAGAGTTTTTAATTGACTTAAATGAAATTTAATTTGGAAGATAAATATGAAATTGGTTTAAATTGAATTATTTAAGAATTGTACTTGAATAGATTTTGATCTGGAATTTAAATAAAAATGGATATTTTAAATGGATATTATTCTTATAACTTGATTTGGTTTAAAGTAATTTAAATGAACATAAAGTTGAGATGAATTAATTTATCAAGTTAAATAAATTGAAAGAATATCCAGTTATTTGAAGTTAAAAGATTTACTTAAATTATATGGGATTTATTATGTAAACGTTTCAAATCTAAATAATAGAAATTGAATTTGATATATGGAATTATCAAAGAATTAGTTTTGAAATGGTGGAATATTTAAAGCTTTTAAATATATGGAAAATTGAAATGGTTTATTTGGAGGTTCAAATTTGAATTTGGAATTTATTTATGAAATTAAAGAAGCTATTTTATTATATAAAGTAATTTAATATTTAAACCATTTAAGTAATTGAAGTTATGTTTCAAAGCTATGGGTTTTAAAGGTATATAGATTTGAAAGTGCTACAATTTTAGAAAAATATATATTTGAAATAAAAATGATGTCATATTGATTTGGGTTTTAAAACGAAAATGATATTGTATTTTAATGGTTTTGAAATGAAATATTTATTCTGGTTTTGAAGTATAATTATTTTAAATTGACCGCGATGTTATAATAACGTTTGGTTGTTGAAGAGACCGGGATCGGAAGTTGCAATACTCTCTGCCAACCCCGAAAACCATTTTAACAACCATGTACCCGGTGGAGATTCCAGAATGAAGTCGGATGGTGGCGGTGTGTCCTTTGAGGTAAATACGTGGACCCGACTCCGGTGAGTTGGCATAAGGTGGCTAAAACAGGACCGATTCTCGGGCCAATGAGGTAGGACCTTTGATCGGACACATCCCTTCGATATTATACTTTGACTTTTGGGTTGATTCGGTGGCCAATTTTGATTTTTTTATTTGGGGGTGTGGCTCGAGGTGGGCGGTTGCTGCGCGTTACGCCTTACCACCAGCCCGGATGCGTAATTGGTATATCTACCTTGCATTGCCTAGTTGTGCCATGTCACCTACCCTATCGCGCCTTTAACGAGTTTGGTTTTCTCCCGTAGTCCGTGTGGTATCCTCTGGTGGCTTTCTGATCAAGAGGGACTATGATATTGGATGGACTACTAGGACTATTACATGTTAAGGGGAATATTGGGTCACTCCTTAACGCTATTTAAAAGTGTGTTTATTTTATTGTAGACATTACTATAATTGCGAAATATTACTACATAGTAAATAGTTTAACGAATCCTTAGGAGATGTGAATACCGAGCATCTCTTGAGTTACTGCACTCACGCCAGACACTGGATAGGAGACGTCAAACCCCGTAAACATCTCCGACGCCGTCACACTCACATTTATTTCAGTTGATTTAACTTACATAAGATCTTTTAGTTCTGACTCGAGTGTTTTGTCTTTTCAATTTGCTCAGGTCGGCCTGAGCATTTCAGGATTTGAAGACCTTACTTCTGGAGGACGAAGACTAAGATTTTACTACTATTACCTATTATATTATTCCACTACACTATTGTATTCCGCTGCATTATTGATATTCTATTGTATGTACAACTCCGATATATATTGTAAGTTTAATTAAATATTTTGAAAAATAGCTTCATGAACTGTATATTTGATTATTATATTTTTCCTTCCGCTGTGAGATTCTGTTTTGTTTTTATTTCTTTCTTGGTTTTCTTATTACCCTATAACAATCTGCCCTTCTGTATGTTTTAATTCTGACGTGTGTGGTTTATCGTCGATTTAAAGGGTACGAAAAGGCGAGGCGTTACACAAACGAACTTTAGAATAAGGAAAAATCGTTATAGGCTGAAATGATAGGTCTGAGCGATTTTTATTTATTTTTATTTACTTGGGATTGCGGGTTTGAAATGATAGAACCCGGGTTTTCATTTTAAACTGCGGATTGAAACGATATATATCTGTATCACTTGACCTAGGCTAGCAAATTATATACAGACCCCGTGGTATATTTTTAAATGATTTTATTAAGATATGTATTTTTAAAAGTATGAAATTTTGATTAAAATATATATATTTTATGGTTTTGTGAAGGTTAAATCTTAAGTTTTTAATTTGTGAATTTAAGCATGTAAATTTGAAATAAATGTGATTTTCGACTTTAAATTTTATTTTAAAAAAATATAAGTAGATAATGGAAATTAAATTTAAAGTTTGAAATGATATTTAAAGTAAAATGACAAGTTTTAATTAATTTATAAGTTAATAAACAGTGAAATTTTGACTTAATAAATGAATTGAGTTTTAAAAATTGAACATTTGATTTTAAAATTTTATTATGATAAATCATATGTTAAAATGATTTAAATATGAAATTTAGAAGTCTAGAAATATGATTTATAAATTTTAAATAACAAGAATTGAAGTTTGATTTTTTTTGAAAAGTTAAAATAAAATATGAAATTTTATTTACAACATTTCCTAAAAATGTTGTAGTCTGATGACAACATTTTAAATGTTGTTGTTTTGAACGTAACTATGTTTGAAATAAATAAATATCTATTATGGCATTTTTATAAATGCCATTATTCTTGAACTAACTATTTTGGAAACTATAAGCTACGATAGCACTTTATAAATGCCGTCGTTGCTATATTTTGTCAATGTTTTGAAATGTTATAGATTTTAACACTGTTTGCATTATATTTTAAAGTGTTAAATGATTTAACTATTGGAATTGATTATTTGTGAAATATAAGGAGTTTTGAATATAATTTAATATTTAGATTTGAATTTTAAGGAATTTACATTGAATTTGAATTTAAATAAGGTTTACTTGGTTATGTGTTAAATTGAATGAAATCAAATAAGATAAATGAATTTTTGGAATGGAATTTTGAAATGTATTTTTGTAATGATATTTGAAATACTAAATGAATGACATATTTGATTTTTAAATGATATTTAAATTTGAATATTTGAAATTGAATTCAAATAATGATTTGATAATGAGGTTTTGAAGGATATGATATTTTAGTGATTTCAAAATGGTTTTTAATGATGTAATCTTTCTTTTGATAAAGAATGTGAATTTGGAATGGTATTTGATTTTGATAAATGAATATTTGAAGTTTATATTTGTATGAAAAGATATTTGGTTTAATTGTAATTTAAGTTTATTTAAAACAATATTGGATTCATGAAATGAATATTTCAAAACTAAATAATAATGAAATTAGATTTGAGATATGAATTTATGAAATTATAAAATTTAGTTTTGAAATGTAGGATATTAAAGTTTGGAAATATATTAAAATTGGATGGTTTATTTTGTAGATCAAATCTATATTTGAAATTTATAAGCTTTGAAAAGTTTTGTTGGAAAACTAAATTGAATTAAATTGGAAATTTGAAAATTGAGTTTAATTGAATAAATTTGAAAATTTCAAATGTATGGTTTCGAAATGTTATGATTTTCAAAGTGTAATGATTTTAAGTATTTTGGTTTCGAAAGAGTTATAACTTTGAAGTATTATGATTTTTGAAAGGTGAATACATGTTTGAAATGAAAATGATATCGTATTGATTTGAATATAGTTTTAGAATAAAAATGGTTTTGGTTTCAAAGTATAAACTATTTTGTTTTGAATATAGTTTTGAAGTAAAAAATGGTTTTGGTTTTGAAGTACAAACTATTTTGATTTGAATATAGTTTTGAAGTAAAAATGGTTTTGGTTTCGAAGTATAAACTATCTTGAAAGGAATATAGTTTTGAAATGAAATGATTTGATTTTTGAAGTATAAACTATTTTGAATTGACCACGACATTATAATAACATTTGATTGTTAAAGAGATCAGGATCGGAAGTTGTCATACTCGCTACCAACTCTAAAAACCACTTTAACAACTGTGTACGCGGTCGAGGTTCCAGAATGAAGTAGGTTGGTGCGACGTTCTGGAGGTATATTACGTGGACCCGACTCCCGTGAGTTGGCTTAAGGTGGCTAAAAAAGGAGCGATCTTGGGCCAAAAGAGGTAGCTCCTCTGGTCGGACACACTTCTTCGATACTATACTCTTACTTGTGGTTGATTAGATGGCCATCCTCCGATTTTGATTGGGAGTGTGTTCTGGGGTGGGCGTAGTGGCTGCTAAGTTACCACCAGCCCGTGTGCGTAATTATATATCTACCCTGGCATTGCCTTGTGTGCCGTGTCACCTACCATACCGAGCTTTTACTATGAGTTTGTTTCTCTTCCGTAGCCCGTGTGGTATCCTTTGATAGTCTCCCAATCTGGAGATATCATGATATTGGAGGACTACCGGGACTATTATTGTAACGACCCTGGATTTTGGCCCTATTTATTTTAATAAATATTCAAATCAATTTAAATAAAATGTAAACTTATTCATTTGAAACATATAATTTTGAGATAATTACCATTGTTTATATAAATGGTATTTTTAAAAAAAAGGAAATTGATTTGGAAGTTTAATAAATTTTCTCAATAATATTCATAATAAAATTTGTCTTTATGATTGAATTAAAATATATTACTTTGTTTATATTTGGTAAGTATACATATGAATGATAATGTGTGAAATAGAATTAAAATATAAATGTGAAATATAAGTCAAACTTATGCATATAATTTTAACTAAAATACAAATGGAGACAAATATAAATAAGTATAAATGTAAATAAATATTTTTCATAATTTAAATATTTATAGTTAAATACAAATAAAATAAATATAAAGAATGAGTAAACTCACGAATATAATTTAAATATAGACAGTTAAAATATAAATATAAGAATATTAAGTAGAACAAATGATTATAACTGAATTAAGACAAAGTATAGAATAGAATAAAAACAATGTATAAAATAAAATAACATAGATAAACAAGCATACAACCTAAACTTTTAATTTGAGAGCGTATGATAAAATAAGCATAACGTAGAAAATAATAAAACAAATTAACTTCAAATACATATGAATTATTAAGTTAGAATTTTAAGTCAAACTAGTGTATATGAATCAAGAAAGACGCACAGGTCTCATATATTACCTGCAACTATACTTACATACAAAATTCTTTTACATAACAAAACATGATAACTATGCAAATATTTTAATAATTATGCAAACTAATTAAGGTACAAAGCAAAACAAAAAAAACGAACAAATGAATGGCTTTATATGCAAGCTTTGTTAGCCTGCAAAGTGAAAAGGAACAAATCTGCCAATATCTTTGTACTTAATATATGTGTCAGTCAATACTTATTGGTGTTTACTAATTCAAAAACATGAACATTTAATTGCTATCTCTCAGCCGAAATTTCATAATGCATCTCAGGCTTTAGTACATAACAATAAAATAAAAATAAAGCAAGATATTTTGTCAAGTAAAAGCCTGTTCAATGAAGAAGTTTCTGTCCAGATGAAGCCTTCCCATTCTGTTCTTACTTATATGTATCTATCATGCTATTGCAAGTTCGTGAAACAAAAAAAAAATGAAACCAGAGAAATAGAAACACCTGAGAAATAAAGACTAGAAAAGAGGGACAAATTCAAATTTAAAAGAAGAAGAGCAGATTCTTGAATAAGTTTCAGGCAGTTTTATCTGCAGCTTTCAAGATATAAAAGGGGTTTTCTATTCAACAATTGTTTGAGGTGAGTAAACATCAATCTTAAGTTTAAGTTTAATAAAAATTAGTAAAGATAATTCATTTATTATGTGGTATTGTATCTTGTTGGTCTGGAATATAATTCCGTGTGTATTATGTGATGCTCTGTATGTTACAGTTTGTACATTCTCATCAAAACTCAAGTTATTCTCATCTAATTATGTAAAGCTTAGAGTTTTTATTTTTACAAACAAGATGTTTAAAACCTAAATCAAGATGTTTAAATTTGTTTAAGCATGTTGCAAGAACAGTAAACCTGAAACCATGTCTCCAGGAAATGAAAAGAAAAAAAAATTGTGATAAGTTCAACTGATAAAATAAGTTAATTTAGGTTTATAATTTGAAACATTACTGGAATTCATGATTTTTGAAACAAAAACGAAGTCCTTTACTTAAGTATTTCACGAGCAGTTTGATGTTGAATGGAAATTGAAATTTTATCAAATTTGAGAAAATTACTCATTATAAAATACTGAAATTCGAATCGAAGCAAGTATGAATGTGTGTGATCTTAGGAAAAATATTCAATAATTTTTCCATTGCATAGAAATCGAATACGAGATCAACATAGGGTTTTCTGCGCGTTTTTGTACCTGTCTGTAAATTGAGGGAATCGACGTGTACACATGATCGAGTGGATAGAGGCTCGGGTGGAAGGTTTCTGGTGATGTTGACAAGGTGTGGTCGAGATGGCATCGCCTCCGGTGGACGTACTTGGGAGGCGTGGCGTCTTGTTTGCAGTGTGGTCGACAGTCCCTTCCATTCGAACTGCAAAATTTTGAATTGGAATTTCTGGTGGTTATGCGATCTTGGATTTCTCGTATTCGTGCTAGCTTGGATTTGCGCGCAGTCTCAGATGGTCGCCGGAGCCACGAGCGGCGATGTACACGTGTACAGCACATAGGTGTATCAGTGGTTGAAGGATGGAAAGGTGGGCATTGTCGCGAGTTCTTCTCGGGGTTTATTGGTTTGCGCTTCGAGTTTTTACCTAGGGGGGTGATTGCGTGAGTTCACTGTAGCGTGTTTAAAGTATAAACTTAAAATAAAGAAAGGGGGAGTAGATGAAGTTGCGTGGGAATGGAGGGGAGACTAGGGGAAATTCTGTAGGCAACTCGAAGGGCAATCGAGTAAGGATGGGGGAAGCCTCGGGTTAATATTTGCTTTGAACTGTTGTTTTTAAAATAAAAGGGGAGTTAGGTAAATTTTGGGTTTCCCCGGATTTAAACAGTGTAAGTTAATAAATGTTGACGATTAGGATTATTTTTATATACTAGTTTAATTATTAGTTATTGCATAACAATGTCTAAACTCTTAACTAATATTTTATTAAGTGATTAATTTAAGTTAATATAAGATTCATTATCGTTTGAGATTATAATTAATAATAAGTTAGTCTCCAAAATTTAAGGAAAACTTTTAGTGTTTAATTTAGTTGAACGACTAATATTAATTAATTATTTTAGAAAGAAACTAAGGATAATTACATTAGAATTATAATTAGAGATTCGTTAATCAATGAACCTTGTGATTGATTAAATTGTAATTAACTACTTAAGTTAATTAATGAATGCTTAATAGATGATTAATTAGGTAATTTAATTACGAATTAATAATTCATTAATTAAGTAACTAATGGTTAATAAATGGATAATTAAGTTCTATAAGTTAATAATTAAAGTTATTAATTAATAATTAAGAATAATTAACTAAGTAATTAAGATATAATTATTAATTAAGAGTTGATTATTACTTAAATAATTTGTAATGGAATAAGTAATGAATTATTAATTAATGATTAATCTAACAAGATCAAGAGGTTAATCCTCAAGTAATTAATTTAATTAACTTGATTAAATTGAGAACTCAAGATGATTGCTTATGGATGTTGTATGTGTTGTACATTTGTTTATGTATTTTATTGATGATATTCTGTGATGCTCTCTGATATGCTTAAATATATCCATGGCAGTTGTGTATGAATTATCTGTGATAAGTGTGATATTAATTCAATTGTTGAATTTAAATTATTAAACTATTTAAGTTAAGTAGACAACTTGGCCTTTAAAATGGCGTTTGGATTTCGATGAGACCGGGATCGGGTATCCAATTGATATTCCGAAAACCACATCGATCCAAATTAAACGATAGGTCGTGAATTCTTAAGCGAAGATCAAGATGGTGCTTTCAGAATGCAAGGATTATCGTCGTTGACTCTGAGGGTGATTCCAAAAGGAGTGTGACGAGATAATTCCTTTGGTTTCGTTCGAACCCAGAATGAACTTGTATGGATTGAATGCTTTCAACACATCGTCAGGCGGACGATGAGCATTCTAAGAAATATGTCCTATAAGGGTAATCGCAGCCTCAAGCCTCATCAACCGGGAATGGCTAAAACAGGGGAGGTGCAGCAAGGTTAGGTGGGTCATGCCCAAGCAGGACGAGATATACCCCTGTCTAGATGTCCCTTTATTTCGGCTGTGTGGGCGGTTGGAAATGCGCACCAACTGCGGGGTTATCTTGTTCGGGACTGTTCAGTAAGGAATGGTTCCGACCTTCTGTTGCAGGGGAGTTAGGGTGGCTCCTCGGTACTGTGATCTAGACCACGTACTGTGACGGGCGGTACCCCAGTAGCCTTGCCATTGTATGGGATCCAATGTCCAATAAGCGCCGTACGTTTTGATTGTGCCCAACTACGTTGGAATGTGAGATGTAAGCATTTCAGCTATTTCTGTATTTTACTTGAAAACCCTAGACACTATTATAATATCACTAGATTTCCTATAAAATGTTTTGGTTAGCGTAAGGTAAAAACTTACCCGTATTTATTTGTAGGGAGTCTTACGTGATACCTTTGTTTTAAAAGGATTTTCAAAATTTAAACAATTTAAACTGTTTACTCATACCAGACCCATGTCTGACCCGGAGTTTATATTTTGTTTTTCATAAACTCTTGGGTACCCAAATTTTTGCGGGTAGCCAAGGGATTTAGGTTGGCTTTGACAAATTCTGGAGAAGCAATGGAGCAGGAGGCTTCAGCGTTGTAGATATCTATCTAGTTCCGCTGTGTTAATTGATGTACTGTATCTCTGATGTATATAGTGACAGATGTATGTATGATTGTCGTATATATTGATATTGTATAACTCTGATATATGAACTCTATGTAATAGTTATGTGATATATTATATTTTGTCCGTTCCGTTGTGAGATTCTGATGTTTTGTTTCTTTCTTTTCTATTCTTTTCTATTTCCATCCCTTTCTTTCTTAATGATGATGCGTCTTTCTAGTAGTGAGAAGGGCGGGTCGTCACAATTATGTGTGAAGGGTGATATGCGTAAGCCCAAAATGCTATTTTAAAGTAAGTTTATTTTACCATAGACATTATTGTAATAGCGCAATATTTCTACATAGTAAATAGTTTAACGGATCATTAAAGAATGGGCGATCCCAAGCATCCTTTATGTTACTGATGCATTTTGTTACTGTTCACTTGAGTTGATTTACAGTTCATAAGTATTTATATCCTGACTCGAGTGTTTTGTGTTTTGCTTCACGCACGAGTCAGATTGTGTGATTCAGCATTCAAGACTCATCTTCAGAGTTGGAGCTTTTCTTGAAGATCCAGCCATATATTCTGCTTTCAGTATTCAGTGATTTTAGTGATTTATTCTGATTTGTACCTGATGTACCTTGTTACTCTTCTGTTGTATTTTGTTTGACTCTAATGTATCTTATTTTTATATAGTAGCTTCACGAACTACTATCCCTTTTACTTCCGTTGCATTATTATTTACTCTGTGTCTGTGATCCGTGACTATTTATTTACTGTATATTCTGATATTTGTCAAATTTTATTTACAACACGGTATTTTGAGCAATTCAAGTCCGACATGTGCGGATGCGAACGGTTGAAAATATCGGGTCGTTACATTTGGTATCAGAGCTTTGGTAGCTCTAGGAAAATAGGGTAAACGTATTTACAGAATCACTTTTATTCGAGTTTAAATCTCTTCCTTTTTGACTCGATTCCTTTGAATTTTGGAACGTTCCCTGTAGTTCCAAAATCCATTTCGTGTCCCTCACTATTCGTTTTCTTTTGATTCTGGAGTATCCCATAACTCCACTTCGAAGGATCTTTATAATTAGTCGGCAGTCCCACCAATCTCAAATTGATTTGTAAAGGGGTGAAACTCCTTTATAATAGCATCGATTCACCAAGGATTTTATGTCCTCGGTTTAGATGCTAGTATCTCTTATTATCCAAACTCTATCTCCTGAGACCGAACGTTGATTTTCCCCTAGAAAATCCACAATGATCTTATTCTTTAAGTCACGGTTGACCTAGTTAAAGTTGCCCGCGATTTATACAAGCTCATCCATATTCCTATTTTGTTGTTTAACCATCTTATCTTTGTTTTCAACTTATCTTCAATCATTCTTGAAGTGTATTTGTAAACTAATATTTAAATTGTTTTATACATTGTGTTGTTTGAGTTGTTGATGTTAATTTGCGTTTCTGATCGATTCGTCTGATCAACGCTATCGATAAGATTTCCAAAACATTTGAACAGAGCAAACTGACACAATATGTTTTTCAAATTTAGTAATGAAATAAATTTTGTAACTATACTATATTTTATTTTTTATTGAATTGGTTGTTAAGAAATAATATTTGATCTTATATGTCATTATCTCTTGTCTCATATATAAGTAATGGAACTGTAAAGATGGTTATAAATTTATTTAGGAATTTAAAATGAATTTAAAACAAGAATTTGAGAATTTAATTTCCGATGGATTTCAAATCTTGTATTTAAAGTTTTAAAGGATATATTATTTAAAGTATTTTGGAATAGAAATTTGTTTTTAAGAATTTTAAAGCTTAAAATAAGTGCTCTTCTCTTTGTCGTTGGAAAATAATTTCGGTGATGACTGCAGCATCATCGATATTCATTTTTGAGTTTCGAAGTGAAGAGATTGTTCTGTAGTCTTACTATATTTTTGTTTTGGGGAATTTAATTCATTTGAATTTCTAAAATAAGACTGGATTTATAAAATATGCTGATATAAATTTAAATTGAATGGATATATATAGTATATGTGCATGTATTTATCTCTAAATAGTTTGGAATTTATCGAAAATTTAATTCCTAAATCTTATCTTGAAGGATAATTTCAAGTATAATTTCAAGATTTGGATAAATATTCAAGCTTCAAATTATTGAATTAGAAAGTTTTATCTGTATAATACACAAATTCATTCCAATATAACTTACCTAAATTATACCGTAGTTGAATATGTAATTGGATAATACACAATATAAAAAGATTTTATAAATAAAATTTGAGTGGTTATAATAAATGTTAAACACTTAAATTTTAGTTATAAAAAGATTAATAGAGTTAATTAAAGAAAAAGGGTAATGGAATAATTTACAATATAAAATGATGTTAAAGGAACTAAGAATAAATTAAAGCAGTTATAATAAGTGTAAATATATTTAACATAGGTGATAAAATAAATTGATAGGAATAAATTTAATTATAATTAGGAATAAAGAAGAATTATTTTATTGAGTACATTTTGAGTATATTAAATGATTTTTCTTTCAAATCCATGATTTTAAAGATTGTTTATCTAAGATAATTGGATGACAAGATAATGAAATTAGAGATAGTTAAGATTTATTTAACTTATGTAAGATTAATTTTTAATTTAAATTGAAATTTTCATGGTTCCAAACTTATGATCTTATTTTATTTTTCAATCTTTTTTTGGTGTTCCTTATTTTCGTTATCTTGCCACAGAATGGGGAGGCTATTGCTTATACCGATCTGTTTAGAAATCTTTCTATAATCTTTGATAATCTTTAGTACTCATCTTGAATTTGAGCACTACTTGCTGTCCATAGACCGTCGGTCAAGCGGAAAGGGTGAATTAGATTCTAGAAGAACTTTTCGTGCTTGTGTTCTTGATTCTGGAGGATCTTGAGAAGATCGTCTCCATCTTGTTAAACTTACCTACAACAATAGTTAACAGGTATAATTTCAATCTTCTTATCATCTTGTCTTAATCCTATTTCATTCTATTTCTGTGCTTCCCCGGACCTCATTCCTTTTCGGGGATGAAAAGTTTTGAGCGGGGGAGAGTGTAACAACCCTGTATTTTGTGATTGTTTTAATTGTATATTTTGATTATTTTAAATTGAAATTCCTAATTTAAAAACTTTATTTTTTTTATGGATAAAACTTTATTTTACATATTAAAATGAATAATTTTGTTATTTTAAATATTAATTTTGATTTGTTTGTGAATTATAATTTCAAACCTGAATATATTGAATATTTCCAGAAAATGTGAATTTTGGTCAATCAGGTCAAACATTGGCTTTTAAATTTAAAATTTAAATATTTTAAAATTTTAATTTTATCTTTTATTATTAAAATAAATTAAATTTCAAGAATACTGCTTTTCGTTTCGTTGAAATCCGATTTATATTGTGAAAGTTATGCTTTTTACAATATTGTGTGTAAAATTGATTTAATTATCAAAATTATTTATTTTAATTTATATAAATAATATTTTTTTATCATATCTTGTGTATATATGTGATATACGATATGTTCTGTAATTGTTTTATTTTAAACCATTTTTATAAGTATGGTTAAAATTTTCCAATGTTAAGTGTACATTGTTTATATTTTTAAATGCTAGTTTCAATATATTAGCTATTTCTTAATTATTTTCTATTTTTCCCTAAATTATATTTTCTTTTTCTTTTTCGTTTTATTTTTTTCAGTTTGTATTACTATTTTACTAAAGTTTATTTGGTTATTTTTAATTTAAAGGAAATAGAAAACAAAGAGACACAAACCTTTCACTTTCTAGTCTTTTCATCTCCTAGTCTCTTCATTTTCTTTTTTGCCTTTTCAATTCACCTTATGACCGTCCATTTTTTTCTATTACCATGATCTCATTGCAAATTCACGTGAAAACACTTTCTTGTCCACAAACAAAACTCACAGCTTAAAAGAAAAAAACAAAGAAATGCTAATGGCTTCACCCTTTTCATTGTATTTTCACCTTCCTCTTCTTCAAGCTTTGCTCAGCCTCTACTCCACTCCAACTCCACGACCATCACCTCTTCCATCTCCAGCTGCAACATTATCCTTTCCTCTGACCTTGACCTCGGTCGTGCCTCCATATGATGCTTGTACCAAAACTTTGCACAAAAACTCCACCAAACAAGTGCTAGCCGAGCCTATACTTCACATCACCTTCCTATTTCACTTTGGCCACCCCCTTAGCCACCACCATCACTTGCCACATGACCTTTGGCCATAGCTGCACCATCATGCTCCACTTCCAGACCTGCATAAGCTTGAGCCAAGCCCAAGCAATGACATAGGCCGAGCCTAGATGTTGAACCAAACTCCCTTATGCCTTGATCTTTTACATTTCATGCCTTGTAACTCCAACCACTTCACATTTTTGTGCTTGCCATACCTTTGTGATGCCAAACCAGACCCTTTTCCACCTGAAAACATATGTGGCCGAGACCTAAGCATGTATGGCCGAGCATACATGGAGTTGTGGTCAAGCAAAAATGGTTGAAAAGCCTGGTAATGTCATTTGTTGCTTCTACTTTTCTATTGTTTCAACTAATCTTTGTATTGTATATATATGTTTATATTGCTTTGTTTAATTTTTATGTGCAAGATCATATCTTATCTCTCATTCATTTGAATCAAAGTCGTGCCAAATCGTGCTTGTCGTGCCTTTGGAATCGTGCTTGTGTGTTGTTTTGGTCTTCAGCTTGAAAAAGTGAGTCTTTCTCACTCTGACATATTTACTTATGAAATGATGAATTGATAACAAGTGTTTAGTAATTAAAAATGTTTATGTAAGTAAATGATGATTTTATGATATGCTATGCCATGTTATTACCATATTAAACTGTTAATTATCACCTGACATTTGATATATGACATTATATTGTGACATTGACATTGTTTATATTGTTTATGCATATGTTCACACTGCAAGTTCCCTATTAGAATAGAATCACTATGGGTTGAAGTGATACATACCCGAACGAACTTTAGAATAAGGAAAAAATCGTTATGGGCTAAAATGATAGGTCTGAGAGATTTTTATTAAATTTTATTTACTTGGGATTGCGGGTTTGAAATGATAGAACCCGGGTTTTCATTTTAAACTGCGGATTGAAATGATATATATCTGTGTCACTGGACCTAGGTTAGAAAATTATGTACAGACCCCGTGGTATATTTTTAAATGATTTTATTAAGATATGTATTTTTAAAAGTATGAAATTTTGATTAAAAAAATATATATTTTATGGTTTTGTGAAGGTTAAATCTTAAGTTTTTAATTTGTGAATTTAAGTATGTAAATTTGAAATAAATGTAATTTTTGACTTTAAAAATTATTTTAAAAAAACATACATAAATAATGGAAATTAAATTTAAAGTTTGAAATGATATTTAAAGTAAAATGCCAAGTTTTATTTAATTTATAAGTTAATAAACAGTGAAATTTTGACTTAATAAATTAATTGAGTTTTAAAATTGAACATTTGATTTTAAAATTTTATTATGATAAATCATATGTTAAAATGATTTAAATATGTTGAAGTCTAGAAATATGATTTATAAATTTTAAATAACAAGAATTAAAGTTTTAATGTTTTTGAAAAGTTAAAAGAAAATCTGAAATTTTATTAACAGCATTTCCTAAAAATGCCGTAGTCTTGTGACAGCATTTTAAATGTTGTTGTTTGAACGTAACTACGTTTGAAATAACTAAATATCTGTTATGGAATTTTACAAATGTCGTTATTCTTGAACTAACTATTTTGGAAACTATAAGCTATGATAGCACTTTATAAATGCTGCCGTTGCTATATTTTGTCAATGTTTTGAAATGTTATAGATTTTAACACTGTTTGCGTTATATTTTAAAGTGTTAAATGATTTAACTATTGGAATTGATTATTTATGAAATACAAGGAGTTTTGAATATAATTTAATATTTAAATTTGAATTTTAAGGAATTTACATTGAATTTGAATTTAAATAAGGTTTACTTAGTTATGTGTTAAATTGAATGAAATCAAATGAGATAAATGAATTTTTGGAATGGAATTTTGAAATATATTTTTGTAATGATATTTGAAATAATAAATGAATGACATATTTCATTTTTGAATGATATTAAATTTGAATATTTAAAATTGAATTCAAATAATGATTTGTTAATAAGGTTTTGAAGGATAATATTTTATCGATTTCGAAATAGTTTTTAATGATGTAATCTTTATTTTGCTAAAGAATGTGAATTTGGAATGATATTTGAGTTCGATAAATGAATATTTGAAGTTTATATTTGTATGAAAAGATATTTGGTTTAATTGTAATTAAATTTATTTAAAACAATATTGGATTTATGAAATGAATATTTAAAAACTAAATAATAATGAAATTAGATTTGAGATATGAGTTTGTGAAATTATAAAGTTTAATTTTGAAATGTGGGATATTAAAGTTTGGAAATATATTAAAATTGGATGGTTTATTTTATAGATTAAATTTATATTTGAAATTTATAAGATTCGAAATTTTTTTTTTTGGAAAATTGAATAGAATTGAAACTGATGGTTTGAATTACAATGGAAATTTGAAAATTGAGTTTAATTGAATAAATTTGAAAATTTCAAATGTATGATTTCAAAATGTTATGATTTTCAAAGTGTAATGATTTCAAGTATTTTGGTTTCGAAAGAGTTATAACTTTGAAGTACTATGATTTTTGAAAGGTGAATATATGTTTGAATTGGAAACGATATCTTATTGATTTGAATGTAGTTTAGGAATAAAAATGGCTTTGGTTTCGAAGTATAAACTATTTTGATTTGAATATAGTTTTGAAGTAAAAATGGTTTTGGTTTCGAAGTACAAACTATTTTGATTTGAATATGGTTTTGAAGTAAAAATGGTTTTGGTTTCGAAGCATAAACTATCTTGAAAGAAATATAGTTTTGAAATGAAATGATTTGATTTTTGAAGTATAAACTATTTTGAAATGACCACGGCGTTATAATAACGTTTGGTTTTTAAAGAGACCTGGATCGGAAGTTGTCATACTCCCTGCCAACTCCGAAAACCACTTTAACAAGTATGTACGCGGTGGAGATTCCAGAATGAAGTAGGTTGGTGGCGACGTTCTTGAGGTATATTACGTGGACCCGACTCTCGTGAGTTGGCTTAAGGTGGCTAAAACAGGAGCGATCTCGGGCCAAAAGGGGTAGCTCCTCTGATCGGACACACTTCTTCGATACCATACTCTTACTTGTGGTTGATTAGATGGCCATCCTCCGATTTTGATTAGGAGTGTGTTCCGGGGTGGGCATAGTGGCTGCTACGTTACCGCCAGCCCGTGTGCGTAGTTGGTATATCTACCTTGGCATTGCCTTGTATGCCGTGTCACCTACCATACCGAGCCTTTACTACGAGTTTGTTTCTCTCCCGTAGCCCGTGTGGTATCCTCTGAAAGTCTCTCGATCTGGAGATATCATGATATTGGATGGACTACTTGGACTATTATGTGTGAAAGGTGATATGGGTAAGCCCGGAACGCTATTTTAAAGTAAGTTTATTTTACTGTAGAAATTATTATAATAGCGCAATATTACTACATAGTAAATAGTTTAACGGATCATTAAAGGGTGGTCGATCCCAAGCATCCTTTAAGTTACTGGTGCATTTTGTTACTGTTCACTTGAATTGATTTACAGTTCATAATTATTTATGTCCTGACTCGAGTGTTTTGTGTTTTGCTTCACGCTCAAGTCAGACCGAGTGATTCAGCATTCAAGACTCACCTTCAGAGTTGGAGCTTTTATTGAAGATCCAGCCATATTGTAACGCCCCACCCCAAGACCATCCTTAGTAAAGAGAATTAACGAGTAATTCTGTCTACTAAAGCAGAGAATATGGATGGTTAAGGATGACCATCTATAATTTTGTCTTAAACATCTACTGAATACGTCGATAAATGCAATATGATTTTCACAACGGGGTAGACACAACAGACACGATAGATAAATCACAAGATGGCTTCTCACAAGGCCATCAAACTCGAACGACCGCGAAAATGCACATCGTTGATAATAGCTCAAAGATAGAATATACTCAAGAACAAGGATATAAGCTCGAATCATCTTTTAATCCAAGATATTTAGAATTTTAAATCTCATAATCTTTTAAATTTTTTAAATCTCAATTTTCAACATTTGAAAATTTCTCAAACTCTTTACTATATTACTTAGTAAGTAATTTAAAACTCAAAGTTAAAATTCAAATTTATTCTCTTACTTTAAAATTAATTTCCAAAGAATTTTTTAAATCCAAAGTAATATCCATTAAAATAAATTAAGGGTTTAAATTCTCTTATTATACTCTTCCCTTAAAACATCCAATGTATATAATATAGATTCTAAAATCTCAAATATACTTCCAATAAAGCAAAGCTTAAAAATAATCTCATTTATATTCTCATCTTTATAATTTTAAAAAAATAAAAATAAATAAATAAATGGCATTGACTCGCCATTGAGTGTTTAATAAATTAATATATCTGTTGGCTGCAGAGTTGACCGAATGATCAAAACTGCCTCGCCACTCTATTACTCATCTCTAAAATCAATGGCTGCAATTACCATTCAAAAATATATTTAATATTTAATCTCAAAATGTTATTTTCAAAACCTCAATCCTTAAAACACAAATCGTCATGTCTGATTACCTCATCATAGCATTTAGGAGACTCCTATCGATAACGTTGATCAGGCGTATCGACCAGAACTCATAACTACTCGATGGAAAACCCAACACTCTTAAATTATTTCTATGAAAGAATATTACTCATGTAAATATATTCTGAAAACATTTTCTGATTTTTAAAATATCTCAAAACTCCAATTTCTATTTTTTTTAAACTCATATATATATATATATATATATATATATATATATATAGCTTCAAAAACTCAAACCAAAGAACATTAAGAGAATGCATCGAGATATTCCTAGAATACTCGATTCACTAAATCAACAGAAGGAGATGGAGTGTTCGTCAACTCCTACAAGATGACGAGCCACTCTCGGAAATCATCATGACACAAGATAAGCAAGATATTCTTCTTGAAGGAGAAGAAGCACACAAACAATAAATCATTACTTCAAACAAAGTAATGCTACAAAGGATAACACCGATTGAGTATCCAAAAAGGATAACTCAAAGAAACTGAATGTTAAACTCAATCAAACTCGAACATTCTAGAAACTCAACTCATTCCTTAGTGGATGTCCTCGTGGAAGGATAGCCGAAGGCTAAAAGCCAGGAATAAGGTTAATTCAACACTCGATTGCCCGATTGGATAACAAACCCAAACGGACTCATCAAAATTCAACAAAGTCACCATGATTGGAATTCGAGTTATATCGTCAACATCTCGATACTCAAGAGTGAATTCAAAAACTTCGGAATCATCATTAACGCTGCAAAGTGGTAGAAATAATAAACCATTCAAAATAGGAAACCTAAATATACAATAGGATCTTATAAAGCAAAGGATTGGACTCAATATCAAATAAGTCAATCCTTCTCAAATCAAATGCATCTCAAGTTTGTGAGTAACAAACAAGTACTCACAAAAGCATCATCAAATAGAAATCTCAGAATGCTCAAAACGAGCCAATCGTTGTGGATCCCCTCAATACGATTCATAACTCTCAAAGGAACACAACAATAATACTCTAAGGAATCAATAAGCTTCATCGAAACGAACTCACTCGCATCGACAAAATAAGAATAGAATAATCCCAAATAAGATTATTCTTAAGATAAGATAACATCAAACTCAATTATGGAATACTACGGAATACAGTATATATATACTTAGACATATTCCATCTCAACATATCCCAATACACGAAAAAGTTTGAATAAAGGATAATGATTTACTCGTATTATACTTCGATGTATCATGATATATGTACTGTTCTATGTTTATTCTACTTTGTTCTGACCATAGCTCTGATACCATGCCATAATGCCCCACCCCGAGACCCACCTTAGTAAAGAGAATTAACGAGTAATTCTGTCTACTAAAGCAGAGAATAAGGCTGGTTGAGGACGACCATCTATAACTTTGTCTTAAACATCTACTGAATACGTCGATAAATGCAATATGATTTTTTCTATCTCAATGGATCGACATACACAGTAAATTCTTAATCCAAAACTATAGGTGGCTAATGGATCTATCAGAACAAAATACAATAACTAAATGTAAAGCACATCATAGAACAGTAATCAACATCATATATATACATATACATTGATACATGTTTGGTACAATACAAAATGAATATAATAAAGGTGGTACTCGACTACACCATATAAATTGAATCAAATACATCGGAGTATGTGAAAGAACAGAAATTGCTCAAGAGAAAGGAGAGCTGATATCCAACATTAACTTCAAGCTAAGTCCAATAGATAATACCTGAAACAACTCGGTCTGACCCGAGTATAAATACACGGGTCAGTCTAGCTACACAAATAAGTCAATATCAGTAATATGAAGCAGAATAGACATGAAGATACTTCTTCTCGAAAGAGAAGAATGAATCGATAAAATCATAAGCTCGACACTTAAGTAACAAACGCTACTTAAGTGAACAAATACCTCGAAGGAGGTAACTCAAACTCAATACTGAAATCAAACACAAGTGCCTCATATCATCGGCGACACCCCAAAATGTCTACATGGTTTCCATGAACCATATCTCCCCAAAAGAAGAAACATCAATACAAACTCCCACCAAAATGGAAAACATAAAACATTCTCAAATAAGATGATCCAAAACTCAACTATATATGAATCGCCAAATTCAATTATACCTCATCTCATCGGTATAAATGTATATAAATATCAATCTCAACTTGCCAAAATGGCAAAACCCAGAATATCCTATAAAATCATGAAATTATCAAAACTCATAACTCAAGGAACTCGATAAGAGTTCAAAACATCATAATTGAAATCACTGTATATAAAACATCTCATATAGCACTAGGCTATCGATGTAATAAAACATCTTAAAAAGGTGAAATCACAATAAACATAAAACTCAGAAAATCCGAATTGGCCAAATCCCTGATTGTAATGCCAAAGCAATGTTGCACGTGCTAAACTCAAACGACCGAAGCTTCAGACAAGGTCGCTAACACCTCCCAAAGAAGTTCGTCCTCATGACAAGGTCGCTGACACCTCTCCAAGCCATTTTGTCAGCCCTAACAAGGTTGCTGACACCTCCCAAAGCAGTTTGTCCTCATGACAAGGTCGCTCACACCTCTTCAAGCCATTTTGTCAGCCCTAACAAGGTCGCTAACACCTCACAAAGCAGTTCGTCCTCACGACAAGGTCGCTAACATCTCTCAAAGCAGTTCTGTTAGGTAAACATCGTGAATGTGTCACAAACTCATGGATAGGAACCCGAAAAGTGTTAATGTGTGTCCCATACCACACATTCGCACTTAGCGGTTTACTAGCCGTTAGTCGATGCACACTAGAAATATCATAAAACTCAGAAAATCATATCTCGCCTGGTCTCATTGGCGAGTGATAAAAAGACACCATACTTGTCTCATCTCATTGCCAATTATGAAATTGCATCTTAACTTGTATCATCTCATCGACAAGTGAAAACATCATGATGGTTCCTCATAAACCATAAATCTCAAAATATGAAATCATAAACTCAAGACTTGCCGTATATCATTGGCAAGTAAATAGAACATCGTGATGGATCTCATCGACCATACTCCTCTATAGAGGAGATCTCAAACCATAATATTTTTCAAATATTGGCCATCTTAAATAATTCCAATAAACAGGAATTGTGAAAATTAAAATATGCCATAAAATGGAAAAACATCTCAGAATCAATAATCTCAAATAGCTTCGATCGTACAAGTCCAGAATTAACTGAAATAGTAAACGCATGTAACGACCCGCTATTTTTGGACCATTCAAATCGACAATAAAACCATACAAGTTCGACTTGAATAATTCAAAATCCCGAATTGTTAATTTTAATTTGGCAAAACTTAAGCATATACAATAAATCAATCAATCACAGAATCACAGATACAGAGTAGTACAATAATTATGCAGCGGAATAAGTAAAGAATAGTAGTACATGAAGCTACTATATAGACATCTGAGTTAGAATAAAATACATCAGAATATCCCAGATGCAGTGAAGTCTCCAGTACAAGAAGATGACTTCTCTGAACCAATCAACTGGAAAAGCCGAAAACTGAATTGATAGTTGGATCTCCAAATGAAGCTCCAAACTCCAAAGGTGAGTCTTTAATGCTGTATTACTCAGTCTGACCCGAGCGTAAAGAAAAACACAAAACACTCGAGTCAGGATTAACATTCTTATATCTATAAATCCAACTCTAGTGAAATATCAACTGAAATACAAGTAACTTAAAGGATGTTTGGGATAACCATCCTCTAAGGATCCTTAGAGCTATCTACAATGTTGAAATATACACTATAACACCGTGTTCATTTCAAAATTATTTATACTTCAAAACCAAACATCATTTCATTTCAAATATATTTATTTCCAATTTTATCATTTCAAAGTTACGATTTAAATCTACTCAAATTCAAAATTCAAATTTAGTCCAATCCCAATTTATCAATAAGAATTCAAATCAATTCCTAAATAACCATTTCATATTTTATCGATCTCAAATCCGGATTTGAAGTCACAAAATACCCTTTCACATTTCAATATATTTCAAACTTTAAATATTGAATGTTTCAAACTAAATTCTTATTCAATTCAGTTTTCTAAATAATAAATTCAAATTATATTGATTTCAAATATAGATCTGAATCATAAATAAACCAATTAAATTCCAGTATAATTCAAAGCTTTAATATTCTACATTTCGAAGTTCAATTGACCGTTTCATATAGATCTAGATTTAACCCCATTATTATTTAGTCTTGAAATATTCCCTCATTATATTCAATGTCATTTAAGTAATCTTAAATTACATTTTACTAAATATTTCCTTTAATTTATTTATCGTGCAATATTCATTAAATCACTTAAATAAAAAATCCAGTTATAAAATCATACCATTTAAATTTCCCATTCAATAATTCCAAATTGATTTAATTAAATAAAATCCTTATTTAAATACCATTTCCAATAAACCCAAATTTATCTTCCCAGCCTTACTTATTCAATTTATTACAAGAAAATCTATTGAAATATAGATTTACAAAAATACTTAACCATATATATGTATTAAATCCATCTAATTTATATCAAATATTACTACTAAATCTATATATAAATTTTCCATTTATATAAAATCTTAAGAATCAATATTTATTCAACCATATATTTCTTTCCGAAAATCATAGGAATTATTTTCAAAATATTCATATATGGACTAACGGTGTTTGTATATATTTCCTATCATATAGTCAATTGCCACGGATATTTATCATTTCAATCCATACACCAAATATATACGGGTGGATATCATTTCAACCCGTAATCCCAAATTCAGTTAAATGAAAATTGCTTGGATTTATCATTTCAATCCATAACGATTTTCTCCTATTCTAAAGTCCGTTCGGGTATGTATCATTTCAACCCATAGTGATACTGTAGTAACAGGGAACTTGCAGAGCGATAGCAGAAAATAAAATAATAACAGTCAGATATCATCAATAATAAAATATAAACAAAATGATATGGTGTCATATCGCATAGTTGAACAATTACAGATAATGGCATAAATATAACAAATTAAATAACTAAAGCAGCATATTTCAATCGTCGCTTCAATTGAAATCAAATTTAATGAATAACAGAACGTTAATCGTTAGTGATTGCTCACCTTTCGAGTCTAGAGATGAACGAAAGTGGGATAAATTACGAATCCAAGCACAAGTTTCAAAGCAAAGTAGGATTGACACGAATTCGATGGATAGAGCTGACAACAGAATTTTAAGAGAACAAATCCAAATCAAATTGACATAAATTGAAAATATAACATTATTATTTTATTATTAAATTAATTCTTCTTTTTAAATCAAACATCAAAGCAAAATACGTATGTAAGAAAAATCATTGGTTTGTATTAAACACATGTATTAAAATCAAATATAATAAAATTTGAAATAAATGCTGTAACTTTTATATTGAAATATACATAAACATATACAAGTTTAAAGAAAAATGATGAGACCACTTTTCAAAATAACTTTATATATTACTGTAACAAAGAAAGCTACAAACGCTAACATAACAGTTTTATTATTTTATATAAAACAATATAACATATGTAACAGAACTGTTAAATCCCAAGCTTTGTAAACCACGTACATATATATTTTATAAGAATCAATACTATAAATTACTACAAACCAATGTATATAAACTTAGAAATTTTATGTCCAAAGTATATAATTACACGTATACACAGTTGTAAACTAATGCATAAACGAATAATATAAAATCATACGTATACTATTAAAATTTGTAAGTAAGTAGGATATAAACAATTGAATCTTAAATAAACAGTACTTTATCCCTATATATATTACTGCAAATGAAATACAGTAATCTTTATAATACTTAAAACAACATATAATATCAACTTATATACTATTCTAATAAAAAACATGTACATATATATTCTCTGTCCCATACGAAATATATATATACAAACAAAAAATCATTTTAAAACATACAAAGAAAATATATCTTTGAACATAGAAAATTATATAATACTTTCATATAGATATGCCTTGTATTAATTATAAACAGTTGAAAGAGGAAAAAAAATATAGTTCTAACTTATATATTACTCACCTGCTGCACTAGAAGAAGAGGAGGAGGAAGGCAATCAGGGAAGAAGGATGGTTTGCACATCCTTTGGGTTGAAACAGGGGAAGAGGATGCAAAAGTTTTCAAACAACATGAATTGGATCTGGGAAGAGAAAAGCTTGATTATAAATATATACTTTATTTATTTGATAACGTGTAAGTACAGAAAAGGAATAGGTAAATAAATATTCAAAGTGGAAAATGGAAGTGACAGACGCTATGATATCTAAAAATTTATTTCAAAGTAATGTACGCCACATATCAGATCAAAAGAAAATTTTAACAGGAATGGTTGTCCATTGATTCAGCAAAGTATTCAAGGCAATAAAAAAAAGAACCGTTGCCAAATAAAGATAAGAAACGTATACCATAAATATAAAGTGATTTGAATAATAACGGTCCCTCAGATTGAGCTGAATAATTAAAGCAATAAATTTTTGTTTGTTTGGACAGTACGTAATGAGTTTGGAAAGGCAAGGATATTAAAATGGAATAAAGAAAGGACAGAGAAATTTAAGCAAAGATAAAATGTACAGAATTAAATATAGAGTAGCGGAATGGTCACGATAATTCAGTGGATAATTAAGGCGACTTTTTAATGCCACCAGCTGCACGTTCAAATTTAGAAAGGCAGAGTAACGGACCATATAATAAATTGAAATGATGGATTGATAACAGCTGCGAAATTCAAAGCAATTAATAATAGCGTGCACATCGCGCTTCAATATTTGAAACTGAAGGAAAGTCAACGGTCAAAATTAAAGGTGCCGATATGACGACGGTTTATCATATTTGTCACGTACCTCAAAACACAAAAACGAATATACCGTAGAGATCAGCAGGACGAGACGATCAAAATGATATATAAATATCAGTGGTACGATTTGATTATAAAAATTCAAATTTTCTGCTAGTGGAAAATGCAGCTAAAAATTAGAAAATAATATCGACGGAGCTATAGAAGTCCAAATTTTGAAAAACAAAAGATGATGCCTCACTCATAATAAGATTTAGAATTTTTCTATATAAAATTATTCAGGTTTAGAAATTATTTTATTGTCAACAATTATTAACTGATTTGATTTTAAAAAAATTACATAATAAATAAACTTTCACAAAATTAATTGAAAATTTACCATTTACTATATTTAATTATACGTAATCCAAATGTAAAATTTTATTTCAAAATATTACTATTTAAAAAATCTCAAAAATCAAGTTAAATACGCTAAATAAAACCATTAAAAATTAAGAAAATTTTACGGGTCGTTACACTCTCCCCCACTCAAAACTTTTCATCCCCGAAAAGGAAGAAGGTAGGAGAATAGAAACAACCAGAAAGATAAACAGATTGAAAGACAAGGATAAACAATTAATTTAAGACCATATAAATTTTTCTAGAAATATTCGTTTGAAAACTTCATTTGCAGTTCAATTATCTTTATTACTTTAAAACTTTTCAAAACTCATTTGTAAAATTTTCTGTTTCCCTTATAAATAATTTATATGTTTAAATAACACCTTTATAAATATATATGATAACTATTTGGAACAGTTATTCACATCCTTGGTTATATTTTCAAGGAAGATATTTGACAACATTAAATCCATAGTTTATAAATTTACCAATTTTATCTCGAAATACTTTTCAAATATTATCACTAATCATTTACTTTAAATATGTTTATTTTAAATAAATAACTTCTAAATTATTTATAATACTAAAATTTTCTATTAAACCAGGTAGTATATAATTAAACAATATTTTAAAGGATATATTAAAAAGGGAAGGAAGGTAGATTCGGAAAACAGAATCAAGGTGCATAACTAAAGGTGAGCAGATAAGGTAGATTCAAAAGATAGTATCGGGCACGAATCGTAAATTTCAAACTATAAGAATTTAAATTTCAAAAACTAATACAGAATTTTCTTGTTGGAAATATTTTTATAATAAAATACCTTTATAATAAAATACTTTTATATCAAAACAAATTTTCCTTTTGAAAATACCTTTATAACTCGATGTTTCAACAAGTTTATCCTCGTTCTTGCAGACTCTGGCCATGCGTTGATCGGGCGCAAAGCTAGAATTCTTCAAGTACTTAGTAGACTTGTTTCAACACCCAGTGAAAATACTTGAAAAATCTTTAAAAACAGATATGGAAAGTACAATCCAAACAAAACAATCAAACCAAAACCTTTGTCCAACTGTGGTTCGTAGATACACAATGGTTACGCCTGGATCCCCCAGGAAACAATCCGTATCCGTAGGCTTTCTAAGCCCTGCGAGTTACGCCATGATGACTAGTAGGGTGCAGGATACACAATGGTTACGCTTGGGTCCCCCAAGAAACAATCCGTACCCCTAGGCCGTCTCAGCTAGGCAGTTTCGCTACTAATCGCTACCTACACAGATTGCAGGATACACAATGGTTACGCTTGAATCCCTCAGGAAACAATCCGTACCCCTAGGACAGACTCAGCCAGGCAATTGCGCTATGTAGTCGCGAGAAAAAAAAACCATATGTTACGCCATGGTGGAAACACTCGAGTATCACATCCGGAAAACCAAAAATCAGAGAGAATAATATCGATAGAATGAATCCACAATGTGGCCACAAAGCGGATATCAAGCAGAAGGCACTTTCCATATCTTTACTTCGAAAATATGTATCATATCGTACCTTTTCAAATCACTTTCAAATATCATACTTATATAAAGTCCATTATATATAGGATTCCATTTTCAATCGAATACTTTCCAAATTGAGTACCTTTCAAATCAATAGATCTCAAACCAACTTTATACTTATACAAATCCATTTTATATAAGTTCGACCACTCCCAAATCAAGTACTTAATAATATAAGGTTCTCAATTTCAAATTATTTCAATATCAATTCAGTTTCAAAATCATATATGATTTCACCAAATTTTCTTCCAAATTAAATATCTCAATTTCAAAGTTCCTAAAATAATAGGTTTATAAAAATAATCCTAGTTTCAAAATTAACATAATTTAAGTCAAAAATTCATTTCCAAAATCACCATATAAGTACTGGTTTTAATTCCAATCTAATTTTAAAACCAAATATTTTTCTCAAAGTCAATTACACTAAAAGTGGTTTCCAAATTTATAATTATCCCTTTAAAACCTTTAAACTATTTATTTCTATTTGAAATATCCAATTTACCTTTCTGAAAACCATTATTTAAAACTTAAATTATTATTTTTCAAAACATTTCAAAACTAAATTCCATATTAGTATAATTCAAAATAGTCATATTCATTTACTTAACAAAAGGTTTCAAACTTAAACATGCAAAACTAAACTTATATGCTTTATTAAATATTATATCCTTTTCGAAATTTTTAAGCTTTGAAAATTTAACCTCGAGTTGGAAGTGTTCGAACATTCAAAATAGTTAGGGAAATCAAATTTCCAATTCAAGAGTTGAAAATCAACAATAAATCAATAAATCAATTTCAATAGATAGGATTATACCAAATCAAATCCGAAACTCGAGGACTTAATACCGGTCTCACTTTAAATTGTTTCAAATATATACATATATCTTTCGAAAATATCAAATCATACTTCAGAATTTGAAATCAAAATTGGTTTCACAAAGTCACTCGCATAGCAAAGCTATTAAATTGTCCTCTCCCCACTCTGAAACTCGAAAATCAATTTCGGTGATGCGTGCACTCATTACCGAAATTATTTTCCAGAGACATAAGTGAGTTCTGGACTTCTATTTTCTTGAAAACTTCTTTGAATTTTTTTTCGAAATCCTTGGAACTCATTTGAAACATTTCTTATTCAGAAAATACTTTCAAATCATATTATTATATATTTCAAAATCTTAAACCAATTTTCAAAAATACCGGAGTCCATTCCCTCGAATTTCAAATTCAAAACCTTTCAGTTACAAATCATTTTTATATAAATCAATTTTCTTATAATATTTTCAAAATTTCAAATCTTTTCGAAACTTCAAATTTTCGTTTTTTTAAAAGGTATATAATCCTTATCGAAAACTTTTTCTCTTTTATATATAGAATAAAATCATAGTTACCCAAATAAAAATTTCGGTATATAAAACAATTTTAAAATACAACAAAACCCGATTTTCAAAGGGTGATTCAAGAATGGATTTCAAAACAAAGATAGATATTTAATTTAGAGGAACTCCAATCAATAGAATCCTGATTCAAAGATAGACTCGATCGAAGTTGAGATAATTAAATTACAAAATAGAAGATGGATATACTTTATAAATCGCGGGCGACCTTTACCGGTCAACCGTGATTCCAAAATTAGATCGGTGCAGAATTCTGAGGCAATTCGACATTCGATCGCCAGAGATATAATTCGAAATAACAAGAGATAGTAGCATCTAAACCGAGGGATACATAATCTCCGGTGAATCAATGCCAATTGTAAAGGAGTTTCACCACTTTACAAATCATTCAGTGGAGTCATTGGATACTCCAGAATCAAAAGAATATAAATAGAGAGAGAGAGACAAGAATGAATTTTTGAACCACAGCGAATGGTCCATAGTTCAAAGGAAATCGAGTCACGAGGAAGAGATTCAACACGAACGAAAGAGATTCTGTAAATAAATTTACCATATATGCTAAGTTTTTCCTAGAGCCAAAGCTCTGATACCAACTGTAACGACCCGCTATTTTTGGACCATTCAAATCGACAATAAAACCATACATGTCCGACTTGAATAATTCAAAATACCGAATTGTTAATTTTAATTTGGCAAAACTTAAGCATATACAATAAATAAATCAATCAAAGAATCACAGATATAGAGTAGTACAATTATTACGCAGCGAAATAAATAAAGAATAGTAGTACATGAAGCTACTATATAAACATCTGAGTTAGAATAAAATACATCAGAATATCCCAGATGCAGTGAAGTCTCCAGTACAAGCAGATGACTTCTCTGAACCAATCAACTGGAAAAGTTGAAAACTGAATCGATAGTTGGATGTCCAAATGAAGCTCCAAACTCCAAAGGTGAGTCTTTAATGCTGTATTACTCAGTCTGACCCGAGCGTAAAGAAAAACAAAAAACACTCGAGTCAGGATAAACATTCTTATATCTATAAATCCAACTCTAGTGAAATATCAACTGAAATACAAGTAACTTAAAGGATGTTTGGGATAACCATCCTCTAAGAATCCTTGGAGCTATCTACAATGTAGAAATATACACTATAACACCATGGTCATCTCAAATTTATTTATACTTCAAAACCAAACATCATTTTATTTCAAATATATTTATTTCCAATTTTATCATTTCAAAGTTACGATTTGAATCTACTCAAATTCAAAATTCAAATTTAATCCAATCCCAATTTATCAATAAGAATTCAACTCAATTCCTAAATAACCATTTCATATTTTATCGATCTCTAATCCGGATTTGAAGTCACAAAATACCCTTTCACATTTGAATACATTTCAAACTTTAAATATTAAATGTTTCAAACTAAATTCTTATTCAATTCAGTTTCTAAATAATAAATTCAAGTTATATTGATTTCAAATACAGATCTGAATCGCAAATAAACCGATTAAATTTCAGTATAATTTAAAGCTTTAATATTCTACATTTCAAATTCAATTGACCGTTTCATATAGATCTCGATTTAACCCTATTATTATTTAGTCTTGAAATATTCCCCCATTAGATTCAACGTCATTTAAGTAATCTTAAATTACATTTTACTAAATATTTCCTTTAATTTATTTAACGTGAAATATTTATTAAATCACTTAAATCAAAGAAAATCCAGTTATAAAATCATACCTTTTAAATTTCGCATTCATAATTCCAAATTGATTTAATTGAATAAAATCCTTATTTAAATACCATTTCCAATAAACCCAAATTTATCTTCCCAACCTTACTTATTCAATTTATTACAAGAAAATCTATTGAAATATAGATTTAGAAAAATACTTAACCATATATATGTATTAAATCCATCTAATTTATATCAAATATTACTACTAAATCTATATATAAAATTTCCATTTATATAAAATCTTAAGAATCAATATTTATTTAACCATATATTTCTTTCCAAAAATCATAGGAATTATTTTCAAAATATTCATATATGGACCGACGGTGGCTGTATATATTTTCTATCATATAGTCAAGTGCTATGGATGTTTATCATTTCAATCCGTACACTAAATATATATGGGTTAATATCATTTCTACCCGTAATCCCAAATTCAGTTAAATGAAAATCGCTTGGATTTATCATTTCAACCCACAACGATTTTCTCCTATTCTAAATTCCGTTTGGGTATGTATCATTTCAACCCGTAGTGAATACTATACTAACAGGGAACTTGCAGAGTGATAGCAGATAATAAAATAATAACAGGCAGATATCATCAATAATAAAATATAAACAAAAGGATATGGTGTCATATCCCACAGGTGAACAATTACAGATAATGGCATAAATATAACAAATTAAATAACTAAAGCAGCATATTTCAATCGTCGCTTCAATTGAAATCAAATTTAATGAATAAAAGAACGTTAATCGTGAGTGATTGCTCACCTTTCGAGGCTAGAGATGAATGAAAGTGGGATAAATTACAAATCCAAGCACAAGTTTCAAAGCGAAGCAGGATTGGCACAAATTCGATGGATGGAGCTGCCAATAGAATTTTACGAGAACAAATCCAAATCAGATTGACATAAATTGAAAATATAACATAATTATTTTCTTATTAAATTAATACTTCTTTTAAGTCAAATATCAAAACAAAATACGTATGTAAGAAAAATCATTGGTTTGTATTAAACACATGAATTAAAATCAAATATAATAAAATTTGAAATAAATGCTGTAACTTTTATATTGAAATATACATAAACATATACAAGTTTAAAGAAAAATGATGAGACCACTTTTCAAAATAACTTTATATATTACTGTAACAAAGGAAGCTACAAACGCTAACATAACAGTTTTATTATTTTATATAAAACAATATAACATATGTAACAGAACTGTTAAATCCTAAGACTTTGTAAACCACGTACGTATATATTTTATAAGAATCAATAATATAAATCACTACAAACCAATGTGTATATACTTATAAATTTTATGGCTAAAATATATAATTACACGTATACACAGTTGTAAAATTATGCATAAACGAATAATATAAAATCATACATATACTATTAAAATTTGTAAGTAAGTAGGATATAAACAATTGAATCTCAAAGAAACAGTACTTTATCCCTATATATATTACTGCAAATGAAATACAGTAATCTATGTAATACTTAAAACAACATATATTATCAACTTATATACTATTATAATACAAAACATGTACATATATATTCTCTGTCCCATACGAAATTTATATATACAAACAAAAAATCAGTTTAAAACATACAAAGAAAATATATCTTTGAACATAGAAAATTATATAATACTTTCATATAGATATGCCTTGTATTAATTATAAACAATTGAAAGAGAAAAAAAAATATAGTTCTAACTTATATATTACTCACCTGCTGCACTAGAAGAAGAGGAGGAGGAGGAAGGCCATCAGGGAAGAAGGATGGTTTGCATGTCATTTGGGTTGAAACAGGGGAAGAGGAAGCAAAAGTTTTCAAACAACATGAATTGGATCTGGGAAGATGAAAGCTTGATTATAAATATATACTTTATTTATTTGATAACATGTAAGTACAGAAAAGGAATAGGTAAATAAATATTCAAAGTGGAAAATGGAAGTGACAGACGCTATGATATCTAAAAAATTATTTCAAAGTAACATACGCCACAGATCAGATCAAAAGAAATTTTTAATAGGAATGGTTGTCCATTGATTCAGCAAAGTATTTAAAGCAATAAAAAAAAGAACCATTGCCAAATAAAGATAAGAAACGTATACCATAAATATAAAGTGATTTGAATAGTAACGGCCCCTTAGATTGAGCTGAATAATTAAAGCAATAAATTTTTGTTTGTTTGGACAGTACGTAATGAGTTTGGAAAGGAAAGGATATTAAAATGGAAAAAGGAATGGACAGAGAAATTTAAGCAAAGATAAAATGTACAGAATTAAATATAGATTAGCGGGATGGTCACGATAATTCAGTGGATAATTAAGGCGACTTTTTAATGCCACCAGCTGCACGTTCAAATTTGGAAAGGCAGAGTAACGGACCATATAATAAATTGAAACGATGGATTGATAACAGCAGCGAAATTCAAAGCAATTAATAATAGCGTGCGCAACATGCTTCATTATTTGAAACCGAAGGAAAGTCAACGGCCAAAATTAAAGGTGCCGATATGACGACAGTTTATCATATTTGTCACGTACCTCAAAACACAGAAATGAATATACCGTAGAGATCAGTAGGACGAGACGATCAAAATGGTATACAAATATCAGTGGTACGATTTGATTATAAAAATTTGAATTTTCTGCTAGCGGAAAATGCAGTTAAAAATTAGAAAATAAGATCGATGGAGCTATAGAAGTCCAAATTTTGAAAAACGAAAGATGACGTCTCACTCAGAATAAGATTTAGAATTTTTCTATGTAAAAATATTCAGGTTTGGAAAATATTTTATTATCAGCAATTGTTAACTGATTTCATTTTAATAAAATTACATAATAAATAAACTTTCACAAAATTAATTGAAAATTTACCATTTGCTATATTTAATTATACATAATCCAAATGTAAAATTTTATTTCAAAATATTACTATTTAAAATTTCTCAAAAATCAAGTTAAATACGCTAAATAAAACCATTAAAAATTAACAAAATTTTATGGGTCGAAATGACCTGAAATTTAACATGCATAAAGAACAAAAACAACACTTTAAACTACACTAAGAATAATGCAATTTAGACAAAGCATGGAAAAGATATGATGTCTCAAAATTTGACCCAGGTAGTGTTTTCACTGTAAAATCTGGGCAAAAACATGCTCAGAGTCAATGTTCGGAAGCATGTTTCTATCAGTTATATAGGTCGAAATGACCTAAAATTTGGTATGCTTATAGTAGAGAACGTCATCTTTCAAATAAAGAAAGAGTGAACAAATTCCAGTAAGAAATGAAAAAGGTATGCTAACTCAAACATGAACTCAGGCCATGTTTGTAGTAACTCAGCAAACAAAATGTGTACAGGTTATTTTCAGGCCGTGCATTGATTTTGCAGCAAGATTTTAAAGTATCAAACGAAATACTTTTTCTATGAAATTTTGGATATATATACAAAAACACATAGGCTATCAACTGAATAAAATCCGGCAGCATTTCATTGCCGAACTTGGGAGAAATTGACGTGCAAAGTGACACACAAACTCAGTTTTCACAGAAATAATATGAACATAAAATCAATAAATTGAAGCCATTTTTGGCTAGATTTGGCATTTTGAAGCATGACTTCAGCTAGCAATTGTGAGTTTTGATACTCACCTTTGTTTTTTGATGGCGAATACCCGAATTAATGGAGAAAGATTGAAGCTTGGGTTGAATTTGAGCTTCTTCTACCTGTAAACTTGGAAACAAAGTGCATGCAAGAAAGAAGAAAGTAGTTAACAAACAATCATTCACAGATTTGGACTTTTGATGAAATATTAGGTTTTATATTTTGATTACCTGTAGATTTAGCTTCAAATTGATTTTTAAAACACTAAATTTGAGTTTGAATTGATGATTTTTGGCTAGGGTTTGTAAGAGGAAATGAGTTTCTTCCTTTCTATTTTACTGTAAAATGAGTTATGTACGTATAGGAAGAAGAAAGCTTCCTTTCATGTTTCCGGTTTAGTCTAAGTGGGCTTTGGACCCAAATTTGTTCAATTAATTAGCCTATGAGAAATTAATTAGGACTAAACAAGTATAAACACTATATAATTAAAGTAAACAACACATTTTCTACAAGTTTTCTCTACAAATAATTCATGTAAATCCACTTACATGTTGAATAAAATATTGTACGACATATAAATAGATAAATTTTAGTTTTAAAAATATTTTTATTATTAAAAAATCTTAATTTACACAAATAACCACTTTTACTAAATAAATGCTTAAATCGCCATTTTTAGCTCCAATAATTTCATAAAAATTATTTTCTTGCATATAAAAATGTTATAAATCATCCTACATTATTCTATAATTAAAAATTATTTTTTACAACCATATTCCATATTTTTATTTATATTATTATCCATATTAAATTCAAATGTTTAATTAAAATTAACAAAATTCAATGCTTGGCAATAATTTCCAAAATTATTGCATTTCATCAAATTAAATCCATATAATGCTAATTTTTTAACAAACCAACATAATAAAGGTTTTAAAACTTTATTTCAACATTTTATATTTATTTACAAGAAATAATGCTGATTTAAATTATTTTATCTTTACTTACATCAGTTAATCCCCAAACCAACATATTACCATCATTCACAATTTATTACCAGCCAAACTATCTTAATTCAATTTTATTTATTCCAAATCCATTGTGTTTGCACAAAAAATGGGCAAACACCTCCAAGTCGTGTGATTTAGTTGATTTTATGTTGTTTTTAGTGATTTGGATGAGTTGTGCGAATATGTAAAAAGCAGGGACTGAAATGTAAAAGACACGCAGATTTATAGTGGTTCGGCCAGAACGTGCCTACGTCCACTTTATATGTTATTCTCCTCTTACTATTAAGATTACAAGTACAAAGCCTTGATTACAAGTATATGAAAGTTGTTTGAAAGTTCCTTCCGTGCTTGAGCTCTCAAAACTTGTTTGCCATTGTTGTACCCCTGCCCCTCTATTTATAGAGTGAGGCTGGAGGTAGGGGTCTTGGATGTATATAGCTGTTGGTGGGCCTGGGCTGAAGCAATGTGGCCTGGCAGATCTGGTTCGACAGAGCTTGGTTCGGCGAAGCTTGGTCCGGTCGTAGCTTGGTGGAGTTTGATTCGGTGGTGTGCAGAGGGTTGGTCCGGTCTTGGTTTGGTTCGGCAGTTGTGGTGAGGGTTGGTCCGGTCTTGTTTGGTTCGGCAGTTGTTGGTGAGCGCTTTTGGTTCGGCAGGGTTGGTCTTAGGGCCGATTCGGCAAATAGCGAGGCGAGGCCTGGTTCGGTGGGACCTTGGATCGGTGGTGAGGATTCGCCCAACATTTGCCCCCCAAAGTGGGGCACATGCCTGTATGTGTTACGCTTTGTTTTAGCTAGGATGTTTCCATTCGGTCCCTGAGTGCCGATCCATTTGGTTCGGTATCCTATATCTGCCTATAAGTAGGGGCTACACCCCTTCATTATTCCTTACTGAATCGAGAGAACCGAACCAGATTTCTACCGAATCAACTTATATTGCTGAAACCTTTTGACAACCGGACCAGGTAATTGCCGGATGATCCCTGTATTTTTAAACTACCGAATGGTATTGGGAGCGTGAACACCGAATGACCTTGGTGATGCTGATTACCGAATGAACCTAATACCGGATGGGTTAAGAGACGTTTAATGCCGAATGTGTACTGCCGAATGAGCTCTGGGCTGTACTACCGAATGAGCTTGGGAATTCCGAGTGTTGAATGAATCCCTTGCCGAATGGACTTTTATACTTAAACTATTAGTGAAACTCTAGATTACATAGTTTATGTGTTTTAACGACGTACTTTCTCGTGTTGCAGATAAATGTCTCACAAAGTGGAAACTCGATCAGATAAGAGAAAATCCAAGGGTGAGGGAGAGTCCTCCGCAGTGCCCCCAGCCCAATCAGGACCGGGACGACCGGGACGACAGGGGCCCACTCCGAGATCACTAGTGGATGGATATGGTCCTCAGGAGCTCTTGAACTCCCCTCCTGACTGTTTTCCTAGCTCCCTCCGAGAGGAGCAGCTTGACATTATATCCCGCTCCTTTGGGATTGATAGAGCACTCATGATGTTGCCGGGGGACGGAGTGATGCCGTACAATCCCCCTGAAGGATATTTTGCATACAGTAGGTACCATTGCATGTGTGGGGCCATTTCTCTGATCAACGCGTGGATAGTCAGCTTCATTACTTACCTGAAAGTGGCTCCTTTTCAGCTTCAGCCCAACTCCTACGCCATCTTAGTGTGTCTATTCGTTATTTTCTAGAGAAAGCACGGGCTCCCCCCTTCCAACCGGGATATTCGATATTTATATAACTTAAGAGGTTATAAGAAGGGGTCTCCGTACATTAGCTTGGAAGCGGCCGTTCCCCTTAAACCGGTCCTAGACCTGTATTCGAAGCTCAGTATGTTTAAGAAAGAATGGTTTTTTATCAAGGATGACTCCGTTTCCTTCCGCCTTTTCACTTCTGGCTGTAAGTTGAACTCCATTTGTAGTTTCTTTGTCTCGACTGCAATGCTCCTCCTTATATGCTTTTATTTCTTGCTAGCGACAGGTGGCTTTGCAGTCGTGGAGAATGATTCCTTGGTTCGGATAGCTGTGGAAATAAGGGCTATTCCGGGATGGGATCGGTCGGCTTCTTACCTGATCAGGAACGCTACTCTCCTGGAGCACAACTTGATCCTGCCACACAAGTCTGTGGTTAAGCAGAGAGATACGGCTAAGGAGAAGGCCGCCTAAGCCAAGGAAGGGGCCATGGTGAAAAGCGGCAAGAGGGAACCTTTCACAAAGCCTCCAGCTGTCGGAGGGAAGAAGCTCTAGAAGTCCAACGGCCCCTCTCCTAGCACTTGCCCAATTGCTCCGGGGGAGGAAGATATGGAGGAGGATATAGGTGAGGGTGAAGGAGGCGATGGACAGAGCGGTAGTGGTGTTGGTGTCTTAACCTTCGGGCAAGCGGGAGAGATTCATGAGTGGACGGATGATGCTTTCCGTCAAGCTTTCGGGGAGTCGGAGGGAGGATCGGCTTTGGTTGAGAAGGCAAAGGAGGCTGACAAGGTTGGGTCTAGTGTCGATCCATCCTCTAAGAGCTTTTAAGCTAAGGCGACTCCGGCGATTCAAGGTGAACTTTTGAATTCTGCAGACTCCATTTACGATAGGGACTTAGGAATATCTTATGGTTCGCTCCCGTCCTGGAATGAGATTCAGGACTTATTGCAGTATCCTACTCCTCCGTAGGGTTTGTATAATAGATGTGCCTTCTCACCCCTTTTAACTTAACATATTTCTTGAATTATGGATCATTGTATGTTCGTAACACTTGTTCTTAACTCCAGGGGCAGGCGGGGTGGCAAAGACCTCGGGCGTTCGATACCGCCTCGAACAATACAGACTTCTCAAAGCCTTTGCCAAGCCCAAGCCTCCTACTAACCGTCCTGGAGACGTAGTTGGCTATCGCCCCCTTCTCGAAGTTATCGAAGAAGACATTCAGAAGAGGAAGAGGAGACGTTCTTTGCTTGGTTCTCCACCTGGTCCTCAGCCCCCTGTCCAGCCTATTCACGATATTACTGAGGAAGATACTGGGTTTATGCCTTCCCCACATCTGTCGGAAAATCCAACTGTCACCCCGATAGATCGCCCTGGTTTGGCACGCAACCCATTTGCCGGTCACCCCGATCTGGACCCGAGTTCTCAGGATATTTCATTTGACGAGGCCACGGGTGAGCACCTTCTTCCCCGCAACCCCATGGTACGTGTGCTTGATGAGGCCAAGTCCCTAGACCTTGATTTTCTTACTACTCGGATAGTTACCATGGGGGACGAAGCCAAGGCTAATATTGACCGTGTTGCGGAGGAGACCAGGAAGTTGATGGATCATCATGCCCGACTGGTCAAGGCCGGAGAGGAGATTGGGAGTGCCAACATCTGACTACGGTTAATGGTTTCTGATCAAGCCTAGCAGCTCGCCGATCAGGCCATTCAGATTTCTCAGCACGAGGCAGCCTCCAGGCGGTTGAAGGAGACTATGGAAGAGGCTAGTAGGGAAGAATTACGAAAGATGGAGGCCGCCTGCAAGGAGCGGATTGACATAGCCATTGCTACGATGGACGAGGTTCGGAGGGCGGATCTCGAGCAGGTAGAGGAGTTTTCTGGGAGGCTTGAGGCCGTAGAGCTTGTTCAGGCCGGGCTAAAGGAAGAGATGGAGGAAATGAAGAGGTCTCTCCAGGCTGACCGCTTGAGTTGTCGATCGGAGAGGGATGTTGTCATCGCTAAGTTGTTGTCCTTCGAGGTCCGGGTGAGGGAGTTTGAGGAGAATGAGAGGATGATGGATGAGATGTTGCAGGATATGTACTTCCGTACTTGGAAGCAGGGTAATCTATCCTGGATGGATGACTATCCCTGGATCATGGCTAGGATATATCTCCGGGCTTTGGAGGAGGCCAAGGCTGATGCAGATAAGGAAGGTGGAGCGGGATTCGGAATGGATGTGGTTACCGCCCAGTTCTTAAAGGAGGAGAAGGTAGCGGTGAAGGAGGGGATGCGGCTACTTGCTGCATAGGAAGTCGGTGTGCAGTTGGGGGATGAGGACCAAGGAGCGGGTGTTGGTGAGTTTTCCCTTTTTAGCTTTTCATAACTTGATCGTTCGTTGTCGGTTTAATGGACTCTTTTCCTGAATTGGACAGGTGGGGCCTCTGGTCATCATGCTGGGAGCTCCGATCCTGCAGTCAAGTAGATTCGAAGAGCTGGTAGGACGAGGGCGGAGCACTGGTGCAGTTGGTTATTTTATTTGGCCCGCTTGACATCCTGTACATGCTAGTTCAAAACATTAATGTACTCTCAAGTTGTAATTATGCTATTGAACGTCTTTATGTAGCTTATAACGTAAGCTGATTCTGTTATATTTTGAAGTGCTGTATAAAAAACATAGTTATGCATATGCCTGTGATTTAATTGTGTTCGATGTTAAGCTTTTTCTTGAAATATAATCTCATGTTTTGCAATGTTACGAATAAGTCATAGCTACATGATTATGTTCAAGAGAAAAAAGTACCGCCCTTCATGTTCTGGTTGCAGGGGGGTAGCTTTGGATATCTTGTGTAATTGACCATGGATGCGGCTGAGTGCCTTGTCACCCAGTTTGCGGGCTCAGATTCTCGTGAGCGAATGCCTCCTATTTAGTTTCCTGTACTTTGGGGACCGTTATGCAGGATACAAGAAAAGTATTTAAATTGAATGGAAATATAGAAAAAGTAAAACTTCCAGTCACGGAAGGCCGTCGATATGCTTAAGTTCGTGGCAAACGGGTTTTGTAGTCACTTTCCCTAGCTGTGGGTCTTGGAGACATTTGTCACCCATCTTACGCCTCCGCGGGGAGTTTATCTTTTTTACCACAGCCGCACTTAAGACATATCGGAGCCGAGATCGCGCACAGTAACTACCCGAGCCATTATGGCCCGTAATCGTGGGTATTATTCGATTTACTGTGTCCGGCTAGCGTGGGTGCCGATCGTCAACCGTGAACTACCCCTGGCTGGCCACACCTTATGTTGGGGATTAAAGTAGGTTCACAGTTGCCGGTGAGCCGAACGCCGTAATGAGCTGCCATCGGCTATAGTCGGCCTTCTTGATGGCTTATAATCGGCCCATTACAGTTGGCTTTGAGGGAAGTCGCGAGCAATGAGTTAACCCGCAGCAGAGGGATGCTGGAGCAAAAGTGTCTCATTGGCAAGTGCATAGAATCACATAGTACCTGTTGAGTCTTGTCCAGGTGAGGTTGCGCCGTGAAGTTCCAGTATGGAAATGTCGTTATACACAATTTTGTTTAACAGAAAAGGATAAAGCTTAACAAGCAGCCAAGATATAAAGGAACAAGATAAAAAGAGCCAAGATTTTTAAAGTGGTTCGGCACGAAAATGCCTACATCCACTGATTCTCTTTGTTAATTCACTTCATATGGGAAGTACAAGTTAAGAGAAGTATCGACGGAGGTGTTGGATGTTCCATGCCCTCTGGAACACCTCTCCGTCCACTGTTGACAAAATATAAGCTCCGTTGTGGAGATCTTTATGAATTACATAGGGTCCATCCCAGATTGGATCTAGCACTCTGGGGCGCGGAAAGATCCTCTTGAGGACAAGATCTCCTTCCTGAAAGCTTCGGTGCTTGACTTTAGAGTTGTATTGTGCTGCTACTTTTTGCTTGTGAGCTGCCGCTTTAAGTGATGCATCATTTCTTCTCTCTTCAATTAGATCCAAAGACATGTGTAGGAGTTCTTCATTCTCTTCTGGGTTGTAGTGGATCCTACGGTGGGAAGGCACTATAGTTTCAACTGGGAGCATGGCCTCCGACCCGTATGCCAAAGAGAAAGGAGTATGCCCTGTTGATGTTCTGTAAGATGTACGGTAGGCCCAAAGTGCCGTAGGAAGTTCATCCACCCAAGCGCCTTTTGACTTCTCAAGTTTCTTCTTGATTATGGTTTTGAGGATTTTGTTGACAGCTTCGACTTGTCTGTTTGCCTGGGGGTAAGCTACAGATGAGAAGCTTTTGTGAATTCCGTGCTCTTGGCACCAGTCGGCGAATTCCTCGCTGTCAAATTGAAGTCCATTGTCCGATATGATTTTGAGTGGAACCCCGTACCTGCATAAAACATTTTTGATCAAGAAGTTAATAACTTTTGCCGAAGATATTTTATTTAGAGGCTCCGCTTCCACCCATTTGGTGAAATAGTCAACTGCTACTATGGCATATTTGGCTCCGCCTCGGCCCACTGGCAGTTCGCCAAATCAAGTCAATTCCCCGTATTGCAAAGGGCCAAGGGCTGGTCATTTGAGTAATCTCGTTTGTTGGTAGTCGAGGAATTTTAGAAAATTTCTGACATCTGTCACATCTTTTGACGAAGTCTAGGGCGTCTTTGTTTAAGGTGGGCCAATAATATCCATATCGGAGTATCTTCTTTGCCAGAGTCTACCCACTTGTGTGATCTCCGCAACTTCCTCGATGTATGTTGGATAAGAATTCCTTGGCTTCCCTTCCAGCGACGCACCTTAATAAAGGATTAGAGAAGCCGCGTTGATAGAGGATGCCTTCTTGTATCGTGTAGCGGGAAGCTTTCCTCAAGATTTTCTTGACTTCGTTACGCCCGTCGGGCAGTGTGCCATCTTGTAAATATTTCCGGATAGGAGTCATCCAAGTTTCCTCTTCGATTGCAGCTATTATGTTCATTATTTCGTAACTTGGGGCTAGTAGCTGTGAGGTGGTTATTGTTCGGGAAGCGGTGCCATCCTTCATGCTAGCTTGCTTTGCCGGTTCGTCGGCCTCCTGAATCTCTTCTCGAGGAATGTCTTTGATTAAATAGTGATCCAACTGATTGAGCAGCAGCTTGGTCTTCTTTAGATATGCTGCGAGTCGTTCTCCTCGAGTCAGGAATTCTCCCAGTATTTGATTCACAATAAGTTGCGAATCACTATGGAGACATAATGAACCGACTCCAATTTCCAGGGCAAGTTCTAATCCGGCTATCACTGCTTCGTATTCTGCGTCATTGTTAGTGGTAGTGAACTCCAACCTTAGGGTGTAGTGCAGCTTCCTTCCCATGGGGGTGATTATCACAACACCTGCCCCCGAGCCTTGTTCATTTGATGCTCCATCAACGAAGAGGTTCCACTTGATATTTTCTGCTACTTCAGATTGCTCCTTACCTTCGGTAGTAGTGAATACGACAATGAAATCAGCTATGGCTTGTCCCTTGATAGCGGTGCGAGGATGGTAGGTGATATCATATTGACTCATTTCAATGCACCACTTAAGTAGCCGCCCGGAAGTGTCGGGGCGATGGAGTACTTGCCTTAGCGGTTGATCGGTTAAAACTCTGATGGAATGAGATTGGAAGTAGTGTCGAAGTTTCCGTGACGCGATAAGCAAACAGTATGCTAGCTTTTCAAGTTTAGGGTATCTGGCTTCTGCCCCTGTGAATCTCTTGGTTACAAAGTATACGGGTCGCTGTGCATGGTTGTCCTCCCTCACCAAAGCCGCGCTTAAAGCATGGGACGATACAGCTAGGTATAGGTATAGTCCCTCGTCTTCATTTGGAGTTGAGAGTACTGGTGGTCTTTGGAGGTGTTCGATCAAGTTAAGGAAGGCTGTTGAGCATTCGTCAGTCCATTCGAACTTTCCTTTGTCTTTCTTAAGAGCTTCGAAGAAAGGGATGCATTTGTCGGTTGCTTTAGAGATGAACCTGCTTAGCGCCGCCACCTTCCCGTTTAGGCTTTGCATCTCTCTTCGAGTGGATGGCATCTTGATATCTTGCAAGGCCCGGACTTGCTCGGGGTTCGCTTCAATCCCCCTAGCATGGACGATGAATCCCAAGAACTTTCCCGACGATACTCCGAAGGAGCACTTTAGAGGATTCAGCTTCATTCCATATTGGCGAAGTACTTGAAACATCTCATTCAGGTGGTTTATATGATCGTTGGCTTTCCTTGATTTTACCAGCATGTCATCCACATAAACTTCCATAGTTTGCCCTATTAATTTTGCAGACATCTTATTGACAAGGCGCTGATAAGTAGCTCCGGCGTTTTCAAGTCCGAAAGTCATTACTTTGTAGCAGTACAATCCCCAGTCAGTGATGAAACTGGTGTGGTCTTGATTGGGGGTGTGCACAGGGATCTGGTTGTATCCTGAGTATGCGTCCATGAAGGATAAGAGTTCGTGTCCGGCTGTGCTGTCCACGAGTTGGTCGATTCGGGGGAGTGGGAAGCAGTCTTTCGGGCAAGCGTCATTTAAGTTGGAGAAATCGATGCATGTTCGCCACTTCCCATTAGCTTTCTTTACCAGTACCGGGTTGGCGATCCATTCTGGGTAGATGGCTTCTCGTATGAAGTCATTGGCAAGTAAGTTCTTTACTTCTTCCTCGAGGGCTGCTGATCGTTCTGCCCCCATGCTCCTCTTTTTCTGCTTCACTGGCACCTTGGTGGGGTCGATGTTCAGTATGTGGCATGCTACGTTTGGAGAGATTCCTGTCATGTCGGCGTGCGTCCATGCAAATACATCCATGTTGTGGCGAAGAAAATCGACGAGGTGATCTTTCAACTCCGCTCTTAACTGAGACCCGACTCTCAGCAGTCTACTTGGGTCGTGTTTGTCTACGGCTACAAATTCCATAGCCTCTGCAGGCTCGGTGGTGGCCTCCTCCTCTTTGTCCCTGGGGTCTAATTCATTGAACAGATCGCTGGTATATCGAAGAGGAGGGGCTTTCGTTAATTGCTATGCTTCCAGGCTTTTCTTGCAGAGAGAAGTCTCTGCATCCTTTCCTATATCCTTCCTGCAGTTATTGCGAAGCTCGGTTACATAGCAATCTCGAGCGGCGTCTTGATCTCCCTCTACTTCTCCTACTCTGTTATCTGTTTGGAATTTCATCTTCAGGCACCAAGGGGCTAGGACAATTTGGAAGTTAGACAAGGCTGGTCTTCCCGAAAAGGCGTTGTAGGCCGAATGGTTCTCTATTAGTACAAATGTTTGTTTTCGCACAGCGGAGCGGGGATGACTTCCTATTTCAACAAAAAGATCCAGTTGCCCGAGGGGCACTTTCGCATCTCCAGTGAAACCATTTAGTGGTTTGTTGCAGGGAGACACATGCTTCATTGACAGCTTCATTTTGTCGAATGCATGCTTGAATAGGATATTCACTGAGCTTCCCGTGTCTACTAAAATACGGAAAACTTTTGCTGGACCGAACCAGGCAGAGATGACCATAGGATCCATGTGCGGGTACTGTCATCCCTCTAGATCACGCCTACTGAATGTGATGTCGTCACTCTCTTTCCGTTTCGGGTGGCGTTCTTCCACAAAAGAATTAACGTAGCCTTCAGCGTTTCTAAGTGACTTACCGTATCTTTCCATCTCTGCCCAGCTTCTGTGGGCGATGTGTGGTCCTCCTGATATGGTATGGACTACTATTTTCTCTTGACTAGAGCCGCTAGTGTTGCGATTTTCTCCGCCTTCCTCTGGGAGGAGTAACCCTAGGTTTTCATTGGCGGGAGCTGGAGTCCTGCTCTGGTTTTTTACATAGCGTTCCAGTCTCCTCCTTCTAATGTGTTCTTCAATCAAGTCCCGGAGATGGTGGCATTCATTAGTGTCATGTCCGTGGGATTCGTGGAAGCGGCAGAACTTTCCAGATTTGAGTGCGTTATCTGACTCCTTCTTGTGTGGGGGGCGCTTGTATCTAACTTCGTCTTGAGTGGCTAGGAAGATGTTTTCGATCGTTTCATTCAAAGGAGTGTAGGAGTCAAATCTTGGTCCAGATCGATATAGGCGCTTTTCCCCTTTCTTGCCCCCAGCATTGTCTCTAGAGTCATTTCTCCGAACATCCTTTGTTGCAGCGGAAACCCTGTCTGTGGCTGTTTTAACCTGTTGCCCTGACTGCCTCTCAGTGGCAGCATCTTCAAGTCTCATATATTTTCCAGCTTCATGGAAGAAATCAGGTAAAGTAGCTGGCTTTTCCTTGGTTAGCCTTCTAGCAAATTTAGTATCCGGGTGTACACCACTGCAGAGAGCCATTAGGATAAGTTTCTCGTCGGCATATTGGACCGCGGCCGCCGCAGCGTTGAATCGGGTGAGATATTGCTGCACTGTCTCTCCGGGTTTCTGCTTGATATTAGATAAGCAATAAGCGTCCTTGGGTTGTTCCACATGAATGCGGAACTGGCTGATGAATTTTTCTTTCAACATTTCCCATGAGCTGATGGACCCTTAGGGTAGGTGGCAAAACCAAGAGGTAGCTAAGTCTGCCAAGAAGAGTGGGAAGCATTTACACAATACTCCCTCCGTTGCTCCGCTCATGAGCATATGCTGGGTGTATCTCTGTAAGTGTACGATGGGGTCAGAGGTTCCCTTGTATGGTTCCATTGTTGGCATTTTCCATTCCCGGGGGGTGATCGCAGTTTCAATCTTGCGGGTGAAGGGGCTGGTTACTCTAGCACCTATCCCTCGATCCCTTTGCTCCCGTTGGATGCACTCCCTGAACAATCGCGCCATTCTTTCATCAGAACTTGGAGTGGATAAAAATGAGTTTGGTTCTTCCCTGCGGGATTGACTCCGTCCAGATGACCTGTAAGGATGGTATCGTTTATCACTCCTGACATTCTCCAATGGCTGCCTCTGGTCTTCTGGGGGCATGCTGGGGTCAGCCACAGTTGGCCCTTGCCTTGATCTTCCCCTGCTGGGTTCTGTTCTCAGCACTTCCTTGGGTCCAACTTCGGGATGGACTCCAGCTCGGCCCCGTCTACTGGTGTTTTCATGGTTGGGTAGCATGACAGGCTCAGCTACATCCGACCCTTGCCTGGCACCTCCCCCGTTCGGTTCGGTTCCAAGTGTTTCCCCGGTTGGAATTCGGGGTGAGTCCGGGCTCGGCTCCTACCATGGCTGTTTCCGTTGTTAACCTCTTTGAAGAAGAAAGGTCTTTGTCGCCTTCCAGATCCTCCAGATTGGGACTCACCCCATGATTCGGTGTTGCAGTTGGATTCTTCAGCATCCCTTAGGCGTGACATGAGTTGGTCCACCAAGGCTTCTTGTTGAGATGCGAAGCGGTTAGTTACTTCAGCCACAATCCTGTCCAGATCCGCCCTTGTAATTGGTTGTTCCGTAGCAGGGGCTGTCGGATTTGCCTGATTTAAATTTGCTGTTGGAATTGGACGATTGTCTTGGTCCCTGATCACTGGATCTGGGATACTGCCAGTTGCGAAGTCCTTTCCTTTGTTAGCATCTTTCTTCCGTCCGGGGCCATATTTTCCAAGCAATGAACGATGTTGATAGGAAAAGGGTTGAGTGGGAGAAGCTGAAGCTTCGAGCTCCCTTCCCTCTCAATGAAAGCACTAAAAATGTTTGCACAAAAAATGGGCAAACACCTCCAAGTCGTGTGATTTAGTTGATTTTATGTTGTTTTTAGTGATTTGGATGAGTTGTGCGAATATGTAAAAAGCAGGGACTGAAATGTAAAAGACACGCAGATTTATAGTGGTTTGGCCAGAACGTGCCTACGTCCACCTTATATGTTATTCTCCTCTTACTATTCAGATTACAAGTACAAAGCCTTGATTACAAGTATATGAAAGTTGTTTGAAAGTTCCTTCCGTTCTTGAGCTCTCAAAACTTGTCTGCCATTGTTGTACCCCTGCCCTCTATTTATAGAGTGAAGCTGGAGGCAGGGGTCTTGGATGTATATAGCTGTTGGTGGGCCTGGGCTGAAGCTATGTGGCCTGGCAGATCTGGTTCGGCAGAGCTTGGTTCGGCGAAGCTTGGTTCGGTCGTAGCTTGGTGGAGTTTGATTCGGTGGTGTGTAGAGGGTTGGTCTGGTCATGGTTTGGTTCGGCAGTTGTGGTGAGGGTTGGTCCGGTCTTGGTTTGTTCGGCAGTTGTTGGTGAGAGCTTTTGGTTCGGCAGGGTTGGTCTTAGGGCCGATTCGGCAAGTAGCGAGGCGAGGCCTGGTTCGGTGGGACCTTGGATCAGTGGTGAGGATTCGCCCAACACATTGTTTATTTGAAATAAACAATTTTAACAAATTTTTATCTCTCCAATTTATTTTTAATTCACAATATTAAATTATAACTACCATTATAATTTAATATTTACAGGTAATCGCCAAAACCAGGGTTGTTGCACATATATTCTTCTTTCATTATTCAGTGATTTCAGTGATTTATTCTGATTTGTACCTGATGTATCTTGTTACTCTTCTGTTGTATTTTGTTTAACTCTGACGTATCTTATTTTTATATAGTAGCTTCATGAACTACTATCCCTTTTACTTCCGCTGCATTATTATTTACTCTGTGTCTGTGATATGTGAGTATTTATTTACTGTATATTATGAGATTTGCCAAATTTTATTTACAACGTGGTATTTTGAACAATTCAAGTCCGACGTGTACGGATGAGAATGGTTGAAAATATTGAGTCGTTAAACTTCTTTTCTTTCTCTTAACTTTCCGTCAGTTTGTGCTTTTTGGGTCGTACATGTATGGATTATTATCGATTCAAAGGGTACGGATTTACGTGTCGTCACATTTGGTATCAGAGCTTAGATTTTGTATATTCCTAGGCTTTGATGTGTACTCAGTATAGATATGGACAGTAGCACCCTGGATTGAGTCTCAGTGTGTTATATATATGAGCGCGTATTTGTTAGTGAATATAAAAATGTTTTATATTGTGTTTGCTTATCTGTTGAGTTATTTGTGAATTCTAGTCGGTATGTGGGACGCCATGTTATCGATAAGGATTTCCAAACACTTAAACGAGGCAAGTCAACATAGTTTCATTTAAATTGGGTAAATGAAATAATTTTACCTCGATTATATTTTGTATATAAAGAAACAATTTTTCAAAAATTATTAAAGTGTAAATAAATGAATTGTTTTGTTGTTTGAAAATGTGGATATATATAAGTTAATGAAAGATGTTTGAATAATCTAAATAAAAACAACAATTGTTTCCCTGGGAACTGATGTATTGAAGCTAAACTTTGATTGTTTTGATCTTCTTTTTGGTTTTAATTTCAGGCTTGAAAGCTGAAGTTCTGATTTATTGTTTCCAGGTTGCACTTGAAAACAGCAACAATTTTTTTTAAAAAACTGGAATTGAATCTGCTACTTGTTGAAGTTGTTCTAAACTCGAATTTGTTTGAGTTGATCATCTTAGGTTAAACTTGATTACTTGATGTTTGCATACTTCAATCTGAACTTGAAGCTGTTTGGATTTCTTCATTTCCAAGCTTGAAGATTCCTTTTTTTTCTTCAGGTTTTATTCTGTGCTTGCTTTTGATTTCCAGATTTCAGATCTTGAAATACTTTTGATTTTTTTTTAGGTGGCAATTGATCTGGTAACTTTGAATCCAGTTATTTGTTTTCTTTGAATTGCTCCAACCTTCGAATCAAGTTGAAGTTTGCTTGAAATTTCGATTTGCTTTACTTTCGGGTTGAAGATTTTTGGTTTTGGTCTTAATTCCATTTAATCTAAGGTCCAGATTTTTTTTTGAACTTTTGTTTTCAGGCTTGAGACGTTACACCTGAGAATAGCCTGGTTTTTTTCTTAATTTTGATGTTCATTTCCATTACAAATTTTTTAAAGAAAAACAATGCATCTTGCCACTTGTAAATACAACTAACACATGTTAATTTCTTTATTAAAAATGCTTACACTTGTCTTTGCATGTTTCCTTTATCCTACAAATGTTAAAATCCAGAAAATGTATGTTTACAACCTTAGTTAGTTTTATATTTACAAACTTTATTTTCTTATATATATATATATATATATATATATATATTAACATATGTAATTGTTTTACATTTTAAATTCATGAATATACGAACTATATTTATTTATTTCAAAAGAAACGTGTTTTTAATTTTTTTATCAAATCTAATAAATGTATACATACATACATATATATATAACACTTTAAAGAATATAATTTAATAATTAATTAATCACTAATATACAAATACATATCTATTTGAGTTAAATCTTTTTAAATAGCTTTTGGAAAAACAATTGAATTCCCCAAATTAAACTCAATTTATTTTAAAAAATATTTATCTTAGAGTTTTAAATTCAAAATAACTTTTATATATATTTATATTAATAATCAATAAAATAAATTCACTATTTAATTACAAAAATTAAATTAATTTTCAATTTGAATTTGATTAAAAAACGAGAATGTTACAAATTTCCCCCTTAAGAAATTTCGTCCTCGAAATTTGAAAGACAGGGAGATAACAAAAGAATATAGAAAGATAGAGAGATGAATTACCAGATCAAGCTGAATATCTATTATGCATTTGGCTTACCAAATCAGAATATCATCAATAGATACAAGAACGAATCTTTTTAACACTTCACAAGATACTCGGATCATCCAGATCTACGAAGTATGCTAGGGCATTGGTTAGTTCGAAGGGATAACTAAACTTTCATAGAATATATCAAGACCCAAACAATAGATAAATGGATTTAATCTTCCATAATTCTCAAACACTAGGTATGGATTCCAAACTCAAGTCGGAATACCCCAAATTTTACACCAGCTTGTCCCTTTTTGGACTTTAATCCTCACAAGAAATTATAACAGAATTTCGAATTTGGTTTAAATCAAAATCATTTTATCAATACAAATTTGCATATTTTGTTTATCAATTTATTTAAATTTAAAATTTATTAAGGTTAAAATGATAGGAATTTGATAGAAAGAATATAAATTAGGAATCTTCTGTAAGGATTCACGGGGCCACCATACCGAAGCTTCTCTCTTGAGCTGCCACGAATCATCAAAGAATTGAAAATCGGATGATGATCAAAGAAGATTGATAAAGAAAGATTGTTTCCGTTGTTGTTACAAGGCATTGACCATATGAAGTGGTACTTCCCTGTCCCCTATCTCGTCCTCTTCTTGCAATCATACTCACTATCAGTGGATAGTAAGAGGGTTTACTAAGGCATTCAGACGAATATCTTAGGGATACTCATTCTAGGGTATACTTCACCCTATCTCTAATGAGTTACCTAATGTGTTATACTCATGAGCTAAAGTTTCAACCTTCAGCTCCGATACCACTATAACGACCCTGACTCGACCTTCGAAAATCGCCACCGAATACGTCACTCGTATTCAAATGCCGTAAATCCAAACATCAAATGTAGTTTGCCGAAGCTTATAACACATTAAGCACAACAACACAGTGGAAGAAAAATGAATAATATGTCATTGATACAACAAAGAGTACAATATCCAAATGATACAATAATGATACAAATGATATCGATATCAATCAGAGATACAAAACACAGTAGTGGAACCATATCAAAAACTTGAACTCCAAAGGAGGAAGTAGTCTTCAAAGGAGAACTCCAATGTCTGCACTCATCATCTCCAAAGCACCAATCCAGAAATAGCTCGAACTCTCAATCAAGATGAACTAAGAAAGGTCAGTCACCCAAAGACTGAAGAAGATCTCCAAATGCTACCAAACCAAGGATTCTGAAAGCTATCAAATCTACACCTACTACGGGATTATCTGAAAAACCCAACTCTAGACTGCCCGTGTGGAAAATTGTGGGCACCCAGAGTTTAGGAAGGGAACAATAAACTTCAAGTTAGTTGTGGGACTGGTATGAGCAAAAAAAGACAGTTTATCTTTAAAATAAACAACAAAAGATTTTAAAATTGAAATCCGCAATGCTTTTTGGAAAATGAAACTACCATAAGGCCTCCCGCCACACACTATGCAAACGCAGAATTTTAGGAGATTTCTCCTTATGATAGTCAAAAATGCTTACTACGCAAAATTCTTTTGATATTATTATTAGTGCATAGTGGAAAACATTTCTAAAGTATAATATTAATATTAGCCAGCATAGACATTTCGAATTATGCCTACTATAGCTACCATCCCAACAGTGGGGCGCCACGATAAGTAGATGGCAGGTAATACAACTAAAACTGTATAGGGCATGTATTGGAAATTGGATCTTCCAACAAATGGTCAGGCAAAGGAACTTCCTAGGCCACATGGGTACGCCTCTGGAGGGACGCCCCAAGAACCTACCCGGCTCTCTGCTAACACAAGGCCGGTGTACTCCCTTCTTGGAAGTAACACTTAAGATATGCCACCCCCGGTCGTTTGCGACCTTTATCCGAGGATCCTCAACCACAAAGCGACATCACACAGTAATAAATATAAAGTGTCCACATGTGTAAGTATCTGGGCTCAATACCATGATACCACCCTTTTCAAGAAAGAATGGACATACCCTAGGGGTGCGACCCCTGAAACCTTGCCGCATCTTTCCTGTTTCGACCATTACCGGATTGTGAGGCTCGATGAGGTCTCGCCCACAAAGCTACGCTTTTCCACAAAGCCATGCTTTGATCAAAAAATGATTAGTAGCACTTCGTATGCCACATTAACAAATTGGGAATGTATCACTAGTAACCATCAACTACATAACCTTTGAGCTCGTACGTCTCAGAGAAGGGTGTTATGCTAAGGGAATAAATCTCCGCCACCAAACAGAAATGTATTTGATAGAAACGGTTTTACATCTCAAAGTGTAATGTCAGACACAAATCCATACAAGTCTCTTCCGGGTTCGAACAAAACCGAAGGCACTTCCAAAGAAGCCCTTGCGATCCGGGTATTCACGATCCCGATCGGACTCCCCGTCACATATGGAGATCTCTATACCGAGCGCTAATTGATGCAGAGTCATTCGACAGGTTATCCTTTCGTTCTCGAAAATACCCGGTCTTCACCATCGGTCTTCAAATGCTATCCATAACGTCGTATCATTATTCGAAATGGGTTATATGACATAAGTCCTCTCCTGGCTAAACCGAATAATGAGCGCAATATTTAAAAACATATGGATGTTGGGATTTCAGTTAAGTCACAACTTTAAAACCAATTTTTTTTCTTTTAAATGGTTTAAACCAATCACTATTTCAAATCTTTAAACAAAAAGATCCATTTCACAAAGTTCACCCAGTTTCACAAAGATTCATTCACAGATTTCAAATTGATTTTCCTTTCAAATTGGATTATCTCATCCAATTATTAACCCAAAGACTCAATTTATAGCTTTCAAAACTATTTCCAAAGATCCATTCATAACTTTCAAAACAATTTCCATTTCAAATCTTTTATATAAGAGATATACCATTTAAAATCCTCTTCGATTTCAAAACAAAGTTTAACAATCTTTCACAAAGGTTCATTCATAGCTTTCAAAAACAATTCACAATATCATTTCAAACATGAAATCTTTCGATACAAATTTGAAATCCTTTCTTTATATGAAGCTATTATTATTTGAAAACAAATAGTTTTCGTTTTAGAAAAATCCAATTATATTTGCACGAGTTAAAGCCCTTGAGTTAACTTCAAATTCCCAAATCAATAACTTAAAAAAATTGGTTTAACCCATATATAACTGGTATAACATCTTTAAACCATAGTTTCCAAATATAGAATTCAATTTCAAATTTTGAATTCAAATTTAAATCAAATTATTTAAATTCCAAACTTATTAAGTTATTCAAAATTATTTTTGTTTTTAAAGCTCCTTTTCAACTATTTTGGATTCAAAAATTCAATCTTTAAAATTATTAAAAATCCGTGACTTTACCAATTTCCTCGTGTAATCTATATTTGTGTGTGTATGGTGTAGTCCACGGGTTTTACATAATAGTGCAACATCATCAATCATCACAGATCCAATCATATCAATATCGATAAGTCGTATAATCTATAACGCTTATCTTCATTCACAGATTCATAGATAAATGTATCACCAATAAAATGAATGAATAAATAAATAAATTACACACTGCTCAATTCAAAGAACAAAATATTACAATTCAGAGATAACAATCAATTCAAGGAATTTCATACAATACAAACATTCATAAGCAATCCAAACATACAATAGTCATTTATAAACAGGATTAATTTATTTAATTTCCAATTAAATTAATTGCTTATGAATTAATTATCAAATCTTGATTTATTAATTACAAATAATTTGATATTAATTAATGAAATTAGTCAACCTTAATTAACAAATGAATCAATCTTTAATTATTAAATAATTAAACCATAATTATTTAATTATCCTTTGGTTAATTATCCTTAATTAATTACATTAATTAATTAACTCTTAATTAATTATCCTTTAACTAAGTATTCTTATTTAATTATCATTTGATTAATTATCCTTAAATTAATTACTTTAATTAATCACATAAATTAATTATCCTTTAATATAATTATTCTTTGATCACTTGATTAACCCACCTTTATTATTAATCAAATCTTCTTAATTACTTTCATAAATTATTTAAGATTTAATTGAAAGATAATCAATTCATCTTGATTAACTTCTTAATTACCCTTTGAAATCTTATTTAATGAACTTGGGATTTAATTAAGTTTAGATAAACTTAAGATTTACTTATTCTAAGTTAAAAATGAATTTACAAAACTTCTACTTAATCAATTATTTAAATAATTCATATTTAAAGGAGATAGATTTTTAGAAAATTGAGTTTAAAACCCGATAACCATCCTACATTACACTCGAGATAATCATGGAATTACCCATCCCAAGCCTTGAGTCCAATCTTTTCTTCTTCTTCTTAAAACAATACTTTGTTTTAAGTTTAAAAAATCCTGTTCCTTAGCAAAATTTCACCCGAGAGCATCACCGAGCAACCCTAGCAATTTTATGAGCACGAACCTGAGGTAACTCTTCTCCCCAAAACCATTTTAATCCCCAATGCACAAGGACGAACGTGCACGTGCACCGATCATCGGATCGCCTTCGATTCAAGCCGAAGCCTCTCTCATGTCGACGACGACCTTGTCGATGACCCAGAACGATCGGCACCCCCAACTTCCTTCGAAATCAAATTTTAGCCTATCGACACATTCGAACCCCAGTTTTGATCATCAGAAAATCGTCACATCCCGATGATCTCTTGCACCATTAACCTCGCCGCCTTGTCCGTAGCCGCCCCATGATTACCTACGTCGATCCCCACTGGAACGGTCAACTCTGGTGCCTCATTGACATCATACGAATTCGAAAAGCAACTTCAACCCATTCCAGTCCTTAAACCCTACAAAGTCATCATGTCGCCACCTAGATGATCGAAAATTCTTCTGATCAATTTTCCTATAAACTTCATCACTAAAACCTCCTCTGATATCAAACCTAAGACTCGATTGCTCGTTGATTGTCGAAAATCAACAATTTTTAAAATTCTGTTCATCTCGCAAATTCATAACAGATTCTAAATTAAAATCTCGATTTTATTTTTAAAATTCGTAGTTTTGTAATATGAATATGATCCTATGATCTAAACTTAAAATCCTATCATTCAATTTTTCGACATTGTATTGATCATCACTGACATTCTATAGTCCAGGAATTCGACCAGTTAACATTGTCTAAAATTATTTTAAAACTTGAATCTGATCATTTCTAACAAATTTTTTTCTTTAAAGGTTATAACTTAAAACTGTTTACAAATTAAAATATGAATTTTTCATAAAAAATTCTGGTGTTGATCAGGCTGCAAAGAGGTGTGTATATGAATATATTTGCATGCATCAATTATTTCATACAACACATATCAATACATTTCTCATCATATTTCAAGGCTACTCACAAGCATCAGGACACTAAAACATGTTAAAGGATTAAGAGAAGTGGTTTGCTCACCTGGCAAAATAGAGAAGCAGAGAAGTAGACTTGATTTGTTTTCCTGGAAACTGATGTATTGAAGCTAAACTTTGATTGTTTTGATCTTCTTTTTGGTTTTAATTTTCAAGCTTGAAAGCTGCAGTTCTGATTTATTGTCTCCAGGTTGCACTTGAAAACAACAACAATTTTTTATTTTAAAACTGGAATGGAATCTGCTACTTGTTGAAGTTGTTCTGAAGTCGAAGTTGTTTGAGTTGATCATCCCAGGTTAAAGCTTGATTACTTGATGTTTGCATGCTTCAATCTGATCTTGAAGCTATTTTGATTTCTTCATTTCCAAGCTTGAAGATTCCCTTTTATTCAGGTTTTATTCTGTGCTTGCTTTTAATTTCCAGGTTTCAGATCTTGAAATACTTTTGACTTTTTTTAGGTGGCAATTGATCTGGTAACTGTGAATCCAGTTATTTGTTTGCTTTGAATTACTCCAGACCTTTGAATCAAGTTGAAGTTTGGTTAAAATTTTGATTTTCTTTACTTCCAGGTTGAAGATTTCTGGTTTGGTCTTAATTCCATTTAATCTCAGGTTTTAATTTTCTTTCCAGTTTTTTTTTTGAACTTTTGTTTTCAGGCTTGAGAAGTTACACCTGAGAATAGCCTTGTTTTTTTCTTAATTTTGATATACATTTCCATTACAAATTTTTAAAAGAAAAACAGTGCATCTTGCCACTTGTAAATACAACTAACACATGTTAATTTCTTTATTAAAAATGCTTACAGTTGTCTTTGCATGTTTCCTTTATCCTACAAATGTTAAAATCCATAAAATTTATGTTTAGAACCTTAGTTAGTTTTATATTTATAAACTTTATTTTCTTACATATATATTAACATATGTGATTGTTTTACATTTTAAATTCATGAATATACAAACAATATTTATTTATTTCAAAAGAAACGTGTTTTTAATTTTTTTATCAAATCTAATAAATGTATATATATATATATAACTTTAAAGAATATAATTTAATAATTAATTAATCACTAATATACAAATACATATCTATTAAAGTTAAATCTTTTTAAGTAGCTTTTGGAAAAACAATTAAATTCCCCAAATTAAACCCTAATTAAATTCAATTTATTTAAAAAAATATTTATCTTAGAGTTTTAAGTTCAAAATAACCTTTATATACATTTATATTAATAATCAATAAAACAAATTCACAATTTAATTAAAAAAATTATATTAATATTCAATTTGAATTTGATTTAAAAATGGGAATGTTACAATTTAACTAAGGAAGGTTAAATTGAATTTAATTTTTATTGTATTAGATAAGTGATTATATAATATGAATTTGCAAGTCTGAATAAATAAGTTGTATAACTTATAAAATGAGATAAGGTAAGTAAAGTCAAATGTTAAAATGGTTAAACAATTTTATTAAGAAAAACAATATCTAAATTTTGAATAGTGATATGAAATTTGACTTAAGTAAAAGTTACAAGAAATAGAATTTCAATTAAAATTAGTACTGAACTTAAGTTGTATAAGTGAATGTAAATATTAATGAAGTTGATATTGGTTTCGAAGTAAATTAATAAAGTGAATTAATGAGACAAAAGTAGTTAGATGAAAATGAATTTGTGTTGTATAAAATAAATTCAACATTAGTGGTAAAATGAATTAGCATTAAAAATGCTGTTGTGAAGAATTGAATAAAACTTAAGTTAAGAAGTTGTGAAGTGAATAATTGAATGAATGTCAATCGAATGTTAAACCAATTTGAAATTAAAAGTGTTGAACTAAATTGAAGGAATGTAAATTGAATTAATTTGGTTATGTTGGATATATGTTGGTTGTTAGTTGATTGTATAGAAATTCATATGGAAATGAATTGAAAAAATTGAAAGCTAAATAATTGAATTCCAATCATGAGATGTATAGTTGTGATATGTATATATTGTTTTTTTTTCGGATAGAACGGCACAAAGGAGGCTATGGCGAATTTTTCTGCAAATTTAAGGAGTTAGAAAAAAAAAATTGATAACTAAATTTTTTGATTTTGAGTTTAAAGTTAAACGATACTAGTAATTTTGAAAAGATAACTATGAATGGATTTGAAAACTTAGAAAAATTTCTATAAGAATTTTAACGAATGGATTTTGAAAAAAGTTAAAAGGTTAAATAGATTTGGTAAATCTAAATTGAACGAATTGTTTTGAAAAGTTAATGGATTTTGTAACTTTTTCTTACTTGGTAATTTCGAGGACGAAATTCTCTTAAGTAGGGGAGAATGTAGCGACCCAGAATTTCTGTCATTTGAAATTCGTATATTTAATTGATTTTAAATATGAACAATTTAAATTTATAAGCTTAATAGATTTTATTTCGAATATTATGATTTAATTGAATAATTAAATTGATAATTGAATATTTGAAATTGAGGAAATAATTAGAATTTGGATTTGATGTGAATAAAAATGATTTATAAAGTTGAGTTAAGTTCTATTTGAATTAGAATGATGTTAGAGAACTTTTAAAATCGAATTAAAAGCTAATTTGTAGAAATTGAATATTTTAATATTTAATTGACGTGTAGAAATAGCCATTTTTCAAACAGTCTCGGATTTCGACGAAACAAGTTTCATTGGATCTGTAATGTTAAATTATTGTAATATTTCAAATTTCGTGTCAATCGGATTTACGATTTGTCCAGGGCAAGCTAAAACGCATAAAAAATCGTTTAAGTGAATTTTAAATTTAAATAGTCAATTTGAAAACCTATCTTTCAAATACGATCGAATTGGCTCCCGATATATATTCCATTGCGTTCGGAATATGGGTAAAACATTATAAACGCCAGGCGCCATGCTTCGTTTCATGTTCGAAGAAAATCGGATGAATAGTGCACGAATATTTTCTATAAAAGGCCAGCTTTTCTTCATTTTGCAAAACCCTAATCTGGGCTAGGGCTAGCCGCCAACTAAATTTCCATGGCCAAAAATTCTCCTCCTTCTTCCTCGTTATGCTTCTAATCCGTGAATAATTAGAGAAAAACTTCAACTACAAAAACGTAGAGCTCGACGAGAACTTTCAATTCAACGATCATGATTGGAAACGATGAAGCGGATTGACGAGAATCACGCCATAAAGGCATCACATTCGAGCACGTTTTTCAAGATAAGGGAAGTACAAAGCTTCATGCTGTTGTGGCCATGGGTGGAGCTGGGCAAGGTCGTCAATACGATATGGTTTGATCGTCGTATAATACGACGTAGGTGGCACGATAATTAGGGCAAAAATGGCGGCATATGGGTTCGATCGCGTGAAGTAACCTAGATGAGGAAGAAGCTAAAATCGCGGCCCAGATCTGAAGTGAAGGAAACGAATGGCCTGGATGAGTTCTAGGGTAAAAATAAAATAAAATATAAACTAAAATTGATTTATATATTATTTTTTTGGGAAGGCCAGCCGGTTTTATAGTGGACCGTCCACTTTTATTACGAACGTAATAAAATTGAAGTACAGAAGTAAGGTAAAAGCACCTTAACTACTAAGAAAAAAAGAGGAAAATACAGCATGGGTATGTGACAGACATGCCACAGTAACTATATAAATCACCAAGACTAAGTTTCCTCCAAAGAGGAAGAATCATCGTATCTTTGTCATACGAGGTCCGTTTTTGACGAAACGAATTGCATTGGAATCGTATTTGCGAGCACTACGCGATGGAGCTGGTTTGGGGGTTTATTGGAGCTAGTGTGAATTTTGGGTAAAATTAAACGCGCGTTTAATTTTATTTAGAATAAAACACTGATACTGCTATTGGACGCAATGTGAGTACAACTCATGCTTTCTGACTCATTGATATTTTTACATAAGTGAGAATAAATGTTATTTATGATGATTGATGATTGTTTGGATGATATATGATATATTGATTGGTATTTTGGATATATATCTGCCTAGTGGAGCAGATGACCCTATACGTTCCAGTGTATGAGCGAATGACCCTTTGTACGCGCGTCTGCTTCGAAGCGGACATTGTACACATATTCTAATATGTATATTTGCTGCAGGTGACAAGTTGGAGGGATCCAACTGGATTCCTCAAAAGTATTGATTTATTTACAGATATTGATATATATGATGTTATCATATTATATACGATGTTTTGGATGCCATGATTGATGTATTTAGTGCTGTTGCAGCATTGGGCCATATTTTGGGAATTTGAAAATGTTAATGCGATGATTTTCAAATTTAAAAGGATTTTAAAGAGATTTTTGAAAACATATGTTTTATTAATTTTTGAATTATTGAGTAAATAGATTTATTTTGAATAAATAAATGTTATAATTTTTATGTTATAAAATTTATAATGTTTTGGGAAATATAATTAAAATATGATTTTTGTGAAATATGGAGTTAATGATTTTGTGAAATGGTTTAAATTGAGGTTTTCGACTAATAAATGGTTTATAAACAAGATTTATGAAATTGAATTTTTATAAATCAGAATAATTGAATTATAAAGGAGTTTTTATAATTGTTAAAATGATTTATAAATGGACTTTATAAAAGAATAGAATTTATGATTTGTGCAGTTATAAAATAAATGAATTTGTAAATAGATGTTGCATATAAATGGAATTGGTCGGTAAAGGAATTTTATAAGTTGATTTTCATAAAATATAAATAGAATTTATAAACATTTTTTATAAATCCGAAATCAATTGATTTTCACAAGTTAAATATAGAAGTTTATTTAAGGAACTATAACCACGATTTTAGACAGTGGGTAATCCTTTAGTTTAATTGTGCAATAATAATGAATTTGGTAAAGGGGTATCTTCACGATTTTGGACAGTGAATTATCTTTTGAAATAAATGTGTAGAAGTGTTGGAATTTGTTAAAGATTTATATTCATGATTTTGGACAGTGAATAATATTTTAAATAAAATGGATATTTTTGGAAAGTGAATATTTTTAAATGGAATAAAATGATTAAAAGATATTTTAAAATGTGTTAAGTATCAAATACATAGATTTCAACATTCATTGCTGAAATAAACGTTTCGAGAAACAAGGAAATGATGGACTATAACACTATTTTTATAGTAAATGATTTTTGAAAGGAAATGTTTATGTATAGTATTGGGATTTATATATCTATCTTATTTTCGAATCCTTATATTATTGATTTTGGGTTGTCGTAACGATGTTTTACGCAACATTCGTTTTGACCCAATAAATGTGTTTAAAGAGAATGTTTTCCTTAAAGAATAAAATATATACTTAATCGTGATTTAAGTATATTGAATATTTTTCAAATGTTGAAAATAGATTGATTTGTGAATTACTTATTATTAAATAAGTATTTGGAAATGATTTCCAAGATTGAAATATTGAAATGGTTTGAGAATATATATCTTTTTAAAGATAAATTGAAGTGAATATTTAGCAAGTGAATTAATTAATAAAGATTAATTAAAAAGGCCTAGTGATTGCATATGGTGGTAAATATTTGTTTGTTTGCTTTGATAGTTAAATAACCGACTATCAAATTGGCCAAAATTTTAGTTCCTCGACTTGATGTGGAAACTATTTAGTCGTACAATTAGTACGTTGCCTTCTATGTAGGCTTTATTATCGTTTGTGTTGAGGATGTTGATTCGTATAGTGTACAGTATAACTCCAATCTATCTTGCTTCCTTCTTGGCCCGAAGGATAGCAAGTTGAAAATTGGAGACGTGATAAGTCTAGACTTAGTTTCTGTGTGAGGTTGAGAAACGCTTTTGCGTTGTTGGTGCGAAGTGACCGAGATCGGATTTTTTTGAAAACCACTTCGGACCAACGTATATGCGACGATTGTGCGGGTTGCTTATTAAGGATATTGATATTTTGGATTTTCACAGTGGGGGACTGCTTGTTGATCGTTTGGGGTTAAAATCCAGGTGTACATCCAGTAGCAGTGGTCTCATCATTATGGAATATCCAATGCAAGGACTATTCGCTACTAATCGTAGGAATTTCCCGACAGGATGTGGTAGGAAAGTACCTTCAGTTTGTCCTATTCCTGGACAACTTGTATGGATGTTTGTCTGACATTGCATTTCTATAGATTACGTACATTGGTTTTTACAAACGTACATCAGTGGTAGCGGAGAAGGCAACTTCTCTTAGTTTAAAACCCTCCTTGAGACGTACGAGCTTAAGGGTTGTATTTTGGTGGAAGTCAATTAGTAATCAACGGAAATGGCCATGTGGCATTTAAAGTGATATGATATGTGATTGTGAAAGGTAATCGTTACCTCTAGCCTCATCAACCGGAAATGACCCAAACAAGGTCTGACATTGCATTTCTATATATTACGTACATTGGTTTTTACAAATATACATCAGTGGTGAAGGAGAAGGCAACTTCTCTTAGCTTAACACCTTCCTTGAGATGTATGAGCTTAAGGGATGTATTTTTGTGAAAGGCAATTAGTAGTCAACGGAAATGGCCATGTGGCAGTCAAAGTGATATGATATGTGATCGTGAAAGGTAAGCGTTACCTCTAGCCTCATCAACCAAAAATGACCAAAACAGGGTTAGATGCAACGGGACTAAGTGGGTTAGTAGGATATGATCATCCTCTTCTAGATATATCTTTACACGCTATGACGTCGTGTATCTTATTATTGTGGTTTGTATGCTTAGAGTGCCCTTGGTAAAGGTCGATAATGATTGGAGAATGACATATTCGGTACCATCTAGTTATAGAGGTGGGCCGGTCTTGTGTTGGTAGAGAAACTTTGTGATAGTTTCTTCGTACATTCTTCTAGAGATGTGCTGCCGGAAGTTAGTCCCTTCACCTGGTCATTTGTATGGATATCCAAACTCCACTATGTGTTTTCCATTTTGATTGTATTAACCAATTTGGTTATATGTTGGAATTTAATCAATGTAACAATTTCGGCTATGATTAATATTATTTGTATATAGTGTGTCTACTATAATATAAGAGGATTTGATATGATATGTTTTAGTTATCGTAAGGTAAAAGCATGTCCGTGTTTATGTGTGGACTTGTCTTACGAGATACTTTTATTTTGAAAACTAAGGAAAAGTTTGGTAATTTAATAAATTCAGTTGAGTGTGTTTCTCATGCTGGTTAACCAGACTGATCTGGGCATTCTTCCCTTTCAATGCTCGGGTCAGACCGAGTATATTTACAGGTTTAGATTGGTGCTTTTGGAACTTCAGCAGGAGTGCTTGAGAACTTCATTTCATATACGCGTATCTGTTTTGATTATTGATTATCCGCTGTGCTTAGTTGTTTTATATTATCAGCAATTGTAAGGACAAGTTATTATAACTGTTCAAGATGATAACTATTGGTTGATTGTTGAACTCTGATTGATGTGTATATATATACAGTTTCTTTTTTGTAAAGATCATTGATATGATATTATATATTTTCCGCTGCGATGTGAGATTCTATATGCTTCTGTTTTGCTTCTATCTTCTCCCTTTCTTCTCTTCTCTTCTTCTCTCTCCTTTTATTACTCTTGACTTTCCGTCAGTTTGTGCCTTTTGGGTTGTACATGTGTGGATTATTGTCGATTCAAAGGGTACGGATTTGTGTGTCTTTACAAGTTTGGTTTTCTCTCGTAGCCCATGTGGTATCCTCTGGTGGCTTCCCGATCAGGAGGAACCATGATGCTGGATGGACTACTGGGGCTATTACGTGGTAAGTGCTCTATGGGTAACCCCTTAACGCTATTTAAAAGTATGTTTATTTTACTATAGAAATTATTATAATAGTGAAATATTACTGCATAGTAAATAGTTTAACGGATCCTTAGGAGATGTGAATCCTGAGCATCTCTTAAGTTACTGCACTCACGTTAGACACTGGATAGGAGATGTCAAATCCCGTAAACATCTCTGATGTCGTTCCACTCATATTATTTACTGTTGATTTAACTTACATAATATCTTTTAGTTCTGATCGAGTGTTTTGTCTTTTCAATTCGCTCGGGTCAGTCTGAGCATTATAGGTATCAAAGACCTTATTTCTGGAGGACGAAGACGAAGATTTTATTATTACTATTAACTACTACATTGTTCCGCTGCATTATTTTATTATTCACTGGTATGTGTAACTCTAATATGTATTGTATAAGTAAAATCAAATGTTTCTTAAAATAGCTTCATGAACTGTTTATTTGATTATTATATTTTATCGTTCCGCTGCAAGATTCTGTTTTGTTTTTTCTTCTCTGTTTTTTTTCTTATTTACCCCAATAACAATCCGCCCTTCTGTGTTGTTTAAGTCTGACGTGTGTGGTTTATCATCGATTTAAAGCGTATAAAAGGCGGGATGTTACACCTGGTATCAGACCTTTGGTTTAGCGATAAACCTTAGCTTTGTGGGGTTTGACTCATAACAAATAGGGTAGTAATACCCTATGATGAGTCGTTGAGTGTATATATATGAGAGAGCGTATTGTTAGTGTTATAAACAGGTATTGATCTTGTGTTAATTTATTCCGTTTTGTATTTATAATTTCTGGTTGGTGCATGGGACGCTATAACATCAATATGGATTTCTAAACACTTAATAGGACAGACCGACACAATATTTTTTTTGAATATAGGTGAATGAAACAATTTTGCTTGTTATATTTTCTATATATAAAATAATTTTTTTTATAAATGATATATATTTGGTTGTAATATATTGGTTGTTCGGTAGTGAAATTTATAAATATTGATTGGAAACAAAATTTGAAGAAAACAAAATAAATGAAAACTGGAAATTTAGAACTTAATGTTCCCGGGTTTTGAAAATTTCTTTCAAATGATTTTGGAATATAATAATAATATTATTTAGACGTACTTTTTGATATAAATATTTGAGTATAATTTGAAAGAATTACTTTAAAGAAATTTTGAAAGGAAATAAGTTCTGTACTTCCCTTTCTGTCATTGGAAAATAATTTCGGTGATGAGTGCACGATCATCTACATTCATTTTCGAGTTTCGAAGTGGGAAGGCCAACGTAGTATTTTTACTGCAGATTTATTTGATAAACAAATATAGATTTTGAATTGTTTTCAATATAGTTGGATATTTATAAGTTGTAAGTATATACAATTATCTATTATTTTAAAATGATATAAAACGGAGCCCAGTATTTAGTTCTTAAGTTTCTGATAATCAATAGTTTCAGTTAGTGTAGTGAAATGGAATTCAACTAACAATTGAAACCTCTAAATGAAATAAGAGATTAAATGCTGTGTTATAAATGAAATAGCAATAAAGTTGAAATTTATAACCTACAAAAGCAAAAGATAGGATTATTGAACAGTAAATTAATTAAAAGAAATGAGAAAACTTGTATAACTTTCAATTACATTCTTAAAAAGCATATATATACTTACCAAATATTAAAAGTTCTAATGCTTGTAAGAAATGTAATAGGATATTATGCTAGTAAACTTGAAGAAATGAAAATATTCAATGAAATCCTTTATCAAATAAGAAATTGATGTTGTAGTTGTTATAAGCTTAAGTATAATTGAAGGCTACTAACTTAATGTAATGGAAATGTAAGTATTATAAACAAATAAATAAATGAAATTTAGTAGTAAATGAATGAATGGAAATTTAAAATTTGCAAGAAATAAATGTATATAAAAAAGATAAACCATTATATGAATAAAAAGAGGATCAAACAAAAAATGTTATGAAATGAAAATAATAAGAATGAACGTGATCTGTTGTTTGAAATTGTTGTTTGTTTGGTTTGTGATTGTTTGGGCAAGGATACTTTAAAATTGTTGGGATGTATAAATAATCTATTTAGTTTCATCTAAGACTGTTGAGTAAATGGTGCACTTAGTAGTTATTTTCAATTCTGTACAACTTAAAGTTTTTGAACCCAAACAACTATTTGTATGTTTGATATAGGTGGATAATTGATTATGTTGATTTTATTTGATGGTTGTATGCTTTGTTGCAAGTGATAGTTGTTTATATTAACTTGTTTGCTATTGGTTGAAACAACTTTAAATATTACATTTTATATAACTATTAGCTCCTTTTGGATTATATAAGTGAAATACAAGTTATGGAAGCAATTGCGACTGCTTTTGGTTTCATAATCAAGCGTTGTTTGCTCGATAAATAGGTACGTCTTGGATTAAGGTTTTATAGCGTTATTATATTGTTTTTCCCGTTGTTGGGATATATTATTTTGAGATATTGTGACATATATTGTTATATTTGATATTGTATTTTCTTCCGAGCGTCTCTACACAAAGGAGACTCTGCTGAAATTTTCTGTAAATTTTGGGCTTAGAAAATTTTTGAAAATGTTTTCCAAACTTTATTTATTTGAGTATAAAAGATTTAATGGTTATAAATTAGTATCTTTATTTAAATTATTGAATTTTGTAAATTTATTTGTTATAAAATTTATATTTTGAATAAGATGTATTGACTACTTAATTCTTTCTTTCCCCTTTTTTTCCTTTTCGGGGATGAAAAGTTTTGAGTGTGGGAGAGTGTAACGACCCGTAAATTTCGATAATTAAAACCTTGTTAATTTAACAAGGTTTTGGTAATTTAAAGTGAAGAAATAAAAAAATTAATTTAATAATGAAACGAATGCTGAAGTGAAATGCAACAATGGAAATTAATGCCAAGTATTAACAATTGAAATGAAATTACGATTAACTGTAGTTATGTAATTTGTTATACTAGGATAAATTGAATATAAGAAAACAAACATAAATGTTGAATTAATTAATAAATTGATAATAATAAATAGTAATTGGATAAAATCAACGTCCTGTAAGTTATTATAATATTGTTTGGAAATGATAACTTATTAAAGTATCGTTAAGAGTTAGTGGCAATAATTATTATAATTTACCGATATATTTTAATCCATTAAATTGAATTAGAAACAATTGCAATAAACCTAAATAAATTATTACGTTAATGTTAATTAAGGTAGTTTTGAGAATAATGTTAATATTATCCATAATAGGACAATTTTTTGAATTAAAAAAATAGAAATGAAGACTTATCAATTTAATGGGATTTGAACTACAATAATTGGATTTAATTGCAAATAAATGAAATTAAATATCTAAATATTACGTTAATTGAAACTAAGATGGAATGTGAGGATATTAATGTAATAGACTATGAATCCAATGTTAATTTCATCCGTTTGGTAATAATGAATTGGATAACAAAATGAAAAGTAAATTTAAATAGAATTATTGGAAATTAAATTTATAATTTCTGAATTTAATGACATTGAGGTTAACACTGGAATTGATAAATTAATCATCACTAAATTGACAGCTAAATTTGTCTAAATTAGTGTAAATGATTAAGAAATTTAGAAATGATAAAAATTGTCAATTATAGAATTGAAACTGAAAATTTGATTTAATTTTTAATTTATTTAATTAACTAGAAAATAGCCATTTTGGCCACCGACTCGAATTTCGATGAAACCAGTACCATCGGATCCGAAATAGTGAATTATAGTAGGATTTCAAGTTTTGTAGTGATCGGACTTGTCGTTTGATCGTACGGACTCGAAACGCCTAGAAATCAATTTAATTGAAATCAATTGAAATCAATTTAAAATAACCGGATTTTTGCATAACTTCTACATACGATGGAATTTGGACTTGAAACCTGTTCCATTGTGTTTAACATATTTAAAAACATTTATTTTTATATATAGGTTGGCTCAATTTCGCTCCGTAGTCGAAACGGGCGTTTCGGGCCATCTATCGTTCAATTTTTCCAAACCAATCGAGCCCATTTGTTTCTATTTGGTTCTGCCTATAAATATCCAGTTTTAAACCCTAGCAGCCTTTTTATTTCTCATTTCTGTACGTATAATTCTTTTTGTTTCTCCTCTTTCTCAATGGCAGACAAACCATAATCCCTAATTTCAATTTAAATTCAAAATACAACTTCAGAAATTCAAACTCCAAAAATAATATTGAATTATATATGGATTTGAAGCTATCGACGAGCGCAAGTTAAATATGTGATTCAATTTTCAATTTGGGTTGCTATGTGACCAAAATTGGCTAGTTTATCCTCGGCCATTCGTATTGGGTAATTGGTTTCGACGGTGGATCTTCAACGAGGGTTCGATCGGGAAGTGCATAATTGTAGAGGTCGATGAGCAGCACACATCTGCGTTATTGGTCCGACGAGATGGTCACCGAAGTCACCAGAATTGGCCAATTTCTCTTCACAGTGGCGGGGCTGCTCTGGCCAAGTGGGGCCCGCGCGCGCACCTGTAAGGTACGGCCTGGAGTGTACATGTGGGCGGCGGCCTCAGATCCTAGTGGAAGGGCTCGCGTGGTCGGCAAAAATTGGGATTAGGGTTTCCTCGAAGTGGCGGCAAACTTCGATTCGAACAAGAGGAAGTTGGATTGCGTGTACGTGGGTAACTAATGAGTGAAGTGTACGTTATTGTATTTTATTTTATTTAATTTCAATTTAAATTATGTGATTTTCTTATATTTGTAACTTTTACATACGAGGTCTGTTCACGTGCGGTATTCTCTGCTAGGTTCGTAATGGAGTTCTGGACATTTTGCGCTAGTTTGGACCAATTCTGAGACTGTTCAAATTTTGGGTTTAAATTAGATTTAAATTCAATTTAAATTCAAAAGGTGTGTGTTTTAACCCACTCACAACTTCTGAAATTTCTTATGTTTGTTAAATTGAATTATGATGTGATTAGCAATTTATTTTTGATTGTTTGGCATATTTTTAACCATCATCTCAGTTAAATTGAATTTATTGAATTAAATGGTTATTTAATTTATTACTGCATATAAACTGTCAGTTAATTATTATTAAATTTATTATTGCATATAAACTGCCAGTTAAATTGTATTTAATTTATTATTGAACATAAACTGCCAGTAAATACCTGTTATTTATTATATGTTCTAATTGATGTTATTGTTTGAATTTGATGATGATTATGATAAATGTTTGATGATTGATATTAGGTGAATGGATGTTGCATTCTATATTGTCATAAACTGCAAGTTGTTATGCATTTTTATTTCATTCGGGATTGCGGTATGAAATGATATATATCCGTATTTTTATTTTAAATTATGGATTGAAATGATAAATATCCGTATCACTTGACCATAGGGTAGAAAATTTTATATAGACACTGTAACAACCCGCATATTTATCGATTTTATATTTAAATATTTTATTTAAATATTTTATCGTTGGTCGGATTTTAGTCCGAAAAGCTACTTTTTGCATACGGTCGAATTAGGACTCGGGACCACTCCCATTGAGTTTAAAATGCCGTTTGCGACCTTTTTGAGTATAATCTTCGATATGTTTGGAGAAAGTTGATTTCTGCTACTTTTTACTTTGGGTTTGGTTTTTGGGCTCAACCCTATGTTAACTTATGCTCAAATCTGAGCCACTCTTCCCCACTCACCCTCATTCTCTTCTCATTTCAGTTTTTAGAGTGTTAATGGTGGGAGAGATTGGAAATTAAAATTCCAAAACCCTAGTTTCTCTTGCAAATCAAATTCCTTGCTCCAAACTCAAGAAGAACCCATTGGTAAGCTTTTCTTCTTGTTCTCCAACTTATTCTCTTCCCAATTTCAGAAATTCCTAAACCTAATTTCGGGAATGTTCTTGTTTTTGAGCTTAGATTCAAGCTTCTAGTGTTGAGATTGAAGAGTGCTTGTTCTTGCCATTACTTTTAAGCTTCATCTTCATAAATTTAGTTCAAAGGTGAGATTTTTATCTCACATCTATGACTATAATTATCTTTGGTTGTTAGGTATGAATTCCTAACACTTCTTCATGGGAATTTGCTCTTGATTTGGATTGGTTTTGTAAATATTCCAATTTTTGGGTTTTTAAGTCAAATTTGTGTGAAATCCTTTTATGGATGTTTGATCATGCTTTTGGTGATGCATCGAGGAGCATATAGGGCCGGGTTGCCGTTTGGCATAAACCCTTAGAGCCAATGTTCGTCCGATTGCATTTTGGAAGAGTTTGCTCTTCATTTGTATAAGGCTGAAAAACAGCCCAGGCATGATTCAGTCGACTGAAATCTCTGTTCAGTCGACTGAACCTGAAACCCGAGAGTTTCCAGGCATGATTCAGTCGACTGAAAAACTCTGCACAGTCGACTGAAACTGAAAACAGAAAGTTTTCTGAACCTGGAAAATTTCCATGTACAGGGTCAGTCGACTGAAATTCTTTGTTCAGTCGACTGAACCTGCTGTTTGAGTCCAATTTGCCTTTTTGGATTGGAATTCCAATTTAAATCGATTCGTGATAATCCTATTTGTTGTTATCATCTATTATGATTTTGATGACTCTTTTTAGAGATTTTTGAATATCCATTTCGATGGATCCTTTATCGATTTCGTTGGATTTTATTCACGTCTTCGTATGTGAATTTTTGTGATTGATCGTTCTTACAACCTTCTTCGTGATTTGTCACTTTAAAAATATAAAGGTTTCCTATACTAGTAGTAAATATCAAAACTCTTTACTCAAACGATTTCAATACTCTTTTAAGTACCAAATTCGTTTATAAAACCGTTTTCCAATCTATTAGTATATACAAACCTTTACCTCACTCGTATGAGAAATCTAATTAAACGGCTTAGTAAAACAAGTGGTATGAAACGCTTGCGTTTACTTTGTCGGTTAATTCTTGGACTTGTTCGATTGAACCTCTTGTGACAATTTTCTAGTGGAGATTTACAGTTTGTTCGTAAATATTTAAGTTAAGCAAGTGGTTATGGGACATGAAGCTAAACTCATATATTTACTAGCTTAGTGTAATTGACACTTCTCGTTGATCATGACGATCATCTTTGTGATTTAGACTAGCAATGTGCGATGTCTCTTTGTCTGCGAGGGAGACTAAACCCCGTTTTGTGGAGTTTCGACTCAATTTGTGATGGGGTAGCAACCCATGGTCTTCGGGCCGTTTGTGGAGCTTCGGCTCAATTTGTGATGGTTAGCGACCATGGAATTAGCGTTCCGTTTGTGATACACGTGTTGGTGAGCTTTATGCTCCCGTTTGTGATAGGCCTCCCCCCTTTGTGATTTCTGGATTTCTTGTGTAGATTCCTAGAATTTGTGTTTCACCAATTTTCGTGATTTCCATTGATAAGTTTTATCAATATTTGTGCATTGGTGAATTTGTGTGTCATTGACTTTAGTGGTTTCTGGATTTCTTGTGTAGTCTTCTGGAATTTGTGTGTCATTGACTTTTGTGATTGACGTTGATATTATCGTCAATATTTATGGTATGGTGAACGAAATTAGGAGTATGACGTTTCTTTGATTCTTGTGTAGATTTGGTGACATTGATTAATCTCTTGATGATTATCAACTAAGTATATATTTATATATATATATCACAGCATGGCATTGTGATTATTATGTGTTTAGTCATATCTCTTACTCTATATCGTTTCATCTGATATTTATAGTTAGACTGATCCGTTTATTATTTTCTTATTAAATAATACTCGGGTCAGACCGAGATGTTACAGGTGCTTCTGCTTGACTTCTCATCCGGGATTAACTCCTTGACTTTTGGGTTAACTACTTAGATTAGTAGTTATTTTGTTGTATACATTTGAGATATAGACTCCTTAATGTATACTTATTCTTTTGTCTAGTTCGTGTAACTATTCTTTTGTGATATTGTGGATCTTTTTAGACCACTACTCTGATGTACACTTCCTAGTGTAGTATTCATATCTTATTCCGCCTTTGTGATATGAATTGTCTGTGACTGATTTATGTTATGTTTATTTCTATATTTTTTTTCCGAAGGATTTATATAGCCACCGTGTAGTAGCTTTGAGTTTGTGTCGGTATGTCGGATTTCCTCTTGAAATAGAATGCATGTTATATTATCTGACATATCGGTGCTCGCGCAAAGAAATTACATGGATGGTCGCTCCTCAACAGCCTTATTCTCCATGCTAGTCGACAGCATTCACCGTAATGTTCTTGTCTAGCGTGGGTATAGAGGTGGGGCGTCACAGACACCGTGGTCTATATATAAATATTTTGAGAATAATTTCTATGGTTTTGAAAAGGAGTATACGGTTTAATATGTATCGATTTTTGATATTATATAAATATTATTTTATATATAGTTATGTATAAATTTGTTTAATAAAAATAAGTTTAATAATGGAGTTTGATTTTATTAAAATAAAATATGGTTAAGTATTTAAATCATACTTTAATGTAGAGGTTATAATGATTTAAATAAATTAAGGTTGGAAGGTAAATTGGAAATTTATTTGAAATTGAGTTTATTTAAGAATTAAACTCAAATAAGTTTATAAAATTTATTAAATTTAAAATTTTAAAAGGTATGATTTTTATGACTTGATTTCGGTTTAGGGTGAATTAAATGAATATTTCAAGTATAAATAAATTGAAGGAAATATTTAAGTTATTTGTAACTGATTTTTATTTAAATGATAAGGGATCTATTATGTAAGTTATTTTAAACCAAATAATAGAAAAGTGGATTGTTGAATCGTAATTACCAAACTTAGTTTTGAAATTGTGAATACTTAAAGTTTGAAATAATGTTGAATTTGGAATGCTATATTTTGTAGATCAAATCTGTTTTGAAATCGATATAATTTGGAATAGTTCATTTCGAATCTGAATTGTATTGAAATGTATGATTTGGGATTCGCTTAAATTTAAAATTTAGAAATTCGAGCTGCTTGGGAACTGATTTGTGAAATCTAAGAAGCCATTTTATTTTATAAGCTATTCTAATATTTAAACCATTTGAGTGGTGGAAGTTATATTTCAAGTGTTTTGTTTCCAAAGTGTTATAACTTTAAAGTGCTATGATTTTAGAAAAGAATATATTTGAAATAAAAATGATATCATATTGATTGAACGAAAAAGATATCGTATTATATAGTTTGAAATGGATATTATATTATGGTTTTGAAGTATAATTATTTTGAAATGACCGTGGTGTTATAATAACGTTTGGTTGTTAAAGAGACCTGGATCGGAAGTTGTCATACTCTCCGCCAACTCCGAAAACCACTTTAACAGCCGTATACGCGGTGGAGATTCCAAAATGAAGTAGGTTGGTGGCGACGTTCTTTAAGGTATATACGTGGACCCGACTCCCGTGAGTTCGCTTAAGGTGGCTAAAACAGGAGCAATTCTCGGGCCAAGGAGGTAGCCCCTCTTATCGGACACATCCTTTCGACATTATACTCTGACTTTTGGATTGATTCGATGGCCAATTTTGATTTTTGATTATGGGGGTATGGCTCGAGGTGGGCGGTAGTACCTGCTAGGCATTACCACCAGCCCGGATGCGTAATTGGTATATCTACCCTGGCATTGCCTTGTGTGTCATGTCACCTACCCTATCGCGCCTTGTACGAGTTTGGTTTTCTCCCGTAGCCCATGTGGTATCCTTTGGTGGCTTCCCGATCAGGAGGAACCATGATACTGGATGGATTACGTGGACTATTACGTGGTAAGGGCTATATGGGTAACCCCTTAATGCTATTTAAAAGTAAGTTTATTTTACTATAGACATTATTATAATAGCAAAATATTACTACATAGTAAATAGTTTAACGGATCCTTAGGAGACGTGAATTTCAAGCATCTCTTAAGTTACTGCACTCATGTTAGACATTGGATAGGAGATGTCAAATCCCGTAAACATCTCTGACGCCGTTCCACTCATATTATTTACTGTTCATTTAACTTACATAAGATCTTTTAGTTCTGACTTGAGTGTTTTGTCTTTTCAATTCGCTGGGTCATTCTGAGCATTATAGGTATCGAAGACCTTATTTCTGGAGGACGAAGACGAAGACGAAGATTTTATTATTACTATTAATTACTACATTGTTCCGCTGCATTATTTTATTATTCTCTGGTATGTGTGGGTTTTTTCTTCTCCTTTTTTTCTTATTTACCCCAATAATAATCCGCCCTTCTGTGTGGTTTAAGTCTGACGTGTGTAGTTTATCGTCGATTTAAAGCGTATAAAAAGGAGGGAAGTTACATTTTATTTTCAAAAAATAAAATAAATTACTTTATTTCATAATCTTGTTTGAATACATATATTAGTGTATATATATATTGAGCCATGCACGATTCTTGTTGTTTAAAAGCAGTTTTATTGATAAAACGATTTTCGGCTGCTTTTTCGATATTTTACCTAGAACGATATTTACAAATTATCAATATTTTACCTCGGTAATTTGTTTGCAAATATTTTTCCCAAAAAAAATAACTATTATTATTCACCACCTAAACATGATTATTTCTTACTTTTAAGACCATATTTAAATATTTTAAAAATAACCGAAATTATACCACAACCCTATTCCAAAAAATAATTAAAACTATTCGTCAATCCATATGATGTATATAGATCATTCCTATGTAAAAATTTGGTTCGCTCACTCACTTGAACACATAACTTTCCTTTCAAACTAATATCGCTCACTCAACTTCCAAGTGCGGACTTTGATCAGGCTTCTTAATTAGAAACCTCTGTTGTCCTTGCATAGCCATAAACTATGACAGAAAACCTTTGGTTCCAAATAAGAAGCCTCATCAACGCAATCAAAATTCTAGCGATAAATCCCTATCTGGAATGGTGTGAAACACCTCAGGTCATGTACTCGAATCTTGGATCAGGAACAATGTGAAAAGGTGAAATGATTTACATACAACCTACGTACTAAAACCATTGGTTCCTACTTCCCAAGCTTATAATTACCCTTTCTAAAGAATCACCATTTTACTTAAGAGCATTACTTAAGTTTATTAACATTCTATAACTCAAATTCATATAAGTGTGACACTCTTCTATATCCAAAAGAGTATATACAATTTCAAATCTTAAATTGGTTTTTCTTAACCTAAGATGTTCAACAAATTTAAAACTTTATTTGTTAACCTGCTTTTAATTGATACATCTTTTTATTTTGGAAACTCTATTCTTTTAAGAGATTCAAGAACACAATACTCGGGTTTCAAAAACCTTTCAAAATGATACTTTATATTTAAACCTATTGAAAACATAATATATAGCCCGAGTAACTCTAAAATCATATCAAGGAACCAGGCGCTAGCAAATAGTATTATATATCCCTTTTATTAAGCAAGAAATAATCAAGAGAAGTGTTTACTATCCGAACACATCTCTTATCCATTTTTAGTCATTTCCAAGACACCCAAACTAGTTAGTCTTAAAAATATTTCTTTCTTCACAAATTCACTTTTGAAAAAAATTACTATTTATAGATATATAATTCTTTTAATAAAATCATCCACTAGCTTTGGATTCATTCGGATTCAAACTCGTTTCAATTGTACAATGACAAAGAGGATAATTTACTAAGTGCGTTATCATATCTACCTAAGCAAACATTCGATTGTCACTTAGAAGATTATTATGATTATCGCAAAATGGATCAAAACTCCTTCCCGAACTTTCCAAAGAAAACTTTATATTTAAATCCATTTTAAAATATTTATATCTTAAAATCTATTTAAGAACAATTACTATAACTTTTCAAAAATCATTTAAATCTTTATCAAAGCCATCAGGATTTAATATTCTCACATTTCTTTTCATTTTTATAAGGTCATCTAAAGATTTTCTTTTAACTAAACACATTCTATTCTAAATCAAATTTTAACCCTACGTCTCATCAATAACTATATAGACTTTTGAAAATCATTCATTTATATATAAAATGTATCCTAGGTAAAACTATTTCACTTACCAATTTTAACGCAATATTATGTCAATTGGACTTGTTCAAGTGTTAAGAAAATCCTCATCGATAACATTGGCCAAACACATCAACCGTAATTCTTTAGCCACTCAACAGATCAAATTACACAATATAAAACATTTTTACTCACTAACAAATATGCACTCATATTAATAATACACTCAGGCTCATTCTAGGGTCTCACTTACCCAATTCCAAACGAGTTTACCCCACCCGGGCCAAGGTTCTCGCTTATCCTTCCGCTCTGATACTAAATGTAACGAACTAGATTTTCGACCCTCAAAAATCGATACTAATATGTCCACTGTATTACATGTCGAACATTCAAGTACCAGAATACCGATCTATTAGGGTAAAAGAAGAAGGTAGAAGATAGAGAAAACTAAAACAAAGTATCTCACAATGCAGCGAATAATATATAATACAACCATGATCTTTACAGAAAGGAAACATCTTTATTCATATATACAACATCTAAGTACATTAGAATTATCTTAAATTTTTGGACAGTTATAGAAACCTGTCCTCACATTGACGAACATGCAGACTCTATAATACAACAGGAGTAAAAATATGTTAATATGTATTTCCCATCCAGCACCAAAGCATCTTCCCAAACCTACAAAAACTTGCTCGGTCTAACCCAAGCATTACACGGAATAATGCCCAGGTCAGTCTGGTAAACCAGCATAAGTAAAACTCGATAATAACTAACAAACAAACTGATTTCTACATTCGAAAACTTTTCAAACAATGGGTATCTGGTAAGACCACACTGCACATAAAAAAGGATGAGTTTTTACCTTACGATAACCAAAACATTTTATATCAAAATCCAGTGATATTATCATAGTGTCTGGGTTTAAAGTGAATAGATAAAATAGCTGAAATGCTTGCATCTCTTATTCCAACATGCTAGGCTCTACAATCGAAAACATAAGGCATGTATTGGAGATTGGATTCCAACTAATGACTAGGCTACTGGGGTACCGTTTGCCATGGTACACCTCTAGAAAAATGTATCAAGATTGTACCTAACGACACCTGCCAACACAGAACGGGCCTACCCTTGTTGGATAGTACTGAATATATCATCACCCCAATTGATTTGCAACCTTTAACCGAGAGCTCCCATGTACACGAATTCATTAATGATTGTTTATATATCTTGAAGTGTGATGATATACCCTAATGGATATGATCTATATAGCCCTGGTGTATATCCTCTATTTTAGTCATTCTCGGTTGATAAGGCTTGAGGCCACGTTTTACCCTTTTGAATAGAAATCCATCTTGGAATGCTAATACTGCCCTCCATGCACCAATGTAATGTCAGCATTCATCCATACAAGTCCGTTCTGGGTCTAAACTAAACCAAAAGCACTAACTCTACTACATCCATTTTGAAATCACCCTCAACGATTAGTAGTAGTCGCCCTTACACTTCAAAGAGAACCATCATCAATCGTCATTAAAATGTCTTCGACTCAAACGTACAAGTTGGTTCGAATGGATATAAAAATCTGATCCGGGTCTCTCAATACCAATAACCGATAATTTCAGTTGACTCATTTTCGATTCTTTTGGAGTAATTATTCAAGTCCTTATCGAAAACTCGAATTTTACGTTCATACTTTCTAAGTCAAATTAGGCAAAACCTGATAGTCGGTTATCTAACTATCAAATAACAACAACAAAATCTAGAGATCTAATTACCCAAAGTAGTCACTAAGCCTCAAAACCATTTTCATTTATAAATCTCCTTTCCTAAACATTTATCAACATTCATATACTTATCTCCTTTACATAATATTTTCACAAAACTTTTATAAGATTTCCCATTTCCAAATCCCTTAAACAAATTTAAATACATTATTTAAATTGGGGAAAAGGATAACTCTAAGCATTATCCCTTCGGTTTTAAGTGTGGAACGGATGTTCCATACCACCATTTTTTAAAAGGTCAACCCTGAGAATCCCAAACCTCGAATTCCTGTTGTAATTATCTTCAATAAATCTTTTTATAAATTTTCCTTACCCATGAAATCCTTTTTGCTTTAACCCAAACACGTCTGCAAAACATTTGTCAACCTCTATACTTATTTATGAGACTCTTTATAAATATTCAAACCCAATTATATAAACTTTTTTATAAACTTTCAAACCTTATATAAAACTTCCTTTTATATACATCCAAACCCATTTATAAAATCTTTTTATAAACATTCGAAACTATTTTTAAAACTCCTTTTATGAATACCTCAAAATTATTCATAAACATCTTTATATAATATTCAAAAAAATTGTCAAATCATTCTTTAAATATCTTGTTCAAAATAGAATAACCTTGAAGACCATTTGAAAAGAAAATGAAATACTAACTTTTCAAAACCAAATGGAGGCTTAGTGACTACAATGGATCATAATATTTGGGTTTACTTATCCATGTTATATCATGGTTATTGCCAAACATCATATATGTAAGAGATTCACACATAACATACAATCGATCGTTGGTAGATATCCAAGTTACAAATATAGATACATTCATTATTTGTGAAAAATGTACATGTAGAAGTATAATCTATATGCTAAAGTTACCATGACGCGCTTATTGAAATTAACTTCCTTTTGTTTGTCACATTACCGATATTCAAAATTTGTGCTAAATACAAGTCAACTTACTTCCCATAAAACGTGTCAGCATTTTACAATCACTACTTTAATTCATTTAGCTACTTAATGGTCCGTACGAGAGATCCTTTGATTTGAAATCCTTTAACCTTAAAAAGGAAAATAAATTTAAAACATAACTGATGAAGTTCAAAAATAGCTTTCAGAAGATTACAGTATATTCAATTAGCTTGAACCCTAATTATATCTTAATTAAATCAAGATTAATTCATAATTAAACTTCAATAAACTTAATGAACTTGGTTAAGTCCTAGCTAATTTCCCAATGTATCTTAGTTAGGGTTTAAACAATTTATTATTGGTCAAACCCAAATTAATTAAAAATTAATTAAATAATCACTTAATTAAATAATAATTAATCAATTAATTAACTTAACCAAATAATAATTAACCATTTAATTACTTCTTAACTTCATAAATCACTAATTACAAACTTTGTTAATCACTAACTAAACATTAACCTTCCTTAAGTGTTACTTAAACCTTAATCGCGCTTACTTAATTGCTAATTAAGTACTAGTTACTTTTAATTAATTTATTAAATAAATAAATTGTTAAATTATCTAAACTTAAATCTTTTTATTACAAATCAAGTTCGGAAAACTTTAGCAAAACATTCCAAAAGAAAACATTTTAAAATGAAAATCGACAATTTTGTCGAACTACATCCATGGCGACTATCGCTATGAGCATAGTTCGCTTAAACTTAATTTAATCAAAATACCTTGTTTATTCCTTGCTATTAAAAGTATGGAAACCAAATTTTTATAGTTTTTCAAACTTAAAAATAAAGATAAAAATTTTGAAACCGTAATGACCTAAAATTTTTGTCATTTGATTTTAAATGTTTAATTAATTTTAAGTATTTAAATAATTTAATTTTGGAATTTAATAACTTATAATTCAAATATAAGGAATAATTTAATATTTGAATTTAGAATTGAATATTAATTAAATGGATTTAATAATTTTATCTATCTCCTTTTAATTAACAAATAATATTGGTAAATCCAATTTGTAAATTTATTTATAAATATAAAATAGATTTCATAAATATCGATAATTAAGTATTTAAGATAATACCCAGGTGGCTTGAATGTTTCATTCTTCACTTCCACCTGGAGCCTTATAGGGACTGATTTCTGTAAGGAAGCGCATAATTTTTTGATAAATGTAAGCTCCTTGGAGAAGTTAACTCCATAAACATAACGTTGATTCCCAAAATCTCCTCTTCATCATCTGTGTCCTCTTTTAGACGTATCTCCTGCTACACCGCAGTTTACAAATGCATATATAAGATTATGGCTACTAGACTTGCTACTGTACTACCAAATCTCATATCTACCAATCAAGCAGCTTTTCTACCTGGTAGGAGTATTTTAGATAACATCTTGCTTGCTCAAGAATTAATACAAGGCTATGGTCGATCAAATTCCACTCTAGTTGCTGTTTTTAAGCTTGACATCTTGAAAGCCTTTGATTCTATACAGTGGTCTTCAATTGTCAAAACCATAGCAAAAATGGGGTTCCCTAAAGTTTTTGCTGCTTGGGTTTTCACTTACATCTCTACCCCTTCCTTCTCTATTATTATTAATAGTAGATCTATAGGCTTTTTCAAAAGTAAACAAGGAATCTGATAAGGTGACCCTCTATCTTCTTACCTCTTCATCATGATCATGGAAGTTCTCCACCTTGAAATCTATGCAATTCTCCAACAAACATGTTAAAAACCACCCCAAATATTCCTCTCTTATGTTTGCTGATGATGTGCTTTTATTCACTAAACCTGACATCACTTCACTGACCTGCCTTGTTAAGACCTTAGATACCTTTTACAACATGACAGGCTTTAAACTAAAGCCACTTAAATCTAGTATGATGCTGACTGGTGCTTTTGAGACTCTAGCTTCTCATTTATTTAGTGCCACTGGATTCATGAACAAGGAAGATGACATGAAGTATTTGGGTCTCCCCTTATCACTAAAAGAATTACTCTTGCTGACTGTCTCCCACTTTACAAAAAAATAACTGATTCGCTTAACTGTTGGACCAGTCGTCAACTATCCGAAAGTGGCAAATGGTTCTCATAAAATCTGTCATCTTTTCAACGATGGTGTATTGGGCCCGCACATTGATTCTACTTTGTAAGCTTTTGAGTATGATCAGGTTTGCCATGCTGAGATACTTTTGGACTGGCACTATACACACAAGGAAGCTTCTTCCTTGTTGTTTCTCCAAGTTTGAAGCTCCATTGATCAAAGGAGGTTTGGGCATCATAAACATAAAATTGTGGAATATGGAAGCCATTAGTAAGCTCCTTCATGGCCTTCTATCTAAAAAGGACAACGAATGGGTTCACTAGATCTGGCTAAACAGAATTGGGAGAAGGAATTTTTGGATCATGGACATTCTTTGGTTATGCAGTTGGTCATAGTGAAATCTATTAAAAATTAGATGGTTCTTACTGCCTCTCATACAATACCATTTTACTGGAAGCAGCACGGTGAGTTTTTGGCATGAACCATGGGTGGGTAAGGGTAATATCCTTTCTAGAGTATTAAACCGTCAACAAATGATACAATCTGGCATCCCTTCCAATGTAAAAGATAATGAGTATGTCATGGATGGCACTGCAACCTTCCTTATAATAGCAACCAAAATATTAAACTTGTTTAGTTCAACAACCAGTGCAAAACTTTCAATGAAATGGATCCTATTAATATATCCTAGAATGGAAAATATGACTCCATTGACCTAGTATATCTGCACCTTGCTGGTAGCTCTCTCTTGCCCACCTGTAAATGGTCTGCTACTCAATCCCTAGAGAAAACTTGATGCTTTGGAAAGTGATCTCTTCTACCATGTTGACTAAAAGCATACTTCATAGTTATGGGTTTCCTTGTACTACATTGTGTGACTTCTGTTTACTCCGTGTTGGCACCATTAACCATCTATTTTTTTAATGCATGGTTATCTTTCCCCCGTGGCAAACACTCATGCGTAAGGCTAGTAGATAGAACCCAAACATTGATTCAGGAACTAAATGAAACATAATTTATGAAGCCACAAATGAAAGTCTGATACATCAAGAATGATTGCAATGATAACCAAGATCTATGTTGATGTTATTTGGAAGGAGAGAAATGCTATCATATTTGAAGAAAAGAGAAAGTCACTTGTTTGCCTTTGGAATAAATTACAAACTAGAACATATATGCAATTGAAGAGATCTAGGCTTGCTGCTGCATTTGCCCTTCATTGGATTTAAGTCTTCTTTAATTTTATATTAGTTCTTCTTTTGTTTATCTTTGTTTTGTATTTTTCCTTTTTTTCCCATTGAGTCAAAGCCTATTTTGCTTCAATTTCATTTTACTTTATTGTGTTGCAATAAAATCTAGTAGCGACACAGTCAACCTCGCTTGCATTGCTAAAAAATATGTCAAATTAGCCTTCCCGGGGACAGTCTCTGTAACGACCCGCCTTCCATTCCAGAGAAAGACGCATCATTAAGAAGAAAGAAAGGGATAGAAAAGAGAAAAGAAAGAAAAGAAAGAAAGAAACAACATCGGAATCTCACAACGGAACGAATAAATTATATTATATCACATAAAACATTACATAGTATCATATACATCAGAGATATACAGCTAATACAACACAAACTAGACAGTTATAAACATTTGTCTAGCAATTACAATTCAAGTACATTAGAGAAAATAGATACAACTCAAACACAGCGGAACCACTTTACATATCTACACGCTGAAGCCTCCTGCTCCATATCTCCTCCAGAACTCGTCAAAGCAATCCTGAATCACTTGACTACTCATACGTAATATGAGTACCCAAGAGTTTGATAAAACAGAAAATAAACAGTCGGGTCAGACATGGGTCTGGTGTGAGTAAACAGGTTTAAAAGTTGCTTAACTTTAGAAAATCCTTTGAAAACAAAAGGTATCACGTAAGACTTCCCACACATAAACATGGAAAATTTGTTACCTTACGCTAACCAAAACATTTAATAGGAAATCCAGTGATATTATAATAGTGTCTGGGGTTTTCAAAAAAAAATACAGAAATAGCTGGAATGCTTACATCTCACGTTCCAACATAGTTGGGCACAATCAAAACCGTACATGCACTTATTGGATTTTGGATTCCATCAATGGCAGGGCTACCGGAGTACCGCCCGACACGATATGTGGCCTAGATCACCGTACCGAGGATCACTCCCAATCCCCTGCAACACAAAGCCGGAACCATCCCTTACTGGACAGTCCCGAATAAGACCACCCCGCAGATTGGCCGTCGCCAACTGCCACAAAACCGAAATAAAAAGGGACCTCTAGACAGGGGTGATCTCGTCCTACTTGGGCATGACCCACTTAGCCTTGCTGCACCTCCGCTGTTTTAGCCATTCCCGGTAGATGAGGCTTGAGGCTACGATTACCTTTATAGGACACATTAATCTTAGAATGCTCATCGTCCACTTGACGATGTTCTGAAAGCATTCAATCCATACAAGTTTGTTCCGGCTTCGAAGAAACCGAAGGCATTATCTCATTACACTCATTTTGGAATCACCCTCAGAGTTAACGATTATATCCCTTGCACTTTGAATCTTCATCTCTAACTTGAAAGTACTACCCTTGTTAAACTCGTATTGGAATCACCCTTAAAGTATTAACACGAATAGTCCTTACACCTCGATTCTTCACTCTTAACTTGAGTTTCACGACCTAACGTTTAATTTGGATGGATGTGGTTTTTGGAATTCCAAATTTGGAAACCCGATCCCGGTCTCATCGAAATCCAAACGCCATCTTAATGTCCAAGTGAATTTAGTTTGAATAATTAATTCAATTCATCATTATCTATTTACACACAGATAGGTATTCACATATCACAATAGATAATCACATTCTCATCATAATTAGATAATATCATAATCACAAACAGATAATCATCACTAACAGATAATCATCACAAACAGATAATCCATATTATCATACTTTAAGTAAGCATCTATATCATATAGATATTACTCATCTCATTACTGAGATCACAACCATCCAAAGAAATATCAATATCATCCATAAGCAATGATTTATTAACCATTATCTATAATTAATTTAAAATGAATTAAATTAATTACTCCTGTCTCTAATTAACTTAAAGTAAATTAAATTAATTACCACATCTATAAATCCTGCTTAATATCCATTAATTAATTAACCTAGTTAATTAATCATTCTCTAAGTATTCAACTTGATTAAACACCATTGATTAATCATTCTCTAATTACAATAAGTAATTAGTCTTTAATTAATTTCACAAATTAATTAACATTAATCATAAGTAATTAACATTTAATTACGTCATTTATTAATTAACTATAATTAATTACATTTATCCTTAATTAATTACTTTAATTAATCACTTAATTAATTAATTATTACTTAATTAAATAATCCTTAATTACATCATTAATTATATTAATTAATGATCTCTAATTTATATTTGAATTAATTACTTTATAAAATTAATTACATTTAGTAATTAATCTAAAATTTAAAATACAATTATTAATCACCCTTGATTAATATTCAATCCAGTAATTAACTACCCTTAATTACTCATAACAAATTAATTATTCCATAATTAATTATCTTCATTAATTAATCCCTTGATTAATTACAAGAGTAATTATCCAAATTACTTCATTAAAAATCATCTTTCATAAATTACATTCCAGTAATTATCATTTATTACTTCTCTAAGTAATCATGCTCCTTTAATTACTTTAAGTAATTACTCTTATTAAATCATCAAATGATTATCTTAAATTAATTAAACTAAATTAATTAATTTAAACAGATCACATTATCAAAATTAATTGCAATAAGTAATTAATCCCTTAATTACTTTTATCAAGTAATTATACTTAACAATTTACAATTGATTATATTCGATTAATTAATCTAATTAATTATAAAAATTAATCATATTAATTAATTACTTAATTATCCTTAGATAATTATCATTATTAACTAACAACATTTTCTTTAATTACTTCCTTAAGAAAAATTATCTTAGATTAATCCTTATTAATCATCTCTAAATATAAATTAATCTAAATCATTAATTAAAATCAAACAATTAAGACATTTCTTAATTAAATTCTTTTATTATCTTAAATATTTCTAAGATAATTCATTCACTTATTAATGACTTCATTAACATTCAAATGTATTTAAAACAATACATTTCTGAATAAACTTCAAATTCCATTTTAAAATTTAAGATTTATAATGACTAACTATTTAAACATTTGTCAAAATTTAAATAAATTATAAACCTTAAAATAAAAGTGAAGAACAATCATTACTTATATAAGATACTTATATAAGAAATGTTTAAAATTAAAATACTTAATTTTATTAAAGAAATCAAGCTTTTTAAAACAAATTGATTATTTTAACTTTCAAATTAAAGTTAAACATTTCATAATCTTTAATTCAAATATTAAAGAAAAGAATTTTATCAAGTTGAAAACTTATTTGAAAGCAAACTCATTTTTAAATTCTACTTTAAAACATTTTAAACTTGATCAGCATTTATATTTTACAAATCTGATTTAAATTCAGGATTTAAATGCATAGTAAACTTGAACTATATTTTAGACTTGATTTTTAAAAACTTAATTTAAATCTTAATTAAATTTAAAATTTTCATTTTAAAAACTTTGAATTCAAAAATTCATTTGAATTCAAATTCAACTTTGCATTTTAAAAACCCTGTTCAAATCCTGCTTTAAAATTTGAATTCCATTCAAATTTTAAAAACAGAATTGCTGTCAGGTTTTATAAACCTGAAACAACAATACCCGACACCCCCTATACAAATGCTTCGAGTTCACAACCTAATTACTTCGGGTAAACCACTGATCTACTCGAGTAAAACTCGAGTCACAATTCTCTTGCGCCAACCCCAAAAGACCACCAGAACCAAAATATGCATGGTGCATATGCACCGGCGCTCAGGCCATCTCCAACCACCATAACCAACCTCACCACGTCACCGATCATCATCCAGAATGATCACGACCGCCATAAATCCCACTGCAGCTCAAAAATCAAATTCGAGTATATCAAGCAACCTGGAACTTCACTGCATCCAAAATCACCAAACTGTCAACCACTCGCGATAACATCTCCGATCATCAGAGAGCCTACGACTCCAACCATCGCTCCATCTACGACTCCTCTGCAAATTCCCAAAACCCTACCTCACTCGAAGCACCACAGAAAACAAGAAGCTACAAAACTTCGACCATCAGCAAACTAGGGCTAGAAACCTGTAATGGCTAACCACGGTCGCCACAGCCATTAGAAAAATCAATCAGTAATTTTCCAGTGACCACTCACCTCTCCTCCACCTTCAGGAAAAACCACAACTTCCAAAAATCACTAGATCACCAGATAAATCCCAAAGTCCAAAATTTGATCAACCCAGGCAAACTCACTCCACATTTCATTTAAAAATGTGATTTATGTTTTAAAATTCATGATTTCAAACATGCATTCAGGTTATAAACTTGTTTCAATAATTTAAGATGTTTGAGATTCTTGATTATTGAAAATAATGGTTGTTATATTTGTTTACAGAGGCACATATTTTTAGTATAACTTAATTTTGATTTATAAACATAATTTCTTACTAAACAAACATCTTTTTGTTTACACATTAATTTCTAACAGAGATCAAACCAAATGGAAATGAATTTCCATTAAAAATCTGAGTTTCAAAACAGAGACAAGTATCCAGATACCTGTAAACATATATATATATATATATATATATATATATATATATATATATATATATATATATATATATATATATCTGTGCGTGTGTGTGTGTGTACACAGAATATCTATCAAAATAAAGTCATACAAAGCAAACTTATTCCATTTATCCACATGCAACAAATAGATTAAAGCTTTTTAAAATTGTGAAGTTATTTACCTAAAAGAAAATGAGGCATGGCAGTTTAATCCATAGCAGTTTTATATTTTTTTTAAATGATAGTTTGCTTTGAACTTGAGTTCTAATACTTGCTTAAGCATTGATTTTAAAAGAAAAACTATTTTTTAAAAATAAAAGTTTACTCACTTATTGATAGAAGAAGCAGAAGACAAACTGAGATGCAAATTCATTATTCCTGGAAGCTGATTTGAATTTCCTGGAACTGATTTGCATTTGCAAGTCGAATTTGGTAAATTGCTTCCCAATTTGATTACTGTTGAAGTTGATTTTAAACTGCAGCAGAACTCCATTTCTTCTTTGCTAGAGTTGAAATTGAACTTCAATTTGATGTTGAAAATTGGAGCAGATTTGATTTTGAATTTGTTTGCAGATTTTTGAATATGAATTGGTTTTATAGATTTTAGATAGATTTGTGTTTGGGTTTGAATTTCTTTTCTAAAATCTGATTTCAGTTTCACATTTGAAGACAATGATTTGATTCTAAATAAATTTCTAAGTTTTCTTATCTATAATAATTAATTTCAAAAATAACTAACATTGCCACTTGTTATCTTAGTATGACAAATGTTTTACAAGTGTCTTCATTATTAGTTAAATGCTTAACACATGTACAATTTTAATATAAAAATAAATTTCCTAATTTATGAATGTATTTAAATTCATTTCTAAAACAATTTCTAATTTAATTTAAAATTTTTTTAAATGTTTTATCTATATTTAGCCTTACATGCTTAAATGTAAACTTCCTTTAAAAAAATTACATACATCAAAGTTTATTTGAACATTTTTAAAATAGTATTTTTAAAACTAAATTTTCAAAAGAGAAAATTTTAAAAAGAATTGAATATTGAATTCAATTTTATTCCAAAGTTTTCAAACCAAAATACTATACTCTAATGTAAATACACTAAGTTTATTTCAAAACAATTTTTAAAACAAAATAAACTTTTATTATAAAATACAATTTTAAACTATTATACTTTTAAACAAAATAAATATTTACTTATATTTCTTTTGAAAATATAAGATAGATTTTTAAATTAACTTTTGAAAAGTTTCAATACTAATTTAAATCAAATTAACCAATTTACAAGTTATGCACATATATATTATAAATTTGAAAATATTCTTATTAAACTCAAATTTAAATTAAATTAAAATTCTTTATTTACAATGTATACACATATATACATTATAAATAAAAATATCTTTTAAATAAGCTTAGAAAGATAATTTTATCATTTAAATATTTTTAACTTTTGAAAAAGATAAAATTCCCAAATATAAAGTTATCATTATTATAAATTTTGAAAAGAATATCATTTATCAAACTAAATAATTATTAGTTTTCAAAAGATAATTTCTGTTTGAATTAAATTGTTAAATCAATATTTCTCATTTTAAAATAATTATTAATTAAAATTATTAAATAAGTATTGCCCAAATTTTCGGGACATCACATTCGTCCCCCCTTAAAAGAATTTCGTCCCCGAAAATTAAAAGCAAAGATAATTTAATAATCCATACAGATTTTAATTTTAAAATAGCAAGCATATGCTATCAACTAAATACTACCAACCATAGCAACCAATTCAAACAAACAATTCTAACTATCCGGACAAAATTCTAGATAGGATTCCCTAGAGTTTCCCAGGTACAAACACCGCGACACTCGTCCTACAGAATCTAAACTAGCTATACCACTCAGAACTAAAGCTCCTATGTATCTAGATCTACAAATCCAAACAGGATACTGGACCGCAGGCAAGTCCTGATCAACTTCCAAATCTCTCAGAACTACTGATTCTAAAACCAGTGATAGACCATACACGTACTCCCTCAGAGATACGTGAAATACATAACAAATTCCAGCCATCTGAACTGGAAATTCAATCCTATAGACCCAACACTTAACCCTTAAGAGAAAACAGAAAGATCCAATACTCTTATCCACAAACCTCTCCTGTAGATCCTAGGCTATCTTCAACCTTCTAGATCAATCCAATCTTCGCAGATGCCTCACGGAACAAATCTGGACAAAGAAATAAATGATCTCCAGATCCTACTTAACAAAATGGTTCTCCCAAAATCCATCAAAAACCACCACACAAACTCTACTACACAAATATCAGAAGACTTCAAACATACTACTCCTATTCTGAAAACAGAATAGATACACAAGACAACCAAGCCTCTAGATCCAAAATGAATTTCCTGTAGAAATCCTCTGATCCAAGACAAAACACAAGTTCCCAATGAATCGGTGTTGCTTCTATTCTGGAATAACTGCCACTATGCTTCCACTGCGCAACTCTGATTTGAGAATGTTGTTGACGAACACAAGTATAAACTTGATCAACTTATCCCGGAAACATTGTTCATCAAATTCCATAAAATCTCAGTGACCTATTCGATTCGATCACAAACACCATAGCAAAAACTCAACCAGAAAACTGGATACGATCAATCCTACCAGCTTAGACAGACCTCTCTCTCAAAGATCCCTCCTACTATGCTGAACCACTGGTACAGCTCCAAGAACCAAATCAAAACAGAACTCAATCTCTCGATGCGGATGCAAATCTTAACTCCTTCGAAGATATCCGGAAAATACCATACCACTTCGATAACTCAAACATCCTCTAGAGATGCTTCAATCCAAACAAAGATTACTCAAAGAACTTCCGAACCATCGCAAGTCACTTTTGCGGTTCCACTCAGTTCAGATCCCATGAAACCATTCTCACTTTAACAATCAGAACAGCAAAAGCAAAGCCTTCTAACCAAAATAAGAAACTAGTGGTCCACCTTCAACCACAAACATCACACCCAGCTGAGATTCCAGAAGAAATGGACAAGCTTCACCATCTGCCTGGTCTACTGACAAAAGAATCACAGAGATTTCTGAACCAACGAAGAAACAGGCCACTCTCCCGCTTCCGGACCCCATCTCTAGGATATAGCTAAGCCAAGAGACTATCCTGATAGCACACACAACACCTCTAAGCTGATGCTGCTGCCAAAGACATTCTTCTCCAAAAGCTCATCGAACCACAACGCTACACCAGCCACTTCCACAATAGAGCCTTCAGTAGACAGATATCACTCAGGAAACTCGATCTCAAACCAAGCACAAAACATTCTACCAAACTGAGTCTCAAACTCAAATACAGACAGAACTCCTTCCTAAGGTTGCCAAGATACCATTGTTGGCTTCGACACTCCCGACTGATCCAAACTCAAGAAAATCCACTTGCACGAGTGTAACTAAACTTACAATCCAAAGATGAACTCCGAACCTTGAAAAGATTTCCTTCAGAGATCGGTGAAATCCTTCACACCAAACTGCAAAACTACTCAAGATGCCCAATACTGCCCTAGTAGATTCACTTCCAACCTAAAACACTCGGGCACCAACCATTGGTAGTTGTGTTACACACACCACTACCCTATCTACCTCTAGAACTTATATTGGAAGATCCGAACAGGTAACCCAATCAATTAGGTAGATATATATATATATATATATATATATATATTATTCAAAATTACAAATATGCTCTCTCAAGACAGACACCACTCTAGAGTCTAGGTATTCACTCAACCTAGCGCTCTGCTACCACAATGTAACGACCCGCCTTTCATTCCAAAGAAAGACGCATCATTAAGAAGAAAGAAAGGGATAGAAAAGAGAAAAGAAAGAAAAGAAAGAAACAAACAACATCGAAATCTCACAGTGGAACGAATAAATTATATTATATCACATAAAACATTACATAGTATCATATACGTCAGAGATATATAGTTAATACAACACAAACTAGACAGTTATAAACATCTGTCTAGCAATTACAATTCAAGTACATCAGAGAAAACAGATACAACTCAAACACAGCGGAACCACTATACATATCTACATGCTGAAGCCTCCTGCTCCATATCTCCTCCAGAACTCGTCAAAGCAATCCTAAATCACTTGACTACTCATACGTAATATGAGTACCCAAGAGTTTAATAAAACAGAAAATAAACACTCGGGTCAGATATAGGTCTGGTGTGAGTAAACGGGTTTAAAAGTTGCTTAACTTTAGAAAATCCTTTGTAAAAAAAAGGTATCACGTAAGACTTCCCACACATACTGTGACGACCCGTCTTTCAATACCCAGAAAAACGAATCATCAATAAGAAAAGAAAGAGATAGAAATAGAAAAGATAGAAAGAAAAGAACAACAATCATTAGAATCTCACAGCGGAAACGAAAAAAAAATAATGTTACATATATCCATTACATAGTTTTATATATCAGAGTACACAAAATAATACGACTTCATTAAATCTGACATTTATAAAGGTCTGCCAAACCATACAACATCAAAAGTCACTATAGCGGATAGAGATAGATAAGTACGTCTGGACTCCAGCTCCAGCTTCCAAATCAAGCCCAACTTAATCACTTGGCTACTCATAAAAATTTGAGTACTCAAGAGTTTATGAAAAACAAAATAAACTCAGGGTCAGACATGGGTCTGGTGTGAGTAAACAAGTTAAAGTTGTTTAACTTTAAAATCATTTGAAAACAAAAGGTATCAGGTAAGACTCCCCACAAATAAATACAGGTAAGTTTTTACCTTACGCTATCCAAAGCATTTGATAGGAAATCCAGTGATATTATAATAGGGTCTCGGGTTTTCAAGTAAATTGAAAATAGTTGAAATTGTTACATGATTAAATTCCAGTACTAGCCACGAAAGTGAGTAATACAATCAAAACCGTAGGGTCTCGTAGGGAAAATGGGTTTCCATCAATGGCAGGGCTACTAGGGTACCGCCCGTCACAGTACGGGGCCTAGATCACCGTACCGAGGAGCCACCCTAACTCCCCTGCAACACAAGGCCGGAACCATCCCTTACTGGACAGCTCCGAACAAGACAACCCCGCAGTTGTGGCCAATAATTGCCCACACAGCCGAAATAATAAGGGACTTCTAGACAGGGAAAAATCTCGTCCTACTTGGGCATGACCCACTTAGCCTTGGTGCACCTCCCATGTTTTAGCCAATCTCGGTTGATGAGGCTTGAGGCTACGATTACCTTTTATAGGACACATCTCTTAGAATGCTCATCGTCCACCTGACGATGTGCTGAAAGCATTCAATCCATACAAGTTCGTTCCGGGTTCAAACAAAACTGAAGGCATTATCTCGTTACACTCATTTTGGAATCACCCTCAGAGTTAACGACAATAACCCTTACACTTTAAAACTCCATCTCGATCTTCACTTTGAGATGTCACGACCTAACGTTTAACTTGGATCGATGTGGTTTTCGGAAAATCAAATTTGATTCCCGATCCCGGTCTCATCGAAATCCAAACGTGTCTTAAAGGCCAAGTTGTTTAAAGATTTAAACAATTCAATTCAATTTAAACATAGCATCCACACAGTATTATCCACAGATAATAAAAAGCATCTATCACAGATATATAAAATATCTCATCATAGAATATCTCAACTATCATCCAACAGATATCAACCAAATCCAGATATTCAATTCAATTCAAAACAATCATCCATATGCAAGCACATCTCTAATTCATAATATAATTAATTTAATTAATTCAAATTAAATTAATTATTCAAGAATTAATCAATTAATTTTGCTTAACCAATCATTAATTAATTAATTGCAATCATTTAATTAATTAATCACTTCTTAATTAACCTCAATATTAATTAATTAATCTTTAATTAATTAATAATCCTTTAATTATTAATTAATAACTCCAATTATTCATTATTAAAAACTTGATTAAAAATTAATCATTCCTTAATTGATTACTAATTAACCCTTAATTTACAATTAATTAATCTTAATTAATTGCATAATTAATTACAAATTTTAAATTAATTCATCTTAATTACTCAATTAATTATAAATTAATTAACCTTAATTATTTAATTATTTAAGCCTTAACCGTCAATTAATTAACTATTAATTATAAATTAATTAATGTCTAATTACTTTATTAATTAACCTTAAACAATTAATTAATTAATTAATTCTTAATCACTAATTAATTAATCACTAATCACTTAATTAATTAGTTACTAATCACTTGTTAATTAATCTTTAATTATTTGATTAATTATCTGTTAATTATAATTTAATTTAATTCTTAATTATACATTAATCCATAATTAATTAACTAAACCTTAATAAATTAATTAATCTAAAATTATTAATTAATTTAGCCTTAATTACTTTACTAATTAAAGTAAGCTTTAATTCTAAAACTTAATTAATTTTCCAAAAAAACAATTTCATTAATTACTTAAAATTATTACACATTTAAAACATTTCCAATTTGTTTTAAACTATTTACTTTTAAAAAAATTAAATTTAAATAAATATAAAATCATCTTTAAATTTAACTATCAAAATGTAAAATACTTTGAATTAAAAAGTTTAACATTTCATAAAGTAGTTGAAATAATATTTTAAAGTTTAAACTTAAAAAAAAATTGGAAACTTTTAAACATTACTAACATTTGGTTTGACCCGACCAACTCGAACAAACTCAAGCAATAAGAGTTCGATTCCTTCATTCCCCTTTCTATTTCTTTCAGCAAGAACTACCACCAAAAACAAGATAACTGGAAAGTAACAACACCTTCTTCACCTCTATCCTTGCATGAGCAATCAACAACGTCTCCTCTTGCATGAGCACGAGCCAGAAACCAATCTGCTCGAACGCTAACCCGAGTCACCCATCACCCAACTTCACTGGCACGAAACTGACACGTGCACATGCACGTCGCGCCGACGTCGTCGCCACCATCAACGAACCCACTCGCAAACTCCACGTCGACCCCAGATTCGACCTTCCACGGTTGATCAGCAACACGCAACTCCAATCGAAATTTAGGTAGTTGCACCATTTCTGGAACCAACCCTTCATCAAAAAACTCACCGTAACCCTCAACCTCATTCATCATTCACTACGCGACCTCTGTCACATCACCATAAAGCCTCGACGCAACTATACCCAAGAGCACTCGCGACTCGATTCATCCCATCATTCACATTCACGAAATTTCGATTGCAACCAAACAGAGCCGCAAAAACCCTAGAATCCCAAATTCCAAACTCCCTGATGATCTATTACCTCCTCCCCTATTTTTCTTTGGTTCACCGGTCACTACATATGCTCCCATCCAAGCCACGACCTTCGAAATCCACCCAGCCACCAGTACTTGCCCAAAAACGACTTTCAGGTCATCATCGAAATACTCCACCATAATCTAACTAAAAATCCTGATTTTTACTTCAAAAATCATGTTTTACCAAATTGATTCCAGATGTAAAATTGAATCAACCAATTTCAACACTTGATTTTATCATGTTATTTAAAAAATTTCATTGTAACTTCCTAATTCAGAAGATTTTCAAATAAATTCTTTTTGAATAAAATTTAAACCTTAGTTCATGTTTAAATAAACTTTCTGCATTTGAAGATTCAGTTTTAATAGTGATTTGTTAAGTAAATTTTGAAATTCTTGTTTTAAATTTACTCTATATTTTGAAATTACAGAGAAGCATCAGGAGATATAACATGCATATTTTAAAACAAAAATAAACACAAAGATTACATCTATATATTTACATGCAAGACATTTCTCATCACAGAAAATAACTCTACTTAAATTTTCCAAATAAAAATTTACTTACCTGAATTATTGTTAAGCAAAGACCAAAATTGAATTCTGGAAAAAAGAAATGACTGCAGTTTTTAACTTGTAATTGCTTGATCAAATTATTTGCTTGATGATGATGCTTTCCACTCTAATTCAGTCAGCACTTAATGGAAGAGCTTTGAATTTTGCTTCCAGAAATTTGATTTTTCACGAACCCTTGATTTTTCAGATTTTCTAATGTATTTTGTTTGCAGATTTTTTTGATTTTGAAGTGAGGCTTGAATTCTTACTTAATTTTTTGTTGAAAGTTTGAAGATTTGAGGAATTACAGATTTGTAGATAAGGAGTGAATTTTTTTCTTGAAGATTTGGAACTTGAATTCTTGTTTAATTTTGTTAAAAGAGTGGAAATTGCTGAATTTTAGATTTGTAAGTAGAGGAGTGATATTTTTTCTTGCTTTAGAAAATTACAATGAGAAAATTTAGATGAAGAATAGGGAATAGCTTTTTATAGAATAATTTTGCTTTATAAAAATTTAAAGAAAATAAATTAAAATTATGACACTTGTCATTATACATTGTTAACTTCTTAACACATGTTATTTATGCGTTTTAAATTTGAACAAGTGTAATCTTCATGCAAAAAGGATTTTTAATGTTTTTTCTTAATAGATTTTCTAAATTTAAAATACATTTTTAATTCATATAATTCAATTCTTCTTAAAGAAATAAACATAAATCAAATTTCATATTCTAAATAAAATCAAAGAAATACACTTTTTAAAATCAAAGTATAATTTAAAATTTAAATAGCCCTTATATTGAAATTTTCAATTTAACAATTCAAATTCAAATTAAATTTCAAATTCAATTCAACAATCAAATTTGATATGAATACAATTTTAATAAATCCATTCCCCTTTTGTATAAATAAGTTTTAATTAAAATCAATATACATTTACAATCCATTTATTATTATTGTTTAAAATAACAAATTTATCAATTTAAATTAATTTATTTGAAAAGATTATCATATTTAAATTGGGTTTGAAATTCCGGAATATCACATTCCTCCTCCCTTAAAAGAATTTCATCCCCGAAATTTAAACAAAAGATAAGCCAAAATTTCATTTGATTCAACACTTCAAGCATACATATCATCCATACATAAGAAATCAACAAACAAAACATCCAAACAACAATACATCCAATACAAACACCACTAGCTATCCGGACACATATCCGGGTAAGCTTTCCTAAAACTATCCAGAGTCTCCCAGGTACAATCTTTGGGATCCTCACTCCACTGGACTTTAACAAGCTTCACTATCTTGCTTCTGAGTTGCCTCTCATCTTGATCAACAATCTGAATAGGATGTATAACAACTGATAAGTCCGGCTCAACCTCTAAGTCTTCCTGCACAGCTGGTTCCACAATAAGAGATGGATCGTGCACATATTTCCGTAGATGAGATACGTGAAAAACATTGTGAATTCCAGCCATCCGGGCTGGCAATTCAATCCTGTATGCTACGGCACCAATCCTCTCGAGTACTCGGAACGGACCAATATATCTCGGTGCGAGTTTCCCTGTCTTCCCAAATCTTACTGCTCCTTTAATAGGGGAAACTTTGACAAAGACTAAATCACTAATCTCGAACTCCAATTGTCTTCGTCATTTATCTGCATATTTCTTTTGACGATCCTGAGCAACTCTCATCCTTTTCTTGATAAGCTCGACTTTAGCAGATGCTTCACGGATCAGATCTGGTCCAAGCACAAGACGGTCTTTCGACTCTATCCAACAAGCTGGGGATCTACACGCCTTCCATACAGTGCTTCACAAGGAGCCATCTTGATACTTGCTTGGTAACTGTTATTATAAGAGAATTCCACTTGATGTAGATGGCCTTCCCACGATCCACCAAAATCCAGTACACGGGCTCTCAGCATATCTTCAAGAATTCGATTTATCCTCTCCGTCTGCCCATCTGTTTGGGGATGATATGCTGTACTCAATCTCAAACTTGTTCCCATAGCTGATTGCAAAGCCTCCCAGAACTTGCTGGTGAAGATAGGATCTCGATCACTTACAATACTAAATGGAACACCATGCAATCTCACTATCTCTTTCATGAAAATTTCTTCCAGAGAAGCTGCAGTATGGGTTGCCTTAACTGGTATAAAATGGGCGCTCTTGGTTAGACGATCAACAATTGCCCATATTCCTTCATTCCCCTTCTTTGTTCTAGGAAAACCGTTGATGAAGTCCATCGAAATCATCTCACACTTCCACATCGGGATCTCCAAAGGTTGTAACAAACGGCCGGCTTCTGCTGATCTCCTTTAACTTGCTGGCAGATTGCACAACTATTAACGACTCTAGTAATATCCTTCTTCATGCCCGACCACCAGAAAATCCTTCTCACATCCTTATACATCTTTGATATTCCTGGATGGATATTTAATCTGGAGCGATGACTTTAAGATAAGACCTCCTGCTTCAATTCCTTGAAATTCGAAACACAGATCCTCCCGTTGATCCTTAGTGTCCCTTGGTCATCAACCTGAAAGCTGGAACTCTAACCCTTCTTAACTCTTCTGATGATTCTACTTAATTTACTATTAGATTCTTAGTCGCTCGAAATCCTTTCTAGAAGAGATGGAACCACTTCAAAAAGAGATAGAACAACATTTCTTCTAAGAGCGTCTGCCACAACGTTCACCTTTCCTGGGATATACAGAATATCCAAATCATACGATGCCAAGAACTCGACCCATCGCTGCTGTCTTAGATTAAGATCTTTTTGAGAGAAAAGATATTTCAACGGTTTGTGATCCGTGAATAACTCAAACTTTTCTCCTAAAAGATAGTGCCTCGAGATCTTTAAAGCAAAAACAATGGCCAACAACTCTAGATCGTGCGTAGCGTAGTTCTTCTCATGTGGCTTCAATTGCCGACTCGCATACGCAATTACCCTACCATTTTGCATTAGCACTGCTCCCAGTCCAACAATACAAGCATCAGTAAAAACCACAAACTTAATCTTCCCGTCTAGAATAGCCAATACAGGAGCACTTGTCAATCTTACCTTCAGATTCTGAAAATCCTCCTCGCATTCAGGTGTCTACTTGAATTTAGCTCCCTTCCTTGTCAGCTTTGTTAGGTGAGAAGAGATTTTGGAATAATCCCTAATAAACTCCCTGTAGTAACCGACCAATCCTAGAAAACTGCGAACTTCTGTTGGTGTCCGAGGCTGCTTCCACTCCAAAATAGTCTCAACTTTTGCTGGATCTACAGAGATTCCCTCACCAGAAATAATGTGCCATAAAAAATTTACTTCAAATTTTCAAAAATGACACTTAGAAAACTTCGCCTTCAGAATGTGCCTTCTCAGAGTTTCCAAAACTATTCTCAAATGCTGCTTGTGCTCTTCTTCTGACTTAGAGTAGACTAAGATATCATCGATGGACACCAAAACAAACTTATTCAAAACATCTCTAAAGACTCGGTTCATCAGATCTACAAAGTAGGCAGGAGCGTTGGTTAACCCGAAAGGCATAACCAACCACTCATAGAAACAATTAGGTCCCCTAAATGCAGTTAAGGGAATACTATCCTCAGCTACCCTTAACTGATGGAAACCTGATGCTAAATCCAATTGAGAAAAGACTAAAGCTCCGTGAAGCAGGTCAAAGAGATCATCAATACGAGGAAGTGGATACTTATTTCGACTGGTCACTTTGTTCAACTCACGATAGTCTACACGGAACCTTAGCGATCCATCCGACTTGGTGACAAATACTGCAGCAGAACCCCAGTAAGAAAAACTAGGTCTAATCAAACCCTTCTCAAACAGATCTTGAGTTTGCTTCATTAATTCCTGCCTCTCCCTTAGAGCCATCCTCCTAATAGGTTGAATTACGAGTACTGCTCCATGAACCAAATCTATACGAAACTCTATTTCTCGATGCGGAGGCAAACACTTAACTTCCTCGAATACATCACAGAAATCCCGGACTACTTCAATATCTTCAACCTCCTCTTGAGAAGTCTCAACTCCATGTAAAAGACTACCCAAGTGAGTTCCAGAGTTATCACACATTACTCTAGCAATCCTACCCAGATCAGTTTCCAACGAAACTGTTCTCTCATCACAATTTAAGACAGCCTTATATTTGTCAAGCCAATCCATTCCCAATATAAGGTCAAAACCCTTAAAATTCAATACATAAGGGTCACAGGAAAAACTATGGTATTGATAAGACATTCTCAAATCCTTACAGATCCTATCTAATCAGGGTAACCCAATCAAATAGGTAGAAATATATATATATATATATATATATACATATATATATATATATATATATATTATTCAAAATTAAAAATACGCTCTCTCAAGACAGACACTACTCCAGAGTCTAGGTATTCACTCAACCTAGCGCTCTGATACCACAATGTAACGACCCACCTTTCATTCTAAAGAAAGACGCATCATTAAGAAGAAAGAAAGGGATAGAAAAGAGAAATAAAGTAAAGAAACAAACAAACAACATCGAAATCTCACAGCGAAACGAATAAATTATATTATCTCACATAAAACATTACATAGTATCATATACATCAGAGATATACAGCTAATACAACACAAACTAGACAGTTATAAACATCTGTCTAGCAATTACAATTCAAGTACATCAAAGAAAACAGATACAACTCAAACACAGCGGAACCACTATACATATCTACACGCTGAAGCCTCCTGCTCCATATCTCCTCAAGAACTCATCAAAGCAATCCTGAATCACTTGACTACTCATACGTAATATGAGTACCCAAGAGTTTAATAAAACAGAAAATAAACACTCGGGTCAGACATGGGTCTGGTGTGAGTAAACGGGTTTAAAAGTTGCTTAACTTTAGAAAATCCTTTGAAAACAAAAGGTATCACGTAAGACTTCCCACACATAAAAATATTTTAAAATAATATTTTTAAAACTAAATTTTCAAAAGAGAAAATTTTAAAAAGAATTGAATATTGAATTCAATTTTATTCCAAAGTTTTCAAACCAAAATACTATACTCTAATGTAAATAAACTAAGTTTATTTCAAAACAATTTTTAAAACAAAATAAACTTTTATTATAAAATACAATTTTAAACTATTATATTTTTAAACAAAATAAATATTTACTTTTATTTCTTTTGAAAATATAAGATAGATTTTTAAATTAACTTTTGAAAAGTTTCAATACTAATTTAAATCAAATTAACCAATTTACAAGTTATACACATATATATTATAAATTTGAAAATATTCTTATTAAACTCAAATATAAATTAAAATCAAATTCTCTATTTACAATGTATACACACATATATATTATAAATAAAAATATCTTTTAAATAAGCTTAGAAAGATAATTTTATCATTTAAATATTTTTAACTTTTGAAAAGAATAAAATTCCCAATTATAAAGTTATCATTATTATAAATTTTGAAAAGAATATCATTTATCAAACTAAATAATTATTAGTTTTCAAAAGATAATTTATGTTTGAATTAAATTATTAAATCAATATTTCTCATTTTAAAATATTTATTAATGAAAATTATTAAATAAGTATTGCCCAAATTTCTGGGACATCACAGTCTCGGATTTCAACGAAACTATTTTCATTGGAACCGTAATGGTGAATTACATTATGCCGTCGAATTTCGTGGCAATCTGATGTCTCGTTTAGTCATGCGAGTTTGAAACGCGTTGAAATTAGTATCGAAAAATTAATATAATAACTAAGTCCAAAAACCTATCTTCTGCATACGATCGAATTGGGTCTCGAAACAAGTTCCATTGAATTAGAGGTATAATAGTATTGAACACCACAGTCGTGTAATGAACTGGATTTTTGACCCTCGAAAATTGACACTAATACATCCACGATATCACATGCAGAACATTCAAGTCCAGAAATACCAATTTGTTAGGATGAAAGAAGAAGGTAGAAGATAAAAGAAACTAAAGAACACAGAATCTTATAACACGACGAATAATATATAATACAACAATGATCTTTAAGAAAAAGAAACATCTTTATTCATGTATACAACATCGAAGTACACTAGACGTATCTTAAATTTGGGTTGTTATAGAAACATGTCCTTATATTGACAAACATACGGACTCCATAATACAGCGGAAGTAAAATATACACGAATACGTCTTAACCATGCAGCTCCTCTCCAACTCTGAAGTATCCAACTAAATCTAGGAAAAAATGCTCGATCTGACCCAAATATTAAATGGAATAACGTCCGGGTCAGTCCGGTAAACCAATGTGAGTAAAACTTGATAGTAAGTAACAACCAAAGTTATTTCCACATTTAAAAACTTTTCAAAGAAAGGGTATCTCGTAAGACCACGCCGCATAAAAAAACGGACAGGCTTTTACCTTACGATAACCAAATCATTTTATATCAAAATCTAGTGATATTATCATAGTGTCTAGGATTGAAGTAAATAGATAATATAGCTAAAATGATTGCATCTCACATTCCAACATACTAGGTTCTACAATTGAAAATGTATGGGCTGTCTTGGAGATTGGATCCCAACAATGATAAGGTAAGGGACTACCTTCCGATGACACACCTCTAGAAAATGCACCAATGCTAACATAGAGCTAGATGCCCTTTTAACATGGCAGACCGGATTACCTCATCCCCTCGACACCAAGGCCTTATATTACCACGGTATTTGTGCACAAACCAACTCTGAAGGTGACATCTAGAATAGGGTGACCGCTCCTAGTTGTAGCTAACCACATAGCTCTGTTGCATGCCCTATTTTTACCATTCCTCCCAGTTGTGAGGCTTAAGGCTACGTTTAAACTTTTTGAATAGCAACCATCGTGGAATGCCAATACTGCCCTCCAAGCATTAATGCAATGTTAACTTTCATCCATACAAGTTCGTTCGAGGTCTGAATGACACCGAAGGCACTAACTCTACAAAATCTATTTTGGAATCACCCTCAGGATTAGCAGCGGTAGCCATTGCACTTCAATGAGCACCATCTTCAATCATCATCAAGATGTCTTCCACTCAAACGTACATGTTGATTTGGAATGGTTATCGGATATATAAATCCGATCCCACTCTCTATGTACCAACAACCGATAATTTCCGGTTGACTCATTCCTAGTTCTTTTGGAAGTAAGTATTCGACACCTTTTCGGGGAACTCGAATTTACATTCACACTTCCTAAGTCAAATTAGGTCAAACATGATAGTTGGTTATTTAACTACCAATAAACATACAACTAATCATGGTTTAATTTCCATATGGGATCCACTAAGTCTTTGTTAATTCTCTTCAATTAAAAAGATACTTTATAAAACTTGACCAAAGGATCTTTTCAAAACACTATTTCTAAACCACTAACATTCCCCTTAAATTTTGAAACAATCCACATTATTTACCGAAAACATTTTGGAAATTCCCTCTTCAAAATTCCATATTAAATAACCAACAATTCTCTTTTAAAAACATCCCTTACAATTAAATACGTTTACTTCAAATTCCAAACCTCTTTACAAATTTCCATACTAGATTTAAACTTCTTTTGAAATCTCTAAAATGATTTATAAATCTCTTTGTAATTTAAAACTCTTTATAAAACTTATTTATAAAACCTTTATGAAATTTCCTTTATAAAATATCATTTACAAATC